>CM070534.1:43498875-44167319 GCA_036346415.1 Raddia guianensis | reverse complement strand
GGCGACCAAGACAGGCGGGAGGTAAGATACTTCTTCGACCGCCGAACGCCTCCTGCGCCTCCGCGCCCACTGGCCGGTTGGTCTTCTTTAGGAGCTTGAGTTGGGAGACTTTTGTCCACCAAGCGAGCTATAAAGCGCCCGGGGAGGTCAAGCGACCCACCAAGCACCGTGATCCGCCAAGTCGCGTCGGGGCTTCTATGTTCTCGATCGCTGCAATCTTGTCGGGGTTCGCTTCAATCCTCCTGAGACGAGGAATCCCAGCAGCTTTGCCTGACGGAACGGCGAACACGATTCTCTGGATTAAGCTTGATGCGATACTTTCTCAGTTGGCGAAAGGTTTCTTCCGGTCGCCGATCAACTCCTCGCCTTCTTGGACTTCACTACCGGATCGTCAACGACACCTCGTGTTCCGCCCTATTTGGGAGCGGTGGCGATATGCATGGCCCTCGATAGGTTGGGCCGCATTCTTCGATCCAACGCCATCCTCAGATAGCGAGAGACGCCCATGGGCGTAACGGCGGTCTTGTCTTAATCTTCTTCGCCATGCTAACTGGTGGTACCGAGCACGATCCAGCACTGTTGCCGCACCCGCAGCTTGAGTCGGCGATAGAGATCGGCGCGGGCGCGGTACGGATCCTTCGCACACGCTTTGTTGAGGTCGGTGAAGTCCACGCACATCCTCCAACGCCCGTTGGATTTCTTGACGAGGACGGGTTCGCGAGCCACCAGGATGGGCGACACTACTGACGCACCCCGCCTTAAGAGCTTGTCCACCTCTGACGGATAACTTCTGGCGGTCCACCGATTGCCGGACCTTACGCATGACCGTCGCGCGCGGGGAACGCCGCCAATTTGTGCTCAATCACCTCCACGGGACCCCACCATGTCGGACGGTTGCCACGCAAACACGTCTGCGTTAAGATCGAGGAAGGAGACGAGCGCCTTCCTATTTGGCGCCGAGAGGCGCCCACCCGAACGGTTCGCGGTCCGACTTCGCTCAGGAGACCGTCTTAACCTCCGCGACGAACCGGGAGGCACGGGTCGCCGGAGGAGCTCCCAAAGTCAAGCCTCGGCCTTACGGCACCGTCGCCCGCCAACGCGAGGGCGTCCTTGTCGCAGCGGAGCGCCCGGCGGTCCACTTTCAAACGATGGGGCGGTGGCCCCGGATCTTCACCACCATGTACGCATAACGGCACACCGCCATGAACACAGGTCGGCCGGCCGACCTAGTATGGCGTTGTAGGGAGGTCAAGTCCGCCACCTCGAACTCGAGCATCTCGGTCGCGGAAGTTGTCTGAGCTCGAAGGTTACCGGAGATCGTCGCCTGCTGACGGACTCCACCGGTGCAATGTCAAGAATGGGAGCGCTGGACAAGCTCCATTGCTTTGGATCTGGGCGCCATGGCACCCGGCGGAGTGACAGAGGTTGAGGAACTCCCTCCGTCTACCAAAGACCCGCCCTAGCCTTACATTCCGGACCGTGGGTGCAACCACGATGGGGAGATGCCAGGGGCGGCGATCTTGGTTGGGTGATCGGCCGATCGAACGCGATCGGTCGCCCGACCACGCCACCGCCTCGCCGACCTAAAGTCGGCACGACGGCGACACCTCCCTCATCGCACGCTTAAAGCTAGCGTGGGACGGATAGGTGGCCGAACCGCCGTGGATGACGGCAACCTCGCGCTCCGCCTGCTGAAAACCAAGCGAAGCCGTTTCCTTGCCCTTGCCACCGCCGGACGCTGCTGCTGCCGCCGTGGACTCGCTTGTCCACCATTTGTCGACGACATGGCAACCGCCAAGTCGTGGGAGTTGTTGCGGTGAATGGGACAGTAGGGCCTTCCGTCCCACTCACGGGGGCGATGATCTCGCCCTTCGTCGCGGCCGCGGGAGCCGTCGCGACCACGGCGATCGCCATAGCCGCCGCCTCGGCCGCCCTGCTGGGACCGTATCACGGGCCGCGACCTCCTCCTCTTTTCGCCCGCCGCGCCCATTCTTGCGGTGGCTTGTCGTCGTCGTCGTCGTTGTCGCGGCGCTCGGCGGCTATGACCTGCCGGTCTCGGCCGCTTTGCGCTTCTTCTTGTCCTTACCGGGTTCCTCAAGGTTCGGCCTCGCGCCGCATGGTAGCCCCGCCACAGCCTCGGCGGATGCGAGCTCACTGAAGGGCGACTTCCAGCGCTAAGGTGAAGAGCTCCTCCGTCGTCCGATCTTATGGGTGGCCATCTTCTCTTTGACCTTGGGGTCTCGGCGCCTCTCGAATGCCGTGACCACGGCGTCGATGGAGATGTCGGGGATAGTGTTGCGGACTGACCAAGCGCCGAATATAGTCGCTGCAATGCGCTCTCCTTTCTTCCGCTTCCACGCTGTGGAGGTCGTCTTCACCGGGCTGCTTTCAAGGTGCCCCTGGAAGTTGGTGACGAAGAGCCCGAGAGCTCCTTCCATGACCCCACGGACTCGGGCAGTTCATGAGCCATGAGCGGCTCATTGGTGAGGACCGCGGGGAAGTAGTTCGCGAAACCTTCCCCGACCCTCGATCGGTGCATTACCGTCGATAGATCTGCAAAAATTCATCGAGGTTGGTGGAGCCGTCAGATTTTTCGATGGGGCCGACGAACTGCTCCGCCATCGGACGCGCGCAGACTCCTTAGAAAAGGCGCGGCACCAACGCCGGAGCCTCCGCCTCGACGCTGTCTCGCCTCGCCGCGTCGCCTAGGGCGGCGCCAAGAAGCGCCACCCTCACCGCCGAGCAGCTGTGGGAACCTCTTGCTGGTCCCAAGACGGCGGGCGACGGTGTGATCGCTTCGGTCGCGTCCTGCGGAGCTTGTCACGCAGTCTTCTCCATCTGGCGGTGGCGATCCTCCGATGGGACCGAGATCGCGCCACTCAAGACGCCGCCCGGCCGAGCCCCGTAGGGGTCGCTCGTTTGTCGTCTTGGCCCCGCCTCACCAGAGATCTGCGAGAGGAGCGCGAGGGCAACAAAGAACGGAGGACGCGAAACGCCGGTTCCCCGCTTCAAACTTGCACCACCGCCGCGGCGGCGTTCACGTAGAAGGGCTGTTGCCAACCACGCGCGCCGCCGGAGTCCGGAGTTACGGAACGGTGGGTTTTCAAAGAAGGCCCCGCCGCGGAGGTTCTGTCTTTGGAGTGCACTCCTCCAGGCCAGCGCCGCTTAGCTTGGCCGAGGCGGCCGCTTCGCCAGGCTCCAACCCTAGGCGGGCGGCCACCGCCTGGGTGATTCATCGCCATCGCCGCGGCCGACTCGTGGCCACGGCTCTAGCGGTCGCTTCGCACTATCATGGATCGCCGCTCGCCATCGCCTCAAGAAAGGTCAAGAGCTCGAACCGATGCTAGCGCTCCCCTACTCGCGCGCCATCGACGGCGTGTTCTCCGCTCAACCATGCGGATCACACCTCGGTCGATTTTCATCATAGCCAACTCGATCAAGCTCGATTCGATTTGAGCGTCGGACAAGAAGGAGCGACTCTCGATTTACCTGTGTTCGGACCCTCGTGGGTAATAGTCCTACTCGCCGAGCCTTAGCTCTTTTCTGATTGTGGTTGAAAGGGAATGTGTTTACAGGGTGTTTTCGATGCACCAATGCTAGTGCTCCTCCCTCGTCTCCCCTCTCTCCTCCCCTTTTATACAAGCTTTGGGCTGGCGGAGAGAGCCGAGGGAGTAGGCGGTACAGTGCTCTCAGTACACTGACAAGACACGACAGAAGAGACGAAACGCCACGCCCACGTGCGCCAAGCCTCGCGTTTGCTTGCAGTGGCCTCGACCCGCACGGTCCACCGGTGAGTCTGCGGGTGGGGCCTCACGCCCTCCCGACACGGGCGGCCTCCTCAAGCAAACCTTCTCTCTGCCGGTCAATTCTTCTGCATACACATGATGATATGCCCTCGGACTGCAAGGTCATCAGAATGTAATCATTTCTTCCTCTGTCTATCCGCGTGATGTCTCATTAAATGCGCTTCGTCCTTCGCAGCAGGGGGAGCCTTCGTCCCGAAGACTCCTTCTGCAATGCTCCTCGCTGGGCCCCGCCTTGTGCTGGCTGGGCCCTCGCTCGATCTCCAGAGGGCTCGCCACGCACTCCGCCTGGCGCGTGGGGCCCTCGCACTCACCGTCGGAGGGCTCGCCACGCGCCCTTTGGCGCGTGGGGCCCTCGCTTTGCCTTCAGGGGCTCGCCGGCGGTGCGTGGGGCCCTCCCCACTCACCGTCGGAGGGCTCACCCACGCACCCGCCTGGGCGCGTGGGGCCTCGCCTTGCCTTCAGGGCTTCGCCACGCGCCCGCCTGGTGCGTGGGGCCCTCCCGACCTTCTGAGGGGCTCGCCACGCTGGCTGGGCCTTGCTCGCCCGCTCGACGCGTGGGGCCCTCCCGCCTCGAGGGGCTCGCCACGCCTTTTGGGCCTTGCTCGCTCGGCTCGACGCGTGGGGCCTCCTGCCTCTCGGGGCTCGCCCACGGCTGGGCCTTGCTCGCCTGGCTGACGCGCTGGGCCCTCCCTGCCTCCCGAGGGCTGCCCACGCCATTGGGCCTTGCTCGCCCGCCTGACGCGTGGGGCCCTCCTGGCCTTCCTAGGCCTCTTTGTACCCCGGTATTTATTACACCGACACTAGCCATATTGGAGTCTCCGACTAGTCGCCGACTAGTCGGCCTAGTCTCTAGTCGCTAGGTAACCGACTGACTAGCAACTAGCGACTAGCGACTAGGTGAACACTAGGTGCTGGATTCCCATTACAAGTACTGGGCTCACGACAATGGGTTTGGTTTGGTTGAGCGATTAGGGGTGGGTAACTTAGGTGGGAGATCATGCTAGGGTGTGTTTGGTTGCTTTGCTTGAATGGGGTTGAACTGGGTGGTACGGTACCTGGTTCGATAGTTTGGTTGGTGTGAGATAATGTGATGAGTATTTGACAAGTTTTAAAGTGACAACGAGTTCATCGGACGCTGTCCGATGGCACTGGCTGACAAGTTGTTGGTACCTTAATCATGTGAGCTTGGAAGTAGTGCCGTAGTTTGCAAGATGCAATCATAAGGGAGTTTCTCTAGCTCCGTGTACCTAGCACATACCCCCTGTAGCACCTCGAAGACATAGTAGACGGGGACTTGCTTGCTCCCTCCTTGCGCATCACCATGACGCTCACTGCTGATGGAACTGCTAGGTAAAGTAGGAGTCCATCCCCAGCCATCAAGTTGGCAAGTAGAGGGAGTTGTGTGAGGTAAGCCTTCAGCTCATCGAAGGTACGTGAGCGACTAGTGGAATGGGCTCAAAACATTGAAGGCTTTGAAAAAGGGCATGCAACGTTCGACCGATTTGGGTACAAAACGACTGAGGCCACTACACACCCCGCTAGGCACCGGACCTTGCAGATTATACTGGTCAGGACCATGTTTTGGATGGCTCGGATCTTCTCTAGATTTGTTTCGATACCCCGCTTGGACAGTAGAAAACCTAGCAGCTTGCCCGCCTTCACACTAAGCACGCACTTGTCCGGGTTAGGCGTACTCCTTCACAGCGGAGACTCGCAATTGTCTCACAGAGCCCACGACGTAATCCCCTTGCGCCTGCTCTTCACCACGATATGGTCGACATAAGCCTCGATATTTTGCAAAGCCTATTATTAAAGCGTCATGCATAGTTCGCAAATAACATCGTCAACTCCTTCGATGAGTGACAGACTCCTATGATCCGTATCCATCGAATAACATCAGACAAATAAGTTTAAAATCCATATCCATATCCGTTTAATATCTGAATAATTATATGTATTCCTTTATATAGAAAGATAAGTTTAAAATCAATAAAATACGGACCCAAAACACCCGTTTTCACTCCTATCCCCTTTGTCTTCCGTAGTGCATCCTCCATCTAACACCGCCCATCACCTGTGACGATCAGACTCTCCATTGCCCGCGGAGGCAGCGTCGCTGCCGCCACAGCCACGACCATGCCTCCACATGCAGCCACAGCCGTCGGCAACAGAACGGTAGACATCGACGTGGAGGAGGGACGGGAAATGGACTGGGGATTTCTAGAATCACATGCGAACAGCAAATCGGTCTGCACGCTGGAGGATCGCTGCTGGTGAGCAGGGATGGGCCCGTGGGCCCTGGCCCATGGCAGTGTGGACGAGTAAATTAAATGCTGCATGGGCAGCTTCAGCGCACGCTCTCCACGCGCGCGCCCGTGGTTGCAGGAATTTTTTTACGTATTTTTTTATTTTTTATGCAAAATTGTATCCCGATTTCGATTTTAGACACAAATAGGCGTTGGTCGTTCGTTGAAATCACGACAGGTAGCAGTCAGATTTTGAAGAAACGACCGATCTGTAGAACCCGAACACGGAGGAGAGAGGTGTCGCTGGCTTCCTATCGAGCTTTGGAAGCTCGACAGAAGCCTGTCGCGCGATCAAAGCTCGACAGGAGTCTGTCGCTAGATCAAAGCACGACAGAACCAGTCGTGCCTACAAAGCGCGAGCAGTTGTATTTTTGCATATTTGACCTAAGGGCTATGGGGAATTGTCGGGGATAAAATTACGGTCCATTGCCACGGCCCACTTCCTCGACGCCCAATCGAATGACCTACTGTGGCCTAGCTTCCTCAGACGAGGGTCGGGTACTCGCTTCAGACAGATGTCATTCCTCGCTCGACGCAACAGAGTTGTTTCACACGGCAAGTTTGTTCGGTCCGAACAAGACTTGTTGGTTGAACCGTGAATCTGTTCGGTCGCTGTTGCACGCCTTTGTAGCAGGAAAAATACCCTCTTCGTGACTTGGAGTCTCAAGAGGATGACCCCACTCTAGTGAGTCCTTCCACTTGAGTCTCGGGGGCTAGCTGTCGGGGATAAAATTACGGCCCATTGCCATGGCCCACTCCCTGACGGCCCAATCGAACAGCCTACCAGGGCCTAGCTTCCTGGAAGGTTCTATCAGGCCCATATACGTCCTGCCGAACAACTTCTTGGTCGGCACGGTGCGTAACGGTTTAGGATTCGTGTTTGAGTCCGACTCGAACAAGAGTTCTGCACGGCTACGTGAAGACCCGGACGTTGGTTTTCCGGATTGGAATAGGAGTCGTGATCCCCAAGGCTGGGAGTATGCCTTATCTACCTCGGGATATATTTGGCATGTACCGAGTTCACACGATCTCGTAGTTAGCCCGCCCGATAATCCATCAGTAGGTCGGTTTGCTCGACTATATAAACAGAGCCCTACGGCGTTTAGGGGCATCCGATGACGAGTTTTACGACTTGATCTAGCTTCTAGACATCCGATATTCGCCAGACACTCCATAATCTCGCCGAGACTTGTTCGCCTCGCCGAGCCATCTCTTGTATTCATCTCGATATATAAGAAAATTTGGACGAGGGCTATTATCTCCCGAGAGGCCCGAACTGTGATAAAACCCCGCCTCCTGCTCGTTGTTGTTCGTGGTTGTTCGGCGTGTCTCTATCTCACTTCTAAAGAACCTTAGCGACTTAAGATCGTTATCTCAACCGCCGACAACCGGGCGCCGTCGTCTGGGATACGCAGATCGAGCATGTCGAGCTCTATCGGCGATCAGAGGTTCTCCCGAGGACTACGACTCGAAAGGGCGAATGTCTCTTCCCGCCAGATCGGATCGATCCTTCGATCTTGATCGCCTTCCAGATCTGGTTCCCAGCTCGCGCCGGATCGGATCTCTTCGCGGGCGCTCTTCGCCGGCGGCGTCGTCCCCGCGATGAGCTCCGTGCTCGGGATCGGATCAAAACTCTTCCGAATCCCGGCCGTTTCGCTGGCGGTGGGTGATGGAGAGAGTGACCAAGACTTGGAACATCGACCACCAGAAGCTCCTCGTAGGTCTTTCGCTTCCTAACTTTGCGCTTTTTCTCAAATTTCGCGCCTTTAGTTCGTCTAAGTCCTCTGCTACCATGTAAAGTTCAGCCCATTGAACGGTGAATGTTCGCGGCCCTCTGCGGCCCTTCTCACCACTCGTCTTCTCAGACTACTCTTTCTCTCTGGTAACACTTGATGGCTGCCCGGTCTTGCGAACTCTTGGCTCCGCAATCTTAAGGGTTTTCCCCGCCGTATCTTGTTTCAACAAGTTCCTAAACTCGAGTTGCGTAACCGCAGCATCCAAACCTTGCGGCTAAGTCTGCTCTCGTAAGCCCTCTGCGGCAGAGACACTTACCACTCACGGCACAACCACTTGGCAAAGCCTGCTCTCGTAAGCTCTCCGCGGCAGAGGCACTTTCCTTGTTCGGTTACCTTCGGAATCGCCTAACTTACATTAACGAAAGCGCCTCGAACGAGTCGATCAGATACGGTGTCGCTCTAACTCTCTACGCACGTGCTTGAAGTCGCAAGTTCAGGTCTTTATGCATCGTCTGCACGGGGCTAGGGCGTCGCTCTTTCTCTTGTGCACTGCTCGAGTTCGCAAACTCAGTCCTCGGAGTACCGCACAACGGGCCGGAGTTAGGCTGTTGTTCTACCGGTTTTCTTAAAACTTTCTAGCTGCTCGCTTTGCTCTTGGTTTCTGCTCGTCCTTGTCTTTTGTCGCTTTTTTGCGAGAAAAGCCGCTTCGTCGACTCTCGCTCGATTCTGCGCTGCTTTCGGCGGTCTTAAGTCGCTCACCACTCCTCGGAGGATCAAGCTCTCCTCGGTCGGTTGGGACTTGATCTGAATTTCGCAACCCCAGACGCTTTTCGCTTTTCCAGCCTTTCCTTAGCGTTGGTTTTCCAAAACCTCGTTGGTCTTTCGCCCCGAGCGCTCCCAGCGCGCGAGCATGTCTTTTATCCGGCGACGACCAGACGGCTCCGGTTAACCAAGCGGTGCACCACCGATGGAGTTCGCCCACCGTAAACCGATTCTCATCGTGAACGGGCATGCCCACCGTAGTCGATTCTCATCGCGACGGCACTCGGCGCTGGTTCCGCACTCCGCCGAGGCGACACTAACGCCGCACGGGTCCATGCCCGGATAAGATTTCGCCGCGACGCTTTTGCTGCGGCTAAGGTCCCGATCGCCTTCCCGGTTAGCGGTCTTAGCCACAGCTGGATCGCACTTGTCCGCACACGCCTTTTTATCCATGCTACGCCCTTCCTTGCACGGTAATCCGGCAATGCACCACCAACGGAGTCCCGCCCACCGTAAGCCGATTCTCATCGCAGCGGGCACTCTGGCGTCGGTTCCGTGATTCGCCGAGGTGACACTAACGCTATTGGGGACGACCGGAAAAAATTATGTCTTGTGCGGTAGGTCGCCTTTAGCGTGTTTTCCAAAACTCGCTTTGCTCTTCTTAGAGCCCGTTTTGCTCTCTTTTTCCCTTGCTGGCTCGTTTCTTGTTTGTCTTCGCAGAAATTCAGAACGGGAAAGTCGACCGGTGATGGTCGCGGCGAGGTTCCGTGCTTCCCCACCAAAACCGACGTCAGATCCTCTCTTCCCGGGTTTGTTCGCGCATGCCTGTGGATCGATTCACTTCGCCACAGATGATTTCTTGCCTTTGCCCGCAGATCGACCTTCACAGTTTGGCTAAGTCAAGGCAAGGCGCCACCAACGGAGTCCCCGCCCACCGTAGCCGATTCTCATCGCGAACGGGCATGCCCATCGTAGTCGATTCTCATCGCAACGGGCACTCCAAGCGCCGGTTCGCACTTGCCAAGACAACGCTAACACCGCCGCAAGGAATACGCCTTGGGTAAAGCGTTGATTTCACACGTTCTCTTGCGGCTCGATCGATCGGGTTGTGATTCACCTCGCGACCGGCGCTTCTTCACCCGAGCGCCAGATCGGTCCGCGCGACGAGCTCCGTCTTTCGGGTGGATCACTCGCGACCGGCGACTTACCGCCCGAGCGCTGGCTCTCACCGCACGTCTTCGCTGGTCACACTTTCGTTCCTTTAACGAGCTCCGTGCTCGGGACTAGATCTTCTTACTTGGTTCCTTTGGTGAGCTCTACGCCGGATCGGGTCACCTTCCTCGTATGCATTGTCTGCTCCTGACACACGATCTACGTCTGGGGGCACATCACCTTCGCTCCTGAGCGTGACATTCGCTCGAGAGCGCAATCTCTATTTTCTCGGGCAAGCTCTAACCCGAGAGGAGGATCCCCTATCTTTCCTAGACATCCGAATGTGCGGATGCAAAGAAGACGAGTCCATCTCGCGACTTGCTATGATCATTCTCCCGTAAGATCTGATCTTACCGGATGCGGTGGTACGCTCTTCACTACTAAGAATCCAATCCCTCCTTGATGACGTTCAGCCTCAAGGAGATGATTTACCTCACTTCCTCCGATTTCAGACGAGGGTCGGGTACTCGCCGGACAGATGTCATTCCTGCTCGACGAACAGAGTTGCTCGGCGGCCGGCAGTTTGTTCGGTCCCGAACAAGACTTGTTCGGTTGAACCAGTAACTGTTCGGCCGCTCGTTGCACGCCTTTGTAGCAGAAAAATACCCTCTTCGTGACTTGGAGTCTCAAGAGGATGACCCCACTCTAGTGAGTCCTTCCACTTGAGTCTCGGGGCTAGGCGTCGGGATAAAATTACGCCCATTGCCATGGCCCACTCCCTGACGGCCCAATCGAACCACCCTACCAGGCCTAGCTTCCTGGAAGGTTCTATCAGCCCATATACGTCCTGCCGAACAACTTCTTGGTCGGCACGGTGCGTAACGGTTTAGGATTCGTGTTTGAGTCCGACTCGAACAAGAGTTCTGCACGGCTACGTGAAGACCCGGACGTTGGTTTTCCGGATTGGAATAGGAGTCGTGATCCCCAAGGCTGGGAGTATGCCTTATCTACCTCGGGATATATTTGGCATGTACCGAGTTCGTTACGATCTCGTAGTTAGCCCGGCCCGATAATCCATCGGTAGGTCGGTTTGCTCTGCACTATATAAACAGAGCCCCTACGGCGTTTAGGGGGCATCTGATGACGAGTTTTACGACTTGATCTAGCTTCTAGACATCTGATATTCGCTTGTACACCCATAATCTCGCCGAGACTTGTTCGTCTCGCCGAGCCATCTCTTGTATTCATCTCTGATATATAAGAAAGGCTGGACGTAGGGCTATTATCTCTCCCGAGAGGCCTGAACCAGGATAAAAACCCCTATCTCCTGTTCGTTGTTGTTCGTGGTTGTTCGGCGTGTCTACTATCTCACTTCTAAAGAACTTTAGCGATTTGAGATCGTTATCTCAACCGTCGACAGGAATAATACAGATATAGAAGTTATTCTCCTTGTAAGGTAGATAAATAAGCTATCTCCGGTCTACTTTAAAGTCATAGAAAAGAGGAAAATAATTTTAAGTAATAATCTATTTTTTGTTTAAGTTTTGAAGTCTCTTGGCATGAAACTATTTTGTTTTCAATTTTTTTCTAGATTTTTAACCGGCTAGCTCCGCGGAAGATTGGACATGTGTAATAGAATATAAGATTAGATATTTAATTGAATGCACAAGTTATTCCAAAAGTATTGACATAGGAAAGATCGTCTTTAATTCTTACCATTAAACGTAATTAGAAAATATTAACTTTAAACCTTTACCGATTAAATTGAGAATATTACAGTTGCTTGATTACTTCGCGTTACATATTGGCAGAGGCATAAAGTGTCAGGTCATGTTGGTACATACAAAATCACTGCCGTCCTCGCACCTGCCTCGTTCCCTGTCGCTGCTGATCTCTAGTCCCGCGGTGGCGCACCTGATCTCGGGAGTATGTGAGTGGGTCGCATGGCCGAACTTCTCTCCGAGGCCTCCCCATATCGACAGGTGTGGTGGGGTCGTCAACCAGATAGCCATCGAGATCAAATGGCACGCTCTCATGTGGTGCACGCCGTATTGGGTGCCGACGGTACCACTGTTTGGTCCCACCCGGACCAAGATCCACCCCCGTAGGAGTGGCACGGCTGCTGGTGCGACACTATAGCAGGGGCCTCTCGTAGGAGTGCCGTGGCGTTTGATCCCACGCCGAAGTGGGGGGACCCCCATAGGAGTGTTGCGGGTGCTAATCCCACGCCGAAGTGGGGGGAGGCCTGTAGGTGGGAGGAGTACGGGTGGGTGCTGGGGGGGTAGCGACCCTCCGGCGGCATACGCACCTTCATTGAACACATGACACATATTTCTCTCAGTTCAACGAATGAGCAGAAGTAATAATTTTATAAATATTTTCACCATTTTTTGAACCATTCCATAAAATTATTCAATCTACAATTGTTCCAACTAAACAATAAATAACCAAATATTCAATCTACAATTGTCACTCCTACTGGTTCCAAAACAATGCTAATCCATATGGCTACCATTATGCCTAACCTATTTGGCACCGGTGGTTTTGCACGGACGGTGTTCAAACATGCGCTCCGTTCAAATATTTTATTCCACATTCAGCACTTACAAACATATATGGCTAGCCCATCAAGTTTTCAACGTTTCATTCATTCAAAGTTTAACAAAATTTCATATAGAATCAAATTTAGCCGGTCAAAAGTTCACAAACTCTTACCAATATACTCTTCAATCAATATATATCACTAAAACTAACTAATACCTACTAATTTTAACAAGAATTAGGAAGAGAGATTACCTCAAAATCTCCTGCCGAGTCGCCTCCCGTCGCCTCTCTCGGTCCTGCGTGAGAGAGAGAGAGAGAGAGAGAGAGAGAGAGAGTGAAAGTGAGTTGGACCCGTGCTGTGGTGGGCAATAATGAAGACCGGTCAAGCGCTTTCGGCATGAGAGGCTCATCATGCTCTCAAGCGCGACCGGCCCTGCCGCCAGCCGCCACCTTTCCCCGCTCGTGGGCCCGCCTCAAGGAATCGATTCCCGCCTCACCACGCTTTTGTTCCACGATAGGTTGTAATCGGGTTTTGAATTTTCGAAACGACGCGGCGCGGCGGCAGCCCACCTGCAGGTGGGCCCTGTCGTGCTTTCAAATTCCGACTGGGCGCGATCGCGAATTTGTTGCTCGACAGCCACCTATTTCTGTCCAAATTCCAAATCGGGATACAAATTTGCATAAAAGAATAAAAATAAATACAAAAAATAAAAAAAAATCGCGGTTGCAAGAGCAAAACAGTAGAGACGCATGGTGGCATAGCAGCATGGACAGCCGACACCGTGGACGTGGAGTAGTAGACAGCGGAGGACTATATATATAACCCACAGGCCACAGTTCGCCGTGCACCACAGCGCCAAGGTCCAAGGAGCCAAAGCAAGGCCGCGCCCGTGGGTCGGTGGGTGGGTGGTAGGATCCATGGATGCGGGGGGCGTCGAGAGGGTCGCGAGCCTGCGGCGGGACAGTGGGTACCTGTGGCGGCGCGGGGACGACAACGTCTTCTCGCGCTCGTCGCGGTGGGGGGAGGGCGGCGGCGGCGGCGGCGGCGACGACGACGACGACGAGGACGCGCTGCGCTGGGCGGCGCTCGAGAAGCTGCCCACCTTCGACCGCATCCGCCGCGCCGTCCTCCCGCTAGACGTCGACGGCGGCGGCGCCAAGGCGGTCGTCGACGTGCTCGCCCTCGGCTCGCGCGAGCGGCGCGCGCTGCTCGAGCGGCTCGTGCGCGACGCCGAGGAGGACAACGAGCGGTTCCTGATCAGGCTCAAGGATCGCATCGACCGGTGAGTGCGACCGCGACCTTGCGGCGCGCCGCGCTCGCTCGCTGCCGCTTCGTGCTCACTCTTGCCTGCCAGGTGTTTGACGATTTGCGCGCGTCTGGCTGCGCAGGGTTGGGATCGACGTGCCGACGATCGAGGTGCGGTTCGAGCACCTGGAGGCGGAGGCGGAGGTCCGCGTCGGCAGCAGCGGTCTCCGCACCCTACTCAACTCTACCATCAACACGCTCGAGGTGCATGCCGTTCTGTTCTGATTATTTCTAAGTTTGTGCGTGTGTGACTCAGAAATATGATCGATTATTTGTTTTGGGGCGCACACAGGAAGTCACGAACGCGCTGCGCATACTACCGAGCAGGAAGCAGGGCATGAAAATCCTCCATGACGTCAGTGGAATCATCAAGCCCCGCAGGTAGCTTTGGCAACCACCTCATACCTTCATCCTTTCCAAACCAGCCTTGCAACTTCTGAACACTAGCATGCAAGCCTCATAGGCTCATACTACAGTAAGCACATAGTTAACTCACCCAACTGGCACACGATCCAAATAAATTCAGGCCAACGTCCCACCAACAGTTGCATAACCCAAAGGTGTGGCAGATCGGCTCTTTGGAATTTGGATGATAGGCTAGACCACAGTTTAACTCCCGCTAGCCGTAAATTTGGTGGTTTGTTTATGTGAATTTTGCACTATAATTTTTCAAGATTTGGAACACGTGACTTGTTGAATGTGAATTTTAATTGCACTACACTAGCCAAGTGGCTCTGCTGTGGGAAAACATCCGCATCTAATGATATTGTACCTATGCTATACAAAATTAAACACATGAGAGTAAATCTGAAGACCTGACGTCTTTTTATCTCTGTTTTTATTTTAACGAGAAAGGTGACCCGTGCGCTTGCACGGCTAGATTTATGTTAAGATATAGATAATATATTTTACAGTTTATCTCTAATATATAGATCAGCTTCAGTAGTTTGTTATACAGGTTAATATTGACCGTTAGATTTACATAATAATATCTATAGTTTGTTATACAAGTTAATATTGACCGCTAGATTTACATAATAATATCCATATTCAACGATGTAGATTTTTTCCTTTTTCTATGATTAACGTGAGAATTTCTACTATTTTTGGATTTTTCTATTCGATTAACGTGGGAATTTCTAGGATTTTAGGATTAATGTGGTGGCTCCGTTTAACTCTGCTTTATATAGATAGATAGATAGATGGCGAATATCCAACATCTTCAATGGACCTCCAGGTTTATCACTTGAATTGTCTTCTGTTCTCTAGCATTCCTTTCTTTTACATTTCATATCATAGCCTCTTAAATTCAACGACGCTAGGCAATTCGGGGGGAAAAAAAAATCAACAATGCCAGTGACCAGTCCATCCTCCTATTCATTCTTTCGAAAACCTACCCAATATTTGAGTACAGCATACAAATGGTGATTTCACCAGAAGTTCTGAAAGTGCACCTTGTTTTGTAGATTCCATATTACCCAACACAAAAGTGAAAAACCGTAATAATAAAAGTATTCCCCATCTGGCAAACTTTTGTGTCCGGCAAAGTTACTGCCTGAAGCTAATATGTGTGCGATCTGCATTGGTCATTTAGCAATTTGGTTACAAATTCTCAGCCTATTCTTGCCACAGGACATTCAAAAAGGAGATGCAAAATACTTTTATCAGGAGAATGGAAATTGCACTGCTTACAGATAAGCTACGAAAATCATCCAAATTTAGAAGGAACTTATGCCTTACACGTTTTCTGGTTAACACGTCTCACTGCCCTTTTGTTCTGACGTCTATACACTGACCTCACAGTGAAGTTCAATATTTTTCCCCACTTCAGTTTATCTATATCTTTCCTTTGAGATAAAGATGTAAAGCATAGCCAAAAACTTCAATGAAATTCTTGCTGATGGAACCGAGGGAGCCATCACAGATATGTTTGTTGGAATCACTTTGTGCATACCAAGCACAAGAAGATAAAATGGTCTTGTCAACTTGATTTATGATGTGCTGCATAGTTATTTTTCTTGATCTTTTAAATTTGATTTCTTTGCAGAATGACCCTCCTGTTAGGTCCACCAGGGTCAGGCAAGACTACCTTGCTACTCGCATTGGCTGGAAGGCTTGATAAAGACCTCAAGGTTATTAAAAATTACTTTCTTACTTCATTGCACTAACAAAATCTCACATGTGCTAAATTTAACCATCTCATTTTCAGTTCAAATGGGAACCACCCAAAAATTAGGCACTGCTTGTTGGGATAACAGTCTAAAACAATGCAACATCTTTCTGTCCGAATAGAATTACTCATACTGACTATTGACACACACATTGCGTAATGACGTAAATGCCATGCAGGTTTCAGGAAAAATTACCTATAATGGTCATGGGATGGGGGAGTTTGTACCTGAGAGGACAGCTGCTTACATTAGCCAGCATGATATCCACATTGGAGAGATGACTGTTAGGGAGACGCTTGCGTTCTCCGCACGCTGCCAGGGTAGTGGCACTCGCTTTGGTATGATTCCAATAAATTAGTCGCAAGCAAATGTGTTATTTTTTGCTGGTTGCAGGGTGCAGTATTGGCATGGTTTAATTAATATGTTCGCGAAGTTTCCTTTTTGATATGTTGTCAGATTTGCTAACTGAGCTGTTGAGGCGAGAGAAGGCCGCAAATATAATGCCTGATTCTGATATTGATGCATTCATGAAGGCAAGAATATGTCCTTAGTTCAGTTTTTTTCTTGATAGCTCAACTAACGGATTGAAGAGTAAGTAAATATTTCTGCTAATCTTAATCAGGCGTGTGCAATGGGGGGAGACGAGGCCAACGTGGTCACTGAGTATATACTGAAGGTATATGCAACTTTGACTGAGATGAGTAACCAAGGCTGTATTTGGCCCCTTAGCATGTTTGTTGATTTCCATAGATCTTAGGACTGGAGATATGTGCCGACACCATGGTAGGAGACGACATGAGGAGGGGCATCTCTGGTGGACAGAGGAAGCGTGTCACAACAGGTGAAAAGATAGTTGCCAACATTAGTGCACTTTAAGAACGATGGCTGTTACTTGGCAATGGTGTGATTGGTTAATAATTTTCCTTGGCTATGTCCTGCAGGGGAGATGCTTGTTGGCCCAGTGACAGCACTATTCATGGATGAGATCTCGACTGGACTCGACAGTTCAACTGCGTTCCAGATCATGAACTCGCTCAGGCAGTTCATCCACATCTTCAGTGGCACGGCCGTCATCTCCCTACTACAGCCTGCGCCTGAGACATATGAATTGTTTGACGACATCATACTCCTCTCAGACGGGCAGATTGTGTACCAGGGCCCTCGAGAAGATGTGCTCAAGTTCTTTGAGACTGTCGGTTTCAAGTGCCCTGAGAGGAAGGGCATCGCAGACTTCTTGCAAGAAGTACATACATCGCCACCATCATTGGAAGTAGAAACATGTAAAATTGTTGGTAATGTATATCTATGGAAATGTTGAGCAGGTGACTTCTAGGAAAGATCAGAAGCAATATTGGGCTCGGCATGATGAGCCCTATCAGTATGTGCCAGTGAAGAAATTTGCACATGCGTTCCAGTCTTTTCACATCTGGAGAGGTATAGTAAATGAGCTTGCTGTTCCATTTGACAGAAGGAAGAGCCATCGGGCTGCGCTGACCACCTCAAGATATGGTGTCAGTGGCAAGGCACTGCTAAAAGCAAACATTGATAGGGAGATACTGCTTATGAAAAGGAATTCCTTTGTCTATATCTTCAGAATCTTCCAGGTAGGTAGGCATTAGTTTAAACAAAAGGTTTAATTTGCATATATGAAAACGCAAAAATGACGTGACTCACTTCATCGTATTCTGGCATGACAGCTGATGCTTGTTTCAACCACTGCATGGACTGTCTTCTTTCATACAAAGATGCACCATAACTCGGTGCCTGATGGGGGCATCTACATGGGTGCACTCTTCTTCGGCGAGCTCATGATCATGTTCAATGGTTTGTCTGAGTATGCACTCACCATCTTTAAGCTGCCTGTTTTCTTCAAGCAGAGAGACCTTCTATTTTATCCAGCATGGGCCTACACCATACCTTCATGGATCCTCAAGATCCCCATGACATTTATCGAGGTCGGCGGGTATGTTTTCATTACGTACTATGTTATTGGGTTTGACCCAAATGTGGGCAGGTGAGACTTATTGAGAATTGTTAGATTAATGTGTTTAAAATGTTTGTACTGTCACTTATTTTTTTGTGCCATTACTATTCTGGAATGCTCTGATAGTTGTTGTTGCCTTTAGGTTCTTCAAGCAGTACCTTCTTATGTTAGCAGTCAATCAGATGTCAGCATCACTTTTTCGGTTTGTTGGAGGGGCGGCAAGGAATATGATCATTGCTAATATCTTCGGATCATTCTTGCTGCTAGTCTTTATGGTTTTGGGGGGGTTTATTCTAAGAAGAGGTAACAACTCACCTTGTATCTCCCTGTAGTCCCTGGCATCACAGCTTTTTTATAAAATAAGTAGTTCATATGTTTGAACCGTCAGATGAAGTGAAGAAATGGTGGATTTGGGGCTATTGGATCTCCCCGATGATGTACGCGCACAATGCTGTCTCGGTGAATGAATTTTTGGGGCGCAGTTGGGACAAAATCCTGAATCACACTGTCTCCAACGAGACCCTAGGTGTGCAAGTTCTCAAATCCCATGGAGTATTTCCTGAAGCTAAATGGTACTGGATTGGCTTTGGCGCACTGCTTGGATTCACCTTGTTTTTCAACGCTCTCTTCACTCTTGCCCTTACATACCTAAAGCGTGAGTACCTCCTGGACTGGTTTATTTGCTTTTGACATCTAAATGTTTGAAAAAAGGTTCTTCTGACTCTGCAGCATATGGTAAGTCCCATCCGTTTGTATCTGAAGAGGCTCTGAAGGAGAAGCGTGCCAACTTTAACGTTGATATTCTTGATGACAATATCTTGGGATCAGGAAGTACCCACAAAGCATCAGTCAATACTGAAGCTAATTCAGTTATAGTCGATGATGATTCTGATGCCAAGCAAAGGGGGATGATTCTCCCTTTTGTCCCGCTTTCACTCACCTTTGAAAACATAAGATATTCTGTCAACATGCCAAAGGTATAACATAAAACTAGCTTCTCTTATGCTGTCAAGATAATATTGGGTTCTCAACAGAAAACCTTGTGACCTTCGATATGAAACTAAAACTCAGGAAATGAAAGCACAAGGCATAGTTGAAGATCGATTGGTGCTCTTGACTGGTGTCAGTGGATGTTTTAGGCCAGGAGTGCTGACAGCACTGATGGGAGTCAGTGGTGCTGGCAAGACTACTATGCTAGACGTATTGGCAGGGAGAAAAACTGGCGGCTGCATTGAAGGAAACATAACCATTTCTGGATATCCGAAAAAACACGAGACTTTTGCACGCATATCAGGATACTGTGAACAGAACGATATCCATTCTCCACAAGTGACAGTCTATGAGTCATTGCTTTTCTCAGCATGGCTCCGTCTTCCTGATAGTGTAGATGCAAAAACAAGAAAGGTTAGTCGAACAAAATATTTGTAATTCTCGCCTTTTGGTTTATATTGTATTTCTTGTATACAGGCACGTCTAGTCGATTCTCGATAGATTATTTGCTAAATATTTGTGTATGCAGATGTTCATTGACGAGGTGATGGAGCTTGTGGAGCTAAAACCACTAAGAGATGCTTTGGTTGGACTTCCCGGTACGAATGGCCTGTCAATTGAGCAGAGAAAGAGGCTGACCATTTCTGTGGAGCTGGTTGCAAATCCTTCAATTATTTTCATGGATGAGCCAACAACAGGACTTGATGCTCGAGCTGCTGCAATTGTGATGCGGACAGTGAGGAACACCGTTGATACTGGTAGAACTGTGGTCTGCACGATTCACCAGCCTAGCATTGACATATTTGAATCATTTGATGAGGTGAGTGATACTTGTACTGCCACTGTCTGGACTCTTTACTACTATTATGCTCAATTGGTTGGAAGTGGTTTTCAAAACTTTGAACAATGTTGCAATGGCCCTTAAAAAAAAAAATCCTTGAAATGCAATCGGGAGTTGGGATGTTATAGGCCCCAACTCTACTGTCAGAACAGATGCCATCCGTCAACCAGTAGCCAGCAAAAGAAACACCGTTGTCGGCATCAGGGAAACTAGGCTCTCTTCGCTGATAACTTTTGTTTCTTGCTGGGCCATGGTGTAAGCCCCTAACGGGCGGCTACCTAATGGTCGCCGGGAAATTTCGGTCCATAACGCCCAATTCGTGAGCCTCTCTTCAAATGACACTGATTGTTCGAGACCAGATTGTTGGGGAATTTGGGTAGGTTACCTTAGGATGAATCAAATTTCTATCGCGTTCAGTACAGCAAAAGAGGTTGGTGCAGGTTCAATGGTGGGTCCATCCACTCATGCAGCAGTAGGAGATCATCTCCTTGCTGTGATTATCCCGATCAACGCCAGCCGTAGCCAGGGAGAGGAAACCGTACCTTGTGGTGATTGTGCCGATCAAGTATCAACGCTCGCCGCATTATGGCGTTGTTTGTTTCAGATTAGACTAAATTAAATTAAATGAAAATTTGTTATTTTTGTATAAGCCAGATGATGTAATGTTTTGTAGTCATTTTTATGGGGTTTTAAATAGTACTCCCTCCGTCCCAAATTATAGGTCGTTTAACTTTTTTGACACGTACTTTGACCATTCGTCTTATTCAAAAAAATTTATAATTATAATTTATTTTTGTTATGATTTAGTCTATCATGAAAGGTACTTTAATAATGACTTGAGTTTTTTCATATTTTCACTAATTATTTGAATAAGACGAGTGGTCAAAGTACGTGTCAAAAAAGTCAAACGACCTATAATTTGGAACAGAGGGAGTACTTCTTAAAGTTTGTAAAATATTTTTTTCATAATTTTTTGAACTTGTTAAAACATATTTTGAGGGGGTCACAAATTTGCTACAGTAAAACGCAACTCTACATTAATGTGAAACAAACAAGGCCTATAGCAGCGTCCTGTATACGTAGGGAGAGGAATTCGTATGCCAGTATCGCGAAAGCATCGATCGCTACATGCAACTGGAGACAACGGCTGGCGTTTCTTTCGGGGAGATCTAACACAACCTCCAACTCTTTGGAACCATCTTCAACCGTGTTTCTTCGTGTCCCTTTTTTCTTCCGCGAAAAAAATTTAGTTCCATTTTGAATTCCAACGGGTTCTCTCTGCCCTAAGGCTGTCTCCAACAATCTTCCCTAAATGACTCTGTACCCTAAAATAAGAGACAAATTATTTTCCTATGTGCTTCAACATCGCTCCCTATTTTGTTCCCTAAAATAGAGAATTTCTCTCCATTCGCTTATGACCTTGTTTGTTTCAGATTAAATTAAATTAAATTAAATGAAAGTTTGTTATTTTTGTATAAATCAAATGGTGTAATATTTTGTAGTCATTTTTGCGGGTTTTATATAGTTCTTCTTAGAGTTCGTAAAATAATTTCTTCATAATTTTTGAATTTTTAAACTTTTTTGATATGGTTACAAATTTGATACGGTAAAACTCAACTCAACATTCATCTGAAATAAACAAGGCCTATATGTAAGGATTCTCACTCCTTCCCCTATACAATTCTCCATATAGGAACCATTGTTGGAGATGGGAGAAATATAGGGAGAGAATCTTTTGAAAGAAAGGCTGCATATGAGGCTATAGGGGATCAAATTTAGGGATTATTATAGGATACAACCTAAAAGAGCTTCTTTCTAGGAAGAAATTCATTTTTCCATTCATTTCAGACAAAAATTCTCTCTTTGTTCTCTTCATAAATTCCTTTGAATGGATCATGTTGTTGAAAATGATGAAAAAAAGAGAAGAAAATATAGATGTTGTCTAGTGTCTTCTATCATTAAGTATCTAGTAATATTGTGAGTATTAGGGAGGGGCTACATGTCTGTCAACTGGGAGTTACTGAACTCTCAGTCGATTTTTTAGACTATTGGATCTCAATCCAACGGCTCAGATCTCCCCCTTCATCTCTTTTCCTCCCTCTCCATCTACCCTTCCTCCTGACTCATGTCCTCTCCCTGTGCATCGCCGCCTCCTTCCCTGCCTCCGCCCCATAGCCGGCGCCTCACTGCCCCCCGTTGCAGCTGCCCCGTCCATCCTAACCTCTCCTCTATGGTGCCCGATCCACCCTCCTCCGCCGCCCCAACCGCCTTCACCCTCTCCCTTGGCTCCGATGCCGGCTAGGACTTTTAAGTTGCCTTCCGTCTTGTCATCTAGCCCCCTTTCAGCACCCTTTTTTAGAGAAACGAGCAAAACCTCTGTCATTCCTTTATAAAACTAACAAGAGAAATAAAGTTGAAATTATAGGGTGCTACACACCATATGTCAGTGACAATATTAATCGTTCAACCCCACTAGAGGAGGTCCTCTTAGTTGTAACAATGTGGGTTGAGGAGGGAGGGACTAGGAGGCTCATATGTGGGAATTGTGGTGGTTTCTATCCTTTTGGATATTTCAAATCGTGAAGATCACTAGGCTGTGAAAGGCCTGCTTGTTGTCCCCGGGTATGAGGGATGTTGCTTGTGCCTACCACTTGTAGAAGGACCCCTTGGCTAATCAGTGAGGACGTTGTCATAGTCTGGTTGCAGAACCTCCTTCAAGATTGTTTTGGAGTATGGTTAGTGTGCGTGCATAGGTGATCAATCATTTATGAGTGGCCAAACTGAGGGGACAGAGCATTTGATGTGACCAACCTTTTATGCCGATGACGTTAGCCATGTGGATTTTCCCATGTCCGAACATCCTTGTAAAAAATTTATATATTTTGTGAGAAAGACCATAGCGCCCCATGGTAACTGGAATTATGAAAACATAGTTACATGGTTAAGAATGTACAAAAAACAAAATTACAAAAGGGACGATTGCAAAAAAAAAAAACTTGTATTTGTTTGTCTTCCTCTTACAAATCGAGGACGTCAGCCATGCGGATTTTTCTATGTCCATGTGAAGAACTTCTTTTTCTCTTCCAAATACAAAGGATGTTGCCCACAAATTTCTAGAAGTATCCAGATTTTGCCAAATACGAGACAACGGTGAAAGCAAAGTCGTATACGACAACAAAGTCGAGGATGACCGAATCCCGTTGTTTTTGTGTAGTTGATTGGCCACTAAGTGATGCTTGTTTTTAGCTATCTGGTAGGGTTTAGGGTGAGAATGCCGGGGGGTTGACATGGTAGGAGTCAACCATTTTCCATTGCATGTGGTGACTATGGTTGCAGAGCGGATGAAAGTCTTATCCAACTATTTGCATGGAACATCCCAACCCAAGGTTTGTTGAGCAATTTATCGTCAAACCAAAGCTCGGACTTAACACTACTAAACTTTCGAAGGCTATGACATCTAGGACTCCTGGCCGCTTTAGGCAATATACACAATCCCAGTGAACTATAGGTAGTGGCCATCGCATGCCATTTCCGTTGTCACCTTGATCCTTTCTATCTTGTTCATGACCCATTTGGGAAATTGGAAGGTTCATATGAAGTAGGTTGGATAGCCATTTCAAAGGGAGAGTTTACATGTGATTTTTTATGAGCGGTAGGAAGTGCACCCAAATGTCATACTCTTTCTCTATAAAACGATTGTAGAACTCCAGGTGTTTATTTAAAAACTGATTCAAATTCTAAAACGTCTCATTAATGCTTGCAGCTTTTTCTTTTGAAACGAGGAGGAGAAGAGATCTATTTTGGCCCACTAGGCCACCATTCATCAGAGCTAATAAAGTATTTTGAGGTATGTTAATTATATAAGAATTTGAGGTTGAATTAGTTTTTATAAATTAATAAAACTATCATATGTTCTATATTATCTAGGGGATACAAGGAATCAAAAAAATTAAAGATGGCTATAATCCAGCAACATGGATGTTCGAAATGACAACAGCTTCTCAAGAGCGAACAATAGGTGTTGATTTCAGTGACATATACAAGAAATCGGAATTGTACTTGTCCGTACCTTGCAATCCTTTAAGAATTTCGTAGTCACTTCATTTTAAGAATCTTTGTTAGGTGTTAGGTGGTATTAACAAATGAGTGTAATTAATTAATTCCAGAGGACCTGGTGTGACGATTACGCACCTATATAATCCACCCTGAATATAATATTTGATTTATTAATTGTTACACGTACATAGATGAATGTTACCTCCATTTGAACATAACAAAATTCCAAATCGAAAATCACATTAACTTCAATTATAGGCCTGCTACATTGGCCCGGGTAATTAGGTGACATGGTGTAGTATACAATTATACTTAGGATATTTGTTCTTATATTTTATTTTCAATATTTTCCAGTAACATCCAATTGCTGTGGATTAGTCAAAGTTATAATTCATAGTCGGGGGCCAGAAGTTATACTTGCACAATAACTCATGTTATTTATCTTTTTTAGTGTTTAATATCATGCATCATTCTATAATATATAATAATTTAGTGAGCCCACATAGTTTTACAGTGTAGTTTATTATGCTAGGTAAACTTCTCATATATTACCAATATATATGTTGCTCTATATTTTTTTTATCTTGCATAACCCAACTCTATTTTATCTCATATATCTTACAACCTCCGGTCATAAAAACAAGTCACTGTTGACTTTTGGACACGTCTTTGACTATTTGTCTTATTCAAAATTTTGTGCAAACATGCGTAAATATAAATCATGCTTAAAGTATGTTTAATGATAAAACAAATCATGGCAAAGTAAATGATAACTTACATAGTTAGTTTTTTTAGTACCAATATTTGAGCGTGATATGGTTTATTGGCATAATGGCCTGTAATGGTGGCGCTTAGTTTTAACTAAATGAACTAAAGGTTTTGACTTTTTGAGTTAATTTTTATGTGCCACTACAAGTCTCGGATCATCTATGCAATATCACTTAAGCGCCCCACCCGTTCCCCTCTATACTATCACATTTGCACGTTGTTCTCTTCTGTAACATTCATTTTTTTGTTTGTTTAAGTGGTCCCTTGCTTAAGAATGTATAAGCACTCCCAAAACCTAAAAAACTGTGTTATAAAATATGAAGTGCTTTTAATCTACATTGTTTTGGTATTTTTATGATTATGATCAAAATATTGATTGAAAGTTTAATACATTTTTATGGCACATCTATTTGCAAAAACGCCCCAAAAAAGTATATTTAAATTACTGAAAAATATATGCCCAAAAAAATGTATATTTGTATTACTAAATTTTTGGTACATAAAGCTATGTTTTTTCTAGAAATGTTTACACAACTTAAATAAAATATATATTTTTGTAAATGGCATAGAAGACGATACTTAGGTAAATGGGAGGCTGATTTTTTGCTTCGGTGATGACAAAGATGATATTGGAGACTTATGCAGTGATATTATCTCTTTTTCAATGATGTATCTATTGTTAAATATAGTTTTTTCTGTAGCATAACTTTTTAGAGGAAATTTTCATTTTAATATTCATTGATAACCCTAAATTACAATAAAATTTCACAATATGCGCCAACAACACCGGTATTATTGAGGATCAGCGGACCACTTTGTTTACCAATCTTCGACTGGTGTTCTTCTTGGACTTCAAATTGCCACAAAATCCTCCAACCAAAATCGATTCAAAGACAACCTCACTTGATTTCTTGTGCTAACACACATGTTATAAACCATGCATATACTTATCTTACATAAGTCGTGTTGAGCTTAGTCCCAAACAAAGCCACATCACTGACAAAATCCGTTCGCCCGTGCTGGCTTGGACGGTCATCCATCCAAAATTAACATTATAAAAGGTTTTCTACTACGTGCTAGCTGACAATGTGGACACCCTAGCTAGCTGGCTAGCGAAGCTAGCATTCATGCCATCGGTCATGAGTTTGATCGAATACCCGCCCCCCCTAGCAGCACGGCGCAAGGGCCCAAACAACATTCATGCAAAATTTGGATATTTTCTGAAATTTTTCACAGTTCAGTTTTGAAAATAGTTTGTCCTTTCCAGTTTAGCACATACTCCATTCTTTTTTCCTCCTTTTTGTACTTTGTTTTCTGTAGGACGCAAAATCTTTGCCTCTTGCTCCTTTTTTTTTTCCGTGGATTGCAAGAAAAGACCAAAAATTGAAAGTTATGAAAAAGGGGAACATACTTGCATACACAACATCCGTACAAAGTTTGAATATCTATCAAATTTTTTTAAAGCTTTTAAGAAAGTTTATTATTTTTTATTTAGGCCATATTTCTTTCTTTTGTATTTTGTTTTTCGGACATACAAAAGAAACAAAAAAGTTGTAGTTTACAATAAGTGCAACCATGTTTGCACAAAGAACTGAAAAAAATGAAAACCGATCCGAATAATCGAAATTTAACAATATTGTTCCTTCGCTCTTTTTGCCTCTTATAGTTTCATAAAAATTAAATATTATTCATTTCCTCTTTCCTACCCTATTCATTTCAAATTCTAGAAAATAGGAGCTTAGTGTTCCTTCGCTCTTGTACTTTTTTTTCTAAGAACGTTAAAAAAAATGAAAAAATGTAAAATGTGGAACCGGGCCTAGATCAAAAGGCTCAACCAAAGAACAATTAGAAAATTAGAAAATTTCTAAGATTTTGAATAATTGAAATTTTAGAATATCATTGCTTTGCTTTTTTTCTCCTTATAATTTCTTATAAATATAGTTATTTTGCTCTTTTTTCTCTCTTATTCCTTTCAATTTGACCCATTAACCATAAACAACTTCCTTTCTATTAACCATATATGAACCCCGTGCGTTTCACGCTTTCCTTTCTAGTAAATACAGATAGATGCACTCATGCTGTGCAAAACCTCCTCCCGAAGCTACTTAGTTAAACATGCTCAGAAAAACACGATGCTAAATGACACTCTTCGTATCACTAAAAAATCTATATACTTTGGACATCTACACGGTTTTTGAAATACAACTTAACCACTAGCTGTTATTATAATTTTATTTATAACTTCGCTAAAATTACGATATTATGAAAGAGTTTTTTATCAAACAATCTTTACGTATTGTTTTCGATGTTTAATCTAGATTGTTCGAAAAACATAGATAAAGTTTTAATATTTAGACTTGCGCCTATGGCGTATCTCAAAAGTAAGTTTTTGTCATAAGTTGTTGGCAGAATGTGCATAATTCAATTTTTTCTCTCTCTCAGAAAGAATTTTTGACATAGAAAATCTACCATGAACTGTTGAGTCTTGCACAGGAAGAACAAGGAGCTGATACAGCAATTGAGTGAACCGCAGCCAGATTCAAGTGACCTCTATTTCCCTACCCGGTACTCGCGGTCATTCTTCACGCAGTGCATGGCTTGCCTGTGGAAGCAGAACCTGTCATACTGGAGGAACCCTCCTTATAACGCCATCAGGTTCTTTTTCACCACTGTCATCGCTCTTCTGTTCGGCACCATCTTTTGGAACCTCGGTGGGAAAATGTGAGTACCAGCTGCTAATATTTGCTATACACATTACACATCTCGAGTTAATTATTTGCCACCTTCGCGGTATATGTTATATTATACATGGTAACATGGATGCATGCATATGTCTTGCTTCTTGACGCATGCAGGGAGACGATGCAAGACCTGTCAAACGCCATGGGGTCAATGTACGCGGCGGTGATGTTCATCGGCATCCTGAACTCTACCTCAGTTCAGCCGGTGGTGGCGGTGGAACGTACGGTCTTTTACCGTGAGAGAGCTGCTGGAATGTACTCTGCACTTCCATATGCATTTGGACAGGTGACTGCTCCTCTCCAGTTACATATATTCTCTACACACAGGCATCCACGTTGACAGTTGTTGTATTCTTGAATCTTGAGAGACCACACGCACATACACTGGCCAGCTGGTTCTGTTTGCCCTAGTATCCCATGATCGGTTGCTAGTACACATAGTTTATTTCTGAATCACGTATTATAAAGATTCTAACCGAAAGGTCTCGATGAATATCTAATTTTTTTTATGAAAATAATGAATCTAGAAATGCTTTTCCATTTTTAATTAGGTAATAAGAGGAGAACTGTAAGAATATCATGAAAATTTTCAAAAAACTTTAGGGTTTTAAAACACAAGAAAAATACTATGGGATCAGATAAGATAGCACTACCAGGGAACAAACTTTCTCAAGCGGTTCAAAAAAAAGGATCAAACTTCTACAAGCGGTTTAATGCGTCAAAACAGTCTCAAGCCAGAAAATAACCTCTAGAAGCGGTTGGGGGCACGATCCGCTTCTAAAGACCCAAAATCCTAAGCGGTTTGTGTCCCCAACCGCTGCTATACCTCTACAAGCGGTTGAGAACACGAACCGCTTAGAATGCTTGGCTTTACAAACGGTTTAATAGCCCCAACCGCTTCTAGAGGCCCATTTTTCGAATAGATAAAAGGAAAGCTCCCCCCATTCTGTCAGATAACGCGCGTGGGTAGGTTGGCTAGCTGGGTGAGGTGTGAGTCAAGAGGTCTATTACAAGCGGTTCAGAGAACCGCTTGTGATGCTCCGCGAGGCAACAATCGCGGTTGCTTACAAGCGGTTTTAAAACCGCTTGGGAAGCCTTTTTCCCTGGTAGTGTAGCAAGTTTGCTAAGAGGAAATTTTTCTATTTTTTTAACTTGAAGATGTTAGATCCGTTCTCTAAAATATATGAAAATCCAAAAAAAAATCATATCGAAAAAGGAGCTTTGAAATCTCGGTTTCAATTTGGGTCCAAGATTTGGGTTGGTGATCGTTTCTATGATGCAGGTTGTCATTGAGCTCCCATACACGTTGGTTCAGACCAGCGTGTATGGTGTCATAGTGTACGCGATGATAGGGTTCGACTGGACGGCCACAAAATTCTTCTGGTACCTCTTCTTCATGTATTTCACACTGCTCTACTTCACATTCTACGGCATGATGGCCGTCGGCCTGACGCCCAACTATCACATCGCCTCGATCGTCTCCTCGGCGTTCTATGCCGTCTGGAACCTCTTCTCCGGATTCATCATCCCCCGGCCAGTAAGCTTGTTTCTTTTTTCTTTATTTCTTCTTGTTATACTTAGCCTTAACGTATAAATTTATCTTAGTTTAAACTTTTTAATAATTTTTAATAAGTATTTGTAATCTATCAGACTATCTATCTATCTAAAGAAGAGTTAAACGGAGCCACTAAAATAATCCTAAAATACTAGAAATTCCCACGTTAATAAAAAATAGTAGAAATTCTCACGTTAATTTAAAAAAAGAAAAAATCTATATCGTTCAATATGGATACCATCATGTAAATCTAATGGTCAATATTGAAAAGATTAAAAAGATAACTACTAAAGCTAATCTAATGTAATAGAAATATATTCTAATATATTAGAGATAGATGATGAGTTGTAGATTTAGTGGATATTAAAAAACATTCACCACAAAAGCGCCACGTCGTTCGAAAAACGTTGGACTATATATGCGATGCGAACGAGTTCCACAACGTCCGGTTTGATTCGAACCTAGACCGGCCATAATCAACGAGCCACGTGCATGGTTCACGCACAATCAAATAAACATAGTGTGCTAAGCTTTGTCTTCGTTAGCTACAAAAAAATCTTTTAGAATCTATCTACTTATCAATCAAATCAGATAATTGTTCAATTGTCATCCATCAAATTAGATAAAAAAAAAGATAAATATAACTTCCAATATATTTGAGATAATGCAAATCTAACGGATAATATTGAAAAGATTAAAAAAATAACTACTAAAGCTAATCTAATATAATAGAAATATATTGAAAAGATTTAAAAGATAACTACTAAAACTAATCTAATATAATAGAAATATATTCTAATATATTAGATATAGATGATGAGTTGTAGATTTAGTGGATATTAAAAAATATTCACCACAATGCGCCACGTCATTCGAAAAACGTTGACTACATATGCGATGTGAACGAGTTCCACAGCGTTCGGTTTGATTCGAGCCTAGGCCGGCCATAATCAACCAGCCACACACGTGCATGGTTCACGCACGATCAAATAAACGTAGCGTGCTGAGCTTTGTCTTCGTTGGCTACAAAACAAATCTTTTAGAATCTATCAACTTATCAATCAAATCAGATAATCATTCAATTGGCATCCATCAAATCAAATAAAAAATAAATATAATCTCTAATATATTAGAGATAAGCTATAAATTTGATTTAGGGATAGATTATGAGTTGTAAATTATACTAAAAAGATTATGAGTTAGAGATAAACTCTATATGCTGGCACAAGATAATAGTTCAATTGACGTCCATCAAATCGGATAAAAAAGATATATATAATCTCTAATATAAGAGATAAACTCTAAATCTAGCCGCGCAAATGTGCGGGCCACCTTGCTCGTTATTATATTATTAAAGTAGAAGAAAACAGAGCCACCACGTTAGTCCACATCACCCAGGTTATTTCAACCGTTCGATCAACGGTGGAACCAAAATATAACAGCCTAGATCAATTAAAGAAATTCTCACATAAATCAAGACAAAATAAAAGATCTATGCCGCTAATTTTTGTGGGGCTGGATTATAACGGCTTAGATTAAAATAATTATTTTAACCGTTTGATCAAAGGTGGGACCAAATTATAACGACCTAGATTAATCAAAGAAATTCTCACATAATAATAAAAAAATCTATGCAGCTTAGATTAAAAGAAAATATTAGAAATTCAGATTAAATACTTAAGGTGATATAATATATTAGAGATAAACTCTAAATCTTGATATGATATATTAGAGGTAGATTATGAGTTATACTCTATATGCCGAAACAAATCTAGCCGGGCAAATGCGTGGACCACCTCGCTCGTTGTTGTATATGTCACTGGTTAGTGCAGAGGTTAAAAGTTTCTTTCATTATCTTTAAAATAGCAATCTTCCACTATCTTGAAAATAGTAAGCCGACGGGGTGCTCTGTATCTTCCTACTACCTTCGTTTCAGCGACTCCGCATGCATGCAGCTCATTTTCCGTTGTGACCTGAAACTGATCATCACTCTGCGTTTCAGCGTGTGCCAATCTGGTGGAGATGGTACTGCTGGATATGCCCCTTCGCGTGGACGCTGTACGGGCTGCTGGTCTCGCAGTTTGGCGACGTCGCGGCGCCCATGAGCAACGGCGTCCCCGTGGGAGTCTTCGTGGAGGAGTACTTCGGCTTCAGGCGCAGCTGGCTGTGGCTGGTGGCCGCCGTGGTGGTGGCGTTCGCCGTGCTCTTCGCCTTCCTCTTCGGCTTCGCCATCATGAAGCTCAACTTCCACAGGAGATGATCGATCGGCGTATACATAAGTATATGGGGTGGCCGGAATAAAAAAAAATGAGGAAATTTGTAGTGGATGCATTGACAGTTAGTACGTATTGTTAATTTCCATGTATATCTGCATGGCGGCGTGTTGTTCGCGGCGCATGCACTTGCCTTCTTCCTTCGAGCTACCAATATTAAGTCGCATTTTTTTTTTGTCCAACAGACTCGACTTTGTTGCTGATACCAAACTTTATCGCTGTGATATGTTACATGCATGTTTATCATATTATTCTATCGGTATTAAACCGGCTCGTCAGGGTTAGCTAGAGTGGCATGGAGGGGGCACGGTGCACAACGATTCCACTAGAGTTTCCTCCACGGGCCTCGCTATGGTTGGTTGTGGCCGCCATCCCTACCCTTGCCATCTTGGGCTGATATATCATTCTCGCTTCCCTCATCCCCGCCAATGTCTCCCTAAGGCGAAGAAGCCTCTAAGTTGGAGGAGCTGGCTGATAAGAAGAAGGCAACCGATGAGGTGGAGAAGGAGAAGTTGATCAATGAGGGACCGACAGCTAGGCAACAGTGTTAGCGTGTCCCATCACCGTTAGTATTAGAAGCTTTAGTGTGTAATCTTGCCAACAATGTAGAGCTGCCATGAGCTTAGCCTCTCCAACGATGGCATCCTCGCCACAACCATGTAGCACCTTAGGCCGGGCTGAGGTGGCTCGGACTCAAGGTTGGCAGAACCACCCTTTCTTGACATCGGGTTCACTATCAGCGAGACCAAGCCTAGTGTCCACCACATCCACTAAGCCATTGAAAGGGCGTACTGTCCAGCGTTTATCCAGATACATGAAGATGGAATCATATTGGAGAGATTATAAGCAATCAATCTGTCAGGATAAGATTACATCATCCGACCCACCAACGTGTACCCGAAGGTTTTGCCCTGGACCTTAGGGCTGACTGCTGAGATCCAGAATAAAAGTAGCCAGGCTTTGATGCTTAGGTTTGGGCTATTGTGGGCCCAAATGCTTGAAGGGCTTGGGTTACCATAGGCTCGGGTAGTTTAGCGCAGAGGTCGAACTCCCTAAGTTCAATGTTGCCCATGTAACTGAGGTGCTATGAGACCTTTTAATAGTTCATCGTTATTTGGTAGGCCATATGTTTCCATACATGTACCTCTATGTCCGGTGGCTTATCTTGGCACATGAGGCAGGAGCTTACAGATATGTAAGGATTGGATTGGCCTTGGAGGAGGAGTTAGGGACGTGATTGGCAAGTACTCCACTATGTTGCCGACTTAGCCATAGTTAACCTTTTACCATATCTGTAAATCCCCCATGTATTGTATCCTGTACTGCAAGTTCGAGAAGTTCCACAACTCGATAACACCTTCTAGGTCACCTAGATATATTGTACTAGATCATCTTCAGATCTCGACTCAAGCCTCTCAGTGATCTCGAGTTGTGATCTCCCTTGTACTTCATCACCTCAATAGTAAAGAAGGCTGGACGTAGGGTTATTACCTCCACTGCGAAAGGTTTGAACCAAGGTAAGCATCGTCTCTCTCTATTTTGCTTATAACCCCATTCGAACACCGCATCGGTTATATGCAAGGGTTTTGTGCTGTAATTAACAAATAAGCTTGGTGAATGATCTATATATGATACATCGACATGATCTTAATATATCATATCCTACCATGAAAGTTGGGTTCTTTGGAATCATACTATATATTGTAGCATCTCCATAATCGTAACGGAAGCATCGCACGCACTAGACTAGAGAGAAGTTTAATTAGAGAAAGCCAACATTGCCCCGCAGTTCAGTTTGCTCAAAATGATGATAATATATAATCCACTTGATAATGATGGCGAGGTAGTTAGAAGAGCTAGGTAGTAGTCGCAACTTGCAACCATATATAGAATGATAGCCGATATCGTCTTAGCTGCACATGGAGTTCTTTCTATTCCGATCTACACCACTCACTACTAGATTCCTAACTTTTTCCGAGGGTGGAAAAACTGTCGGTTATTAGTAAAAACCGTAGGCCACATGAATGGCCGAGTGTACACCGTCGGCCATTCCCCCTCGGCCACACGTTGTGGGGAAATGGTATGATTCCCAAGGAAACTTTCGGCAATTTAATTAGCGACGGTACTTAGGGCACTCGGTATTTGATGCACATTAGTGAGAGGTCTGCTAAACCGTCGGTTAATATGAACACTCGTGTATAACATGGGTGAAGGTTTTAAAACCCCGTCAGTGATTTAATTTGTGATGGGTTTTGCGAAACGTTCGGTAAATGGAAACGCTCACACATTGCATTCGTGACAGTTGACATAACTGTCGGCAAGTGTATTGTCATGTGTTCTATGAAACCCATGGTTAATTATTTATAATCGGTTAATTACATTGTTAATGACGGTTTGCACAACCATCGGAAAAAACTTTTACCATGAGGTTCGCTAAACCGTCGCCCATTATTAACCCTTGGTGAGACATTAATCTGATAACCATTAAACGCTCGGTAAATTATATAGGGACACTCGAAAATGAGTTTCCAAAATCAAAATGCATTCCAAAACATTCCGGATTGTGAATTGCGATGCATTGAATTCATGTACAAAGCTAAATATAATTAATTATACCCATTAACTATAGGCATATGCCATAAATATTTCTCCCATATCGGTATTTTATTTAACGAACCATAATATTTATCATCGAACAAATACAAACGTGCATGGTAACACATGTCCTTGACTGATAGCAAATTATTCAAAATAGTGAAACAAACAATGAAACTAAAACTCCAGCTTAATCGTGCTACAATATTGTCAGCCCTTGAGCTTTAGCAGCCCTAATCGTTGTTGATACCACCTTCCATGTCATCCTCCTCCCCCTCACTTTCTCCCATGCTGTAATCACCACTAGTTTCATTGCCACCCATTTCTTCAAGGTTGTGGCTGATTCCTTGTAGACCAAAAGTGCTCTAAAATAAAGGAGAGCATATTAATCAATATAAGTAGCAAACATCATCAACAATATTTTTCCTATGTTTTCAAAATTAAAAAATGTGTCACTGACCTTGCCATTATTGCTCCTATCTTGTCCTTCTGTAAGAACATTTGAACCAGAAGTATCCTATGAAACATAGAACAAAATAATAAGCAAAATAAACTAAAACTTTGTCATGTAATAGATAAATATTGTTTGGTGCAGTTTGTAATACCAATGCATTTGCAAATTGTGACATCCTAATAAATATTAGAATGTCCCAAGTTTTATTAAAAAGAGAAAATCAATTTAAAATTTATTTATTATGATTCTTATATGAAAAGCCCTAAATTTTCAAACAATTATTTACATATAAGAATTTATCTTACTAATTATTTTTATTTCAATTTACAAAATTACAAATTTATATGCAAGAGCTCACTCCTCGCTTTTATTCGTTCCTCGGTCGGAACCCTGACTTTGTCTCTCAATTGAAACCAAGCTCGACCGAAAACCTGATCTCCTGATCGAGCCGACCTTTGTCTCTCTCTCCTTGACCGACGTCCTCCAAGACCCTAATTCCACCCGACTTCCCTTGAAAACTCTTTCGACCTGGATCTTTAACTCCGATCGACCTATGTCATAACCCTTGCCGGTCGAATGTCCGCTCCTCTCAATCGACAAACCCCGAAACCCTAATCTTCCTCGGCCACGTCCGAACTTGTGTCCCGATCAAACCTCGCACCTCCAATCCAGACTCCTCTTCCTCTTTCTCTCGATTTAAACCCAAATCGATCAACCCTCCTTGTAGCATTGCTCCACCATGCCCTTCAAGAGTCAACCATCGTCTATCAACCCGAAACATAATTTCGGCTGACTCCGTTGAACCATAGCGTGTCAAACACCCGTCTTTCTCGACCAAAACCCTAACGACCTCCATCGTAACCCTCGCCGGTCGAACGTCCCTCCCCCTCTCGGGCTCTCGGCCGACGAACCTCGAAACCCTAACTCTCCTTTGTCCTGGTCAAAAGCTACACCTAACCCGAACACCTACTCGGTCGACTCTCCTCTCTCTCGTCTAGAACCCTGACTCCACTCCAGTCTGTTGTAACCCTAAACTAACCTTGTCATTAACAGCATCCTATCTCTCAGATCGGTCCACCTTTCTCTCTCCTAATCCGTCCCTACTCCGGACTCCTCCTAATCCTACCCGACGTTAACCCTAGTATACATGACCGGTGGTAAGCTCGAGACGAGTCATGCCTATGATGAATCATAATCCGGTTCTACCCTATCTAGAACCCTTCAAATCATTTGGACAAGTGCACCAATCGGACTCCTTCCCAATCACCGACCCAGCTTCTGTATAAATACCCAAAAACCCTAGCCGCCGTCGCCGAGCGCCTTACCACGGTGCCACGTCGTCGTCGCTGTCGTGCCTCGTTCCCTCCCATGCCGCCATCCGGCCAACCCCTCATGTCACCGAATTCCCATCGCCGGAGACCATCGACGCCCCTGACCGCATCCTTGCCGAGCCAGTTGTCCACCTATGTTCGATTGGACTCATGACCGATCCAACCCTCTTTCCCTTCCCTTTCCGATTTGGGGTCTAAGACCCAAACCAGGCTTAACTCCAGTATCGGAATCGTTGATGACTCCTTAAGCCGTCCCCGACCCTAATCCGGTCTAAACCTAACCTGATTCAGACTCCAATGAAGACCGATTATGGCCCAAATACGGCCAAATCCTGGGCCGTATTTCCTTAGTCTTCCTGCCGAACTCTCCCCAACCGTCCCTGCCAAATTTTCCTCAACCCGACCCCATATAAACCCAGCAAAACCCTAGTAAATTCTCCCAATCTCCCCAAAATCATCCACAGTCGCCACCCTTGGCTTGCTCCCTCACCAAGTCATCGACGCCGCCCTGCCCGTGGAGGTGCAGCCGCCGCCATGCTCCCATGGAGTAGCCGCCGCTGCCCTGGCCTTGCCGTCGCCGTGCCGCCCTGGCCAAGCCTAGCCCAGCCCACGACCCCAGCCGTTCCGCCGCCGCCGGGATACCGCCGCCGCCACTGTGGAGTCAGGTTGCCGCTTCGCCGCCGCTTTGCATACCACCGCCGCTGCGCTTGCCGTTGCCGCCGCCTGCTGTTGTTGCTGTCGTCGTCGAGCAAGGCCGCCACCTTGCACCACCAGCGCCGCGGCAACACGCACGAGCCGCCGCCTGTCGCCGCCAGAGCCACCACCCCAACTCTCCTCCCTCTACCATGGCCGCCGCCTTCTCTCTCTCTCTTTCTTTTGTTGCACGGCAGCACGGGAGTGAGGGGATTGAGGCAGGGGAAAAATCCCTTTTGACCAAGCCGAGCCCTGGCCTTTAACTGTTCATCATGAACAGTGCAACTTCGCAATTTCGTATCTCTCAAACCGTAAGTCGGATTCCCTCCAAACCAATTTTGTTGATCCTCGTTTGATCCCTATTACCTCCAGTATTAATCTCATATTTTTCGGAACTCCCTTTGCAGCCGCCTATTGCGAACGTCTCGTTTTACGTGCAGTCGTCTCCGACTTCACCAAGCGTGTGTTTACCGACGCCATCAAAGAGAAAAATATTCCGGAGTGAGTTTGCTAAAATCCGATGCATGATTGAAAGATCGAGACATCATCGGCCATAACTTTTTCAATATTTTTATTAAAATATATTGTCTATTGTTTATTTGTTTGCATCCCGTTTTACGTTTAGATCATCTGTGTCCGTGTTGTTCGGGAGGACTCCAGGAGCCGTTCGAAGAAGGCCCGCAAGACCCTGAGTCTACCAAGGCAAGATAGTTGCATCTTGCTCCCTAGTTTGCAAAACTCACCTGTTTATTGTTTTTTATTTATTTTCTCATGCATAAAATGATGGGAAGGGTAGAAACCTACTATTCACACTGCGTCATTGACCCTGTGAATTAGCCTTGATTGTTGCCTTAATTATTTTCCTAGCCTATCCTTGTGCATAGTTGCTAGTGCTCGTGGGTTGGTAGTTGTTTAGGTTATTCATCATTTAATTATTCTTGTGACTTGGTATGACTGGAGATGCTGAGTTACTTTAACCTAATCAACTAAAACCTACGTGGCGTGTGTTGACTAAAGGTGGCATAGTCGGGTGGTTTTGTGGAATGTGGAATGTTGGAGGTAGTCACCTTGGTCTAGGGACTTTGGACGTGTGCCAATCCAGCCAAACCAAACAAGCGCAACCATAAGTGCTAGCTTAACATGGTGTACAACATGTGCTAGTCCTGGCTTAGTAGTTAGGGAAGACTGTTAACACACTTTACTTTAAAAAGATCGGGTCGGTCCGTTGGCTCAAGAGGGGCCCCAGTGCTAAACCTTAGAGGGGGTATCGGTGTTAACAGAGGGAACTAATGAATCGCCTTGTATTGTTACTTGGTCTGGGCTCCTAAGGAAGAGCTAAGATGCAAAAGTACTACTCGGCTTATGGGTAAAGTGTGCTACACTCTGCAGAGTTAAAACTATCATGATAGCCGTTCCCACGGTTATGGGAGGGGAGGTAGGCCGTACATGGTAGTCTCATGTGTTTAATAATAACCTGATGGGATGGTTTTGGTTTGAGTATTCGAGGCTTGTGAAGTTTTGCAGAGGGGCTTTCGAAGCCGAGCTCTGTTTGTTACTTTGGGGAGTCGTTCACCTTATTAATTGTTCAACAAATGTTTTTACAACATTTTAATTAATATTGACTAGTGTAGGTGTTTATGCAAAATAGCCATCGTATTCTTGTTTATATCCTTGCATCATTTATAAGGACTCTTGCTGGGTAGCCGTGTACTCATTATACAAAACCACGAATAAATTTGTATTCAGGAGAAGTATCAGGTCCGGTCTATCTTCAGGATCAGGAGGATCTTGTTCTGGACTTTGATGAGGATTAGCTGGCGCTCAAGGGTAGGATTGGAGCATCATCATACCTTTTTCGCTGCATATTTGAATTTCCGCACTCTGATATATTATGGACAATATTATATCATCTTTAATTAAACTATTGTAATAAGTAGTTGTGTAACAATTACTTTTGCATATTATGTAATTTCTGTTAGATAATTGTGATTGTGTGATGATGTTCAACAAACTGTCGCTCACAAGTTGCTAGTATTGATCTCTGGGACTAGCAATGGATTGTGAGTGGATCCCGGTGAAGCTGGGGTTGCGACACAAATGAATCATAATCCAATCCTCTTTGTGCAGCCAATGCCTGCATCAACTCTAAAATGAGTCACATGAATGCTTATATTTGTAAATTTAATCTAGATAAAAAATTACCTTCACGACATTTTTCATCCGACGTAACGCGACCTCCTCTCTTTCTTTCTTCTCTCTCTCTCTCTCTTTGTAGTTGGATGACCTGCCCTTCTAGATATATCTCTCTAGGAGATTTACTTGCATATGGCGCACTCCTTTTTCTTGATTTTAAAGAAACCTTTTCCTTCCGATCGATTGCTTCATCACCAATTGCCGCCTACCATGTGGCATTTGACCCGTAGTGTCAGTAAATTATATTAGCATCTAAATCATGCTTCTCAGCTTGCCAATTTTCTCCATACTGATTCTCCATGGCACTTGAGAAATGTTCCTTTACACATAAACAAATGAAAAAGATATTATTGCTAAATCAAACTATATTTCCAAACATAAAGTAAGCGGAACTCACCCAATTATTCTTCGCTTTCTGGCTGCATAGCTCTTTGTTTGTTCCTTGTTGCATCCTATGCGTGTGTTGCCATGAACCAGCGAGCCTGATAAAATATAGATACAATATACACGCAAAACGAGATATAAACAAACAGACAATAGCAATTATATTTTAATAAAACTACTTAAACAATTTAATGCCGATGATGCCTCGGTCTTCAAAACCCGCATTGGATTTGAGCGAACCTAGGCCGGAGTATTTTTTCCATTGATGGCGTCGCTAAACGCTCGCCGGTGAAGTTGGTGACTGTCATATGCAAAGCGAGGCGCTCGCGAAAAGGCGTCTGCAAACAAACTTCTAAAGTATATGAAATTCACACAGTAGGTAGTGTGGATCAAACGGAGATTAACGGAACTAATTTTGAGGGAATCCGTCTTACGGTTTAGGAGAAATAGATAGGTGAAGAGCTACTGTTCATACTAAATGGTAAAAGGGCTGGGGTTTTGGTCCATAGTAGCATAAAAAAGGGGGCAAGGCGGCGGCGCTGCTCCAATGAGGCCATGGCAGGCAGGCAGGCGGCCGAGGGGCGGCTCCGCGGCTGGTTGAGACTGGCTGAGCCGAGGCTGCAGGCGGCAGGCTGGGTGAGGGAGCAGCCAGGCGGCGCGGCTTGGGTATGGGCGGCGCGGCAAGGAGAAGGCGGCGGCCCGCGGTAGCATGGCGAGGACGCGGGCGCTGGACGGCGGTGGTTGGGCGAGGGCGGCGCGATGCAGAGGTGGGTTGGCGGCGCGGGTGCGGCGCTAGGGCTGCTGCTGGCGGGCGCGGTGTCCATGGGGGGCGGTGGCGGCTCGACGCAGGGCAGCAGCCGCGGCAGTGGGTGGGTGGGGCGGCGACGGCCATGGGTGGACACCGGAGAAGGGCGGCGTGGAGGTGATGACGGCTGTGAGGAGATTAGGTTTAGGTTAAACTTGTTTAGGTTTTCTTTTATATTACAGGGAGATGGGCTTTGGGCCTGAGTCCCATTGGGCTTGATTCGGCGCAAACTGTACTGGATGTAAAATCGCCCGAGCTGGCGTGATTGGCCAGGAAGTGGGATGGATGCTGGCTCGACAAGGATGCGGCCAGGGCGTCAATGGTCTTCGGCGATGGGGATTCGGTGACATGAGGGGTTGGCCGGATGGCAGCATGGAAGGGGAACGAGGCACGACAGCGGCGGCGACGTGGCACAGTGGTAAGGCGCTCGACGACGGCGGCTAGGGTTTTTGGGTTTTTAGGACGCGGGCCAAGGGACGGCGCTAATGACAAGGTTAGTTTAGGGTTACAACGGACTGGAGTGGAGTCAAGGTCTGGACGAGAGATAGGAGAGTCGACCGAGTAGAGGTCCGGGTTGGGTGTAGGGTTTGGTCAAGAGAAAGGAGAGTTAGGGTTTCGAGGGCTGTCGGCCGAGTGGGACGGACGTTCGACGACGAAGGTTGCGATGGAGGTCAACCGGAGTTAAAGATTCGGTCGAGCTAGGTTTCAATCGAGAGGCAAAGTCAAGGTTCCGACCGAGGAACAAATAAAAGTGAGGAAAGAGCTTTTGTATTTGAAATTGAAAAATTTGGAATTTTATAATTTGTAAACTATAATGAAAAATTATTAATTAAACAAATTCTTAGATGTAAATAATTGCTTGAAAATTTAGGGATTTTCATATAGAAAAATAATGGAAATTATTTTACCTAGTTTTTATTTTTAAAGAAAACTTGGGACATTCTAATATTTATTAGGATGTCACAAAAACCTGATGGACGGCATAATTAGACATCAATTAGACAATAAATCAATGATTCATCATTTGACTTTAATCTTTGAATTAATTTTTTAATTCCTATTTACTAATTACTATTTTATAATCACCTGTGATCTGAATCTGATGCTGTCGTCTGATGAGATGAATCGCGATGGGTGATCTCGATGGCCAACGGAGGTGATCCAAGCTAGGACGACCGAAGTTATCAGAGCACGCACTGCCGTGACGAACTGATCTGCCGTCTGTTGAAGAGGTGAAGTGGTGAACGTGATTAGATGAACTATCAGCCGCCGTTGCCTGCGTTATTGTGTTGGCATCTACTCTTCGTCTCTTCGTGAGCTTTGCTTAATGGACCTCCGGAAAGGCTGCGGCCAGGTGTACATACAGAACCAATATGGCATATTTACTTCAACATACCAATATCCATGGCCACCTATTATTGATCCAAGGGCAATATAGAAGAACTCATACTTAGCCGAGTGCTTGCCTTCCCTATCGATGGCCGAGTGTTCGGCTCACCCCCACGGTAAATGTGTTTTTTCGTCGGCTATTGGTTATGAATATCCGAGTGTGCTTCTTCCCCGTCGGTGATTTTATGCAATAGCCGAGTGTTACAACTGTACACATGGTAACGTGTATTTCACCGTCGGTAACTGTTTGCAATGACCAAGGGTTGTACTTCCACACACGGTAAAGATTTTCCCCTGTCGGTGATTTCGTCAAATGGCCGAGAGCCACTAACGCACTCTAGGTAAATGGCCTGCCCCGTCGGAGAAAGTAATAATTACCGAGCGTTCTCAACGTAACCGTCGAAAAATTACAAACCGTCAGCCACTTTTTTATTTACCGAGGGTCCGTAGGATTTGCCTCTTTACGCTCGATAAATGTTACATTTCTAGTAGTGACTCAAAACAGAGAAGGAAAAAAAAATTCAAATTTCCTCTCGGATAGAACTAAGCATTTATCAAACTAATCCAGTTCTTTTGCCCACACCTTCCAATTGGTATATCAATATATAGCATTGTGCAGTGACGTCAGAGATACTTGAATTATTCAGCTGCTTCCGACGACATTTCCAAACTAAAACAGATTTTAAAAAAATGAAAGTAAGCATCAGCACGTGCTTGATTTCTTAGCCACGATCGACGACGTATTATGATGTGCGGAATGCGACCGTGGCTTCTTGCAAACTACAATACTTATCTGATAATTAAGGTGGACTAACCATCATCGTGGAAACTTCAAATCGCGGATTGTATATGCATGCCAAAAACATCGCAAGAATGTACGTGCATCAAGTACTAGTGACAAAGAGCATGGCGAAAAGATTTGGTGATAAGTGCAACTTGCGAGCAGCCAGGAATGTGCATGCGGCATGGTGCACTGAACACGCACGTACGTCCATTCACCCGAGTCATGGCAGCTCTCGCTAACCTTTTCTGTTATTTCGTTGTACGTGTATATCCGTAAAAAGAAAATAAATCATGCATTCATGCCGTCACGTAGTACTAATGTTATTGGACCCTGCGCAGCTCTATATTGGCCTCTCTCTTTTGAAAGACGAGTTGGATTAATGGTATTGCCCACTTGGCCAGAATGTGACTCAACGATCATAGTTATACCAAAGGCGGCGACTCTTAACACGCCTAGGGCTGCTATGTATAGTTCGTGTTCTGATGTTGATTTGTTTGGAAACTTCTTGTCGCTGGCATATGGGAACAATATCTTCAGTCTACTTGCAGCTTTAAAAGCACCCGCCAATAATAGGTAGGGCAAGGTGATGCATGAGTATGAGGGCATCTTCAAGGCTAGCTCTCTATTCACTCCCTACTCACATCTTGCTCACAGCTCCAGTTTACTATATTAACCTCTCCAACTCTTGTCCCACTTTCTCGATCCATATCACTACGAGCGAACTGGACTTTATTTTCGGCCCATCGCTACATGTTATATGCAAACCCGTAGTGATGGTTGCATCATTATTGGTTCAACAGTTATAAGATCGAAGTAAGCTTACATACCGGTTGAAGCCACGAACCGGTAGTGATGTCGCAACATTATTATCGGTTCTTATTACAAACTGATAGTGATTCTTAAGGCAACAATCATTACTGTTTTTTATAGAACTGGTAGTAAATCGAAGGAATAACTATCGGTTGGTTATATTGGCCGCTAGAGTACTGGTTTCCACCAACCACCAATTAAATAATTGTCTTCTTCCCTAAGCCTTGCCCATGAACAGATCAGGAGGAGGGGGAGCTAGAGAGCCGCATGGTATCGGTAGGGAGGTGCTACCCAATTTTTTAATTTTTTTGATGATTTTACTTCAATCTAAGTGTTTCAAGTTTAGTAACAACGTCTTCACTTTATTTGTAGTTAAATGCAGTTGTCTCTTTGCTTTAAATTTGGAGAAAAGTGTGGTTTTTCTCATGATCGATGAAAGATTTTGACTTTAGATCTAGCGCGATCAAATTTTGAAGTAGATTGCAAAAACTTCTTGTGTATGCATGGAGTTTGCTTAGATTAAGATTTAGCTCACATTGAAGGCGTAGATCTAACTTACGATTCCATGATCGATGAAGAATTTTGAATCTAGAAAATAACCGATTCCTGAAGTCGACCTTCCCGGTCCGGTCCATTTTGGCGTCCCTAGGTAGCCGCTGCTGGCGGCGGCCATTGTGAGTGGCGTGGACGGGCGCGCGAGGCCCGCCGGCGTGACGGCCAATGCTCGAGGTCGGCCGCGGCTTCGTGCGGCGAGCGCAGGACCGGTGCGCGGAGGAGGAGCGGCGGCTGCTTGTCGGCGGTGATGGCGGGCACGCAGGCCAGAGTTGGGGTGCGCACGGGTCGGCGGGGCATGGCAGCCGTGGGCCACGCAACGATGAGCCGTTGCGGCGGCGCTTCGAGCGCGCGACAACCAGCAACGACGGCGATCGGCTTCGGGTCGGTGGATGCCGGTGGCATCGGGTGCATGGCGGCGGCTTCGTGCCGGCGAGTATGGGCGTGGCAGTGCCCCAGATTGGGGAAGGGATGCCCGGCGCCGGCTTCTTGCCGACGGTTGTGCGCTATGCGACTCCGTGTTGCTCATGATTTGACGCCAAATACCTCACTATCATTTACGTATGCAATGGATTCGAGACGAATGTTGTATCTGAATGATCAGTATAAATTGATGACTTAAAAAAAATTGGCAACAATCAAAATAGGATTTTTATCATATATGCCACTATGAAGTCAAGAGGTATCACAACGGCCATTATAAAGTCACTATTATTATAGATGTCATTATAAAGTGTTGCCTAGTTTCATGTGTGCCATTATGAGCACTATACGGGTACACCAGATCGAAATAGGTTGAAAAATATGCACTCACCCTGACACCCCCATCTTCTTCCTCCTCCTTCCTCTCTCATCCTCTCTCCATCCTCTTTCCTTAGGTGCATATTTTGTAGCGTATAGTGTCCATGATGACATATATGAAACTAAGTGGCACTTTATAATGGCATCTATAATAATAGTGATTTTATAATGGTCGTTGTGATACCCCTTAACTTAGTAATGTAAAACATGATAAAAATCCATCAAAATATTACACCCCAATTGGCTTCTTGATGGCGACTGCTAATCGGTAATAGCGGTGCTTACACATTGATTGCAAGATGCAAATTTTGATACAATGTGATACAATAAAAGGGGAAAGAGGATTTGAGGGGGGCTTCTGACCTAATCCTTATTTTACTTTCGATTGATCTCCTGATTGTAGAGACGGGTACTGATAACGTGTTAAGATTATAATGCTACTGGAGTGCTCTAGAGAAACCTTAACAATATAAAAAAAATATCAATCAGAGGAGACAAAGAAATGTGATTAATTATTTACTGATTTATTTTCACTGGACAATAGGGGTATCCTTCTCATATAGTTTAGTTAAGGATTTGACAAGATAGACCATGCACGTGGGCCTCCAAAGCCAACTTGGTCTCAACAGTTTCACGTCGGGCGCTTGGGCCAGGCTTCCATCCCACCACAGTCTACAAATACCCCGCCTTACCTTCCCTCCGCACTCAGAGGCTCAGAGACAGCCGATGCACTCAGCAGCAGATTAAGGATTCTGCCGCCTACACGAGCCTCCGGCGTTGGCACGCCGGTAAGGATCGGGGTTAGGAGATGGACGCGGCGGGGGACATGCAAAAGGTGGCGAGCATTCGGCGGGACAGTGCGGGGTCCATGTGGCGCCGCGGGGACGTCGTGTTCTCGCTCTCCTCCAGGGAAGACGACGACGAGGAGGCGCTGCGCTGGGCCGCGCTCGAGAAGCTTCCCACCTTCGTCCGCATCCACCGCGCCATCCTCCCGATCGGGGAGGGCGACGGCGACGGCGCGGGCGCCGCGGCGCCGGAGAAGGGGGTCGTCGACGTGCGCGGCCTCGGCCCGCGCGAGCGCCGGGCGCTGGTCGAGCGGCTCGTGCACGTCGCCGAAGAAGACAACGAGCGGTTCCTGCTCAAGCTCATGGACCGTCTCGACCGGTGCGTGGCTGCGTGCTGGTTTAGTTCCAACTTCCAAGGGCGCGCGACTGCATGGTGCTTGATGATTGCGCGCCATTGGTTGTGCAGGGTTGGGCTGGACATGCCGACGATCGAGGTGCGGTTCGAGCACCTGGAGGCGGAGGCGGAGGTCCGAGTCGGCAGCAGCGGCCTCCCCACCGTCCTCAACTCCATCACCAACACGCTCGAGGTGCACGCTCAGGCGCTCGTAATGTCGTCTTCGCTTGAGTTTAGTCTGTGCGCGTGAGGTGATAGAGCAAGATGGTTTATTCGTGTAGGAAGCGGCGAACGCGCTGCACATACTGCCGACCCGGAAGCGGAGCTTGCCAATCCTCAACAACGTCAGCGGCATTATCAAGCCCCGCAGGTCACTGTCTCTTACTTCTGTTTAGAGACAAGGTGTGGAATATTTTTAGTGTTAAGAGAATAGAGTACTCAACAAATGGTAAAAGTTTTTTATATTGACTTTGCTAGACATCAGTTGCCTGAAAATTTTTTAACCATCGATCGATTTTAACTCACCTGGCCGATCGATTTTGACTCACCTGGCCAGCGCGGCGGCGCCGCCACCTTCTTCCTCATCTTCGGCTGGGTTGGGGTTTGGGTTGGAGGTGGGGTTTATCGGTGCCTCCGGGCTTAGAGTGAGATCAGGGGAGGCAACAACATGGTGGTGGGGTGAACATCGTGGTAGGGAGGCAAGGCATTGGTGGTGGCACTGGAGTCGTGCGAAGGCGCTTGAGCGGCGGAGGAGGGCGGAGTGGCGAGATGATGGTGGCGGGCGGCGGAGGAGGATGATGAGGTGGCAGCATGGCGATGTAGGAGAGGGAGAGGAGGAAAAGAGAGGAGGGGGAAAGATCTAGGTCGTTGGATTGAGATCCAACGGTACTAAAAATCGACCGGTTCAATAACTCTCAATTCACTAACAACTAGCGATTCCTTTTTATATTGTTTGGTCAAACATACAAAGTTAAGAAGTTAAGATAATGTACTCATTGTTTAATATCTTACGGGGTGAGCAATCACTAGGCCATTGCATCAAATAAAATAAATGGCCCACAATAGTTTAATGTTTTCCCTCGAGAAATCGCCGAAGGTCTCAGTCGATGAGAGACAATCATGTGATCACAATCCAATGTTCCACATCATTTCTTCCTCTCCTCTCTCTCTTGCTACTGAGCTTAAATAGCGCAAGCTTTCGGGTTTGGGGTTCCTTGAGCTTAGAGGGGGACAAGGGGAGGCGACGGGCATACGATAGGGATGCGATGGTGGTTGGGGTAGCGAGGCACCAGTAGCGGCATCGGAGCCACGGGAACGGTTGAAGACTGTTGGGCGGCGACGGCGGGTGGATCGACACAGGCATCTTGAATAAGGATGGCCGGGAGGGGGGGCTAAAGGATGGAGAGCGGAGCGGTGTGGCGTTGAGGGCACCGCTGACCGTGGGTGGTGACCGATAGAGGCAGGGGTGGCAGTGGAGGCACACAGAGTAGAGTCGATGTGTGAGACCACACTACGAGGAGGGTCAACTTTTGTTGACTTCTTCACACCAAATTACTCACAAAATGATGCTAGAAGGGAACCCAAGTTATAGGATGAAGCTTGACTCCGAAATCGCAGCCAAACTCCTTGGAGACAAAACATCAAACATTTGGAGGGTGGCTATTGGAAAATTCAATCTATAGCCATGCACCCAACACCTTGGGTATATTCTGATACACATGGCCATACCGAGCCGACACTGACTTAGCCACTAAGTTGCCATTTTCCTCAACCGTCCACCAAGCCTTGGATCCTCACACCGGCATAAGTCCATCCACGATATCCTTGTGATTCCCAAGTCCGAGTCCGATCGTTCCGCGCGACTTATTTGTCATTTTGGACCTAAATCGCCAATTTGCATCTCGACGCGTCATCAACCATGATCCACTTATAATGAGGATTAGTCAATCCAAAACCCCAAAAGCCCATACTTTATCTTGATCCCTACAAGTTAGTTCACTAACATCATGAATCATTTATTAGATGCATGCCAAATCAAAGCGGATTAGTCAATCCAAAAGGCCATACTTATCTTGATCCCTGCAAGTTAGTTCACTAACATCATGAATTATTCATTAGATGCATGCCAAATCAAAGCATTTATAAAATCCCACAAAAATCACCACTTTCATTCACTTCCCAACACAGCAGCAAACTTTTTTATTTTTTTTATGATTTTTCCTGCAGCCGCAATGAAAATATTGTCAACACGAAAAAATGAGCTTCGAAACTCTCTACAATTTTTGTGTTCAACACTTATTTTTCTAATCACGAGAAGATCATAAAAAATATATAAAAAAACTGAAAAGCCACGCTAGAGGGACCTCAGGCTGGCTATCGTACTGAACGACTCTGCATGTGCTGGCGGGTCTTGCCCAATCGGCCGGGAGGAACAGCAGAAACCCGTTTTGACTTCCTATGCTAGGGCCTTGTTCTTTTCAGCGTATGGTTGCGTTTACGTATTACTGTAGTAAATTTGAGAGCCCTCAAAATAAGATCTAAAAATTTAAAAAATAATAAAAAAAATAGTTTTAGAATCTTTGGAAAGACTACTAAAAATCACGAAAAAATCGTCGCAAATTATGACAACATGTAGGCTATATAAAAATAACAAAATTTGCTACAGTAATACACAACGGTACGATACGCTGAAAAGAACAAGGCCTAGATCTGTGTCGGATGGTCTGGCCCAACCGTCCGGAAGAACCAGAAACCCTCTATTTCAGGGTTTTTTTTTGAGAAGGACATATATATTCATTAAAAGATTGGAGTCCCTATTACAGACTGACCCTTGCACAACAAGCAAATTACAACCACATCCTCCAAGGGCCTAATTGCTATGAGCTGAAAACATCGATCTGTCCCTGTAGCTCCAACGCAATGGCAAGTTCTGGAAGCCAACAGCGGCGCCCTCAACCGCGCCTTCCCCGACCTCGTCCACAACGGGATGCAGATTTGGTAGATCAAAATCAAGAAAAGAACGTGAAGGCATTGGAATCTGACTCGAGGAATAGCAGCAACACCACTCCGCCATCGATGGAGAAGAGAGGGCTGAAGAACCCACACTAAAAGACAACAAGAACTGACCAAGAACGCGGGCACAAAGAACACACAGAACATTCCCAATCGCAGCATCCAAACCAGGGAAATCCAACTACTTGGTCTTCCTATACCCCAAAAACCACTATGCCCCTGTCCGGTCACCCGAAAACGAAGAGCTGCTTCCGAGCTGGAGCTGGATCCGGGCAACGCCTCCGCCACACGGATCAAATCCCCAACCGAAGCTCTGCAAAATCCTCCGACGCTGGAACGGGACGAGGTCTCTACCCACCGCAAGGCGACGCAATCCGGCGATGCTGGAGCGAAGAACCACCTGGAGTCGACGCCGACGCCGGCTCCTACCGAAGCTCCACCTCGAGCACCACCCGAATCACACCGACCCGCCGCCGGCTCTCTTATTTTGGCTACAAAAACTAACCCTAAGACTACGGCTGTACACACCCCACCCAGATCTGCACCCCCCCACACCGACGCCAGCCCGAAGGCCGCCGCCGGCGGAGGGAAGCTGCGGATCCAGGCGAGAGAGACGCCAACTCCCGAGTCGCCATCTGAGCCTCCTGAGCTCTACTGTAGGGAGAGCTTATCCTCTCTTCCCCTCTCTATTTCGGGTTGCATGTGCCAAACCATGCATCGGATGGTCCGGGAGACTGTCTGGGAGTAACGTGCCGAGTGCTGACCCATGACCCACCGGATATGGCTAAGAAGAGACACACATGCGCCGGTTCGAGGCTTTGGACTGTCTCGCCCACACAGAACTATCCGAAAGCCCGTTCGGACTAAAACCAGTCACAACTCAAATTTCCAAATACCAAACGCAAACCAACACAAAAATGACAAAACCCTAAATTAACATGAAGGTTATCAAATACTCATCACATGATCTCTCACGAAGAGAGGGGAGAAGGGGGAGGCGTCGCCGGAATGGAGGAAGACGACGAAAGGAAGCAGCATCGGCGTTGACTGAAAGTCTAAAATCTTTTCAGTCGACTGTCAAGCAATCGGCCCCATAGTTTAATTGTGTCTAGCAAAAACATCTTTAGAGAATATATTAATTATTTGCGCACACTATATAGCGAATTATATTTGATATGGAATTGTTCATTCTTCTCGATCAAATTGTTCAGATTACATAAAACTTAATTATAGGCGGCGGACGTCCGTCCAGACGCACGCGACCCGGACCAACGACGACCGTGCGATCACCCACCCGTTCGCGCGGACGTTGGCTAGATATGCAGTTGATAATTTTTCATTAAACTTCTGATTTTTGTATAAAATTCAAACAGTGTTCAAATGCATGCAATAATTTTCATAATTCTTCCAAAATCGAGGGCAACCCATTTTAAATACTTTTAAATTTTTCTTTGATTTTTTCACTTTTTCAAATTTTTTTGATGTGAACATAGAAGAACCCACTTATGAAACTTGATAGGTATACTAGTGAAACTTGGCCGTGTACTGATGAACCTTGGCCCACGTATTGATGAAGGCAAGCGCTAGATGAAACATGATGAAACTTGGATGTAACCTGATGAAACTTGAATGAAACCTATTGAAACTTGATGAAACTTGGATTAAACCTGAATAAACTTGGTTGAAACCTGTTGAAACTTGATAAAACTTGGATTAAACTTGATGAAACTTGACGGTTTGGCAAGTTTAACGAGTATGAAATCCAAGTTTCACTAGGCGAAACTCAAGTTTCACCAGGTAAGATTGAAGTTCCAATAATTTGAGAACCTGTTGATGAAACTTAAGAATTTATTGATGAAACTTGATGATCTACTAATGAAACTTGAAAAAACTCGATCAAAATTTATATAGCAACATACGTCTTGTTTTGTTCGTAAAAATACGATGAATGCGTTGGTGCAAACGATTAGTGGATTAGAGCACCTAGTCAAAATTTATGGCCATCGAAAAAAATGCTTGTGGGACCCATCCCATGGCTGCAGTGTGCCCCACCGCCCCGCGTCTGCACAGGGCCGTTCCTGAGTTTTTGGGGGCCCAAGGCGAAATCATAGACGGAGGCCCCATAACATAAGTATTAGCTTTTTTTATAATACCATATATCAACTAAAAAGACAAACATTCAATGTATTGTAGAAATTATAACGATAAACAAAAGTACAAGTACAAGTAAGATTTTTTTACCTAAAATATTTGTAGAGATCATCTTAGAAATGTCTTCTAACATTTCTAGATGCAAAATCATCAATTATGACCTCAATATTAATATCATCCAATAATTTCTTCTCAATACATAAAGTTGTTAGATCGTTTAACCTTTCTTAAGACATTGTAGACATCAAATAGTTCTTCAGTAATTTTAACTTTGAAAAGCTTCTTTCAGTTGATGCCACAGTTACCGACATAGTAAATAAGATATGATAAGCAACAAAAATATTAGGATAATAGTTCATTTCCCTGACAAACTCAAAAACCTCCGTAGCAGACATGAATTCTGCTAGAAAATGACCCATGCACTTCATTTTATGGTACGGCATGAAGAGGGAGATAGCAGAATTCGTGGCTGCTTGTGACACCTGTCAGAGAGTAAAGGCAGAACATCAGAGGCCAGCAGGATTGTTACAACCACTGAAGATTCCAGAATGGAAGTGGACAGAAATAGGCATGGATTTCATCACAGGGTTACCTCACACTCAGGGAGGTTATGACTCAATATGGGTAATCGTGGATCGTTTGACCAAGGTCGCTCACTTCATACCAGTCAAGACCACGTATTCAGGAGCAAAGTTGGCAGAGTTGTATTTTGCTAGAATTGTCTGTTTGCATGGGGTCCCCAAGAAGATTGTGTCAGATAGAGGTTCACAGTTCACATCACACTTCTGGCAGACATTACATGAATCTATGGATACAAGGTTGAACTTCAGCTCAGCATATCATCCTCAGACAGATGGGCAGACAGAGAGAACCAATCAGATTCTAGAGGACATGTTGAGAGCCTGTGCGCAAGCCACTGAGCAGCCCCAGCACCATGAAGCTGGACCTTCCTAGTACAACCAAGTTGAAGGACCATCCTGGCAAAACCAGAGTGGAGACCACACCTGGTACAACCAGGAAGGATCATGGCACATCTCCTGGGGAAGTGGCCACGACGCTGCTTTATCACAGCCGTCACAGCCACCGCTGCTTAGCCAAGGTACTACGGCGAAGGTACGTCCCAGCAGTATTGTTACCATGGTGCAGGTCCGTCAGCATCCGCAAGCTACACAGATAACGATCCAGTCATGAGAGGCATAAATTCCATCTTGAGTGGGATGAGCCTCCATGACCACTACACCACGGGGATGGTAGACGAGCTCCACCAGATCAACCAACGCACCAACGACATACAACAGCAGATGGGACAAGACCACAATCTTCTCTTGGAAACAAGAGAGATTGCGAACACTGCCCACGAGCATGCCCACCAGTACTACACTCACCAAGGTTTCTACCCCCACTAGCTTCATCCAAGCTTGGGGGAAGAAACCCGACCGTCAACGGGTATGTGTGCTATCTCCCTTTGTTTCAGTTGGACCCCCCTTTTATCCTGCCAGTCTTTGCAACACCGACCTGTTCTGCCTTACTGGAAGTTTAAATTTAAGTAAGTAGTTTGTATCTTCGTCTGCTTAGTTTAATTCATTTATAAAAAAATGTTGAAAATAAATAACTCCCCACTAATAAAATTCACATGCTAACTTCATTTTGGAAATGATGAATAGTTGCTCTATCAATTTGTTGGTTTGTTCCTGCATTTTAACTTATGCTTAGCTTAGTTTCAAGCTTTTGTATAGACGAAGTAAACTAAGAGTTATATCATGTGGTTGCCATTTGTGATAACACGCCTAAGTTGTTGAGAGAAATGATATGACTAAAAAGCAAGTTAACTCTTTTATGTTCCTAGTAAGATGAATGTCTCAGGTTTTTTATCTTGAAAATGACAAAATAAAGCTCCCCCACGGTTTAAATTCCTACCAGAGCCAAAATGATTTAAATGTCTAAACCTCTACAAAGAGCTACTTAGCAATGTTTTGAGCTTTGTCAAATTTTGAGTCTCATTGAGTAGAAATATCACCTTCTGTTGACTACTGGAGTACAAAAGTATCAATCAAATGCGACTTTTTACACTGTTTGCCCAAAAAAAAACAAAATTCCAAAAATGCCATCGTTTGTTTAAATTATCCAAAAATACCCCCTGGCGCCAGGACGGGTGGCGCTTAACGTTCTAGGCGCCACCGCGGGCGGCGCCAGGCCGGCTGGGCGCCAACACCCACGGCGCCAAGGGGTTGGCGCCACGGCCCACGGCGCCTAGGGGGTTGGCGCCACCGCCCGCGGCGCCATGCGGCTAGGCGCCACCCCCCACGGCGCCTACCCCCTTCTCCGTATATAAACCGGCGGCCTCGCTGATAGCGACCTCATTCGCTCCCCCAGCTCTTGCCTCCAATTGCGCACAGTACAGAGAAGAGGAAGTTGAGAGAGGAGAGGAGGGAGGAGGAGGGGAGGAGGTTGTGCTACGGACTGCTGTCGGTGAGTATTATTATTTTAATTTTTTCTGTGATATTTTTTATTGTATATTTGCAAAACCATGGTAGGCTAGTCATTTAGAATAGTGATATTAATATGTTTATTAGGAGTAGATAGGTGGACTGTTATTTAGAAAATATAAATATGTTTATTATGAGTAATTTAATTAATTTAGTATAGGGATATATATATGTAATAGTAGGACATCTACTGTAGTAGAAGTAATTTAATAAGTATAGTGCAATGGTATAAAATAAGATAATTAGGATTACGGTGAAATATTTTTAAAGTACAATGTAAATAATTTACTAAGTTTAGTGCAATGCTATAAAACAAGATAATTAGGATTACGGTGAAATATTTTTAAATGTTGGTAGTAATTTTATCGACTTGATTTGCAGAGAAATGGTCATGACGACGTTCGTAATTTTTATGGACATGGTAGTGTGATTGAAGGGCCGAATGGGGTAGATCTTAGTCAATTTGCCTTCATGAAACAAATTGTATCCATATGGGGATAATATAACACTAGAAGGACTGTCTAATTGATTTCTCGGATATTTGGGTGGTCGCTGATTATCACATAATTTGGATACAAGCTTTATGGACAACGTCTATCGAAACTCCGTATTATAGGCTAATTAGTCTCAATACGGAGAATGGCTATCAAACTTTATACGTGGATGCTTGGGAGAAACTGCGGCCATTTATCCCGGTTTCGCTACCATGAAGCCGATCGCCCTATAACGGAAAATGTTGGGGAACACAGGGGAAGGGAGTGGGCGGTAGCCCAGAAACCCCGTATTCTCAATGCCACAAGAAGGAGGGTTTCGGACAAGAAGCTAGGGTGTATGGAGAAGATCAAGGGCGGAGGAAGAGGGTACGGACGATCAATATGTTGTCGACATGGGAGAAGTGAATGTGGCGATTGTGGATGGTATGGAAAATGATGATGCACAAGCGTTGCAGGAGGAAGAACTGGACATGGATGATGATTCCAGCGACGAAGAAGGGAGGGCTGTTCCGGAAGAATGGAATAGATGCAACGCAAGTGACCTTCTTGGCCGACGGTCATGGGTCGCTCTACGATGGGGGCAAGAGAGGTCTTGCCATGAGCAAATATTTAGTTCAAGGGCGATGTGCAAAGATCTTTGTGAAGGTGTGGTCAATGAGCATGCAACGTCAATTCGTGGTAGAGAAATCAGATAAGAGCAAGTACACAGTCCGATGCATGAAGGATGACTGTGAGTTTAGGGTACACGCAAGCAAGTCCAAATTTGCTTTGAAGTGGAAGATTGGAAGCGTGGATCCACACACATGCACTCTGTCCGGTATGCTGGTGGAACACCGGAACATGAGTTCTACCTGGATTCTTCGGTGTTTTGAGGATGAGATCATTGGAAGGTGACATAGCCGCCCGGTTCATAATGAATGCATGTGCAATGAGGTTTAAATACAAGGTAGACTACAGAAAGCATGGAGGGCTAAACAAAAGGCTCGTGTCGCATTATGGAAGCTATGAAGCCTCAGATGACAACCTACCCGGATTCTCGAGCTTTTGAAGTCAAGAAATCCTAGCATGTATTACAAAGATTGAAGACAATCCAACAGATGATCATGATGGGTTAAAGGTCCTTCAGCGGGTATTTTTCGCATTTGGATGTTGTGTTGAAGCTTTTGCGTATTGTCGCCCGATCTTTGTGTTGTGATGGCACATTCCTTCTTGGGAAGTATAAGGGACAATAATGATCGCTATCGGCATGGATGCTAATGATCGGTTGTTCTCCGCCTTCGCTTTCGTGGAAGGCGAGAATTATGATAGCTGGTTGTGGTTTCTTCTGAGTGAAGCGTGGGGTGGTGCATGACCGACTGGACATATGTGTGATCCATGACCGACCACAGAGGGCTTTGCGTTCAATAAAACCCTTCAGAAGAAGTGGGATACCCGTACCATTGGCGGACATGACGAATAGATGGTGCATGCGCCACCTTGCGCCAATTTTCACAGCGGTTTAGAAGCAAGAAGACTATGGACCTGTTCAAAGCGTTATGCAAGCGTAATCAACAACGCCAATTTGATGCAATTTGGTCCACTCGATGACCGACTCGCAGCAAAGATAGTTGACATTGCACGGCAAGCACCGCTGGCACCGCCGACGTGATTCACCCTTTCTTTCCCCGCCAGGGTTCATGCGCCGGGGTAGTTCGTCGTCGAGGAAGGAATATTAGGTGCTTCTCAGTTGGATTGAGAACGAGCCCAAGGAAAAGTGGGCCTTGTTGTATGACACCGATGGTGCTCGGTTCGGTGTTATGACAACTAACATGGCCGAGGTGTACAATTGGGTGATCAAACGGCTACGCCCATTGCCGCTAGTTGCAATTGTGGAAGGAATAATGCATAATATAAGAGGATATTTCCATGACAGTATCGAAGGCAAAGATCGCACGCAAGAAAGCCCGGAGTTGTTTATAGCTCCATGATGACGAGGTATTTGGAACATAAATGTGAGAGTGCAAGGAGCATGTCCCAACGCCCACCGCCATGAGAGGGGAGGTACGAGGTATGGGTAAAGTCGAAGGATGGGTATGGTGGAACAAACATGCGCTGCGCCCATGAGGTTTGTGCGGATGCAACGAACTGGCGGATGTGTGCACATGCAACAAACCATTACTTGCAGAGGCCTTGCTCGCATTTGATTGCCGCTATGCAGCAATGCGAAAGGATCTATCTCCATATGTGTCTAAATATTTCCGGAAGGAGAGAGTTGTTGCAACATGGATGGTAATATAAATGGCTTTTGACGCTTTGGATCATTAAATCGAGGATAGGGGTCCGGAGAGAGTGTGGATCCCGACAGCGCCTTTGTTCATAGCGGGGAAGAGGGTCGCCGTCAAAGCCGTCGCATCCACAACGACATGGACGAGTCTCGAGAGGAGTAAAGCTGCGCGATGTGGCATCTGTAATGAAGTTGGTCATAGGAGAGATAATGCCCACAATGAGCGTGTAATGTGTTCCGATGATAATGTATTTTGTCTACAAACATGTATATTACCTGTAGGTGTGTGAGTGGAAATTTGGGTTCCACGTATAATGTACTTAAACTACAAGAATGCTATGTAATCCTTTGTATTATTTCAATTTCTGTCATTTATTATTTGAGTGTGATTTTTTGAATGGATAATGTCTTTTATTATGTGTCTCTGTGTTATTAATTAATGATCGATTTGCAGGTATGGCTGAGGTGACTCCAGAGCTCCTGGATTCAGCGATAGACCGTACGCACCGAGCATACAAGCGTGTGCATGACAGGGATGCGATGAGCGTGCTGAGGTGTCGTCACTCGCGTAGTGTGTGGGCACTTGACAGGAGGTGGATTGACAGGTACCGGTAATTTAACTTTGATTTCTTAAATATATGAAAATTTATTATCGCCAAATTATGATAATATCTGTCATGTATTGCAGACTCGCGACAGCTAGGCTTCTCCCTCTTTGTCGGATGATGCAGAGATCGGACGCGGACGAGGCTGGGGACGAGCTGGAGGACGACGGTGGTGGTGCGGAGTTCTTACAGCACTCCCCACGATTCCCGTTAAACAGGCACTTGCTGACTGCATTAGTCGACCGTTGGCGGCCGGAGACCCACACTTTTCACCTGCCGTGCGGTGAGATGGCACTCACCTTACAGGATGTGTCGATGTTGTTGGGTCTCCCGCTGCGAGGGAGGGCGTTGGTGCTGCAAGACCTTCCAGTGGAGTACGACTGGGTGGAGGACCTGCAAGTAAGGTTCCACAATGTTGTGGCGGCAGAGGAAGATGCAGAAGAGCCGCCATACATGAGAAGAAGAAGCGAGGTCCGGCGTTGCGATGGCTAGAGCGATTCGAGGTATAATATGTCATGCAATGTTTTGCTTTCAATTTATTTTTAGTATTTGTGGAAACATGCAATCGATTGACACGTGTATTTTTCTCGGTTGAACAGATGATGGATGATCCCACGCCGTACGGTGGCTCGCCATCCGGAGGCTTATCTCCTCTGGTTGTTTGGGTGGGTGATGTTCACCAACTCGAAGCGGTGGCCGTGGACGCGCTTCATTCCAATCGCGTGCCATTGCGGAGGGAACTTTGGCGGTGTACCCGAAAGCATGGTGGGATCCGTGGTCCTTGCCGCCACGCCGAGGGGCCTTTGCCTTGCTGCGCCGAAATGGTACGGATTCAATTCTCGATGGATGCCCCATGCTTGTGATCTTTGTGGTCATTGGGCGCTTCACCATTGACGCCCGAGTGGACGCATCACCATACGGTGGCGCTTTCACGGGACGCACTCGAGGATGGGCCCACCGTTGGTTCATTTGGTGCGGCGTCGGTAAGAATTTGTGTGCATTTCATTGCAATTTGTATGTTTATGATGGCTCACGGCGTCAAGCATTTCAGCTTACTTGGGCGAGGCATGCCGTGGTGTATGCGTGTACGAGCACTTCGTGGGCGCTCGACCACTTGAGGCACACGGAGGTTGTGTGGGAGCCATATCCCGCGCCAGTCGGATGTCTGGTCGAGCTCCCCGAGGCCTTTCCTCTCGTGTGTCCGGGCGGTGACTTGTGGCTCACACGCCGCAAGGTTGTATACGACGTTTTGTGGAGGAGCACCGTCCGCACCGTGTGATGCGATAGCCGCCCACGCCAGACTTTCTCTACCCTTCGGTTCTAGGGTACGGCATCGCGTGCATAGGTACGGTATACACTACAGAGCCGTCGTAGAGGTTTATAGAATGAATTATTATTAATCTGCTCGATAATTATTTGATTCCCTCACTGTAGGTACACCCGTCGTGGAGGGAACCCAAAGAATTCGACATGGCAGCAGCTGATGGAGAAGTGGGTGGATGAGTGGGAGGAGGCTCCCAATGACCTGGTTCCACTGGGTGCACCACACTGCCCCTTGAACTATGGAGCCTACCTCGACTGGTACCAGCCGCGCACCCGTGTGCGTCTGCTTGTCCTGGTTGACGAAGGGGACGCCCCCCAGCCGCCGAGTGTGACGTCCACTTACTACCCCACCCTTGGATCGTCCCTGCACCTGTCGGTAAGGCTGTGTATAACAAGTTTCAATACTATCAATTACTTTGCTTTTATCCGACCATTGACAAGATATTTTTCGTGCCTAGCTCGATGAGCATATTACGAACGTCAACGAAGGCGTCCACATGATGGGTCGGATATCTCGAGAGAATGTCCCGCAGGAGCACTTCATGGACTTTGTTAAATCGCGTCGTGGACCGCGGAGTCCGAGCTGTCCCAGCGTCGTGCATGGGAGGTGATGGTGGCGTCAAGACCACCGCTCCTACGTTGGTACGCCCTACCTCGCGCTTCACACGCCCACCCATTCCTCCCGCAAGTCCAATTCGGCGTGGGCATGGAGAGACCGGAGAGCTCGCGTGGTACACACTTTGAGACGGGTGAGAGTTCTCGGATGGGCGGCGTTTGCGACCGACCGCCCGCTTACTCCTGTTGTGACCGTCGCCGTGTCGGTACACCCTCCGGACGTGTTGCCTCCCGGCGTGCAGACCACGTACACCGGGACCACCTTCCACCGAAGCCAAGAATGGGCAAGACGACTTCGTGGCGAGTTCCCACAGCTCCCACTCTCCGGTCAGGTTCTCTAGTTGGTCGGGCAGGCTCACAGGCTTCCAGCAGGGAGGTCAACCAGGTACGTTACCGAATTGACCGCTTTCATTGTGTTACACTGTACCATTTCATAGACATATTAACATCGTTGGCCGCTTTTACAGGTAGTACTTCGCAGTGGACCAGTACCCTTCATTTCCTACCTTGCCGCAAGGGCTCCACCTGCAGTCAGGAGCCTTTCAGCGACCCTTTGGCGGTCTTCTGCACCCTGCACAATTCCAGCAAGTCTCGGGCCTTCAAGACCGCGTGGTTCGGAAAGCAGACTCTCCGGGTTTCAAAGAAGTTGCACTATTACAAAGAAGCAGCTCTCGGGACTCCAAAGAGAGGTTCCGGCTTTGACCGCCCGACAGTACATGCATATATTACATTTTGCATATGATACTAAACCGTAACCAAATCGCTTCCATTTATTACCATTTGTACGTTGTCTTCCACAGGTTTGACGCCACAGTCTCATGACCCTTCAATACCCCGACCTAGTTCGACACGCAGATGACCTTCCGATCGTTGCTTGCTTCGGAGGATGGCTCGGTGGGTCCTCACAGAGAGAGATGACGGCACCCTGCAGGCCGAGCTGCCGAGTGGACGTCCATGACGGACGACGCGTCGTGACACACACCCCCCTCAGCGGTGGAGCCCGTCGGGTCAGAGACGCCTCCCGCCAATAAAAGGGGGCGGCATTAGTTTGTCTTTACTTTTCTTGTCTAACGGTATGTGTCTGCATTAAACTTGTTTAACTCGTAACGTATGTCTTTCCTTTCGTACTTATTATGACATACGTACTTCTTATCTCTCACTCGTACAACCAATACAACAAACACGTAGAACAAACACATCACAATTGAACTCATATAACAAATACGTAACAAGTCGCATAAACACCAATCATACAATAATTGTATCATAAGATCGTCACCCTTGAAATACCTACTATTTTACGTGCACGGCCATGGGTGTGTAAAAGGGTTGTGGCATTCGCATGAACACCACGTCGCTGAACATCGAGAAGTCGCTTCCCACTCCGTGTCAAAGAACCCTGGATATTGTTGCTGCATGACCGATCTTCGCCGAAGAACTTCTGCGTTCGGTGTGGCGGGGTAATGGCATCCACAAAGGCATGACGTGTCACTACAAACACGAGTTGAGATGTAGTGTTGATCGAGAACCTTGCGGTTTGACGGCTCTGCGTTCGCCGGCGGCTGTTGGCGACGCCTCTGAGGACGCTGCTGAATTGTTTGTTGTGCAGATGGTGTAGTGCCTGAAGCACGCTTTTCAGCGATCTATCTTTGCATGGAGGCTTGCGATGTAAAAATATGCGGCGCCGGGTAAGGGTCATCCATCCACATAGTCCATCCACGGTAACATCCGGAATCGTGAGTTCAATTGATACACTTAGTGGAGCACGAGGTTTATGAGGAAAAATAAGGACGATACTTACGTTGTAGTCGTGGCACGGTAGAATCTACGACTGTGAAGCCTTCATGGGCGAGTCGAACCACGCACAACATGTGGTTACCATCTCGACATTTCGGCCATAGCCAAATTGAAGCACAGCTTCGATCTCTCAGGAGGGCTGGGCCATCTCTCCAGTCGTCGTAGTCCAACACACGCATGTCTGATGCAGGCGGACGAGCATGCTCCCCTGGGCCAAATGACTCCCACCAAGTATCAGGAATGAAAGGGCGTGAGGAAGGACCCCAGCTTGCCATGGTATCGTTCAGTTTCTACGGTTCGAACCTTACGGAGACACATATTTATAGATGGAAGGGGTACCATACTGGCACGGTTCAAAGCGATGAATGTCAAATAATTTTTACGAAAAGTAAAAAAAACAATGCACGGTACAACAGTACAATGCCATACACAGTTCTGAGAGTGACCTTACCCTGCACAATACTGATAGTGACCTAACTCTGAGCCCGCTATACTTTTCTGCACCGCCTCCGACATAATCAACACATTGCATGCTAAACCTTCAAGACTCGTGCCAATGGCTCCAATTACATGCTACGTCATTCTCTCTCCGTCGGTGGACTTTGCGGTGACGGATAAAACACACTACATCCACAGTCCTTATAGTAGCTTTATCCTGCACCATTGGACATAGCGCCCATGGCGCCATCACCGAGAGCGCCGTTGCAGACCACCACTGTATCTCTCTGTTGGTGGGCACTGCAGCTGACATCGATGATACTATTCATGCACAAAGTGATAATAGTTACCTCACCCAAAGATGCGTCCTCACCTAGAACGCCTTTCCATCGAAACTTTCCCATTCTCTCTCCGTCGGTGGACGCATGCGCGCCTTTGGCAGAGGGAGACGACAACCCTCATGCGTAAATATTGTATGCCTTTGCCTCACACATGCATGCCTTTGTCTTTGCCTATACATGTCTTTGCCTTTACCTTTACACCTCATGCATGCATGCCTTTGCCTCACTCATGAATGCAATACTGTATAGCGGCAATAATTGACATAATGGGCTCTCAGCCTGAGATCCTTTCACTCCAACGGAGTATATAAATACCACATCATAGTAAGAAGAAGCTATATTGATAAACCCGCTAATTTTCTTCGTTCCAAGCTTCCAATACATCCTAGCGATACACATTGCTATCCGAGTTCGATGTCCACCTGCGGATAAGGGACTCGGTGGGTTTGTCAATGTAGATACACATGTTGTACATAGTATCTACGTATCTACATTGATAAATCCACTGAATCCCTTCTTCCTCAGTATAATTGGTTGTAATTCCGTAATCTACGTTGCTGAATCCCTTCCTACCGTTGTAATTTAACATTTAACAGTTTAATATAATTGGTTGGTTGTAATTTTATAATTGGTTTACAACTGGTTGGTTGTAATTTTATATAGGGAAGGGGGAGCCATGGCGCCGCGGGCGGTGGCGCCATGGGCCATGGCGCCATGGGCGGTGGCGCCATGGGCTAGGCGCCGTGGCGGTGGCGCCCAGCCCATGGCGCCGTGGTGGTGGCGCCTAGAAATTTGTCTTGGCGTGGGTGGTGGCGCCTAGCCCATGGCGCCGTGGGTGGTGGCGCCTACTATCCTCGGCGCCATTCTCCCCTGGCGCCTACTACGCTTGGCGCTCTCGCGCCCGGCGCCAAGGGGTATTTTTTGTATTGTTCAACATTGGATGGCATTTTTGGAATTTTGTTTTTTTTTTTGGGCAAACAGTGAATATTCTCATCAAATGCAAACAATCCATTCCAGACTTTGCATCCACCAAAAAGTCTCCAACCACTTCCCATATTTCTTTATTCTTCAAATCTCAAGGAGTAAGAGTATGGAGCTAAAAAAAAAACTGCGTGCAAAAGGCACGACAAAATGAAAAGCATGCAAATCAAAGCATGGCAAAAAGAAAGAAAGTAATAAATAAAGCTCCATATTCACTCCAAATTCATAGAAGGATACAAAGAAAGAAAATCAAAGGAAGGAGACAAAATGTTCCACCACTTATACTCCAGTAATCGACCAGAAGAAGTGATGTAGTACACTCCTTGGTCCAATCTTTGGCTCAGCAAAATAAGCATTCTAAGTATGCAACACTCTTTTTCCCACCTAAAGCTCCACAAAGGCCTTAGTGTAGGAAAAGTTGGCCAAGCTCATGGCCCTTGGTGAGGAAACACTGTTGAGCGATCGAGAGTACCTTTGGGGAAGCTTCTTTTATCTTGAAAATCATGAAAATACCTGAGAAAGACATCCAAAAGAGCAGACCGAGTTATTCTTTGCAACAAAGTCGTTCTATCTCTCAACCGCCCAAGGCAAGGTAAGCAAAAAGATGCACCACAGGTATGGCATGAGGTAAACTTTGAAAATGCATTGCTTGAGACAAAAGTTTGAGTATTGAGTTTTGTATAGGGACTTTCCCACATCTTTGATATTGCAGCAACTCCTGATCCACACTTTGTCTTAGCTTTGCTCGAGGACGAGCAAAAGTCTAAGCTTGGGGGGTGTTGACGGTCGTTATTTCACCGTTTCGACCATCAACTATCCACCAAATGAAGTGAAACATGTGAATAAATGGACTAACCCTTGCTACTAATGAGTTCCACAAGTTGTGTTCGAATATTTGGTTGCAGGCATTAAAATACACATAAAAAGGAGGAAATTTGGCAAAGTACAGAAGGTGTACGACCACCGGCCAAAAGGCATGGCCGGCCGGCCACTCCCATGGCCGCCCGGCCACATGCATGGCCACCCGGCCATCTGAGCGAGCCAAATCACCTCAACTTCGGACCTGCACACAAGAAACAATGTGACGAGTACAACTTCAAGGTGTGAGCCACACGGACAACACGTTAAGCACCGGAAGGCTACCACATCATTGATCCACCCCTTGGATTGGTGATGTCAGCAATCCGGGTGACTTCCATCCAAAGGCCAAGGAAGAAACATGCCTCCAATCCAACGATCCAGAGAGGAAACACAGAAATAACCATCAACCGACGTGTTAGAAGACATGCGGAGCGTTGGATGGACAAAGGCGGTGCATCGGACGGCCGCCCGGCCATGGGCATGGCCGGCCGACCTTGTCCATGGCCGCCCGGCCTCCGACATGGCCAGCCGGCCTCCCATGTGGCCGCCCTGTCATATTTCGTGGGCCTTTAGCCCAGGCCCAGCCCACCTTAGAGGGTTAATAGGCAGGTGGGGGAGGGGAGATGGAAACCGACGGGTTCCTAGGGCATAAACCGCCGCCGCCACTTCCTGTCCTTCCTCTCTCAACCCCGCCGTCGCCCTCCTGTCCACCCCATCGAATCGTGCCAACGCCGCCGTTCCGAGCAGCCGCCGCTGTGCCGCCTCCGAGCCGTGGCCGTGCTGCCGTTGGGCGCCGCGCGCCGACGCCCGCCACCACCTAACACAGCGCCGACGCCGTGCCGTGGATGTGCCGTCGTGGTCTCGCCGCCACCTTGCTGTTTTGGGTTGGAGACCGACGGGAGTGAGGCAAGGGGAAGGAGGTATTGGTGAGGAAAGAAGGTAAAGATTGAGACTAGGGCTTGTCCTCCATATGGTTTCTCTTGTTAACTGCTGATTAGGGCGTGATTAGGAGACTTCTTATGGAAATTACTGCCTATTAGATGATAATTTGTGGGTATAAACGATGGCTAGTGGGGAGATTGAGAATTGGCTTGATGATCACCAATGCAGCAGCGTATTTATTGATTTTGGCATGTTTAGGTTGGGAATCCGCACTCGGTTCTATTACCAAAGAGGAGCGTAGCGACTTTATCTTCGTTTTGAATGCAAGAATGCAGAAATCGGGCGAGAGATGTAGGATTTATGGTTGTTTTTATGTTGTTGTCCAGAATTCTTATTTAGTGATATTTAAGGGTTCTAGTGGTGTGATTGGGAATGATTTAAGGGAATGCGCGTAGGAGCGAGATGCCTTATTTGCTGCCTTGTTTGTGTGTGTACTGTATTGAGGTGTATCACTTTCTGTAGGTGGTGGTGCGACATCGTCGTCGACTGTGCGTCGTGCTAGCCCTCGGGAATAGAAAGGCAAGTATATGTTATTTAAAGATTTATCGATTGATGAATGTGTTTGGTAAAGATATGACCACTGAGGCAATGCGAATTCTATTGAGCATACTTGCTATTGAAACTGTTTATTGGTATAAGTTGCATTTTCTGCATTGCATTCATATGACAGGACCTACCCTCGGGTAGGCATCCCACTGATGTGGGAGGGAAAAGTCCTACTTCGGTAGGCACTCCACGGGAGTGGAGTAATTGGTCCCCGGCCTTGAGAGGACGGGCAAGGGTGTGCACCGACGGGTGACACTCTAGCTATACCGGTATGAGCTCACAGATACAGACGCATGCATTGCATTGCATTCATTGATGAAATGAGTTGGTTATAGAGACAGTGGCATAATGGATGAGGATTGGTATTATGGTGGTATTGTTAAAGTAATCTCTTTGATTAATGTATACTTGCTGAGTCGTGGACTCACCCTTGCTTTTTAAATGTTTTTAGGTGATTGATGAAGGCGACATGCATGGGAGGGGTGTAGTTCAATCCCAGTTGGCACAAGAACTCACATTTGTTATGAATGTTTGATTTAGTAATTTAGTCACCTCATTTCCTAGGCTATTTAGATGGTCATTCATTATACTTGTCTAATGTGGAGATGAATGTTTATTCCATTCGTTGGTTATTTGGTTTGTTAATTGTTTAATGACTTTGTCGCCGTCGTTAAAGGTAAAAGGTGAATTTGGTTTATGATGTTGGTTCTAGTTGAGATGAGGTGGTTCGATGAATGGAATGTGTGATTGTCGGTTGTTTACCGTTAATGGGAGTTTATTTATCTGGTGTGGATGGTTGATTATATGTACAAACCTGTTAATTGCCTGTCGTGGATGTCCATAAAACAAAGGAGGTGCTGTCGAAATTTGTAATTTTGTGTAAAGTTAGTAATATTCCAAGCCTGGTTGGGTTGGGGTGTTACACGCCCGGCCACCGACTTTACCCACTTACCGACCTAGGGTGCCTATATATACCCCTCTCACTCAGTGGGCTATAAATAGACCCCGGGAGCTCAGTTGTAAAGTGTGGAGTAGAAGAGAAACAAGTGCTACCATAGACTGCTCCACTCTTTTCCTTTAGTAGCTTAGGATAGTCCTAGGAGTTAAAGTTGAGTCTGAGCTTTGCCTCAGGGTTTTAGGAGTTAGCTTCGAGTCTGTGGTAAACTCTTGTATCTTTTGCACCTTACTATCTTCAGTATAATTTCATTTATACTTTGCTCTAGTTCTATCTCTTGGGAGTGTGGTGTACCTTTCTTTGCACACTATCCAAGGCTTAGATTGTGCTTTACTTTGGTTATTTGAATCTTGTTGGACTTGCTGGTGCTATAACTCAACCCTAGACTTAGACGCTAGGCTTTGTCTAGTTCCTCTCCTCTGATCCAGGACGAACTATTGTTGTTCAAGCTTCGCTTGAACATGTTTATAGCTTGCCATCCTCTCCACGCAGATTTGGTTGGTAGTCCCACCTGGTGACAGTGGGTGTGTGGCCTCTGTATCCCAGCCCCGTCGTTCGGGAGGCCCGTAGGCGTTAGCTAATCTCTCTTTCGGTGGCCAACTATCTACCCCCGGCTCCTCGAGACCGTTAGAATTTCGCTTGACGCAAGATCCTAACTTGTTTATTCGATATCCTTAGTCTAGCCGCGAATAATCTTTTGCAGCCAAATAGAATAGAGTTTGGAAACTTAATCTCACTCGTTGTCCTCCCAGGCAACTATACCTTTCTACTGACATCTTTGGTAGCTGATTTATCTCTCCACCATACACCTATCATTCCTTGATACTTACCCCCGTTTAAATTCTAGTTGGTGCATTTATCTAAGTTTACAGTTCTTTCGATTCGAGTTATTCAATTACACTCTCTCGCCTACCGCTTCCCTGTGGAAAATTACGATACCTTGGAATACTCCGGGTGAAAGGCTACAGCGGTCTCCATGCGCTTGCGGAGTAAAATCTGTTTAGGCTAAGAGACGCCAACAGCTGTGAATGACCAAAACCTGAGTTTTAAGCTTCTGATGGTCTTTCTAGATCTAGGCTTGGCCAGGTTGGTAAGCAGTGGCTTGACAAGCAAATAACCCCTGGCAATGAAATGAAACTTGCTTAATTCTGAAAGTTTGCTAAATCTGAAATTTGCAAGTTCATGAATGCTTTAAGGCTGTTTGTATATGCTTTGATTGCAGTTAGCTCACCTTGTATGCTTTGCTTAGCATTTTTGCTGTTCAAGCCTATCTTGCTATGATCCTACTTGTGGTGATGCTTTCTGTTTTTAAACCTGTAACATGAAAATCTGCTCTGCTCCTGATCTGTATGAGATGGATTCATTTGAGCTTTGTTTTGCATGCCCTATTATGTGCCTCACTTGTATTTGTATGCCTAGCACTTGTACATGTTTTTGCATTCCATCCCTGAAAAGCTTTCACTTACACCTAGTTGCATTGCATAGCATTTTTCCAGGGGGAGTTTAGCTCTTTGGTTTTTGATGCGTGCATTGTCAACAAGGGGGAGAAATTGTGAAAAGTGGGAATCTGGGGTTGTGCTAGCAAGGGGGAGCCACATATTGCTAGCACTTTGGGAATGTGAGCACATCATTGCCAGAGTGATGCATGTGAGGGGGATTTGCATTTCAGGGGGAGTTCTTGAGCTTTTGCATGCTCTGACCAGATGTGTTGAGCCTTTACCTCTTTCTGGAGGGTCTGGTCCTTTTGCTTCTAGCATGGCTGGCCTGTTGCCTCTGCCTTGAGGGGCCATGCTTTAGTTTGATCGACTGCGTTAAGTGGTTTCCCTTTTCTTAGGGGGTCGATCTTTGGCTTTGTTTTGTTCGTCTCAAAGTGCCCTTTTCTGAGCTTTTAGTTGGATTTTGGGCATTTGAGCGAATTCTTCTTCTTTTCTTTTGTTTTTGGTTTTACGCTTGTTCTTCTTTGTCTTTGCTATTTCAGGTTACAGGTGGTGGTGAGGGTGTTGACAAGGCACTCATCAAGGGGGAGATTTAGGGACCAAGTGTGACCGGTCCGGTCAATTGTCCTGGCTGTGATGAGCGCTTGCCAACACCAAAACCCTGTCGAGTGAGACTGACAGGTGGCCCCAGAGCAGACTTGGGGTCTAGAAGCTGAAGCCCTGCCAAGTGGGACCAAGCAGGCACCTCTCAAGTGGACTGAGAGGAGAAGCCCTTCCAAGTGGGACCGGAAGGCAGCGTCCAAGTGTACCGGGCGTGGCAAAATCCCTGCCAAGTGGACCGGCAGGTGGCTCAAGTGGCAACTTGAGTTAGGCCCGGCCCAAGAGTGGACTTTGGGTCGGGACGGTGTCGTGAGTCATAAAATCACTCTACTGGAGAAGTCCATCAGAGCGTTTGCCGGTTCGAGCATCAAAACCGGGCCCAAGATCGTTTGCCGGTTCGAGCGTCAAAACCGTGCGTCCTTATCTGGATCAGGCTATTGGACACGTGCTCTTCATCAGGAGATTGTGTCGGGGCTAAGCGAAGATAAGAAGGCATCGTGTTCGTCCATCCGTATTTTCAGGTCACTTTTCAGTTCAGCCCTTTGGCATTCTAGTGTAGATCGAGTCAAATTTGTATCCCAGGGGCAAAACTATAAATCTGCCCAAGTTTAGTGGTAGGTGAGCCTTCGGGCTATAAATAAGAGGGAATGAATGCCTTGTCCTCTAGTTCACTTATACAGAAGAAAAATCTCAGTCTAGCGCTTCATGTCAGGTTGAGCCCCCCAAATCTGAATCTGGTCCTCACAACTGTTAGCGGGTAGGAGAGTGAGGCAAGAACTGAGATCTACTTCTTGTAATCTGAATTTCATGGCCTTAGTGCCCTAATAGCAGTGGTTTTGGCTCCAATTTCGTGTCTCTCTGAGATCCTTGTGTTCTTCCCCCTTTTGGCTTGGATTTGGATGAGATTCAAGGCTTTTGGCTTTTCTTGTTGCCTTGCTTCGATTCCCTTTGCTTGTTGCGTGATTTGGCTTGCTAGGACGTGGATAATCTACAGCCAAAGTGCTGAAACCATTCCCCCACGAGCAGCCCTTCAATTGCCCTCTTTTCTCCTCTCTTGCAAGAACCCTAGGTTGAGAGCAAGATCTCAAATTACTTGGTGGATCCTATATCTTTCCTGTTGATTTGAGTGGGATTACCTTCGCCAAGTGCTAGAGATGCTGTGCCCCAAATTTTGTGAGATTTGGAGTTGATTTGGGCTAGTTTTGGATTTTCCCCGAGAATTTTGGACTTGTTCGGCACCCTATCGGACTAGTCCGGCGCGTCACCGGACTTGTCCAGTGGAGATCCGGACTTAATCCAGCGTGGGCAGGGCGGCTGGCTCGCACCGGGCTTGTCCGGTGCCTACCGGACTTGTCCGACGCTGCCACCGGACTAGTCCGGCGCTGCCAGAGCTGCTGTCTCGCATCTCGTTTTGCGCCGTTTCTTTGGCGTCTTGAGCGAGATCTCTTTCGCTGTGTTTTCACTGAGTTCTTGTGTGCATAGGTGATCAGTACCCAGCACCAAGTATCAGGTAGAGGTTGGGAGTTCCTCTTTTCAGTGTTTTTCCGTGTGGATAGTTTTTGGCTCGTTTCGGCTCCGTTTTCATCGGGGGTTGATCGGGTGCTTCTGCTTGTGTGTCTTGGTGCGTATCTGTTCAGTTGATGGCGCCAAGAACCCTCTTGGGGGTTTTGGGTTCGTGGCTTTGCGTTTTTGGAGTGTAGCCTTTCAATGGCCGACTCCAAGCGCGTTTTGGAGAATGTTTTTGAGTAGTGAGTTTTCAGAGGCTCCTATTCAACCCCCCTTCTAGTCGCCTTTTCGGTCCAATAGATGAACGAACTGAGGATGATGGAAAGCTTGCGCACCCTGCTGATGGCACGCAGTGGAAGAGGTTAGATGAATTGTATCCTAAGTTTGCTGAGGATCCAAGGAATGTGAGGTTTGCACTGAGCACTGATGGAATGAATCCTTTTGGATAGAGGAGTAGCACACACAGTACTTGGCCGGTGATATTGACCATATACAATCTTCCCACATGGTTGTGCCAGAAGAGAAAGTACCTTCTTTTATGTATCATGATACAAGGCCCTAAACAGCCTGGCATTGATATAGATGTCTTTCTCGAGCCTCTGATGGAAGATATGGCAAAGCTGTGGAATGAAGGTGTCAAAATATGGGATGAGTTTGGTAAGGAACACTTCAAGATCAGGGCAGTTATAATCGTTACAATTAATGATTACCCAGCGTTGTTCTCCCTCTCTGGACAGATCAAAGGGAAGACAGCATGTTTAATATGCTTGGATGACACGTGCTTCTTGTATTTGGATGGATCCAAAAAAATTGTGTACCTTAGGTACCGACGTTACTTAGAAAAAGAACACAGATACCGCAGAAAGAGGTTTAATAAGTGCTTTAATGGCAAGGCAGAGTTAGAATCAGCACCACGCAGAAGACATGACAGCAAATATGTTTTTGATATGGCCAGGAGGGTCAAGGTTATTTGTTATGGAAAAAAGTAAAGAGACCTGAACCGCCTAGTGATGGCCCACCATTCAAGAAGGTGTCAATCTTCTTTAGATATTTGCCATACTGGAAGGACTTAGAGGTTGGCCATGCAATTGATGGTATGCATCTAAAGAAGAATGTGTTCGATAGCGCGTGCTGTTTGTTGATGGACACACCTGGCAAGACAAAAGATGGCCTGAAATCATGTCGAGATTTGGTAAAAATGGGGATTAGACAGGAGCTACATCCAGTAGAGCTTGAGAACGGAAAACTTGAGCTTCTCTCAGCTAGTTATAACTTGACACAAGAAGAGAAAAGGGAAATATGCCAGTGGTTACATTTGGTAAAAGTGCCAACAGGTTTCTCGTCCAATATGAAGGGGCTAGTGTCAATGAAAGATTTATCGATAACCGGGTACAACGCTCATGATTGCCATATGATGCTGACGGTGTTCCTCCCTATTGCAATTAGGGTGGTCAAGCCAGATTTTATGAGGATGGTCATAACTAGATTGTGCTACTTCTTTAGCAAAATCTCGGAGAAAGTGATTGATAAAGAAGAATTAGACTCGCTACAAGAATTCGCTACAGAGACGATGGCCCAGCTTGAGATGTGCTTTCCTCCCTCCTTTTTCGACATAATGCCACACCTCATAATCCACATGGTTGATCAGATTCGTGCATTGGGTCCTTGTTACTTACATGAGATGTGGACATACGAGCGTTTCATGTCCACTCTAAACTGCTATGTTCTGAATCGTGCATGCCCAGAGGGATCAATGATAGAGGCATACTGTACCGAAGAGGTTGTAGAGTGTTGTCAGGATTACCTAAAAGATAAGAAAGGTATTGGTCTAGTTGCGTCTTGCCATATGGGAAGGTTGGGTGGCAAAGGCACAAGGGGCAAGAAAACATTCATTGACAAGTCTTACAAAGAGGTGGAGAGTGCACATTACAGTGTTCTGAAGCAACTACAGATGATGTCTGAGTTAATTGAGCAACACAAGAATCTAATTCATTTTGAAAGTAATGGCCGATCAAATGCTTGGATCATGAAGGAGCACAAGAGTCGTTTCGCAAGCTGGCTTATGGACTTAAACCTACCGGATGCAACAAATGAGGAAGAAAAAATGGTGAAAAGACTTGCTTTGGGTCCATCCTCACAGGTCACCAAATGGGAAGCATATGACATCAATGTTTATACATTTTACACAACTGAAAAGGATAAGAAAAGTGTCTCTCAAAATAGTGGAGTCCGGATTGAGGACATTGATGACAGTACAGGCCAGAAGGTTACATACTATGGCTTGATAGAGGATATCTGGGAGTTGGACTATGGGTTGAATATATAGATCCCTATTTTTAAGTGCAAATGGGTCAAACACCAACAGGGTGTGCAGGTGGACAACTACGGCCTTACAATTGTTGACCTAGCATATGTAGGGTACAAGGATGACCCTTGGGTACTTGCTTCACGTGTTGCACAGGTCCTCTACTTGCCAGACCCCCATCTTAAGAAGAATAAGCACATCGTTGCCTCGGGTAAGCAAAGTATTATCGGAGTTGATGGTGTGAAAGATATAGAGACACACAATGGGTATGATGACCTGAAGCTCTTCACGGACTTACCAGTGAAGATGAGGCTGTAGAAGAAAAATCAAGGATGAGACGCCTTGGCTACGCAATGATGGAGTATTAAAATATGTCTAACTTATTCTTTTACTGTAATATGGATGTGTAGCTTCATCTGGTACTATAATATGGATGTTTAACTTATTCTTGTACTACACCGTACTGTAGTATGGATGTGTAGCTTCATCTGGTACTGTAATACGCCTAGTGAAGGATGGGCCGGCAACCTTTGGAGTCTCGACCCCGTACTTTTTCATAGGCCTTGGCATGTCATGTGGGGGTGCCGTGCAAGAGTCCTCCTTTATAGGCCCACCATCTATTTACTGAATTATTTCAGGGCATAAATTGTGGAAAATGCAATTTAATTGCCGGAAATGCGAGGAAAAGGCCGGAAAATCCAAACGACCGGTGTGGGCCCCCGGTGTAAGGTACCTAGGGCCACCAAGGTCCCCCACGAGCGTACGGTGCAGCTAGCATATGATCCGTGTGCAAACTGGACCCCTCACGTGGAGGTGACGTGGCCACTACACCCTAGTTGCCCCCCTCCCCCTAGTGAAGGATGGGTCGGCAACCTTTGGAGTCTCGGCCCCATACTTTTTCGTGGGCCCTGGCATGTCATGTGGGGGTGCCGTGCAAGAGCCCCCCTTTTCTGGGCCCACCATCCATTTACTGAATTATTTTAGGGCATAAATTGGGGAAAATGCAATTTAATTGCCGGAAATGCGAGGAAAAGGCCGGAAAATCCAAACGACCGCTATGGGCCCTCGGTGTAAGGTACCAAGGGCCACCAAGGTCCCCCACGCGCGTACGGTGCAGCTAGCACGTGGTCCGTGTGCAAACTGGACCCCTCACATGGAGGTGATGTGGCCACTACACCCTGGTTGCCCTCCCTAGTGAAGGATGGGCCGACAACCTTTGGAGTCTCGACCCCGTACTTTTTCGTGGGCCCTGGCATGTCATGTGGGGGTGCCGTGCAAGAGCCCCCTTTTCTGGGCCCACCATCTATTTACTGAATTATTTCAGGGCATAAATTGGGGAAATGCAATTTAATTGCCGGAAATGCGAGGAAAAGGCCGGAAAATCCAAACGACCGACGTGGGCCCCCGGTGTAAGGTACCTAGGGCCACCAAGGTTCTCCACGCGCATACGGTGCAGCTAGCACGTGGTCCGTGTGCAAACTGGACCCCCTCATATGGAGGTGATGTGGCCACTACATCCTGGTTGCCCCCCTAGTGAAGGATGGGCCGGCAACCTTTAGAGTCTCGGTCCCGTACTTTTTCGTGGGCCCTGACATGTCATGTGGGGGTGCCATGCAAGAGCCCCCCCTTTTCTAGGCCCACCATCTATTTAATGAATTATTTCAGGGCATAAATTGGGAAAATGCAATTTAATTGCCGAAAATGCGAGGAAAAGGCCGGAAAATCCAAACGACCGGCGTGGGCCCCCGGTGTAAGGTACCTAGGGCCACCAAGGTCCCCCACGCACGTACGGTGCAGCTAACACGTAGTCCGTGTGCAAACTGGACCCCTCACGTGGAGGTGACGTGGCCACTACACCCTAGTTCCCCCCTAGTGAAGGATGTGCCGGCAACCTTTGGAGTCTCAGCCCCGTACTCTTTCATGGGCCCTGGCATGTCATGTGGGGTGCCGTGCAAGAGCCCCTTTTTTGGGCCCACCATCTATTTACTGAATTATTTTAGGGCATAAATTGGGGAAAAGGGCTGGTCAAAGTATCCAAAACCCTAGTCAAGAGCCGGGTGACACTTACAGCTGGGCCCTCCTGGGACGATCTTTGGGGGCGGTGGACGCCTTCCACCGGCCCCAAAGATGCCACCAAATATATACACCATCGCGCGGGCTAGCGAAAAAATCCTAAGTTCCTGGCGCTCACTTTTCACCCGGACGCCGAGAGGCTGCCAAAATTTCCCGCCGCGCCGCCGCCGCCTCCTCGTCGACGTCGCCGGCCGCCGCTCCCCGACCTCTTCGACGCCGCCGGCCGCCGCTCCCCGACCTCGCGCCTCCTTCCCCGACCCCGGCTGCTCCCCCGACCAGGCGCCCCCGACCCGGCCGCGCTCCGACCCGCCGGCCGGCCGGCGCCCTTCGTCGTCGTCCTCGACCCAGACCCGTCGCCGGGCTACGACTCCGATCGGCTCGAGCTCCACGACCCAGCGGTGGTGACCCTCCGACCCGCCGCCGGTGCCCCTCCGACCCGGCGCTCCACGGCCCCGGCCGTCCGCGACGCTCCACGGCCCCGTCCGCGTGGCGCTCCTTGCCCGGCTCCCCCTCCCCGACCCGCGGTGGCCCTTCCCATCGGCTACCGCGACCCGCGCCGCTCCACCGACCCGACGCCACCGGCCGGTGTGGCTCCCTCCTCCCCAACCCGCGGCGGCGCCTCCCCTCGGCTCCCCCGACTCGAGGCGCGGCGGGTCCCTCCTCCCCGACCCGCGGTGGCCCCTCCCCCGGCGGCGCCTCCCTGCTCCCTCGGCTCCACCACCCGGCGGTGCCTCCCAGCTCCCTCGGGTCTATTTCACAGATCCAAACGTCCATTACATGCTGCCTTTTCGTGCTCATTTTTGCCTGCATGTTAGACATGTTTACCTTTGATCATCATCTATTTTGTTGGCTATATAGTATACCATGTTTTCATATATAGTTTCTGGTTAATACCATGAATATACCTGCATGCTTGGTTATTAGCATATCTCTCTTAATGTGGCAATCTATTATGAATTGTAAGTTGGGTTACTTCCTTTGCTGGTTTATGAAACCTCTTAGTTGAGACCTAGATGGACTTTTCTGCCGCAATGCCATCTGTCCATGTCATCTGCTTGGACTATTATGTTGTTCATGTAAGTATGTTATTTGATCCCCCACTTATATTGACTTTGACCTTTTTCCACTTTTATGTTTACGCACATAGTGATCTGTAAAAAAAATTAGCGTGGATCAGATGAGGCCCTCATGGAAGTATTGTTTGGGAGATGGGTTGTCAGAATTGGATGTTAGTGTCAACCTTTCTTTACTGCAGTTCCCATATTTGGTCAGTTATTTCCTATGTTTGATATTTGTTAACTATGCCTATGTTGCAGATTACTTAATTTGACAAGTTGCTAAGTTTGATCCATTCCCAGTTTACGGAGCACATGATGGTCATTCTAGGTTTACCTTAATTTGGCATTGAGTTTTATTTTATTTATGTGTTGAAGCCCTTCACGTTGGTCCTGCAAGAATAATAAAATTGCTTGCAGGATCTGATTCCAGCTCCAGAGACCTCTTATGAGGTAAAGTTCAGGCGTGATTCACACACAACAATTGATGGACCAACGAAAGGAGGAATCCAAGCAGCTGAAGGGGTAAGTACACATGTCCGTTTCTGGCGATAAAGTTTTAGTATGACTGCTAATATATTGTGGAAATTGACCCTCACAGGTTATTATTTGCTGAAGTTCAGGTATATGGTTTGCAGATCCTTTTGTCAGCGTTTTTGTTCGATTACAACAAAGTATAAAGATGCATTGACATACCCATAAGGATGCATACCTGGTCATATTAAATTGTGTGTGTGGTGACAGATTATCATGTTATTGGTATTTTACAGAATATTTCAAACATCATATCATCAAACGATGCCTTTTCTGTAAACAAGACGGCGCAGCGCAGCGCGCGTACCCTCTAGTAATTCCCCTATGCTATATAGCGCGTAGCGCCCCCGCAATCTGCTCCCTCGCCAGGCCACGTCACCCGAAAAACCTCGGCCGTCCGTTTCTGTGCGCGTGGCCGTCACCCACCCGTGAGATCAACCCTGGTGGTTTTACAAAAAACACCCCTTAGTTCCCTATTTTATGTTAACGTCCTCGCACCTCGCAGCTGGGTCCTTTCCTCCATATAACGTTTTTCGCTCGGCCCCCCCGATTTTTCTAGCCCTCACAGCGTTGCCCTTTTTGGCTTCGTAGATGCATCTGGAGTTCCTACGAAATTACCCGCAAATGCCATTGCTTTTAAGCCTATCGCCCCTTCCTCCCGACCCCTCTGTTGCCTCATTTCATTCCCCAGCGCCACCGCCCCCCTCCACGGCTCGGCCCTCTTCGTTCCCTCTCCCCGCCCTTTGCCCTCCGCGCGCTGCTTCCGTCCGCCGCCTTCTCCCTTCCCGCCTCCGACCGCTTTGCCGCCGCTTTCTCGCCGGCCCAGATCCCGACGCGATGGCCGCCGACCACACCGCCGCTTTGCTCCCGCCCGTCGCCGCGTCCTCCACAACGCCGCCGCCTCCTCCAGACAGCGCCGCCGCCTTCTCCCCCTTCCACGCCTTGCCTGCCGCCTGCCGTCGGTTGAATCCGCGTTGCTCTGACCCCCTTGACACGGCTGCGCTAGGCCCAACCGCCTCCTCCTCACACACCGACGACCACGTGCCCCTGCTCTTCTCCACGACGGCGCCTACGAGGATGTCGGATCCGCCGCCCTCGGCCCGAATCGCCGCCACTCCTATTCCTCGCGCTGCCGCCTCTATCGGCGACGGATCGTAAGGAATAGTTTGAGTTGGGGATTTAGATGAGGGCAGTGCAGTAAGGCATGGTCTGGTTCGGGGATTTTTTCAGCTGGTACAGGTTGAATTGGGGATTCTCGAGCACGTCATGTAAATCGATCGGGGATATGCATATGGTGCAGGCTGATTTAGGGACTTCTAACCATTGTTTACAAATTTCGTACCTTCTCCAGATCCATCCGCGGCCACTGCTGGCCCGCCACCGTATAGTCTTGACCACTACCCCTTCCTGCCCGTCGTGCTGGCTGCTCACTGATGCTCAAGTCAGATCTAGCCTATATGTATTGTTGCCCGATTGGTTAACTCCTCTTACACCGGTTTGGTAGTGCTCCCACGTTTGCAAGATTGGAGGTCGACGGCTGTCCTCCCGTCGAAGTACATGCATGGAAGACGGCGATACAACGCTGTATCAGCAACCTATATGCATTTCTTGAGATCTTCTTCGCTTATTTTTATCATACCGACTGTCTAGGGTAGTCTTTGTTGTACGGCGCTTGCTTTCTTAAATGGAAACTATATATCTGGTTATGAGGAAATCAGGTTCTATTTTTTTATAGTTCTGTTTACAGCTTGATTGTAGATTACTTTATTTAAAGAAAAATCATCTAACTGTTATCAATAAGGGGATACTAGGATCTGCCTTTCTAGAGTTTTACGGATTCTTGCAAACGACAGTGGTAGTGTTCGCTTATCTTTTGGTTTAGTTGTGCTGTATTGCCTTTTCATTTTTTTAAAGGTCGTCCAATACCCTATACGCAGTGACAATCTGTTTGATATATGTTCTTACTGTTTGAGGTTACCAAACTCCAGTGATCCAGTCATTATTGCGATCAAACATTTATTGCTGTGAACAATTACTGCTGTGCTCGAGCTGAGTTTGAAGGTTTGTCGTTTCAGTTTGATGTATTTGGCCGCCACAACGGAGCAGGTTAGCATGCTTTCTGCCAAAACATGTATACTGACCAAATAAATTTGTTTGTAAGCTATTTGTAAGATCCAATCATATTGTTATCTGCTTCATCTCTGTTCGAAGGTTTAAGACTCACCTCTGTTCGAAGGTTTAAGATGGGACCAACAAGCTATTTTCATTTAAGGCTGATTGCTTGTCATTGCGAAATATTTTTCTTTGAACCTACTACATGGAAGGTCGGTGTAATTTCTGCTTACATATGTACACACTTCCTGGTAGTTCTGCTCAAATGTGATTCCATCATGTATGTCTGCCCTTTTCAGCCTATGGCTTTTTCAGTGAGATGATTGCTATGGTGGTTTAAGAATGGTCTATATTTCCCCTTATTTACACAACCAGTATGTGTGTTTCGGTTTAGTACTACTGCATTGTCTTCTTTTTTTTTTTTAAAAAAAAAAAGTCGTTTAATACCTTATATAGAGTGACAATCTATTTGATGTATTCTTTCCATCTCAGGTTACCAAACTCCAATCATACTTGCAATCCAACATGTACTGATGCATTCGAACAAAGCCTAAAGGTATGTCATTGCAGCTTGATCTATTTGACCGTTTCATACTGCTGTTTGTGAAATCCAGTCATAATATTATCATTTATCTGCTTCACCACGGTTAGAAGGTTTAAGATGGTCACGGAGTTATTTTACTAAGGTACATTTAAGGTTGGCTGTTTGTCATTTATAACTATGTCCATGGATTTTTTTTATCATGAATATTGCTTTAATGCGTATCCTGGATTTGACTTCAAGGCCTATGTGTTTTTGTGAGACAGACCATCCATTACCCATCACTTATTTTTTTTTATCGTCCTGGCGTTTCTTTTTTCTTCATAATTTTTTTGGTAATGGGCAAATGGTAAAAAACACCGCGCCTATGGTGACTGCCACTTAATTCTGAAGATCTGTTGCCATTAGATCTCCTACTGACCAGTGACCTAAGTTTTTTTTAGGCCCTCCTACTGACCTAGGTTGCCAATGGCAATGTGCTAAATAATGCTTTCAAGCCTGATACATGATTATTTCTCAATGTGCTTGATCTGGGTGAAAGATGTAGATAAATTCATGGGTGAAATGCTACACCTTTTTTTGAATTGAATGGAATCATGTATTTCTTTTCTGCTGAAATTACTGGTGAAATCAGGTGTGTACAAATTACTGTGTATGATGGACGGGGACATGTATCTGTAAATGTGTCTGAAGGACCAGTTCTTGCTGAATCTGCCATGTAATGTTCAGTTAAGTTGATTTAAGGATATGACGAAAAACTCAAAGAATGGTCAGCTTGAATGCTTCTTGCTGAATATGTGCTTTCCAGAATCTCGATGACATGCATGGCTACAAGGGTAGAAGAGAAGCATCTGAATAATCATCTGATGCAGGCTCAAATACTTCAGAATTTTCTGACCATAAGCATTATTTGTTGCTACTGCTTTGCATGCCTTCTTTAGGCCATGTACAGATCACATATCTATGTATCTACTTATGGATGAAAATGCATTGAAATGAACTGTCAATTGTTGTGTATAAAGCTTCCAATGACTTCTCTCTCCAAAGGATGGTCAGAATTGAAACATGTACTGCTGAGATAAATTAGACAATCTCACTGATGCTAAATATTTACAAGTTGATATGAAGTTCATTGGTGTTGCAAAATCCATTCTATTGATAAAATATCACATGAAACTTAAGGTTTGCTATAGGCAGTACATTCTCTGGATTCTCAAACATCAAGGATACAAATGTACAAATACACAAGCAGAACATTCTCTGAAAGAAAATAAGAAATTCCAGCCACATTAGCATAACAAAGCCGAGAATTGCTCTGCTACTGTTTTTCATTAATGTTCAGTAATTGGTTATCTATTAGACCTTTTTACTCTCTGCAGAAACCTCTATTTGCATCGTATTTGTATTAAGCTAGAATACTTCTTTGGTTCATATTCAGCCTACAAATGACGACCTCGCTCATAAAGCGACCATAACAGAGATCGTCACTTCGTACACCACGCGCCCATAGCATGTGTACGTTAACAACAAAACGCGCTTCGACGCGAGCCTTAAGCGACGGCGAGAGAACACAGAAACTGAGAAGGACACGAGCAAGCCGGCTGGTAAAGAGCCTAGCATCTGCAGATACACAACCGTCAGACGACAACGAGCGAGCAACAAGAGCCACGTGACATGTGCACAGACACGGTTATTGATATTGCACTATTTATTAATTAATTAATATTGATATTCACAATACTTTTAAAAAGCGCTTACAACAAAAAAAAATTAGTTGCACTTACATTTCTTTTTTAAAAAAAATTTGTTAACGACATAAAAAGCATAGATAAAGTTACATTATTATTTAAGTTTTCGCCTTTTCGAAAAATTCAATTACAGCTTCAAATCCATATTTTAATGCAGCTTTGAATAGCCCCCCATATTTTTTATTACAAACAAAAAATTATATAAACAATATATTATATAAATTATTACAACCAAAATGACCCAACGAGCCTAGCATCTGCAGACGCACAACCGTCAGACGACAACGAGCGAGCAACAAGAGCCACGTGACATGTGCACAGACACGGTTATTGATATTGCACTATTTATTAATTAATTAATATTGATATTCACAATACTTTTAAAAAGCGCTTACAACAAAAAAAAATAGTTGCACTTACATTTCTTTTTTTAAAAAAAATTTGTTAACGACATAAGAAGCATAGATAAAGTTACATTATTATTTAAGTTTTCGCCTTTTCGAAAAATTCAATTACAGCTTCAAATCCATATTTTAATGCAGCTTTGAATAGCCCCCCATATTTTTTATTACAAACAAAAAATTATATAAACAATATATTATATAAATTATTACAACCAAAATGACCCGCACATTCACGCGACCAAATTTATTTTAATACACAGTGCTTATTTCTAACTCATAATCTATCTTTAACGTACTATATCAGATTATAAGTTTATTATATCAGCTTAAATATTTAATATAAATTTCTAATATTTTCTTTCAATTATGTTATATCTTTTTGGTATTTAAAACTTTTTTTAATATTTTGCTTTAAATAAATAACATTATAATCCGTCCCCACAAAATCAACAGCATAAATCTTTTTTTTCCCTCTATTTATGTAATAATTTATATTATAACACAATATCATTTCTATCAACAAAACCATCATATGTATAGTCCGATAATATAGCCTTGCTAAAAGGTGGTTGTTTTATTCTCAAACGTCTTAAAAATTGAATAAATTAAACATACATAACCCCAACTGCATATAATCAATCTAAATCTCTACCGGGTTCTAAATACCAAAAAATTTAAAATTCAAATTATCAACTTCAATCATATCTTTTTTTTTTAACTCAAGAGAATAAGCAGTGCTAAACATACTAGGCGCGTTCGCTTGCTAGTATATATATACACGAGGCTTGGGCTGAAATCGCTCCGTCGATCCAGCCCCTCCCGGCTCCCGTGGTTTTCTGCGCCCTCTCCCCGTTCCCTCTCCTCGCGTGCCGCCGCCTGCGCACACCAAAACAGACGCCCTCGCGCCTCGCCGCCGCCGCCGCGCCTTCGCACGCCGCCGCCCTCTCCCCGTGCCCTCTCCCCGTGCGCTCTCTCCCTGTGCCCGCAGTCCGCATCCTTACGCCACCGCTCCTCCCGCGCCGCCGCCTGCGCCCACGCAAAACAGACGCCCTTGCCCCCTCCCGTGGTCGACGTCGTGCTGCCTCCGCTTTGGTGCCGGGCCTTCGACCGGCGGTTCGTCGGGCCAATCGGCACGGTGTATGGATAAAAGGATCGCCCGGCGATCTCGTCATCGTCCTTCGTCCCAACGCCCTGCTTCGTCGCCTTGACTGTCTGCTGCCCGCCGCTGCTCCTCGGCATCAGCGTTGAAGCCTCCCTGTAGTTCCTCTCCTTCCTCGTTAAGCCTGCTCTCCTTTCTTTGCCTTCTCGTGTTCTACGTGTGAATGGCCCCCCAGACTTCACTGGGGCGAATGAACCGCAATACTCAATGCATCCGCCATCAGATAATGCAAACTTGGAGAAATCTGAACTTTTAACTTCTGAACACTATATAGTTATTTACTCGTAGCTGATACAATAAGCTGACAAAATTGTTTCTTGGAAAAATTTTAACATGCCATATTACTGAGGTTACGAGTTCTGTGTGATAATCGTTTAAGTCTTTTTGATTGATGTTTGGTCTCACTGCTAGCTATTATACTCCCCCCATCCCAAATTGTAAGTCGTTCTAGCCCTCTTTTTTTCCGTCCATATTCATATGCATATTGATGAATCTAGACACATATAGGAACCACATCCATAGAATAATATATGCATCTAATCAATGGCTAGAATGACTTACAATTTGGAACGGAGGGAGTATATTATTTTAATCTATTAGGTGCACAGACATTAAGTTTAATTCAACCATGGTCGAAATTTACTAAAAGATTTTGAGTCTTGACAATTAAATCTTGTAGGTTATAGCAATTCGTTTTTTTCCTTATGTCCTACTGATGCAGCACAAACAATTATATGTCTGTTAGAGTTTATAAATTCGTTTGGTTACAGAAGAATGATTTGTTTTTTTACATAAGAAATATATGGCATTGTGAACTGCCCCATTCTCACAAAATACTTCTCTTTTTGTTTGTTTTCCCTGCAGGATCTCTATCCCTCTATTTTCCCTGTCTGAATGTGCTAAGGTACTAGGTACCTTTCCTTTTCACCACCTGAGGTCACTTTGTTTGAAACACATGCATATATATAATAGCTAAAATCAATGTAACTGAAAATTTTCAGATGGACCGGATAATGCAACCATGGAGGAATCTGCATTTTTGATGAGCTCGGGTTGCATGTGAGCTCTGGACATTCCACCTTTAGAGATTCACCAGTTGCTTTAGCATGATCCTTGCATAGTCTTAAGCTGCACCTCCAATCCATCCTTGATCCCTTCAGCAAGCAAAGCACTCAGCATCGAAAGAGATCAGACTACGATTTGACTGACAACGCATAATGGACGGCAAGGTTAGCAACTCAATTTTGTAACTCTGTTCACTCTTGATCCTCCTATCCAAACTATGTGATGAGAAGGGATGGGTTAGGTCGAGTTTGATTTTTTTCCCAGAACTGAACAGATGAGTGATTGCATTTTGTCCTATCTCATATCATGTTAATCTTATTAATTACTTGCCTTGCCACACCAGATATTTCTAATTGATGCTTATTTTTTCCTGTCAATCTATGTATATTTCAGTTAGTGTAGTTGAACACAATCGACTAATTAAAAAATCCAACAAGAGGGAAGGAATAGTATTAACAAATTATATTTCCATCTGCCAAGAACAGGATGCTCTCATATAACATGTGAGATGTTTTGACATGCCTGACCAAGTCTTCTCGATGTCCATCGTATTCCTACGATGCGCCAAGCACTCATGAGTGATGTTCCTTCTAGGCAGCCAATTTTGTGCATACAACCAGTTGTGTCATGCATGCTGATGTAGGTTGCATTATCTATTTTTGGCTTTGGAAAGCTGTTTGTGTACATAATTCATTCCCAATTTTTCTTACCTTAGTGCTGCCTACCCGATCCACTGTAGGTCGGAAGAGCTTGATGACATCTTAATATCCTTCCTCGGTAGGAGAGATTCATTCCCCTGCACCTATCGCGGACTTCCTCTTCACCAACGAAAGCTCAAGAAGGTGCACTTTCTCCCCTTAATCGAGAAAGTGTAAAAACGACTTCAAGGATGGAAGGAAGCCTCTTGAGCAAGGCCGTTAAACTTACGTCGTCAACACCGTCCTCTCAGCTCTACCCACGTACTTCCTATCGACTTTTCCATTACCCAAGTGGGTTTCAAAGAGATTGGACAAAATACGTCGAGCCTTTCTCTGGCGGGGAGAGGAGTCATCCAGTGGTGGACACTCACTTGTCAATTGGCCAACTGTGTGCCGACCAAAGAAGATGGGTGGGCTTGGCACCCTGGATCTTCAGAAATTTGGTACAGCACTTCGTTTGCGATGGTTATGGCTCGATTGGACCGACCCAAGTAGGCCTTCGAATGGCTCTCCGGTACCCTGCAGTGATGTTGACAGAGCGCTCTTTCGCGTGGCGACGCGCATCACCATACAAAATGGTCAGAAGGCTAACTTTTGGCTGGACAACTGGTTGCAGGGGTCCGCACCATGCAACATCGCGCCCCACCTCTTCAACATCGCAAGAGGAAAGGATCATTCCGTTGCAGATTTGCTTCCTAATGATAAGTGGATAGGTATGGTGCGGCACCTCAACACGGTGGAGCAGCTTCAGGACTACCTCCACCTTTGGAGCCAACTTCGTGGTGTAATGCTTACAGATGTAGCTGATGAGATCATTTGGACTCTAACCTCGGATGGTCAGTTCTCCACTAAGTCGGCCTATCATCTTCAATTTCTGGGCAGCACAAGCTGGTCCCTCGGAGACACCATCTGGAAGGCACAGACAGAAAACAAATGCAAATTCTTTGCCTGGTCTTTCGCCCATGGACGCATTCATACGGCTGATGTCCTGACTCGAAAAGGATGGCCACACCAGCCCATCTGTTCTTTATGCCAAAATAGTCCAGAAACCATTAACCATCTGACTATCCATTGTTCGTACTCTGAAGAAGTATGGAATGAGGTTCTCAATCAATACCCTCAAACGCCTAGATGGACAAACAACATGAGCTTCTGCGACTGGTGGATCGCGGCCTCTTCCCAGACAGCCGGTAAAACAGCCAAGAGGGTCCTAAATGGTCTCATAATCTACACTATTTGGAATCTTTGGAAGGAAAGAAATAGACACATTTTTCAGCATAAGAATCTTCCTTCTAGGACGCTGGTTGATAGAATTTTGGAGGAGGTGAGGGGATGGAGCATGGGGCTCCTTGCTTCCCCAGTGTAATTTCTTTTTGTTTTTCTAGCCGTGGCTAAATCTTTATACAGTGTACAGTTCTCTTCTTCTTAATGAAATGGCAGAGCGCCTGCCCCGTTTGTTCAAAAAAAAAAAAATATTCTATAAGAACAGTTAACAGAAACTACCATTATTACCTCGCAGGTGTGAACGTTCTCCACTGTCTCCAGTATCTTCATTGTAGGAGTACTCAGGTAAGAGCAATCCTTGTGAATCTTCGTAAGTGGGAATTGAGATCTAGGAACAAACATCGTTCATTTGGTTCCCTTTCTTGCTGCTTATCATCTATGATATCTTCTATCCAAATCTGTTGACATGAGGTTCAGTCAATACTCAATAGTATATTTTTCTCATCTGAATATCACTTCCATTCAATATGCAATACTCTCTATATATAGTACAAGAAGGAAATGGTCTAGATATCTTTTTTTATCTTTTAAACCAGCTAGCAAATTTGTCCCGTAGCAAATAATTAAACTACCAACTGATACATAGTTAATAGATTTTTTTTTTGTGTGGTATTCAGGTAATAGATGTAATGAGGACTTTAAAGATATTTAGTTGGATAAGTTCACCTCTCCCTATTGTTTGTGGGACAAATGATTTGCGGACTGCAAAGCCATCTATGAAAATTACTGTTAACATAAATATCATCTCTCCCTATTGTTTGCGGGACAAATGATTTGCGGACTGCAAAGCCATCTATGAAAATTAGTGTTAACATAAATATCGTTTCTTCTGTGCACTTGGCTGCTATTTGTCTGTAGGTGTCATTTTTTAAAACTGTTATAGATATACTATATCTAATAAACTAATAAAGAGCGAGTTTTGTGTCCTAATAAGTTTTGGTTAATTTGATCAAGCTAATTTCATTGTCATGGTGTAGGCCTCAGTCACGTTAATTTATTTGTATTATTTTGATCGTGTTGGTCAGCAATGACTACTTTCCTGTTATTTTTCAAGTCAGGCTTAGCAAAGTGTATTGTTGCTGATCACAAAACGCTGGCGCCGCTTCGCAGTTCCCTAATTTTGGTGGCACATGTTCCCTGCTAGAATATTTATTCTTAATTTTTTCCTAAAATAAACGAGAGCAAGTGCATGAATTTATTCTTCGCCTATAGGCTGGAGCACGCAATCACAAACTGCCCCTGCAAATTTCCTCTATTCTGCTCACCTCTTGGATATCTGCATAGTTGAACCAAGAGTTTAGCGAGATTGAAATAGCTAGAGTTTGTACAGGACCAAATCAATCTTACCTGTGCTTAGGCAAACAAACATGTTCTTCGACTTTCCACACCATCCATGTCCATGGTGAACTCGACATACAGAACCCCCCTACCCCTGCTTGGAATCCAATTCCCCCTTGCTGCTCTTCGGCTGGCTTGTCGCCATCGTGCTCTTGCGATAGCTGTGCACTGGCAGTAGGTATTGTGAAAGGTGTTAAATAATTGTCTTCTGTTAAATAATTGTGAAAGCTGTTGTGATGTTACATTGGACTCCATATAAACCTACTGGTTTGCTTTTTATTCAGTGTGTGGTTTTAAAGTGTCCAAATTAGAGTCACCAACTAATAGTTATGTGCTATACATATGTGATGAAAGTAAACTAGAGCAGGGTATTGTCCATGTGAGCTCATCCCAACCAAATACAAAGTCAGTAATTTGAAATTTTATTTTACCTCATCATTCAGTTAATGCTGCTTACTATTATTTATGTTATTCAGAGTGCGCTATTGTTTATAGTGTTCCTATATGTCAATCATTCAATCTCTCTTTAAGGGAGGTATATTGTTAAATCTGAATGGTGCTTATGTATTTTTTTCCTTCAGTGTTTCTACCAAGTGACTGACATGTATGATCACTGCCCCTCCTATGTTATTTCATTTTGCAGGTCTCTCAACAGGAATCATTTGGTTTGGAGAGACCAGATATATTTTCAGGACTTGCAAATTTGTAAGACACCTGTCTTCAGTCTTACAACTAAAACACTCAAATTTTCGTTGATTCTCATCGGTGGCCTGTCTTTGGTTTTCACGGTGCTCTCAACAAGGTGCTGTCATCCTCTACTGCAGATTCTTATTACGTATGCAAATACAAGCATGAATGACACACTGGTGGTTCTGGTGTGATTTAGTCATTGTTTAGTGTTTTTCTTTAACTGGTTTGCTATATGAAACCATTTTAAAGAAAAAAACCTTTTCCTTTGGAGGAAAAATCTGTCATAAAACGGGAATTCATGGAGAATTATAATTCCTGCAAGTGTATGAGGATATCTTAGCCACGTCACAAGTAAAGCAAATTAAAAGAGAGTAATATGGTGAAAATGACTATCATGATCTGAACTTCTTTCTTTTCATTTAAACTACGTACTCAAATTGCTCGGTTTGGCATTGTTATGTAAAATTGGTGCTTATGTATTTCAGTGTTGCTCAGCACAATATGCTGCACATGTCAAGTAAGTTTAGTGTCTTCTGACATCGAAGAACCATGTTTTTTCATTCTTTTATTGCATTGACAATTTTTCGGTTTCCGTGGCAATGCACGGGCATAGACCTAGTCTAGTACTTAAGGGAGGCATCACCCCTCCTAATCACCCTCATCGGTCCATCTCCTTCTGTTGGTCTGCCAATAGTCCACGCCCGCCTGTGCCTTCTTTTTTCCTTCTCCCGCACCGGCAAGTGGACCCGTCGGTCCACTCCCATCCGCGCACGCCACCTGCAGTCGATCCCGATCTGGGGACACGAGCCATGCCAGCCTCTGCAGAAACCAAACTCCCAAACCTCGTCGAGTTCCACGCCGACGCCGTCGACCTTGCCGAGATCACCGGGTTCCACGCTGTAAACCCTGCCGAGATCATCGACCTCTTGGCGATTGGCCTGTGGCAGTGGTGACAGTCTGAGTTCCAGGTCCACCCCTTGCTCTTCGTTTATTCGTACGCCAGTCCACAATCCGATCCGGAGGCTGCTGTCCGCAAACACTATCCCACCTCAAATACGATCGACTGTGCTAAGATATGCATTACATCTTGTGTGTTCAGACTCGTGCAGCGTCATATTTTATTGCAAATCATCCTAAACTTCATTTGATTGCCCCAAAGCTTTCCTTTTCTTTCAGACTTCCAGAGAATGTCTATTCCTCTGCTGTTCTATTTCAGACTTTCAGAGAAAGACTATTTCTCTACTGTTGTTTGATCCAAGAATTACTATTTCAGTTCTGAAAAATTCTTCGTTTCTGCAGCACATCATAGTTTGTATGCTGCTGCCAGAAATGTGAGGTTGTCCCCTCAAGATCTGTCCATTCTTGAGGACAGATCAAGGCACGACTACCTGCTCTTTTCCTGATAGTAGGGGGGCAATACTGTAGCCACAGCCCCCATGAGCCTAGGCATGCCTGATTTCTATCAGTTTGACAAAATTAGCACAAAGTCCCTGTCATGCCAAATTAAATTTCACATGCAGTACATAGCACCATTTTGCATGAGTGAACAATGGAGAAGCTTACAAGCCTTTTGCAGAGTTAGTCAATCAACTCTTCTTCAGTAAAATGTCAGCTTGACCAACCAATGACTTTCACTCTATTTGTTGTGTCTTACAATTATGTTGCAGAACCTCACCAATGTTACATGTACCTCTGATTAGTGATTACCAACACCTTGCGTGTGCCAATTATCAAATCTTGATTTTATGACATTATTGGGTGCCTGATTATCTCATCTTTTGAAACAATAATTCCAATTCCAGTGCTTCTAATTATTTAAGAAATCCAATTTTTATCATGGCAAATTGTACAAGCAATTCAATTTCAGTTCAATGTCAAATAATATTCATGCTAACTCCAAAGTATTAAACTGTACTGTATGGAAACCACGATTTCTGAATATAAACAATATGTCCACCCACCCATGAGATAGTTGGTAGAACGTGAGCGGCTGCGTAGATTATACGTGAAGGAGATGGGATTATACGTGAAGGAGATGGGATTATACGTGAAGGAGATGGGTGGCCGGGGCTTGAATGCCCGACGGCGAGATGGCGCCGTGCTTGCGCACGGCGAGCTGAGAGGGACGAGGGCAAGGGGGCAACCCTTTTGATTGATCTTGCCTGTTCGATTACAAGCCAACCTCTAGTATATATATGCCTAATCCTAACAACTTTCCTAGATTTGAGCTAACAAACATAAAGTCGTAATCTGCTACGTATCAGAGGCCTTCTTGGGATTCCTTCGTTCATACGTCTTGCCGACCATAACAATAGTTCTGACAGACTTTAATTTCTCTATTTACACAAACAAATTGTTTCCTTTCCTGCTGTCTATGTTGCATAGTTTAATTTCTCTCTTGACTGCAGCTTTTTGTTACTTAATTTGCCTGTTGAAATGGCTTCTGAATGCTACAGCCAGCTTCAGAATGTTATCTAAATTTGCTGTAGTTATGATACCATTAGTCTATAATAGTTTATGATGTAAAAAAACATAGAATGCGTTCATCAGACCACAACTGTCTTTTTTTATGCTGGGAAGTTTTTTCTTTGCTCATGTAGGTAACCTTTTTAGATATCTTGAACTCGTCTCTGCGTCTCCATTCACAAGCACAATCCTCTAAGTGCAAGTTCTCAACTACATACAGTGTTTCATTGTCTCTACAATTTGAAACGCACGGGCATTTCGAATCCAGTGTTATTTGCGTGGTAAATCAGTGTAAGGAAACTAGGAAAGTGGTGAGTGTAGCAGACTCAATCATCACTGATATCAATCATTATATCTGAAAATTATTTCATATCAATAAAATCATTCAGGGCAGACTCATATGTGCGTCCCTAAATCAATATAAATGGAGTTACCATTCTCTGCATCTAGCTTACCGATGATTAAAAGATATAAAGAATGGTTGATTTAATTTACTTATGCATCACCGGCTCACGCACGGCGATCAGCCATACACTCATGATTCATGAACGCCAATCATGCTGACATGCACGCATGCATTCGCGAACCTGGCCTGTGTCCCGTCCGATGATGGCTATATTGGACCGCTTCGCCAGGCCGTGCGGGGCGACGGCGGTTGGCCGGTGCGAGGCGGCGCGAGGCGTCGATCGCATGGCGAGCCGCCGCAGACGACGGTGGTGCGTTTGGCCGGCGCGAGGCGTCCTTGGCGCGTGGTGGACGGCGCGTGGAGCCGGTGGCGCGGTTGGCCGGTGATAGGCTTCGCTGGTGCGTGGTGGCAGCGGCCCGGATCCGGCCGAGGTGGTTAAAGTCAACCATGGCGGCGCCTCGTGGCGGTGTTGGTCTCGGAGTCGGTTCGCCCTGGTGCTTTGGTGGCCTCTTTGCCGGCTGACTGCCTAGATTCGGCGACGCGGCTGCTTTCTCCGACGACGGGGCAGGATGGTGCATCGGCGGCCGTTGGGTAGTCGGCGCCTTGGTGACCTGTCCGGGCTCTGTTGTCGGCCTCTGGTGGTGCGGCGTGTTCGATCTGCGGTCGTCGTGCAGTAGTGGTGCATCGGCTGTTCGGGGTGTGCTCGGTGTGCCTGGTGCCTTGGTGGCCTCTTCGGCCGGCCGGCTGTCCAGGATTGTCGTCTCTGCTGCTTCCGGTGATGTTTGGCAGGATTGGTGCATCGGCGGCTAGGGGTCGACGCCTTGGTGACCTGTCCTGTCTTTGTTGCTGGTCTCTAGTGGTGCGGCGTCTCTGGCTGCCGTCGCGCTGTGGCGGTGCATCGGCGATCCGGGGTTGGCTCCTTGTTCGGCGGCTTTCGCTTTGGGGGGTGTGTCCTTCGTCGGCCTCAGTGCGAGTTTGCATGGTTGGGCGCAAGGGGTGAAAACCCTGCCCTTTTGGGCAAGTAATGGTGTCGTCCTAACGACGTTCCCTCGTTGGAGGCATTACTGTCTTGTGCTCCCCATGTTGAGCGAAAGCTAGGTGCGGTAGGCGGCGGCGGCGGTTTCTCACCGTCGTTATCTCGTTGGAGGCGTCGTTTTTTCCGTCTCGGCACTGTTGGTTCGGTCGGTCGTGCCTTTTCCCGTAGTTGATCGTTGTCACGTTGTGGTTTGCTTCAGTGGCTTTACTGTGGTGTGCCTCGGTGGTGGTGTTCGCTGTGGCGCTACTAGCCATTTCATCCAGGGCAGAGGGCCCCCTCTTGTAATTATGACCGTCTTTTTCTCCTTCTATTTATTGATCGGCCGAACTCCCGCCCCTTTTCCCTCAAAAAAAAAAATAAAATTTGCTGGTTCTTCTGGCTGTCCATGGCAACACACGAATACATTACCTATTTTACATTGATTTTTTGTTTTCCCGTGTCAACGCACGAGCTTAGACCTAGTATAGTACAATGTATGAACTGTTCAGCTTTTCAAGCTTGCACGGGGCTGGTGTTGGGTCGCCTGTACTGCTAATTTCTCTCAGCTAAATACATGCTCAGGCACGTTTGTTGGATAAGAAAGAGTAAATGTTGCTTTATGCCAATTCAACTAGCAAGCCCTTCCCTTGTATTAGTAAACCTGCATTGATAACTACATCTTTGATATCTGCCCTTTTCCATCTCTGTCGGCTTAAAGCAATAATCATCTGGCCAACCAAATACTCTGCATTTGATCAACTGTTTTGCAAATGTGACCATATTGCATAATTCAAGCCTACTTTAATCATGCATTCATGTACATGGTTGATGTTCATTTAATCCTGTGTGTTAGATGGACCTAGACAAAAGAAAATCTCATAAGTCATAACCCTTTAATTGTGTCTTCAAGTGCCAGGATTTAATATAAGAATCTTACACCATGTGGCTTCTGTTCCCTTCTTTTCAGATTCAGGCGTTCAACTCTACCTATTCTATACATATTCTCCCACAAGGACCAAAGTTACAGACACGCGTGCCCCCCATTTACTCCCCTGTTTCTGGGGAGGAAAGCAGTCCCTTTTTTTCTTCCATCTGCAAATTGCAGTCATGCTATCCTTAACTTTACATTATAGTAGTAACAAGTTTCGGATTCCGTTCTTTGCTAATATTCTTTTATGTAAAAATATGCCATTGATCAATCTAATGGGCTTCCTTGTACCAGTTAAGGCCTGTATCCCATCAATGTCCTAATATCACAAAGAAAAGTTGACCATATCAAAGTTCTTTTTCCCTGAATTGGATTTACCAAAGGTTTTGGAGTCCACACCCTTTTTCATGACTTAATAAATATTTTCACATATACCCTTTTTCCATGCCAAAGGTAGGCCTTTTACTTTCGAAACAATGAAGGTTTGTATTAGGCAGGGGTCTTAGCAAGGAGCTTTCAATCCCCTTATTGAACCTTAAGCCTTAGTATCTTCGATGTTTTTTTAATTTCCCATATAAGTGTGGGAAAGTACCCATAGTCCAAGTGTATTGTTCCTTGACACAATTGTCCAGCCATGCAGACTTCTAATCATATAGGTGCCTGTGTTAGGTATCAACTCATAACCTATTCAATTTGTTGCTACTGAAGCAGCATGGAAACACATAATGAAATGTGAGCTGTTTGGAAGCAAGATTATATGCTACACAAGTGTTTGAATTTATGCAGTACTGTTGTAATCTTTCTTTTAACATGAACATCATTTGGTTTGTCATTCCTATTTACATAGTACCTTGCTTAGATAGGTTTGCATCTCTAGGCAAGTGTAACTCCAGGTTGTTGCTCCATAGCCATGATGTTGGTGATGGCATTTCCCTTTCAACCATTCAAATGGCATTTTAGTTTAGGCAGATATTTCCTCCTTCCACTGCTCTTTTATTCAAGTCTCTTATTTGATTTCTTAGAGCTCCCTTATGTATGCTTGTACATGTAAAAGTTAAAAACATTATATATGTGTAATAACAACAACTTATACAATTTACTGAAACCTTATCTTTTGAATCTAACACCCCCTTCAGTTGTGCTACCATTTTTTATTATGATGTAGCAAAAGAAATTAAGTTCTGAAATTTCAGTCTATTATGTTCTATTCAGGCACTGTTACAATATCATGGATGAACCACTTATGGACCATGAATCCTCATCCTTATCTGAGGCAACAGGCAATAGATCACTTTTCTTAGATGCTGGATTGTTTAGTAGTATAACCTTTTCTTGGATGGGTCCTTTGCTTGATCTTGGGAATAGGAAAGCACTAGACCTTAATGATGTGCCATTCTTGGATGACATTGACAGTGTCCATGGAATCACTCCTAAGTTTAAATCAAAGATTGCCGACATTTCCGATACAGAGCAGTACAGTGATGTTACAACAATTAAGCTAGTCAAAGCTCTTGTGCTCACAACATGGAGGCTAATCATTGCCACTGCAGTTTATGCCCTAATCCGTACTGTTACTTCATATGTTGGCCCCTTCCTGATTGAGTACTTTGTTGAGTACCTAAATGAAAGCACACGATCTTCTAAAAGAGGATACCTTTTGGTGTTGGCATTTGTTGCTGCACAGCTAATGGAAGGTCTCTCATCAAGGCATTTGCTCTTCAGATCTCAACAATTAGGTTTGCGTGTGCGTTCCGCTCTTATTGCTATTATCTACCAAAAGGGTCTTGTCCTCTCTAGTCAGTCAAAGCAGGGCAGCTCAAGTGGGGAGCTGATCAATGTTGTGAACCTTGATGCTGAGCAGGTAGGGGATTTCAATTGGTCTATGCACGAACTTTGGCTGCTCCCTGTGCAAATTAGCCTTGCAATGGTTATCTTGTACTCTACTCTTGGCTTGGCAGCATTTGCCGCCCTTGCTGCTACTATTCTGACAATGTTGGCTAACATACCTTTGGGGAGGATTGAGCAAAATTACCAAGAGAAAACTATGAATGCCAAGGATGCTAGAATGAGTGCTATGTCTGAGGTATTACAGAACATGCGCATTCTCAAGCTTCAAGGTTGGGAATTGATTTTCTTGTCCAAGATAAAAGAGTTGAGGAAGGTTGAAATGAACTGGATAAAGAAATATGTCTACACCTCATCAATGCTTATATCTATCTTTTTTGGTGCTCCAGCATTTGTTGCTATGATTACTTTTGGAACTTGCATTATTTTTGGCATCCCATTAGAAACAGGGAAAGTATTGTCTGCTCTGGCAACATTTAGGCAACTGCAAGGTCCTATCCATAGTCTGCCAGACACAGTCTCATCAATCATTCAGACAAGAGTATCACTTGACCGGATATGCTCATTTCTTTGCCTTGAGGAATTATCAAGTAATGCAGTAACTAAGCTTCCAAGTGGTAGCACCAACATAGCCATTGAGGTGAGAAATGGTTGCTTCTCTTGGGAAAGATCTTCTCAGGTGCCTACTCTCCAAGACCTGAACTTTCGTGTACAACAAGGAACTAAAGTTGCAATTTGTGGAACTGTTGGATCTGGTAAATCAAGCTTATTATCTTGCATACTTGGCGATATACCAAAGTTATCTGGAGAGGTTCAAACTTGTGGTACAATTGCTTATGTTAGCCAATCACCATGGATACAAAGTGGGACAATTGAAGAAAACATATGTTTTGGTACACAAATGGATAGGCAAAGATACAAAAAGGTCCTTGAAGCATGCTCTTTAAAACACGATTTGGATATATTGCCTCTGGGTGACCAAACAATTATAGGAGAGAGAGGAATCACCTTGAGTGGCGGACAAAAACAGAGAATACAGATTGCTCGTGCTTTGTATCAAGGTGCTGACATATTTCTATTTGATGATCCATTTAGTGCGGTTGATGCTCATACCGGACAGCACTTGTACAAGGTATGTTTTGACGTTTAATGCATTCTACAGAAACTAGTCTTAGTTATGACATTTGGTACTTAATAATCCATATATTTTTTACGTGACAATGCTGCAATATTCATATTTACTCCTTTCTTAATTTATTTCACGTTCAATATTTCTTGTATTCTTTTAGCACTTAACCTTATTTATTTTTGTTGGCCATGTCATCACAACTCGAAAATAAGTACGAGCTATTTCTTGCATTGGTTAATACAATTGCCAAAAGCTAGACTTTGCCTTAATTCAGTAGGAATGAATATAGACTAGATGGTACTTAATGAAAATATGCTCTGCACCCATGAAGAGTGTTCCACTGAAATGCTGCATCATTCTGTTCGCCAAATTAAGGCTGATTGGAGTGTGCTGCTGTTTGAGCTGGTTAGATTAAATGAAATAAAAAACAGATCAAAACAGAGAGAGTAGTGTAAGGGACTAAAATGCCCTCATGGGTCCTGTCTGTACCCATGAGGTTGTGAACCCTGTCCCCTTCCTCCTATAGTCCTATGAACACCATCCTCTTCTCAGCAGTATGGCCGCAGGCCCGCAGGTGGAGTCAGAGGTAGGTGAGATACTGGGCTGGCCCTTGCCCCTTGGTGCAGTATGGGTGAGGCGCTATGTGCGGGGTGAGTTTGCTGTGCATTAGTGTTGGTGTAAAACGAGGCAAGAAGAAATGGGAGGGGTGGCGTGTGCCGAGGCGCCTGCATGGGGTTGGGGAGGGGCAGCTTGAGCCAAGGCCCTGCACACGGGCGGAGGCTTGGCGGGAGGCAAGAAGACAGGGCAGGGGCGGTACGGGCTGAACTGAAGCCATAGGCGCGCATGGATGTAGTCCGTGGACTCTACTATATGAGGGATTAGGCCGCAAATGAGGGAGGCAAGTCTTGACTCTTGAGGCATACAATTTTTGTCAATTGGATGCTCAATTCTCTCATCATGCTTTCAAATTCAATCAAATTTCAATATACGATAATTAGGTCGAGTTTTTCTATAAAGTTCAGTCAACATGTTGTCTAACTTTCATATAAATACTGCTCATGATTTCAAAACAGGTCCTTACATGCAATTTCTTTTGAAAAGTTGGGGCAATGGTGCAAGGGCATAAGTGTCTTTTGACTGCTAACTTAACGCCACTAAGTGGCATAAGCAGAGTAGGGGTAAAGTAAATATTCGGTTTGAAAAGGCAGTGGCAAACATGCAAAGTTAGAAAAAGGACAAATAAGCATTGGCCTTCAATGTATGGGCATGGGTGCAGTTGCCCATTTTAACTTTGATCTAATATGTCCTTGAGCATTATTTGTTACAATCAAGTGATATTTACTGACTATAAACTGTATATTGCAGGAGTGCTTGCTAGGATTTTTGGCTTCAAAAACTGTTGTATATGTTACCCATCACGTCGATTTTTCACGTTCAGCTGATCTTATCCTGGTAAGCTGGCAACAAATCTCAGTCTTTTCTTTTATGACACATGCGACAAACTTTTCACCTTTCCAATTTCTCTCCTCTTTTTAGTTTATGAGAGATGGAAAAATATAGATTCGATGAAGAAGAAAATTAAATAGTGTAAAGAAATCCTAGGGGAGCGACTCGCGTGAGTGAGAGGGGCGACTCGCGTGGCGAATAGGGTTCCTCCGCCGCCGCCGGTGGCGGCGGGAGGAGCTCCGGCCCCGCCGCGGTCAGATCTGCTCCGCCCTCCTCGTTCTCCCGTCCCGGTCAAGTCAATCATGCCATCCAGCTCCCGCAATCCCTCTCCTCCCCCCCCCCGCACAAGCTTCCCAACCGCAGGACCGGCAAGCTTGCCTCACCGCTCCTGTTTGAAATCTTCCCCAAGATCCCGCGTCGCTGCAGAATCCCTTGCTCCTGGCGACGGATCCTTGGTGGAAGTGGAAGCGCGGCGTTGCAATCCGAAGGATGGGACCGAGAATCGTCCTTGCCGGAAGAATGTCAACTTCACCGAGCCACTAGTCACTGCCTGTTCTCTGCCCGAAGCGTCCGTCGGCTCAGCTGTCCCAGCGCATTTGTTGCCATCCAGGCGCCGCTCCTACGCGGAGGCTCTGCTTGCCCCGCCCCCTCAACGCATTTACGCGGGCGACCTTCCAAATAGCATTGATTCCTACCGGCCCCGTGTTTACTCCAGCTCGAAGAGAAGGTGCTACAAGTGCTTCGCCTTGGACCATTTGATTGCGGACTGCAGAGACCCGGTGCGGTGCAGGGCTTGTGGGCGTAGTGGCCACCTTGCTCGCCGTTGCAGTCATACCCCTGCCTCTCCACCCAGAAAACCCACCAGCTCTCCAGCGACCTCCTGGATGGCTGCTCGTCGAGGGACCATGCACAGAAGTGGGAGGCAGCAAGCGCCGTCCAGAATCCTTCAAGCGCTCCACGAGCGGCCACGGCGAGCCTCTAGCTACACACTGTCCACTGAGGTCATGGCAATCGACCTATCCATCCTCCAATCGAGATGCATCGTAGCCAACTTGCGGACCAGGCGACGCATCAACCCCGACAGTGTCATCAACGACGCGCGTACGGCTTTGGTTGACGCTTCAGGGGAGCAGTGGCACGGTGTCTCTATCACTCGCCACTGCCCTGAGGACTTCCTTGTCCGTTTCTCCTCCAGGGAAGGCCGCGACACGGCGCTGGCACGGGGTCGTGCGGCCTTTGGCGAGGCGGCTCTGGAGCTCAGGCCGTGGACGCCGTACTTCGCCGAAGACCCCAAGCCGTTCCCGTTCAGAGTTCGCCTATGCCTGGAAAACGTCCCGCTCTTCGCGTGGACGGACAAGGTGGCCGAAGGGATTCTGGGTGGCTGCTGTGCCATCCAGTGCATCGAGGAATCCTCTGCTCGGCGGGAGAACACCTCCACCCTCAATGTGTGGGCGTGGACTGACCGCCCCGAGGGAATACCGAAGGTGCATTACTTGTCTACGGTGGCCAACCCGTCTTCAAGGGGGATTTCGCCGGCAAAGGAGGCCTCAACTTTCAAAATCTTGGTGCACCTCGACACTATTGAAGAGCACTCCCATCCCCTGGACGTCATTCGTCACAAGCCTCGTTGGCGCCTTGGCCATGTCGACGGTGAGGAGGATGCCTCTTTTATCTCTAACCAATCTCGCCGACGCAGGGACGACTCGGACAGCGATGGCGATTCTAGAGCGCCGCGTCGTCGTGGACGCTCCCTGACTCGCAACCTCGGTGCCGCCTTCCGCCGCTCGGTCTCAGCGTTCGGCGGCCTTGCTAAGGCCGCGAGAAGGGGAGGCAGTCAGGATAGAGGTGATCACACTCGGCGTCGTCGCCATCTCACACCTCCCCTTGTGGCGGAAAGGGTTTGGAGGACGATGTCCCGTCCCCCTTTGCTCTGGAGGCCCCGTCGGCTTCTATCTTCCCCAGCAGCGCTGGAGCCGCGCCGTCACGCATCGCCAGCCGTGCACGGCCGTCAACTGCCAGAGGACACAGAGGTACTGATCGACTCCACTGCCCAAGCTGTGGGTGATTTGCAGGTGCCTGCCTCTCCTGACGAGCACGCCGACCATTGCCATCCCGACGTACAGGTTGACTCTCTGTTCGTTGAGCGGGTCGTTCCGGACCCAGCGCCTCAAGCCGCTCAGGGCACGGCCTCGGGCACGGCGGCTTCACCGGGCGTCTTCGTTCCTCAGCCCGCGCTGCTTGATCAGGACACGGCTTCACCAGCCTTCGCGGGGACGGTCACGGGCACGGCGGCTTCGCTGGGTGACCCCGCTTCCCAGCCTGTGGTGCTCGAAGGATCGCAGGTCCCGTCCGTGCTAGCTCCCTGTTCTGACGATTGCCCAGCCACCGTGCGTTTCCTTAATGAAATTGCTGCTGTGCCAAATCGACCGCTGATCTTGCAGGTTTACCAGCGCCGCACCAAGCACCGCATCAAGCCCACTCGGCGTAGTGCTAGGCTGGCAGCCAAAGCCACTTCCAAGCTTCCGGTGGAGACTAAGGCGCGGCGCCTGATTGTCCAGCGCCTCCAGCCGTGGCTACACTCCAACGTGAAGCCAATTGAGGAATTGGTGGCTTTGAAAGACCTCTTCAGCTTGCCTTTGGATTCAACAGCGATGCAGGCTATCTCATCCTTGGCCCGTCTGCATGCTGCACACGGCAAGGTTAGCCGCCCAGAGGAGCCGATACCCGCTGATGATTAGGAAGACCCAAGGCTTCCTCCAGCCATTGCCGCGCGCGATGGCAGTTTTTGGCGTCCGCAACGCACGACGGACGCGCCGGCGGCAACGCCGGCGAATCTCACTTTTGCAGAATTTGTCCCCCTTATTGTGCCCAGATGTGCACGCCAACCCTCCAACTCGGCTCTGGACATCACAGAGTATGTTGGCCATGTTGTTTGTTCTGTGGTCCCTGTGGTTTGTGAGCCAGCCTGGTGCTTCTAAGCTGGTGTGGTCCCAACTCGTGTTCAGTCTCCCTATTCAGTGTTTGTGCTTCACTATTGTGTTCAGTTTCCCTATTCAGTGTATGTGCTTCACTGTTGTAGACAACACTTGTGCCAATGTGTGACAACCTTCGTTTGTTAAACTGGAATGTCCGTGGTCTGGGATCGTTGGCTCGTAGGAGCGTGCTGCGTAATCTAATCTCTTCCACTGCAGCTAAGATTGTGCGTATCCAAGAAACTAAGATCCCTAGCATAGACTCAAATCTCATCACTCAGTGTGCTGGACAACAATTTTCTAGTAACCACGCTTTCAAGCCTGCGGAGGGGTCGCGCGGAGGCATCATGATTCTGGTGCATGAGGACTTCTTCAAGCTGAGCTCCATCGTCGCCACTGACCATTGCCTCTCTGCCTCGATCGACCCCCTGTATGGGGGAAACTCTTGGAAGCTCACTGCGGTCTACGGTCCTCAATCCGTCGCGGACAAGTTCCTCTTCCTAAATGATCTCATTAACCATAGGCCGGTTGACCCCGATCAAAGTTGGCTTATTATAGGCGATTTCAACCTTATTTACCAAGCGGCTGACAAGAGCAATAATAATCTGAATCACTCCCTCATGAATGCCTTCCGAGCAACTATCAACCAACTTGAAGTAAAGGAGCTCCCGCTCACTGGAAGGCGCTTCACCTGGAGCAATGAACGGCGCTGCCCAACTCTAACCAGAATCGATCGAGCTTTTTGCAATACCAATTGGGACTCTGCCTTCCCTTGGTTGTCGCTCCAGACCATGCCCACTCTTATATCAGATCATACTCCCCTGCTTCTGTCTGCACCCTCTGAACGTAGAAGGGCTCGTTGCTTCAGATTCGAGAATTTCTGGTGTAATATGGAGGGCTTTCAGGAGGTGGTCAATGTCGCCTGGTCGAGGGCGGTTGTTTCAGCAAACCCCTTTAGACGGCTTCACATTAAATTAGCCAGGACTGCAAAAGCTTTGTCCCGTTGGGCAAATGATCACGTAGGGGATATTAAGTTGCAGTTGGCAATCGTGGCTGAGCTCATCCTTCTCTTTGACTGTGCAATGGAGTCTCGAAACCTATCGGCTGAAGAAGTTACCCTCAGACAGCTTCTGAAGGCTCGCTGCCTTGGCCTTTCCGCCATGGCCAGGTCCCAAGCTAGGCAGAGAGCACGGACCCTTTGGATACGAGCTGGTGATGCGAACACTAGGTACTTCCACATCAGGGCCAACAACAGAAGGCGTAAGAACCACATACACTCTCTGGTCTCGGAGGATGAGGTGTTCTCCTCCCATGATAACAAAGCAGATGAATGCAATCGTTTCTTCCAAAACCACATTGGGTCTTTCCAATCTCGCCTAGCTTGCCTTGCTTGGGACCGGCTTGGTTATCAGCCCACGGACCTCTCTGATTTGGAAATCCCTTTTGAGGAAAAGGAGATCAAAGATGTGGTTTTTTCGATGCCTTCGGGAAAGGCCCCAGGCCCTGATGGTTTCTCTGGCCTCTTCTATAAAAAGTGCTGGGAGATCGTTAAGTTTGACATTCTTGAGGTGGTCAGACATTTCTACAACATGGGTGCCGATTCTTTCAACCTGCTCAACTCGGCAAATATAGTCTTGCTCCCGAAGGAGTGTAGGACTATTTCCGACTACAGACCCATTAGTCTCATTCATAGTCTGAGCAAAATCATCTCAAAAGTGCTCGCCAACCGCCTAGCCCCCAAGCTAAATGACTTAGTCTCGGCCAGCCAAAGTGCTTTCATTAAATCTAGATCCATTAATGACAATTTTCTCTATGTTCAGAACATCACCAGAGACCTCAAGGCAAGAAAGACCCCCGCCGTTTTTCTTAAGCTGGACTTTGCAAAGGCCTTCGACTCGGTCCACTGGGGGTATTTGATGGAGGTTCTGGAGGCCCTTGGTTTCGGTTTGCGATGGCGTAATTGGATCGCCACCCTACTAGGAACCTCAACCTCCTCAGTCATGTTAAATGGAATCCCAGGCGACCCAATTCACCATGCGAAGGGGGTGAGACAGGGTGACCCTATCTCCCCCATGCTCTTTATTCTGGCTATTGACCCTATTCATCGCATCCTCAACCTAGCTGTGCAGACTGGGATTCTTGCGCCAATCAATTGCAGACCTCTGAGCCTCAGAATCTCTCTTTTCGCAGATGATGCTGCAATGTTCATAAACCCCTCTGTCCCGGAGCTGCGCTTGGTGGCCAAAGTCCTGTCGATTTTCGGTCATTGCTCCGGCCTTCGCACCAATATCAATAAGTGTGAGCTCTTTCCTATTAATTGTTCGCACCTTGATCCCAATGACCTTTTGGAGGTGTTCCCGGGGCAGCTGGCTGAATTTCCCTGCACGTATCTTGGCCTCCCTTTACACCTCAAGAAACTAGGCCGACCTCCCTTCCTGAAGCTGGTGGATAAAATCCGCACTAGGCTTGCTGGGTGGAAAGGCAAGCTCCTCTCCAAGGCTGGTCGCCTAACTTTAATCAACGCGGTGCTTTCGGCAATACCGACATACTTCATGACGGTTTTACCAATCCCAAAGTGGGTGATAAAGAAAATTGACAGAGCTAGGCGTTCCTTCCTGTGGTGTGGTGACGACTCTGCCAGCTCTGGTCACGCTCTGGTGAATTGGCACACGGTATGCCGCCCAAAAGAGCTTGGTGGTCTAGGCGTGGTTGACCTCGAGAGGTTTAGCCGTGCTCTGCGGCTTCGCTGGCTTTGGCAGGAATGGAAAACCTCGGAGAAACCTTGGGTTGGGACCCCCATCCCTTGCGATGAGTCTGACTATAGCCTGTTCCGGGCTGCAACTACGGTGGAGGTCAAGGATGGCACTACGGCGAGCTTCTGGAATGACAACTGGCTTCAGGGAATGGCCCCTCGCTTTATTGCACCGAACCTCTTTGCCATTGCTAGGCGCAAAAACAGGTCTGTTGCGAGCCAGCTCCGCAATGACCTTTGGATCTCCACTATTGGTCACATTCAGACCCCTAGCCAGTTGCGGGACTTCCTGCGGCTCTGGTCGTTGATTCAGCAGGTGGATCTTGCTCCCGTGGGCTCTAAAGATCAAATAAGCTGGACGGCTACCACTCATCATTCTTACACGGCCCGTTCAGCTTACAAACTGCAGTTCGTCGGAGCCATTCTATGGGACTTTCATAACCTCATTTGGAGGGCAGAGGCGGAGAATAAGGGGCGTTTTTTCGCCTCGACTCTTGCTCATGGTAGAATCAATACGGCCGAGGTTTTAGCCAAGAAGGGCTGGCCCCACAATCCCTTCTGCAGTCTTTGTCAGACCAGCTTGGAAACGACGGCTCACCTCTTTTCGTCGTGTCCCTACTCCAACTCTGTTTGGCTTCAGGTGCTAGCGGCCCGTTTCTCAGCCGTGTGCCCCCCTGAAGGCAATCTTTTCACTTGGTGGCTTGATAAGCATCAAGGGCTTAGTAATTCGGATTGGAGGGCCTTCGGCGGCCTGGTGATTGCTACTGCCTGGAATATTTGGAAGGAGCGGAACCGTCGTATTTTCGAGGGGGTGTTCCGTCCTTTCTCTGAGGTGGTCTCCCATGTCAGGGATGACATTGGTAGTTGGGGCCTTTCGGTTCGCCTAGCGAATATGGAGTAGCCTCTTGTTTTTCCGCCCCTTGTAACTTGTAAATATTTCTTCCTTCTTAATGAAATGGTAGAGCGCCTGCCCCTTTCATCAAAAAAAAAAGAGATGGAAAAATAGCACAATCAGGGGATTACAATGAAATTCTTAAATCTGGAGAAAAGTTCAATGAATTAGTTGAATCCGATAAACATGCTTTATCAACTTCAGACATGCTGGAGCTCCCTAGTGGCAATTTTGAAAGTACATGTCATCCTGGAATCAACCTATTCATAGCAGAGGTTAAGAAAGATGATAGCAATGAAGGAGGAATTATTCAAAATGGTCAACTGATACAAGAAGAAGAGAGGGAGAAAGGCCGGGTTGGATTTATTGTCTACCGGAAATATATTACGATGGCATATAATGGAGCACTTGTGCCACTTATTTTGCTATCTCAGATCATTTTCCAAGTTCTTCAAATTGGGAGCAATTTTTGGATAGTTTGGGCAGCCCCAATATCTAAAGATGCGAGTCCTCCAGTCAGCAGTTTGATGATGGTTAATGTGTATTTTTTGTTAGCAGCTTTTAGCTCATTGTGCATCTTTGTGAGATCACATCTTCTTGTCACGGCTGGATGTAAGACTGCTACTATTCTGTTTGAAAAAGTCCATGACTGCATATTCCGAGCTCCAATGTCTTTCTTTGACTCCACTCCTAGTGGGCGTATCTTGAATAGAGTAAGTGATTACATTCATAATGCTATTTTTGAATTTTGACAGAATATAGAATAGTGCATCTTTGGAAAGCTATTTTCTTTTTATTGTGTTAATGCTGAAAGTTGACAAAAACATGTAGGCTTCCACAGATCAGAGCACAGTGGATACCAGAATTTTTGACCTGATGGGTTATCTTCTATTTCCTGCCATTGAGATTCTAGGAACAATTATTCTAATGTCACAAGTTGCATGGCCAGTCTTCATAATTTTTATTCCCGTTATTATTGCATCGCTGTGGTATCAGGTAAATTATATATTTATTAAATATAATTTAATGATTTTCTTTTTTGAAATTAATTGTGCAAATTTCTCATTTATATTCATTATAAGTTATATATAAGAATATAAATTATGTGTTTATTATTTGATTCCTAATCACCATACAATATCGACACTTTTAGCAATACTACATAGATGCTGCTAGAGAGTTGCAGAGGTTGGTTGGAGTTTGCAGAGCACCCGTGATGCAACATTTTGCCGAATCAATAGCTGGCTCAAACATCATTAGATGCTTTCGAAAGGAAAAGCAATTTATAAGTTCTATTGGACATTTGATGGATAATGTATCTCGACCAAGTTTATATAATGCAGCCGCAATGGAGTGGCTATGCTTTCGCTTGGATATTCTTTCATCTTTTGTTTTTTCCTTCACAATGATACTTCTGGTCTCCTTGCCGGCTGCTTTGATCGACCCAAGTAAGCATATCATTTTCTAGCAAGATCAAAATTGTTTTTAGTGTTCTACTAAAATCCCTTGTAATATTTTGTACAGAGACTGCTGGTCTTGCGGTTACCTATGGATTAAGTCTCAATATGCTTCAAGGGTGGGCTATTGCTGTGCTCTGCAGTTTGGAAAATAGAATGATATCTGTGGAAAGAATGCTGCAGTATATGAATATTCCTCCTGAACCACCACTTACAATACCAGAAAGTAGACCAAATGGACAGTGGCCAACAAAGGGTGAAATTGAGCTTCGTAACCTCCATGTTTGTCTCTTTACCTTTATATAAGTAATATGTATCACATATATTCAGTTCGTATAGTTGTTCTTGTGCTTATAAGTATTTCGGAAACCAGATGGTTTTATAGATAGTAATGGTAACTGTTGAGTGCTTGTTATGTGATGCAGGTTCGTTATGCACCACAGTTGCCTTTTGTTTTGAAAGCCCTGACGTGCACCTTACCAGGAGGAAAGAAGACAGGTATTGTTGGTAGAACAGGCGGTGGAAAATCGACGTTGATTCAAGCACTATTCCGCATTGTAGACCCATGTATTGGCCAAGTGTTGATAGATGGCACTGACATCTGTACCATTGGATTGCATGACCTTCGGACGAGATTGAGCATCATTCCACAAGATCCTGTTATGTTTGAGGGGACCCTGCGAACCAATATTGACCCCCTTGGGGAGTATAATGATGAACAACTCTGGGAGGTACATTCCAATTACTAAATTTATTATTTCCTTTTTTCTGAACAGTTCCTGGTGCAGCTAGTACATGTTTTTTTATTACAACACTCGTTATTGTCATTTGTCGCTAAAATACTGTATGTATCTGTTCTTTAGGCATTGGACTCGTGTCATATTGGGGATGAGGTTAGAAAGAATCAACTTAAGCTTGACTCAACAGGTCTGATATCTCCCAGAAGCTCCCAAGACATTGCTCTATAATTTTTTAAAAAATAACTCGTTCTTTGATTTTGAAATGCAGTGACGGCAAACGGCCAAAACTGGAGCGCAGGTCAGCGCCAACTTGTGTGTTTGGGAAGGGTAATTCTAAAAAGGAGAAAGATCTTGGTTTTGGACGAGGCAACATCTTCCGTGGATCCAATAACGGACGGTTTGATCCAGGAAACCTTGAAACGCCAATTTCTCGGATGCACAATGATTACAATAGCGCACCGTATCACATCAGTTCAGGATAGCGACAAAGTCTTGGTTGTGGATAACGGTTAGTACTCCCATGACAAGCAGTAAAATGTGTACATTTATTTCAACTCACACCTTTTCTGAACAAAATTTCTCCTCCCGCTTTAATATTGTTCGTGATTCGTGATGTAAAAACAGGTGAAATTGCAGAGCAGGGACCCCCAGCAAAACTGCGAGAGGACCGTTCATCCCTATATTACAGACTTGTATCTGAGTATACCATGGGATCACATTAGAAGTAGCAAGTGCAAGAAGACAGCTAAATCAATGCAAGTGTGAACAGAGTATTGGGGTTTTTGGATGCGTTCCTGTGAACAGAGTAGTATTATTACTTATTAAAAAAACAAAGTCGTATAAACATTAGTACAAGACAATTCCCTGGAAGCTGGATTATCTACTCGTTACCAATCCAATAGCTTAACCTAAGTGCTTCCTTTCCCCCAGCACGTGATAGGTGATCCGCCTGCACACCTAGGTGAACGTCCGATAGAAATCCAGCGGGGTGCGCATCGTCCCCCTCCTCTCGCCATCTTCCACGAGTAGTGCGCGCCATGGCTTCTAGGAGGGTGTTGCTGGGGTTCTCTAGAAGGCCACCGGCTTAGAAGGAGGTGGTAGAGGAAGATTGGACTGGTGGTGGGCTGGGCAAGGAGGTGGGTTGGTGGTGGCGGATCCGGCGCCAGTGGCGGTGGGCTGGGCAAGGCGGTGGGTTGGTGGTGGTGGATCCGGCGACAGAGCCACAGGACGAGGCAAGAGGGTGGGGCAGGGTTGGTGTCGTCGCCGAAGAGGTAGGAGGAGGCGCGTAGGGGAGACCCCATAAACTGTGCATGCGCTCGTTAGCATCGTCCATACCTTAATAATACTATAGTGTGAGGGGCACCTGTCGGACTTTTGTTTCGTCCGTTACTCCTTTCATGATCTATGTACATATTATTGTTATATTTATTTCATTGTGCATGCCTGTCTCAGGCGTGATTCAGTGCTTAGCCATGTGGAGCTAAGTGCTTTCTACCATCGTGGGGATCTTCCTGTCCATCTTGGTGGACGAGGTATAATGTCCACACACTCCCAACCCTTATACAACATGCGCGTTGGAGCGCATGGATCCCGACCACCAGCGCGTTCACTGATTGCGTAGGAGAGTGCTTAGCACGTGAATCATGTCATGGAACCAGTCATGCGAACATCGTAGCATGTGTTCGTTGCATATAAGAGGCCCGTGCCCAGTTCAGCCCAAATAGCCCATGACGACACGTGAAACTCCACTTTCCTTCTCCGCCGCTAACGATGAGCTAGGGCTCGGGCTTGGGATCAGGTTTTAGGGTTTGGAGGGTTCAGTCACAAGAGATCTCACCTCTAGTCTTAGAGGGGAGGCCCGAGGGCGGCGGGTGGCCCAACGGTGGTGGCGGATAGCGGGGCGGTGGAGACGAAGTGCCGAGGGCAGCACTAATTAGGAAGGGCAGTGGCGAGGGCAAGCGGCGAGCGATTAACAGAGGGCAACGGTGGAGGCGGTGGCCGAGCGGGAGGCCACAACATGCGAGAGAAGGAGGCGAGGAAGAATAGAGAGTGGGTGGACAGATGTCCCTTAATAGGCCTTGGCTAGTTAAAAAAAGAGTAAAATGCATCTCCGGTCCTGCGCGGCGGTGTCATCCCGCCCCTTAAACTCTCAAAGTGCTCATCTCAGTCCCTAAACTATGTTCGGGTCTCACTTTAGGTTCAGATGGGTCTAAATCCACACCCGCAATGACGTGGCTTGCCTGCCACCTTGGACCTGGCCAGCTGACTTTCCGTGCGCGCGTTGAGCCTCCGCTGCCGGCGCCGGCCCGCTCCTCCGGTCGCCGGCCCTCCTCCTCTCGCCCGGCGACGCCGCTCCACCACGCCTCTGCTCCTTTGCGCCAACCTTCGCGCCTCCGCGACGGCGCGCCAGGCGCCCGGATCCGCGCTGGGCCGGGGTCGGTGCTCCTCTGCGCAGCCGCACCGGCGGTGCCGGGCTGGATCTGCATCTAGCGTCGGCATCCGCGCCGCCGGCCTCGTCCTCCGCCGCCTCTGGGCCGGGGGCCTGCCGGATTCGTCGCAGCAGGGCGGATCCGCCATGGCGCGTCCTCCTCCGTCGTCGCGACGCTGCGCGCTCCACGGCAGCCACCGCGGCCTGCGCATGACAAAGGCGCGCCTCTTGGAGCCCCACATGCATCCGAGCCACGCTCTGCACCCGAGGCGGACCAGCGCGTCAATCTCCACACCCTGGTGGTAGAACTGCGAGAGAGGACGCCATTGGTGGCGGCGGACTGGCCGCTGGTGGACGCCGCGCCGCGGCGCGCCGCACTGCACCCAACCGCCTGGCTCTGGCTCTTGCTCTGTGTGTCGCAGTTGTCGCCGTTGTTGCAGGTGAGCTCGCTACGCTGCTGGGCATCGCCGAGTGCGGCGTCCCGATTGCCGCCACCGCCGGCACGCACCCGGCGAGGTCGAGGTCGTCCAAGAACACAGAGCCGGCGCCGCTGGCCGCCGCGCCCTCGAGCACCCTGGATGCATGGTACAGGAGGTGGTACGCCTGGACGGGGCTCCTTCACGCCGGGCCAGGGCCAGGGGCTCCTCCATGCGTTCGCACCGCCGGTGTCGGGCAGAGGACGTGAGAGAGAGCAGGGACAGAGAGGATGGTGAAGAGAAATAGACTGACATGTTGGGCCCACATTGTAGATCCAGGTCAACGTACAGTCAGCATGCCACATAGACGTGTTAAAATCCGTTTGGATCCAGGTGGGACCCGTAAAGAGTTTAGGCACTCAAACGACTACTTTGAGAGTTTAGGGACCGGGACGAGATCACCGCACAAGTTTAGAGGCCGAAGATGCATTTTACTCTTAAACAAAATACATGTATATATATGTAGTCGTAGTAGATCGATTCATTCTAATGCACATATGCACACAAGATAAAAACACACACACACACATATACGTGCAAGTGTGTATTTGGGCATGTATATACATTTTACGTTGCCGGATAGATAGTAGGACGCGTATACCCATGTGCAGAGGTGGACATAGATATGGATGTGCAAATGGAAACGTAAAAAAATGGATATAGACAGTCGGCTAGAGACAGAAAGGCAAACTATTAAAACTCTCAGGAAAATATACCAACATATTCGTTAAAAAGAACAAAATATGAGGAGAACAAGGCTATTTTCTTTGTTCTGTTGCACAATCGGCATGCCTCACCTTCTGTAATGTCAAAATCGTTGCATGTTTGCTATTCGTTTTCAATTTCGTGCATAGTATGTTATTTGCCTTTAAGATTGCATTTTCGCCATTTTAACACAAATGTACATTACGGTTGGAACTCCTTTTTACATTTCACCGTCCTCAGTTTTCTTTTTACAAAGAAAAAGAAAATTGGGAAAAAGAAAGAAGCAGTAAAAATAGTACCACTAGATTTTATTTTACTTTTTTAAAGAGTGAAATCCATTTTATCCTTTGATCTGTTGCAGTTGGATGACCCCAAGTATCGTCACCTGGTTTTGACACATCGGACATTAACCCCAGGCGACTTAACCCACCCGGCCCACTACCATCCCTCTCGTTGTATCACTCTTGACTCTCACCCCTTTCTTCCTCCTCTCGCTCGCTTGTCGCCGTCACCGCTATTCTCGTACGCATCAATGCATATGGGAATAGCGGCGACGGCGACAAGTGAGTGAGAGGAGGAAGAAAGGGGTGAGGATCGAGAGTGATACAATGAGAGGGATGGTAGTGGGTCGGGTTGGTTAAGTTGCCTAGGCCTGACGTGGTGATGTCCGACATGTCAAAACCAGATGATGTGGACGCCGACTTGGTCAAAATGGAACTCAAACATGCTCGGGGGTTATTTAAACGGTATTAGGAGATCGGGTGCTACTAATGTGGCGGAACCGCTCAACCAAGCCAATCCCAAGGGTCTTACGACACCTTCCCCTTGAGTTAGGTCTAGCCCGGTAGTCCGTCGGTCCCTGTCCTAAACCTGACATTGCCATTCCGCAGGATCCAAACATCCCCACCAAAGGTAAAGCCAAAGTAATAATCAAGGCAATTGATCCATCTCTATTGTAACTAGCAATATGGCCCGCGCAAATAGCGCGGCTAGCTAGCTAGTTTTTATTAAAATTTTAGTTTTTGCTTAAAATTAATATTGGTTGATTTTTTATTTAACTATGTTTTTATTGTTTTTTATTGGTCCTAAACAAAACATCTTGTTTTCTTATATTTTATTATCGGTATATTATTTTGAGAATATATTTTAATAAGTTAATTTATTGCATTTTGTGGACATATTCTTTAAGAAAATTAATCATTTTTATACATTGGTGCGTGGGATCGAAATAATATTACTATTTATAATTTTATTTCTAGGTTAGAGATACTATCTAGATTCTTATAATTGTGTAACCCTAAAATATTATGATTTGGTCTTTAAAATTAGGGGCGCCCAGGCCGGACGTCCGACGCCTGGCGCCTCCGTCTCGACCAAAGACGCCTGGTCGGATCACCGCTACGGGCCAATCCTAGCGATGCGTGCGCCACGTCTCAGCTCCCATCGACTAGATAAACAGTGCAATGACTAGATAGCGGCAATGCATTAGATCAAATTTCCAATTTAACTTCGATTTTTGTACAAAATTCAAACAAGTGTTCAAAATTGTGGAATAAATTTCATAATTCTTATAAAATCGAGAGCAACCCATTTTAAATAGTTTTTGAATTTTTTGATTTTTTCACTTTTCGATTTTTGATGTGAACTAGGAGAAGGCACTTATGAAACTTACATATATACTAGCGAAACTTGGCCGTGTTCTGTTGAAACCTGATGAAACTTCGATGTAACCTGATGAAACTTGGATGAAACCTGTTGAAACTTGATGGAACCTGGATTGGCCCGATGAAACTTGAAGAAACTTGAATGAAACCTGTTAAAACTTGATGAAACTTGCATTAAACCTGATGAAACTTGATTCGTGAGTTTTACTTAATATGAAAATCCAAGTTTGATGGCGAAACCCAAGTTTCAGTAGGCAAACCCTAAGTTTCGTCAGATAAGTTTGAATATTTATATGGCAACAAACATCTTGTTTTGTTCGTAAAAATACGAGGAACACGTTGGTGCAAACAGTTTTTGGATTGGAGCACCCAGTTAAAAATTATGGTCGTCGAAAGAAAATACAAAAAACGGAATCTGCTGACGTCAGCTTGCGTCATCGCTTTTTATGCCCCTGCGCATGCTGGATTTCGCGTGAGTTGCATGCATGGGCCGGCCTTGGGCTAAAGGCCCACTACCTTGGGTAGGTCCGGACGGTCGGACGGCCTCACACAAGTGTTTCCGTTAAAATTATATATAATTTTCTCTATCAAATTAATTATGTTGGATATACCATAAAATAGGCGTTTGATGGTGCATTTATTTAATATTGACATATTGTAGATATTTATTTCATAAAAAACTTTGGCCTAGGATAGAGGATAAGTGGATAGTAATTTGGAATGGAGAGAGTATTGGACAATCGAGAAAATGATATGGTAGGCTTACTTAGTCATTGTTTGTTTCTCCAGTGCAGACTCTATAATCAAGTTGTTATATAATGTGGCATGTGTTTGTTGACCACTCAAGATTATATAAGCCTTATTATATAAACTATTATAGCAAACATGCGTGTGTGTTGCAATAAGAGAAAAAAAAGCACTTCCCTAGTCATCAACGAACATGATTATAGAGCACTTGCACGAAAGCATGCATCCACTGTGTATATCTGAACTGATCGACTTTGGTTCTATTATCTATCGTTGTGACTTTATTGGTTGATCGGTTCATCGATTTCTGCACGCATACGACGTTAGCTACCTGGTTGCGCTTTCCTTTAGGTGCTTCATCAGGTGATTATGCTTGTGTGCCTATAAATAATTTTTTTCTATAATAGTATGTATGAAAAATGTATCTAGTATAGAGTCATACTTTAATTTCGATCGTTAGATGTTCATAAATCCAATGATCTAGGTAATTTATAAGCCCTCTTAGCGAACATGATGGCGCATTTCAACACTTACAAATTAATATAATACAAAATCTAGGTAGATGGTGGAGAGTTTATCTTTTTTTTTTTACAAAATCTATATCTTCTTTAATTTTATTTAGTACAGAATATTTAAATCAATCTAGATCGTTTGATGATCATAATATCTAATGGTGTAGATGTCTCTTTAACATTGTAATTTCTAAGTATATAGATAAATGATGGAGAGTTTATCCTTTCTTTACAAAATTTTTATCTTTTTTAATTATATTTGGTACTAAATATTTGAATTAATATAAATCATTGGATGAACATAACATCCAATGACGTAGATGTTTCTTTTTTTAGTTGTGTTTGATCACTTATTTAATATAGACTATTGGATGTTCATAAAATTCAATGGTGGATGACTTTTCATTTTTTTTATGTAGTGGTTGATATATGATTGAATATAGACCGTAGGAATTTGAATTAATTTAGATCGTTGGATGATCATAACATTTAATGATGTAAATGTTTTTTTTGTGATTGATCTATTATTTAATGTAGACCATTAAATGTTCACAAAATCCAATTGTAGATAGTTTTTTTTTATTTTTTAGTTGTTGTTTATATGTGATTTAATATATATTGTTTGATATTCATAAAATTCAATTGTGTAAGGTTTTTCTTTTTTCAGTAGTGGTTGATAAATGATTTAATATAGACCATTGAAAATTCATAAAATTTAACCGTTAATGACTTTTTTTTATCAACGTGTTAATTTCTAACTACACATTCTCAACGAACGTGGCTGTTTTTTTAATTCTTTAATATTATCTATAGATAGAGAGATAGATGTGCGTTGTACCTGTCGATTTGCTGGTACAAACGGCTCCATCGAGTATCACAACACGCGATGGTTTTAGCGATATTCAGTTGTATAATCATGTCCTACACTACACGTATATGTGCAGGCTCGGCAACACTATTGCCTTGCCCAATCTGCTACTGGTATTTCATACTCTCAGCGTTCGCACTACTTTGCTGCATTATATTGTGAAACCCTTTGCAGCAAAAGCTAGAAACGGTTTGTCCATCACCAGGCGGCGCTGCAGTTCACGTCCTCCGGCTTGGCGACGTTGTAGTAGAGAGTCGACGTCCTGTTGTGAAACTTTGGACACGACGTGGTGCGGCGTCAGACCGCAGTAGCACTTGCTCAGGCGCTAGATGCAGATGTCCATGATCTTCTGGAACATGTGGTCTCTAGATGAAGGGCTGCTTCACGGACTTCTCTAGTGGCATCCATTGAAAGAAACGCCTTGTTAGGTCGACAAGTTTGATGATCATAACAGTCAATAATATTCTCTGTTAGATATTTATAAAATCCAAGGGTAGAAGTTTTTTTTCTTTTTCTCTAATTGTGGTTGATATAATGACTAAGGCTTTTTTATATATGATATGATTTAATGTAGACTGTTAGATGTTCATAAAATCCAACTGTTGAGTACTTTTCTTTTTTTCTGATTATCTGATTTAATATAGACCGTTGGATGTTCATAAAATCTGACGGTGGAGAGCTTTTTTTTTTCCGATTAACGTGGGAATTTCTAGGCCCTCTCGGCGAACGTGGTGGCTTCATTTGTTTTTCAAATAGTTATATAATAGATAACTATAAAGGGAATAAAGATCTTTAACACTAGGGTTTCTCAAGACCTTGTGTGTTAGAGTATCGAAGTCAGGAATTAAGCTGAAGAGAACAAGTCGTTAAAGGAGTCTAGTTACAAGGCAGTAGGCAGGAGAGTGGTGGACAAAGTAGTCCAGCAAACCTATACAATTAATAATGGACATGTAAGAGAGAAGTGGTACTTGAGAAGGATTACCAAAAGGATCATAGTGATTAAATTGCTGCACACAAGAATCATCGTACCAAGTTTCCTTGAAGAGTCCTTGAACAAGAGCCGGTAACAAGAGTCCTTCACCACAGTGAAACTAACTGCCCTGCATCAGCGTGCATGTGCGGTGCTCGCCCACATCGGTAGCTACCCAACCTAGTGGCAAGTGCACCACGCGTCTCTCTTCACGAAACCAGCTGCCCCTGCGCATATATGGCCGGTGTTGCAGTAACTGAAGAAGACGGGGGAGCATGTGGCATCATCACACATATCACAAAGACACAAACCAACCATAAGCAGCAATGCAATGCATGCACTGGCTGTGCACTGCGCAGCTGAGATGGATGGTGTCTGCACCTGCGCGCTGCACGGTGAAGATGCACTTGCACATGGTCTGATCCGATCCGCTCGTGACGACTGCCCTGATCTGACAATAATGCTCGTGCAGCATGCAAGGAGCTCGGAACTGGAAGCTGCAGTCTGCAGCAGCGCTCTTGCCGTGTAGGCGTGTAGCCAGCAAAGGCATGCAGTCCAGGAATAAGCTAGCTAGCGTCTGTAATCCTATCTCGTTCGTAGCCATGTGCTATGCGCACGGGTACACGTATACTGCGGTGGAACGAAGAAATGACGACGGTGTCCTCGTCCTCAACGCCTGAACCCCGGGCCGGCGGCCCACCACCGTACCGGATTATTTCGACTCCTCCGATGATCCCATGTACACGCACGCAGTCGGTCAACCCAGCTAGTACGCTACGCACCCACCCTGGCCGGCCACCCTCCTCACTCCCCTCACTGGCTCACTCCACCGATCAGGACATGTCCGGCGTGGCTACCAGACATGTCCGGTATGCTTGGGTCCGAGTAGAATCTGTGGATTGTGCGCGATTCTGTTAGGATTCGACTTGTGTAAGGGTCCAGACCTCCCTCCCTATATATATGAAGGGCTACGACCGATTGAGACACATCCAATCGAACTAACTCAATACAATTTACCTTTTTTATGCATTACTCTATCTCTCAACCCTAATTCTCCTCTCAAACCCTAATTTCTTCCTCTCTTTGACTCTACGTCGACCCGAGGCGTTCTAGGTGGCCTGCCGACCCTAGAGCAACCCTAGCATCCTTCCTCCCTGATGGGGTCCCTCCCGGGAGGTTGGATCTAGTTCTACCCGAGCTCCCTGTACACGCCGGACTAGTCCGGCGCGCCGCCGGACATATCCGGCGCGTACAGGCCGACCCCAAGGCTTCCTGCATCGCTGCGCGCAGGCCCTAGGGTTCATTGGTATTTGGCATAAACTGCGCCAACACCTCCGATCCGATGATCCCATGTACACGCACGCAGTCTCTCACTCCCCTCACTCCGATGATCCGATGATCCGTGCTGCCCCGTGCGGCGCGCAGGTACAAGGCCCGCTGCCGCATCGCCATCGAGATCGAGCGCATCAAGGGGGACGTCAAGGACGCAAAGGACCGGTTTGACAGGTTCTCCATTCCAGGGCCGCGGCCTCCGCCGGCTGCTCCGGCCGACCCCCGCCTGCCGCTATTCTACGAGAACGAGACTGGGCTCGTCGGCATGGCCAGGTCGACACAGGAGCTGATCCGGCTGCTGATGTCGCCGCTGCAAGGGGACGGTGACGGCATCGGCGCCGCGAGGGTGAAGGTGGTGACTGTCGTCGGCGCCGGAGGAATCGGCAAGACGACTCTGGCCAGGCAGGTGTACGAGAAGCTCCGGGAGAAATTCGACTGCGGAGCGTTCGTTCCGGTGTCACAGAGGCCCAACGTGACGAGCGTCCTCGGCAGAATACTTCGGCAGGTGAGCATTATTATATTCTAGTAGTCTATGGCTCTATTTGGAAGGGCTTAGTGCTCCGCTCCCAGATTCTTTGGCTCCGGCAGCTGATTCACTGGTGGAGTGATTCCACGTGATTCTCTGGTAGGAGTGAATCTGTCTGATGAAAACTGTTTGGCAAACTGTCTGTGAAGTGATTCTAGAGGAGTTGGAAAGTGGGGAGCGGGTGGGAGTGGTGGGGAGCAGGTTTTTTTAGCTCCAAGGCTGTAGTGTAAAATGAGGGAGTGATTCTTCGTAATTCACCAGAGAATCCAGTCTCCTTTTTGCCGTTTGGCTGCACACTCCAGATTCACTCCACAGAATCCAGGAGTGGAGCTCTACCAAACGGCCCCTAATTCCTAAACTTATAAAGAATCTGGCTTCTTGGCAGCTGTCCGCACAAGCTGCTTTGTGAAAAAGGCCAAAAAAAGCTCGGTGTTTGGCAGGCTTCTTCCTCTAGCTCCAAGGTGGCTTCCATTGCCGGATCCCAACGTGGAGCTTGGCAAATCCGGTGATGCACCCACCAGATGGGAGCATGGGGGCGGCCGCCAGCAGGGGACGGATGGAGCAACACCGCCGCGCCCGCCTGTAGGCGCCGCCGCGCCGGCTTGGAGGCGGAGGACGCCGCGTGGAGGCAGAGGGAGCGCGCCGGCTTGGAGGCGAAAGCCGCCGCATGGAGGCGGAGGGAGGGGCCGCCGCGCGCAGCCAGGAGGCGGAGGGAGGGGCCGCCGCACCGGCATGGAGGCGGAGGGAGGCGCCGCCGCGCGTGGCCTGGAGGTGGAGGGAGCGGCCGCCGCGCCAGTGTGGAGGCGGAGGGAGAGAGGCAGCATGCGGGAGGGAAGTTGCAGGGAAGGAGGTGGCGTGCGGGATGGGGAAATAAGCCGGAGAAGCAGCTCTCGCCTTGCTGCCCAAAAAAGGAATCTATTACTGTACTAGCTTTATTTTAATTCGAAATTAAAAAAATAATTTTCCGTTTAATAAAATTAAAAAAATAGCATCTCAGCGCCCGATGATCGGGCGTTAATTTTGACACGCCCGTGTAGCAGACGATTGATTATAAAACACCCGTCCAGAGGGCGTTTTATAAATATCGCCCGTTCAGCGGGCGCTTTATATATAGCGCCTGTCCACCGGGCGCTTCATATATAGCGCCTGTCCAGCAGGCGTTTTATATGTCAGTGGGCCCCCCTGGCTCCTCCCCCCTACCACTTTTATCAAAACCTAAGAGATTAATACGGAGATTGGGTATATGTCAATGGCAGCACAGATGGTGTTTCCATGACGCCGGAACCCATAAATAGCCGCCACGCGCCCACAGGCCTCCTCGCCGCGCGCGGTTTTGCCGATTGTCTGCCACGGCCGAGAAAATGAAGTTAAAGGCGCAGAAAAAGAAAATGTATAGATGGAGCCGAAATATTTTTGTAAAATTTAATGTGAATGAAAAAATATATATAAAATTAGAACAAATTACGCACCATTATGTTATTCAATTCCTCCTTTTTGACATTATCAAATACGATAGCGTTATGACATTATCATTATTAATGGGTAATTACTTTGTTATTAAATTAAACGCATGTTTAACGAGACATGACATGACATGAATTGCGAATCTGGCGAATGAGCGGTGACATCCCACCAAAGAAGATCGCTTTTTTACGCATGCGACCACCGATTCGACACGCACTTCAAGACGTACAGGGCACGCACTTCAAGGCGAAGGAATCCGAGGCGTGCGGAGCCGAGGCGTGCGCAGGGAAGAAAGAAACAACGTTGTTTTATGCATCATACGTGCCATGACTTGTATCACGTTAATCAATTTGTTTTAATATTTATTCATCGGTTCTGAAAAACCATAAAATTTGACGGTGACAACCGGAAATGATAGGAGAAGGTAAAATGACACTTTATTTTTTATGACTTCGATCGGAAGACAAGTACGCATCCGATTAAGACAGTTGATCTGAAAAATGACATGGACAAATGCACCACCGAGTGCTGCATGAAAGGTTTTCTACGAAGTCTGGATCTTCGATGTGCCCATACTCCCTCCGAAATTTATTTCGCTTGAAGCCTAAATTGCTCGGATTTGTCGGGTAGTGACATCCACAAAGGCATTTATAATTGGTGCATGGGGGGTTGGCCTCAAATTGTGGATCAAGAACTAATCGCATTCTCTCCCACTCTGTCGCTTGCACACTCAATAGACCATTTACTCGATGCTGTAACTGTTGTATTCTTCCGTGCAGATAGTCTATGTATATAGATGCAGCCATGGGATATGGATCATCCATCCATTTTGTAAAGCCACAATCTAATGCCTGCGAAAAGTCGAGTATATTGTTAATAACATTTTTGTAACGTAATAAGGTTAATTTTGATAGTAAACGCATCTCAAACATGGGACATCGGTAAAACCTACGGCCCGTAAAACCATCTGCAACACGATCATAAATCTACACGACCGTGTCGATCCCGTGGAGGCACTGCGGCCATCCTCTATAGAACTCTGGATCTCTAATCATCGTAGGATTTGTGTTGTAGTGAGCTCTCGATACGATCAGCAAATCTTCAGAGGGTGCGTGTGCTTGAACTCCTGGTCCATATGAAAGCCACCATCTAGGTGTCACAAATGGACGAGTAGTAGTATGCACGTTATCCATGTAGTACACATAAAGAGGACGATCAAACACATAGAACACACATATAAGCATGTTGAACATAATAAAATCAAAAATATAGTCACAATTAAACGGATTGAAATAAGAGACCACCTCCAAAACGATTGAAAATACAGTTGTTGTGCAAGTGATGAGTGTTCAAAAATTAGATATGTGCTATGGGTGTAGTGTGGTGCGAGATTCGTGGGCACCGGGTGCTCCATTTAAAGGAAATTGACATCGCATTCGTACCAGGGCGTGGGCGAGAAGCTGCTTTTCAAACACTGTGTACAAGCACTGTGTAAAAACACTGTGTGAGCAGTTTTTACCTCTTTGTGCTGTCACGTCGCTTTCACACTGTGTATAAGCACTGTGTAGAATCCTGTTGCTACTCGTGCTGTCACGTCGCTTCCGGCTGCAGTGTGCACCGATGGAGAGAGATAGGACACGCGGAAGGACATGTTTGCACCGACGGAGAGAGAAAGATGTGGAATTAACAGTGTTAACAGTGGCTGGTCAATTTCACGAACAGTATACGTGAATTATTGCTTTAAAAATACTTAACATTCATCGCTTCTCACCGTGACAGTATGGTACCCCTTCCATCTATAAATATCGTACCTCCATAAGTTTCGAACCGCAGAACCTCACATACACCATAGCAAGCTGGGGTCCTTCCACACGCCCGTTCATTCCTGATACATGGTGGGAGTCATTTGGTCCAGGAGAGCATGCTCGTCCGCCTGCATCCGGTATGCGTGTGTTGGAGTACGACGACTGGAGAGATGGTCCAGCCCTTCTGAGAGATCGAAGCTGTGCTTCAATATGGCTATGGCCGAAATGCCAGTGTGATAACCCTACCTTTGTGCAGTGGTTATACTACGTCCATGAAGGCTTCACTGGTCGTAGATTCTACCGGTGCCCAGACTACAACGTAAGTATCGTCCTTATTTTCCGTCATAGATCTCATGCGCAGACTAAGTATATCAATTGAACTCACAGATTCCAGATGTTACCTGTGGATGGACTATGTGGATGGATGAGCCTTACCCGAGCGCTGCATATTTTTACATCGCAAGCCTCCACGCAAAGATAGATCGCTGAAGAGCAGTCCGCACTACTGACCATCGCACGACCAACAACTCAGCAGCGTCCTCAGAGGCGTCGCCAACAGCCGCCGGCAAACGCGGAGCCGTCAAACCGCATGGTTCTCGATCAACACTACATCTCAACTCGTTTTTGTAATGACACCTCATGCCTCTGTGAATGCCATTACCCCATCACACCGAACGCAGAAATTCTTCGGCGAAGATCGGTCATGGAAGAACAATATCCAGGGTATTTTCACACAACGTGGGAAGCGACTTCTCAATGTTCAGCCACGTGGTGTTCATGCGAATGCCACAACCCTTTCACACAGCCATGGCCATGCACGTAAAATAGTACGTATTTAAGAGTTACGACCTTATGCTACAATGGTTATATCATTGATGTTCGTGCGACTTGTTATGTATTTAATCTATGAGTTCAATTGCGATGTGTTTTTCATAATAGGTAAAATCGAAAGCATTTTAGACGTTGCGGCTATACAAGGCTATTGTCACGACATTTGACGACTGCGTCGTTGAGCGTTAAACATTGCAGTGTACAGTCGAGCGTGGATAAAATAACATAAACAAATTAATAACAATACGATATCAAAAGTGACATAGTAGCGATACTAACAACACACAAAAGGTATACACTAACATACGTCCTACGGACGCCCCCTCTTAGGCTTCACGCCCATAACAGAACCATCAGCTCGAGACTTGCGCGCACGTCCGAGCTGTGTAGAGGAAAAAGTGAAGCGGTCCGGGGCCCCGACGTCTCGCTGCGGTCGGGTCAGGTGGCTCGAGTCGCATGCTCGCCGCGATAACTGCGAGGTGGCGGGGGTGCCTCGGACAACCGTGGACGACCATATCTCCGCCGACTCCGTAGAAGTAGTCAAGTAGTCCATTTGGGAGAGGATCTGTCAGCACACGGTGGCTCGGCGAAGTCCGGGCATCCCAAAGCGAGGTCAACGCAGGATCTCGCAATGTGTTTATTTTTAAGTATCATCACATACGCGACTATCGAAAATGAAAAAAGAGAACTAACCATCAAATGTGGGCGCAGCAGGTGGCCTGAACGACCCGTGAAACGTAGAGGCCGCCTGAGTGGACGAGCCTGGCACGTTGACAGAAGACCGGACTGGACCGCGAAACCCACCCGGTGTAGAGGGCGCGTCGTGCCGGGGCCGGAAAGACGCCTGGAAACCTCCGGACGACCCGGGCACGTCCTGAGGGAGCCGAAAAGACCCCTGCAAGCCTCCGGACGCCCCTACGACACTCGGTGCTGGAGCACGGGGACGCTGGCTGACTGCACCCGACGTATATTTAATTATTATAATGCATATGTGCGACGTATATTTAATTATTATAATTAATATGAACTATACCGGAGAAGGGGGGTCCGGGGACCGCTGCAGGTACGGAAGCGAGGGCGCCTGGATCACTGCAACAGGACGTCAGACGTACAGCTTGCGTGCACTTCTCGTAGATCCTCCTGAAGGACTCAACGACCTCGTTTGTCGTCATCGAATACCCGTTGCGGATGCGCTCCATGGCATGGCGCGCTTCTAAAGCGGAGACGGTCGACGAGGTCATGCTGTTCAACAATTATCGAAAACAAAACATCCCACACAAATGTAAGTTCTATGATACAGACATGCTAGAAATTATCCGTGCGAGATAGAAATATTACCGCTTGATATGCAGCCTGTGGGTGGTGCTGAGGGTACGTGTCGGAGACGGTAGGTACGTGCACGATCTCCGTAGGAGGCGTGTATCCGACACGAGTGCGTGTAGCGGGTACGTACCACCGTAGGTACGCGTCGAACGTGCTGTCGTCGTACTCCCGATCCTCATCGACGAGATCCTCCAGCGCTTGTTCCCACCGTTCCACCCATGGAACCATCGCAGGAGCCCAAAGAGCGCCGGCACTCTGGCCTCGTCTGGTGACCCTACAGCATTATTAAATGTTTAGATCATGACACTATAATAAAAAAAATTGTCAACAAAGCACGTGTATCGAACGTACTGGTGAACGTGACGGGGAACGGTGTGCACGACTGGTAGGGGAAACTCCTGTCGGAGCCCGAACTGGCGCATCACCCTGTGCGGTGAGTACTCCTCGACAAAGATGTCGAAGAGTACTGGCTTCCTCGTAAGCCAGTACTCGGAGTCACGCGTACAGAGCGACGACAGGCCAAGAGGTGCACGAGCCTCGACGAGGTCGTCCCGGTAGGGCGTCCACTGGAAGTCGTGGTCCTGCAGCTCGTCCAACATCCGGACGTAGTCCGGGTAGTCCCTGTGGGGTGTGACGTGAGCCCACGTCGGCTGCAAAATTGAGCAAATTGTTAAATTACAGAATATCAATAAGATAGGATGACAAATCGAAAGTATGATTATTTCATTACCCGTCGGCGAAACCACAAGAACCCCATCGTAGGTCTATCCTCCTCCGTCTCGTGGTAGTAAACGCCACTGTACACACTGTGATCCATGAGAGGTCGACCGACGGCGATCCTCTCATACGACCACAACTGGAGTAGCAGTGGACAGCCTGTGATCAGCGGCTCCGCCTCCTCCGTCTTGTACACGATCGACAATATCGTAAGTAGCCGCAAGCACCGCGAAGCCCAATCAGAGGCGGGTACCGGTCTCCCCGAGTCGGCGATCGTCATGCAGTCTGGAAGAAGAAACTTGTCCATCAGATTCCGGACGTGTTGCAAAACAACACGCACTCGAACACCAAAGGAGGTACGCCTCGAGGTGTCCGGACACCGTAGCCTCGTCTCGCCTCCGGTGGATGGTCTCCGCTGTTAAAAAGTTTAACAAGGTATTATGCATGACGTCATCCGGTTAGAAAGAATATCATTTCAAATTGCCTCTTACCGTAAGCTGCGGTATCCACCTCTTCGCTTCGCCCATGCGCTCTCGAATTTGGAATGGGCACGTAGTTGGGAACCCGCCGCCATCGGATATTGGCGTCATCGCCATCACCAAGACGCCAAAGTGGCGACACGCCCACACCACCACTGGGTCACCCGACAGGAAGTCCTAGTATATAGGACACATCCAGTAGGGTGGGGCGACTCACCACAGGCGGTGGAAGGTGTGGGTCTCGGCCTCCACCATCGGCGAGGCGCAAGCAAAGACTGTCGAAGCGAGAACGCGTCTGCTGAAGCCGACGCGGAAGAACTGTCGCTCCTCGAGGCGATCGCCTCCAAAGATCCCAAGACACTTTGGGAGTAAGCCGGCAAGGCGTAACCTACATATCCATAATAAATAACATATCGTAAAATTTCGTTAAGCAATTTTTTTAATTTTTTTCCTCACTGTGAACCCAGCAGGCGTCGATAGTCGAGCTCGCCCGGTACTCTAGGACTAAAAGTGGAAGCGACGCCTCAACGCCACTCTGTGACCGATGCCTTTGGTCCACAAAGGGATCCAAAAGACGATCGACTGCTTGTCGCCACCCTCCTCCGCCATGTCAAGCACTGCATTACATTTTATTAACGAATTAATAAAATCTTTTACAGCGACGTAGGATCAATTTAAAATGAAATTACGGATTACCATACTTTAAAATGCAGATAACACAAATTTTAATATGACAAAGACTCCTCATCGTACATAGTATATGTCTGTAACGGATATAGCATTATTACAATACATCGTGAGAAGCCCAACTGAAATGTTATGTCGTTACAACATGACATCCACAAATATAAATATTACAAATTTCGTCGCATTACATTACATGTCCAGTCAACAGAAAGGACGTCGACCATCGTGTGCTGACCCTGAAGGTCCAGCCTCGAAATCGTGCATTCCACTACTGGGATTGTTACAGTTTTGGTACGTGTGGCCGACCTCATTGCACTTGCTGCATATCTTCACGGGACGCCCCGTCTCAGACTGATCCATGTCATTTCGAATACGTCGATGCACTCGGCGTCCTAAGTTGCATTTCAGCTTGTTCCTATCCGGGACATGCCTACAATTTGGCCCAACTGGGTCAGTGAATGATCCGTACATACCGTACCCGTATATCTCGGCATGCCAAGTGTGGAGTATAGCTTCCTTCCTGTAATACTGAGAAACATAATTGTATGTTGATTGATTTGTCATCGACGCCGCTGCAAGTACATGAGAGTAAGGTTTATGTAAAAGTTTCGGCTTACGATAGGAGCACTTGCATTGATCATTAACAAGAATGCACTCCTGTCTGTTCCTCTGACGTTTACGCCCAAGGCGAGCCCTATCCATGCAGTGAACTTCATATCTCAACTCGTCGGTACCCATTGCGTGAGGTGAGTGTAGCTGTGCCTTCTTAACCTTTTCAATGATGTACTTTGTCACAACCTCAGAAAAGAACAACCGATTATCAGACATGGCAATTGAGGCTGCTTGATACCTGTCCATGAAATACTTGCATGTTCGGTGCAGAATCCCCTCGACAATTGCTACGAGCGGCAGTGGCCTGGTCCCTCTCATGACCCAGTTGTATACCTCCGCCAAGTTTGTCGTCATGATCCCGTATCTACGGCCTTCTGAATCATAGAGTAATGCCTACTTCTCTTTCGGACAGTCTTCAATCCATTTCGAAAAGTTTGTAATTCTTACATTCCTCACGCTCCCTGACCTCCCCGCTATGCTTCGTCGTCACCATCCAAAGTCCGCCAAAGCCGATTGAACTTACGCTGCTGATTTTGCTTACACAATCGCTTGAACAGATTTATTAAGTGATTACTTTTGAACTGGCTAAAGAAATTGGCACCCATATGTCTCATGCACCACCGGGTATGTATGTCCGCCATCGAGAAATTTCGATAGTCAGAGCCAAACTTAATTTCTTCGATCGTCGCTAACAATCCAAGATGTCATCATGAATTATACAAACATCTGATCTGCCAACAACAACTGCATGCTTCACCCTCTCTAAAAACCAGTACCAGCTCTCCGTATTCTCACCCTCGATAAAAGCAAATGCCACCGGCAGAATCTGGTTGTTTCCATCAACGGCGATTGCGATCGATTTGCCCTTATACTTGCCGATTAGGAATGTTCCGTCAACACATAGAACTGGAGGACAATTTTGAAATCCCCTGATGTACTGCCCCAAGGCAAAGAAAACCCATTGCAGAACGAACTTTCCAATATCATCGCCCTCTGCCTCCACCTCTTTGTAATCATAATATATACCCAAATTTCTCTTAGCTATGGCCGCCAACAGGGATGACATATTCGCATAAGATGCTTCATATGTTCCAAACCTCATTTCTAATGCTTTTTGCTTTGCCCTCCAAGCAGTTGCATATGGAATAGTGTACTGAAATTGTTCTTCCATGGCTCGAATAATAGACCGAGGCTCGTAGTTCACGTTCTCTGCTATTTGAGTCTGCATTATATGTGCCACCATTGTTGATGTTAGATTTCGGTGCTTCTGTCTGACATCAGTCACCGTACAATTATGCTCCCTCACTATTGAACATACCCAGTATTCCACCCACTTTCCTTTAAAGGCATGCACACGCCAAGGGCAACCGGGGACAACACACACCACATCGTACACACTTCGGCTAGACCTAACAACCCTGAATTCTCTCATAAGTGATAATGCCCAAATCTTCACGGCTGTCAGCAATTCTTCCTTCGAGGGGTATGTCGCTCCTTGTGTCACCTCGTTCTGGTGGTATTCCCAGCCTGTTTGAGTGTCTTCTCGAATAGATAGCTCTACAAAGTTTGATGAGTTCCACTCGACCGGCACGACATTTCGAAAACCACCGGGACTCTCATCGTCTGACACATCTTCCTCAGGGACTTGCTCGTGCTCAGCATCCTCGGCCTCCATCTCCACAACTATAGCTTCAATATACTCCCCCTCATCTGCCGCACCTATGGGTTCCTGTGTTGTTTGTTGCTCACTTGATCCATCACCTCTCTCCTCCAGCTCCTCCACCTCTTCATGCACCACATGCTCAGTGTCGTCACCATCTTCCTGCACCTCTTCCTGCACTACATTAGCTCCTTCGCAGGTTGATGCAAATCTTCTTCATTTTGTTCTCTGTATTTGGCCTGAACAAGAAGTGCTAGTGGCTGTCCTCGTTCACTGGCGATCTCGACATAACGTCTCCATCCTCGGGTTGCCTTTATTGGTACCAACTCCCAATAAGGTCTTTCCGTAGTACGGCTAGCAACAGCGCTGATATCCAGACCATATTCTTCGGGGTTAATTTTAAACGTCCTTAACAGCCAATTTTCAAGCCCTGCTAACGTTCTCTCCGTGGGCCTAGATATCCCCAACATCACCGTAGGAACATAGATAGGTCTACCCGTCTCGGACCGAAATTGATATCCCTTGTCCGTAATGAACATTAAAATATTTTCGTCTCCCATTTAGCCTGTATAAAAAGCGAAATGAACTACTAATAAATTTTTAATTATTTTTCTACCGACAAATACATCTTAAAGATTTATCGCTTTTAATCCCTTGTACTATGCTTAAACATACGTGCATTATGCTTCATATAAATCGAGTCTGCTACTACCCTAACGACAGATCTACACATGTTTTCTAAATTTTTAAGGCCTAACCGTAAACTGTACAAAAATAAACATACGCATTAAATCAACGTATTGCCCCCCGTACAACCCTAGTTATAACCCTAAATATAGACTACAAACTACCGCATATATTATAAAACATTAAATCCTAAAACTCATTTACATATTCGTACAAAAAACATATCGGAATATTATTCTAATTTAAACCTCTAAATCAAATGTATATAAAAATTACATAAAATACAGCTACTTATTATCGAAACCTAATCACTAAATTTACGCTTTAAACGAAATATTGCTAACCTACCTTGTTTTGCAATATTACGAAATAAATATCCCAAAGGTTTAATATTACCTTCTTTTGGTCTCCTCTTTTCCTCTCCTCTCTCCTCCTCCTCCTCTCTTTCTCTCTCCTCCTCCTCCTCTTCTCCTCTCTCTTTCTCCTCTCGTCTTTTTTCCTCTGCTGGCGCAAAATGTTTCTTGTCCGATCCAGTAGGCCAGCGATGGATAACGAGCGATTTAGCGCCCGTCCGTGGCGACTTATTCCCGCTTAGCATTAAAAGCCCATCCAACCGCGGTTTTATGCGACGATTACATAAAACGCTCTTTGAAGCAGGCGATTTTACCGCCCACGCCTGAGCCGTTAGCGTTATTAAACGCCTGATTAGTTAGGCGTTATTAGTCATGTCTTGGTCTATAAGCGCCCGTTCAGCAGGCGATTCATAATCTCGCTTATTCAAATGAGCGCTGGCGGCTATTTTTTTAATTTTATTAAACGGGAAATTATTTTTTTAATTTCGATTTAAATTGATGCTACTACAATAAAAAATTCCCCAAAAAAGCATGTGCCTGGTTCATTTTCAATAAGCCCAGTCGGGAGAAGCAGCTGAGAAGCTTTTCGTTTGGGAGGGTTTGGGCTTTTTTTGGCTAAAAAGCTGGCTGAGAAGCCAATCCAAACAGGGCCTATAAGACCATCTCCAAGGAGTCCTTCGGTAAAATCCTTCGCGAAGAAATTCGATCTTTCCAACGAGTCTCGTCGCGGTTCAATTTCTTCCTGCATTCCCTTTAGAACGAGATTCTCTCTCCGTTTTCTTCGTGAATTTCTTCGAAGGGATGCTATTGGAGATGGTAGGAAATGAAGGGAACAAATGTGGGAAAAAGAACGGGGAAGGGAATGAAATGAAGGGAATATGGTTGGAGATGGTCTAACTTGTGGGAGTCATCACTCATCTGATCCACACAGGTGGACGAGGTCCACTGTCCACCCACCCCCTCTCTATTATTTTTCCAGTGCAATTTTATCACCAATTTAGTCTAAATCGGCCAATTAGAACCGGCCTCTTCTTCTTTTGCCTCTCCTCTCTCCCGACTGCTCCGCGTCCCGAGCACCGCGCCGTCGTCGCCATCAATTTAGGGGTGGGGGTTTTCGGGGTCCGGGTTCTGGGGCTCACCTCCATCTCCGGCTGTAGCGGGTGGCGGGCGGCCCGGCGACGGAGGCGGGCAAGACGGCGGCGGAGAGACCGGCGGCGAGGGCGCCGCCGGTCGGGCGGCGGAGGCATCCGGCGGGAAGAGCTGGCGGCGGGGGCGAGCAGAGCCAAAAGGTTATGGAGGGAGGCAGCGGCACGACGGCGGCGGCGGCTCGTGGGCGGGAGGTCGCGGCGCTGGTGCCGAGGAGCCGGCAGCCGGGCGGGGCTGCGGTGCGTGGGGCTGGGTCGAGCGGCGACAGCAGGCAGGGGGAGAAAAAGAGAGAGGAAGAAGATGGGGGGTGGGGGGACGGGTACCAAGTCGACCCAGGTGGACTCGAACATGCCCCTATGACTTAGGGGGTATTCGCGCTCCCTCGCGCGTGCTCGGTCGCCCGCCTCTCATAGTTTGACGCGCGTCGAACGCCTCTCGCGTGATCACATTGCCAAGCAAATGTGCCGTGATGCGCCATCCAGCCCCTCTGACGTGCTGCCACGAGTCCAAGCAGTCGCAGGCCCTCTGTGGTGCTGGCATGCTTCCCGTCTCTTTGCTCACACCCGCGCTATATGGGCGCGGCAATGAACGCCTTTTTCTCTAGTAAATAAGTCGGCTATAGCTTTTCAAAGGATTGCCACTATGTTACTGTTGATTTTCTGTTATCCTATTGATGAGTAAAATGTATGGACGGTCTGAAATTATCTAGTTGTGTCATGCAGGTCTCCCAACTTTCAAAATGCATTTTTGGCTGCTCCAACTTATTTTTTGCATATAGGTCAACGAGTACAATCCCAACCCAGCTAAACCTACGTGGCATGCCAAGCTAGTCCGTGTGGGCCCCACTGCTATTTGGGGCCCACATGTCAACCCCTCTCCTCACTTTTTCTCCCTCTCTCCCCTTCTCTCTCTGCTCCTCACCTCCCTCTACCAAAGGCTGGCCCTGCACCTCTTCCGCCGCTGTCGCCTTCCTCCATCATTGCCTACCTCCGCGGCCGTCGTCCTCCCTCTGTCATCGCCTCCCTCTGCCAGAGGTGGCCCCGCGCCTCCTTCCGCCACTGTCTCCTTCCTCCATCGTTGCCTACCTCATGGCCGCCGCCTCCCTCCGTCATCGCCCTCCCCCTCAGTAGCCGCCGCCTCCTCTTTTCGTCGCCGCCTCCTCAACAAAGAGGGTGCGACAGTGAAGGATGCCTCCTCCTCTCCCTCCCTCCTCGTCTTTGCTAGCGGTGGCGAGGAGTTGCGCATGAGGAGGTGGTAGCAGAGGAGGAGGAGGCAGCTACTACGAGGAGGAGGCAATGACGGAGAGAAGGCGGCAGCCGCGGATTGAAACCGAGCACCACTTCCTTTCTAGAGCCGTCGCCACCGCCGTCGAGGCCGTGTCCCTCTGCGTGCCTTGCGGACGCCAAGGCCGCTGAGCGGACCGACCTCATCACCGCGCTCCTCGCCGTGACCGCCTCACGCACCGACGCCAGTGGCAGCGTCGACCTCCACGCGGGTGAGGATGAAGAGGAGTGGGAGCGGCGGCTAAAGCAGAGGGAGACGACGGCGATGGAGGGCGGCGGCGCAGGACCGGCCTCTAGCAGAGGGAGGCGGGGAGCAGAGAGAGTAGAAGAGGAGAGAGGGAGAAAGAGGGAGGAGAGAGGTTGATATGTGGACCCAAAGAGTAGTGGGCCCACTTGGGCCAGCTTGGCATACCACGTAGGCTTAGCGAGTTGGAATTATACCCGTTTAGACCTAGATGGCACAAAAGACAAGTTGGGATAGTCAAAAATGCATTTTGAAAGTTAGGGGACCTAGATGACATAGCTGGACAAGTTAGGACCGCCCATACATTTTACTCTTTATCTTAATTAATCATTCGGTGCTCATTTAAAATTCTCTTTAAATTTCCATGGCAATGCAAAGGTATTCACCAAGTATAGTTAGTTGGCTTAGCCATAAAATTGTTTAGCACTGCTATTCCTGATCGTGGCGTATATTCATTTTTCACTTTAGATAATTAGAATCTATGTATCTTTGTTGTTTTCTATATTTTAATAAATGTTGTAATAAAATATTACCTCCGTTAAAAAAAATGCTAGCTATGCACGTGGACTTGCACTTGTCTAGATGTATAGTTAGATTTATATTTTTTTTTTGGAATAGATGTAGTATTGAATTGTTTTTAAATTGTTAGGTTATTGGATTGAGTACATATGAATGTTGTATAGCCACGAGTATATTAAATTATTGATTGATTGAACGATTACGAAGTAATACACCTAAAGACATATCCTCATGTAGCTCTTGACATATATTTAAATTTTAAATTTCTTTATTCCCATACTTCTAATAATTGAAAATCTTTAAGTTTTTCAATAAAACACTAAATGCATATATTCACTATAGTTCGCCGTAACTTTATATAGCTTTAGAAGAGATCGTCGCTAAATATTATAACCCACTGTTTAAAATCTTTCAGGTGACCCAAGGCAGCAGCGAGAACCATGAATCATGGGGCGAGGAGGAAGCCATCGAAAGAATTAGAGATGTGCTCGAGGACAAGAGGTAAACACGTCCATCTGTCAAGGCTATTGCTTTTAAGCTCTTATATATTTTACACACCCTAATTACAAATAAGACAAGGCGTCTAGGTTTATCCCAAATCAAATTTATATAACTTTGATCATAATATTACTGTTACTAATCATGGATAAAACATGCTAGAAAAAGGATAAAATCTAAAAAAATTCTCATAAAAAAGGAAATATCTAGCCATTAACCTCTAACAATAATAATCATGGGATGTATTCTGCGTTTTTTTATTATCAATATATCATTATAAAGGCAATTTAAAGTAACCTATTAAAATTGCATAAAAATTGCTCACGATGCTATTATAAAAGATGACTTAAATGAACCCTAAATTCACACTTAAATTATCCACAATGCCATTGTGACAGATGATTTACAAAAAATGATTTAAATCACCAGGGGTATCGATCTCTGTCGACTTCCTCCACAATATCACAAGCAGTTAACTAACGACGGATAATCAAATCTAAATCCTACAACCTAGAGAGATGAGCCTTAGCTATAATATTTTCTACTGTATTGACCCTTCTGGGATGTTTAATTTGCCTTGTGCCCTCGTGACATTGAAGTTGCCTCTTCGTTGGGGGTTATTTCCTACTTGCTAGCTCCAATCCGATACTAATCCGATAATCTAACAATAATAGTCACTGAATTCTATTTTATAAAAAAGTTATTCTATTATTATGAAATACAATTTAAAGTAATTTTAAATTAGCATTTAAATTATTCACATATGCTATTATAAAAGGTAATATAAAGTAATCAGTAATTTTTATTTAAATTACCTACCTATGCCACTAGCTAAATTTTAATCAAATTATATAAAAATTAAATTAAATTATCTAATTTATATCCCTAAGTTTGCATGTAAAATATCTATCTTTATAATTATTAAAAATAAACAAAATTACATCAAATTACATCTAAATTATTAGCATATGTTGTTATAAAGAATGTGATAAGTACATAGTACATCTAGATATGTTTCCAAGCTACCCACTTCTGTCACAAATATAATATATAAAACTAACTCAAAATAAACATATGTCGTGCGCCATCAAGTTCAAGTATACATATACTTATGAACGATAAATGCATATCTTCTTATAGTTTGACAATCATATAATTGTTCTTTTGTCAAACCATATACCAATGACACTGCTATGTCTTTTAAATTATATTAATAATCAATAAAAATAAATTATGAAAGTTCTTGCTTTAGATAATTTTTTTACCTTTGCTTCAAATATGATAAGTCTCTTCGGCTATCCAGCATAGCCAATGCACTTACTGGTTTGACTGATCAACCAGTGGCATAGCCAGAATTTAGCACATGGGCATTCATTTAAAAATTGTGCAAGGCAATATATAAAATATAGAACCACAAGATCATAATAACGAAACACTGTAAAATTGACCATAAATCCATAATATTAACCAACCAAAGTACAAGTAGTTGACATTAAAAGAAGTAAAAAAATAACAAACAAATCAGATTTGGTGCCATAACCGATTTGTGGCATTCCACCAAACACACTGTGTGTAGTGAGATGTTCATATCTTTGAAATAATGCAGTGCTTGAAATTGAAAACCACCAAGGGCCAAGGGCGTGAATGAAGGCTGGTTAGCATCTGTACAGCTACGCCTCGCCGTCGCCGGCCAGCGGCCGCCGTCACCGGCCTGCTGGTGCGCTTCTCGCCTCAGGCCGCGCACTGCCCGCTGCACGGCACAGGCAGACGGCAACCGAGACTGCACAGGAGCGCACACCGGACGTTGTCGTTGAGAGAGTGCTGCAGGCCTCATGCTGACATCGCCGATGCTGATGAGGCCGAGCCGATGCGGATGCACTTTTTAGGTCTACTTCCTGGCGGCCGCCGCCAGTGCCGACTGCTGACAGCCTAAGCCGAACGGACGGATGATGTGATTTGGGAACTGAATCAGACATGGGCATTTTGGGTACTAGCTTTTGGGTGAATCGATGTTGGGCTATTCACGGTTGAGTTGTGGTGCATGCTAAGCTGGACTCAACCAAGCTGCTGAAGACAAATTTGGTTGACCTAATATATATAATATAGTGTATATACTATGTATATAGTTGATTTTTTTCTCAAAATCTTGGACATTCACATGAATGCACATACATGCACTTGGCTACGCCTATGTGATCAACCATCAGATCTTCCTATCGGCTGGTGAACTATCTATAGGCTGTTGGATTTCTTCTATTAGCTGGTGAACATCTATAGCATTATATCGGCTCTTCTCCATGATAAGCCGACTATTGTAGGCTTATCCCTCCTAACTAGTTGGTCAAGCCAGGTGGTACACTCGAACCGCGCACTATATTTTCGGACCCGAGAAAGCAAAACTCCCGAGCTAGCAATCGACCGCGCAAGAGGCTCAGGCTAGCTTTCCGCGTCGATAGGAATCTCAACAGCTAAATAAGAACAAAATTTGAAAGCCAAAGTTTATATCCACACGTCTCAACACATGCACTCTAAAAAAAGCTGACATTTTAAAGTTAAGATTTAAACCAGGAAAAGTATACTTTTCATCCTTAAATATCACAAAAATGTGGCTTTCATTCCTCATGTTTCAACGGGTAAAAAATAACCCCTAAACTAAGTAAATTGCTGCACTAATAATCACCATCTCAATTGTACAGCGGTTTAGTGCCATCAGACAAAGTTTTTGTCTATGTAACCATCTGGCTAATCACTACTTAGCCACGTATCGCTATAAGGCCGATGCAAAGTTTGTTTCATTAACTTTTTTATATAAAAAAATCTCCATTATGACACATGTACTCTAATGGTTGCCAGCTTGTTTTGGCATCCATGACAGCGTTTGATGGAAGCCACCTAGGTGGTGCTAAAAGGGCGCAGCATCATCCTTGGGTCATGCGAGATGACATACCGCTCTTAGCTCCAAATCTATATGATTTTGTTATGAATCTTGTTATTGTTATGGGTCATGCGATGGGGCATGGCTTCAATTCTGTGAGCGAGATGGCAACAAAAGAGAGGGTAAATTTTATAGTAAGATTAAAGAAATCAATTCACTTAAGACTATTATAGTGATTATTTCGACTAAGCATATTACATGGCTAAGAGTGGTTAGTAAGGATAATATGTGGTATAAACTATTGTCAGATGGTACTAAACAGTTTTTAAGCCGAGATAGGGATTATTAGTGTACATGTTTAGTTAGTTACTAACTGAAAAATTAGGGATGAATGTAACCTTTTTGCAATACTTTAGGGATGAAAAGCATATTTTTTTCCTTTAAACTAAACACATGTTTAGGACACATGGAGGACAAATGAAAAAGGGGAAAACTATAAAATATATTTTGTATAGTAGCTCATTAGTTAATCTCGTCAAATAGAGAATACTAAGTATCTAGGTATTATGTTAGCAAATGAACACACATAGAGAGCTTGTAAATATAAGTAACTTTGATTAGTTATAGGTACTAAGCTATCCACCAACTTCTAATACTTATATATAAGATTCTAGCCCGTGCATGAGTATGGGTTGATGGACTAATTATAATAAAACTTATATAGACCAATAGCATAAGTTTGGCTTTACTATATTTGTTATGAAAACTATTTTGTAATATATAACTAAGACATTATATTAATAATAAATATTGCCAGGCAAAGTTAGAACAATCATCTTAATCTTGTTCTCCTCTACGAATTGAACTACAGATAAGAGTATGAATCCATAAACTTCGAATTTAGTTGTATTTCCATAATTTAAAGTCATAATAAATCAATCCTCGAACTAGAATTTACAAATTTAAACTGAAAAAAGAAGCTTTGAGATCAAATAAATTAGGACTAAATTGCATGGGATGTTCTTTAAATTGTCATGGAATGCATCTAAGCCCATGAACTTCGAAACTACACATTACAATCCTTTTGACAGACCAGAGGTTTCTCTAGCGAGAAATCCAAATCTGAATATCTTCGTGGTAGTCCCAGAATAACTTAGGCTATCACTAATTTACACATCACAGAAGTCATCATATCCAAACATTGACAGTAAACGCATTAAACACCAATATTACATCCAAATCTCAAATGAGTACATAGTCTGACGTTAAGCCAATATAAGCAATCCAACTCAAGTACACAACACAATCAAATAGAAATGAACCTAGCAAGGAAAGTAGTCACATGTATGTGTCCTCATTCCTAAAACATAGCACTCCAACTATCCTTCCTCAGTCATAACACCCATTGTTCGCAAAGTCATAGTCGGGGTCGGAACCTAAGTCCGTACGAATACAATACACAGCGTATCAACCACCCATCAAGCAAAGCCAAGGAGCCTAGCATGCAAGTATTCCAAGGATCAGGCTAGTGGTTTCCTATGCAACAATAATAAGTCATGTAGGTCCGTCAACACTTTAAATTTGTATCCAGCAGAGCTCCCTCCCGACCTCGTCTCAACAGCCTTTTTGTCAACATGGCATTGCGTAGACAGAAAGATTTATGGATTGGTGTCAAGGGCTTGTGTAACACCCCAAATTGCGCCAATTTTTAAAAATTCATCCAAGCTAGGATTCAAATTCAAAATTCTAAATATAAAAAAAATTGCTAGAATTCAAAAATCGAAATGGAAATAGATGGAAATCATTAAAGCCTATTCGGACGAACTTTTTTGCCAAGCTGGCGAAGCCGAATCTCAGCTCAACCCACCTCTCCCAGTTCACTGTCTCTCTCTCCCTGCCCCTGTCGCTCGCCCCTATCCTCTGCTCGCGGTCAGCACCGCTTCACCCCGGTGCTCCACCTCACGTAGGGGTCCAATAGCCAAGCTGTGAAGGAGTTCCTACACCTGGTCGACGCCGCTTAAGCCCCCGTGCGCTGGCGTCGCTGGGTTCCGCCTCCACCGCCCCGAGCTACTATAAAAAGACCTAAACCAAGCAACGTTTCACGGTTTCCTTCGATTGCGCCACAACCTAGCCTCTACTACTCGTCCAACATGTTCGCAAGGTCGCCCTGAGCTTGCTTACAGACGCACGAGCCGCCGGAGTCACTGTGCCGACCGGAATCGCTCGCCGTAGTTGATCTCGTCCATTCGGTCGCTGACGAGCTCTTCAACCACGGTACGTCATTTCCCGATTCCTTCCGGCTGTAGCATCCTCATCCTCTCGCGGTCATTTCCCCTCAATAAATTTGGCCAGTGCATCGCCGGAGTTGCCTCGCCGCCGTTGCCCTGTTCGGAACCGCCTCGGGGTCGCTCGTCGCCAAGACGAACCAGAGCCACTCCGTCCTCGCTAAGGCCGCGGTAAGCCTCCTTGTGCCGTCCCGAAGCTTGAGCACCCTTCAATTTAGTCAAAACCAGATGCTAGCGCCGTCGCCATGCTTAGCCGAGCCGTACCGCCGCCGCCGGCGATGTCGCCGCCGTATTTGGGCACCACTGTCCGTGCCGTTGGTACCATTAGGACCGCGTCGTCGAACTGAAGCCGTAGGTAGCATGCACACGTGGCGATATGCCCTGTAGCGCCGGCGAGCCGAGGTTTTGCCGTACGGTTCGCGCGCAGTCGCGAGGAAGACGACGATGACGTCATCAATGACGTCATCGGTCTACGGTTCACACAAGAGCCGAGTCGCTGACCGGTGGGTCCCAGGCGTCAGTCCCTCCTCTCCAAGCCGCTGCGTTCGCATGAAGCTGAGACACTGGCGAGTGGGTCCTCGGTCCCGCGTGTCAGGGTAAGTGGAGGCGCCTTCCGGAAATGCGCCTTCGACGTCGCCACTTCGGGCGTGCCTGCGCCGTGGCTGGGCCTTTGGTCAATTGGGCCGGCTCGGTCCAGCACACAGCTCTGCTACGCGGGCTTTGCTGCCTCGCGCGTGCTGCACAGTTCTAGGCTCGGCCCATTACTGTTCCAACTGATTTTCCAGACAATTAATTGTATAACAAATACCGTAAAAGCCTTATCATTTGTTAAAAATAGCAGATCACCTAGGAAAATTCCCATAAAATTCTAGAAAATAGTATAGTGACTTCACACCCTGGGAAAATTATGAAATCAAGATCTGGCCTATAGAAGAGACTCTCAACATATTAAAGAAGACATAGATATAGATAATTTCACTTTTTCCATATAGAATTATACTTAAGGGTATTGTGGTAATTTTGACCCTATCAAACTCCAGGCCCTTAGTTTAGTATTTCCGTTCGCGACCAACATCTAGCCCTAATGCGCATTCATAATTTATGTAGAATATCCCGTAATTCGTGATTATTACTCTTAAACAGAGGACCTCGTCCTAGAGGAAGAGTATCCGGAAGCTAGCCAAGTACTTGCATCTGATCCTCAAGGCGAGTTAACACCCTAGCTCATTCTCCTACCCAGCTTTTGATAAAGTATTTTGATTGAAATATAAAGTGCATGCTTGCTATGATTTGATAATGCCTACTTGTTAATCATGATAATATCATGCCTCGTCCTTGATGAATATGCTTTCAACTTACATGATTCCTTGATATCATGATTGATTGATCGTCCACATAAAATATAAAATATTTAGACTTTCTAGTCTTGGTAAAAGTCGCTTAGACATGCTTAGGTCTCTTGACTTAATCGGGTAACTAATCCCATTTGGTAAGCCAAAACTTACGGTGGACATGACACATTACATACCTTGATCATGATGGATTTTGTGTTGCATGATTGAATTCTTGTGGATGGGGTATTGTGCGGGTGTGTGGATACGGAAATGTGGATGGGTATTGTCGGGTGTGTGGAAACGGAAATGTGGTTGGGGATGATGGAAGAGAAGGGTGATGGGGGGGTGGACCCAGAGGATGTGCACGATATGCCTATGTAAGAGGCATGCGAGGAAGGTGGAACCCGGATGGAGTTTGGGCTCGTCGGAGGGTGTCCATGCGTGGGCACGCGGATTACCGTCGGCCATTTATTGTGTGTGATCAATGGTCCCTACACCACAACGCGTGGCCATCGCGCGAGCGCAGGATTGGCGGTCTATGGGACCAATGATCTGTGCGAAATACATGAGCTCGAGGAGCATACGCCTTAAAGGGCCTAACTAATTGCCAAAATATCCTGAGGTAAAGGCGGAGTTTTAGCCTTCCGTAATACTAGGTGAATGGATCTGACACTGTCAACCTGGGGTGAGCGCCAGTGGCCAATTCCATCCGTGATACGGCAGTCATTGAGTTGGAATTAGGTCACTAGTTCATATAAACTTCGGGAAGACGGGTCCATGAACGGGTTTGCCGGCCGGAATGATGGTGGGAGAAAGAAGATGGGATGCGAGTGAAAGCGTGCTCGTGTGGCATAAGAGGAAAGTCTGGGTGGCAAGGGTGGCACTTGGGTGGAATGGGTTCTGAGTTAAGAAACTTGATATCTTCTTTCCTCGACATCTTTTTGGAGATGTTCTTTCAAAAACCTGCTAGGTTTAGGCTTTTATATATGTAATTTCAAAAACTGGCATTCCTGCAAACAAAGTAACCAAACCTCTACTATAAAGCCTTAATCACTATTATGCATTAAGGATGGTGTTAACTTGCTAGTGCGGTTTGATTGCGACTAACCCTCGCACACACTCACTCTTTTAGATTACCAAGACCCGGATGAAGGGATTACGCGTGCCATGAGGAAGGCGATCCCGCCTTTGATGTCTCGCATCAAAGATTAAGCTCTCCTACAGTCCGGAAGTTGCATGCTTAGTCTAGGATTATCACTAATGTCATAGCGCAGCTTCCGCTTTACGGGCAATTCTTTTGCTGTAATATAAACTTTTGTCGATGCAGAATTGCAAGTTTGGTATATGCACTTGGCAATACCCTTTTGTTGTAATACAACTCTTATGTTATTGTATGTGATGATCCAGCTAAGTGATGTGTGCACTAGTATACTGTTCCAGGGACTAGTGCTGTTCCACAGGACGGGTTTCAAAGGTAAGCAGATTTTGGCCCCGTCAGAGCTGGTATCAGAGCATGCGACTGTAGAAAACTTAGTATTGGTCAACTTATTAAGGATTTGTGCTTACGCTAGATCACCCTTGGGAAGGATTGGTTAGTAGTCATGTCTTGTGCCATAATTGTGAGAATTGCATCATTTGCATGCATTTTTACTCCAATTATATTTGATGATCCCATTTTACGAATAAGGCTACCCTACAATTGTGGGATGAATGGTTTCATCATGTTTATGGACAAGCATGCTGCAATTGACATTATGATCCATTAGAAATATTATGTTGATTCATAGTATTCTAACATTGCTACTGATGCAATATATATATCTTTTCCATGTAGATGGAAGATGTGGTGTATAATGAGGCCGAGGTAGTGTTCAACGAGTTTGATTCCACGATGGGCTATTTTCTTGGGCAGAAGAGCGAATATACTACCGCTTTAAGGAACATGACGGAGGCATTAGGCTTTTCAGAGGTGCCAAGATACTACTGGGCCTTGGTTGAGGCCATGCCTCGACCGTGGTATATCGTGGAGGCCGGATCTATCATTCCTATCCGAGATTTTGGCACATCGGTATCAAGATCGAGACGGTTCGAGATCACATTGAGTATGCGATCAGCGATGCGGCATCTTTGGCCCTACTCAAGCTAAGGAAGCATTATGACCATATTTTGAGTAATGGACCCTTCGGTTTGGCCCCCGACACAAGGGACGGATGCGAACAAGAGGAGCCGCCCATTCTTGATGAGAGGGCGTGTACTTAGCTCACATTGCACAAGGAGCTCAACACGCTCATCTTGGTGCCATTCATGAGATAGACTTTCGAGATCCACACCGCCGAGAGCGATCCGATCATATTCTACCGCACGAGAAGGCCGGGACCATAAAGAGTGCCTTAAAAGCTTGTAGAAAGGAGAGGAATGCGGTTGTAGCATACCGCAGGGGGTCCGCCTGTACCATGCAGTCTTTGGGGATGCCCCTGTTCCAAATTACATGCCCCATCGAGCCCTCCTCCTTTCGATCGCCTCTCGTCACACTGCAAGGAAGAGGACACTGCCGATGCGAGCATTAGCAGGTATACCACATCACGAGGCCGAGGCTTCTGCGTCGACCCTTTCTGCCCCTGCCACTTTGGAAGAGCGCCTTCGTGATCCTGCTAACTATGCTCCCCACCAGAGCATGGGCTACATCCGTAGTCTCTACACCAGCAGAGGGTAGTTGATCTGGAGGGATCAAGTGCGAGGTCTTTGTAAGATACTGCCTGTTGGCAGCAGTCCAGGATGGACACAAATAAGCGGTACCCTATTAGAAGATGGGTATCGAGTCCTGATGATATGAATATGTGTAATTAAGTACTTTCTGTCCTGAACCTAAGCTGGTTGTAATATATGTCCCACTCTAACTTTGTTAGTTTATCATTTCACCTTTGCTTCATAGCATGATGTTTAAATTTTGCGATGATTCTTCTAATGATGTAGAATGGCCGAACAAAGATCCCCTGCTACCGCTGCTCAGAGTTCGCAGCCAAGAAATCAGCGAGGAAATGTAGAGTTGCCGTCGCCACCATCTGGCAACCCTACAATGGAGCAGGTGCTCGCATATCAAGCCCAAATGTTCGGGGCTCTCATGACCAATCAAAGGCAAAGACCGAGTCTCCAAGACAAACGGGCTCGAGATTGGGGGAATTCAGCAGGACTAAGCCCCCAATATTCACACATGCAAACGAGCCAATGGATGCAGATGATTGGCTGAATACTATTAAGAGGAAGTTAACTTTAATAAGGTGTCCAGCCAAAGACATGGTGCTTCTAGCAACCCACCAGTTAGATGGTGCTGCTTTGAACTGGTGGGAGAACTATTTGGTAGTTAGGAGTTCTGGATTGGAACAAAATGTAAGCACAGCATCGCATCACGACGACAAGTTAGAGAAGCAAGAGCAGATGTGCTAAGCAATGTTGCTGCTGAAGATTCAGAGCAAGTTTCACCATCGATTGAGGAAGAAGCTTTGCCGCAGGACTCTATTACCGCTGATATTCCTTGGGATGAATTTGAAAAGGCATTCCGTCGCAACTACGTACCAAAAGGAGTTATGAGAATGAAGAAGATGGAATTTCGAGCTCTAAAACAAGGGAATATGTCGGTACAGGATTATTTAACCAAATTTAATCAGCTAGCTAGATATGCCCCGCAGGATATAATGGATGAAGAAGAAAAGGTGGACAGGTTTATTGAAGGTATGTATCCACCTTTAAGATCCAGGATGTTGCTGCTGGATTACAAGGACTTCCAATATGCTATCAATAAAGCTATGATTGTGGAAAAGGATCTCCGCGATATGGAGATAAGCCGAAAAAGGAGGTTGACCACTCAAGGAAGTTCTGGATCGAGTAGGCCGCCTATGCCAAGGCCGCTCTATCTAAAAGGCCTTACAACTCACAGACTCAACGGTATTTATCTCCAGAACAATCCTCAAGTCAAGGATTTAGTCAAGCCAGTAACTTCCCATATAGGCAGAATAATCCTCAACAAAGGACGATCAGTGCTGATTCTGGGTCTCCTAAGCTTTGCTTCAAGTGTAATCAGCCTGGTCATTTTATAGCAAATTGTCCACAGAATAGGCCAGTTCCTGTTAATCGGCCTCCTCCCCGTGCTCCTATCCCACAAGGGCGTGGAAGAGGTCGTGGCAATCATAATCCTGCTCCACCAGCAATCCAGAATCGCGGCCAATTACATCATATGAATGCCGCGGAAGCCGAAGAAGCCACCGGAGTTTTGATGGGTACGTTCATTCTCAGACGCCAGCCTGTTCAAGTACTTTTTGATTCTGGTGCATCTCATACTTTTATAACCGAAGAGTGTGTAGACAGACATGGTTTAGATACATTTCCACTAAATAAGCCGGTATCCATAAGAACCCCGAAGGGATCGGTCGTGATTAATAAAGCTTGTCCTTGGGAAAATATCAGTAAAGGAAAGAATAGGCTTAATTTTAGTTTCTTAGTTTTACCCTGCCAAGGAATAGATGTTATTATTGGAATGGATTGGCTGAAGCATTATCAGGGAGTTCTAGATTGTGCCAAGCGGGAAGTACATCTTATTAGGCCAGGAGGATATGATATGAAATGGAAGGTTGATAAGCCTATTGTCTGGAACCGAGCTATGTGGCACTTGAGAACTGAGCTCCCATCTCAAGTAGCAGTAGTAAGAGAGTATCTAGATGTCTTTCCCGAAGAGCTACCCGGGGTTCCGCCTGATAGAGGTAAAGATATGGAGTTTGCCATAGAGCTAGTGCTAACGGCCCAATATATAAGTCCTACTATCGGATGAATCTCGTAGAGCTAGCTGAATCAAGAAGCAATCGGAAGAGTTGCGAAATCAAGGATTGATTCGTCCAAGTTCGTCTAGTCGGGTTCTTGACTATGTTCGTCGACAAGAAGGACGGAAGTCGAAGATTAGTAGTGGATTATCGAACTCTTAATGCCGTTACCATCAAAAACAAATATCCTTTGCCAAGGATTGATGATCTCTTTGATCAACTCAAGGGAGCTAAATGTTTCTCGAAAATTGATCTTCGCCTGGTTATCACCAAGTGAAGATGAAGAAGAAGACATTTCTAAGACGGCTTTCACCACTAGGTACGGACTTTTTGAGTATTTAGTTATGTCTTTTGGTTTAGCTAATGCTCCCGCTCATTTTGTCAACATCATGAACAAAATTCTCATGGAGTTCTTGGACAAGTTCAGTAGTGGTATTTATTGATGATATCTGATATACTCCAAGAATGCAATAGAACATCTTGAACACTTGAGATTAGTCTTTGGAAAAATTGAGAGAATATAAACTCTATGCTAAGTTCAAGAAGTGTGAGTTCGGATTGAGGACGTAGGCTTTCTTGGACATATCATTACGGTAGAAGGAATTAAAGTAGATCCGTCAAAAATAGCCCGATTATGGATTGGCCAACACCTACAAATACCAATCAAGTCAAGTTTCTTAGGGTTGGCGGGGATATTATCGAAGATTTATTCAGATTTCTCAAAATATCAAAACCCATGACTCAACTGCTTAGAAAAGATGTCCCATTCATCTGGACCGAAACTTGTAAGGAGAGTTTCCAGGAATTGAAGAATAGGTTAACCCGAACCCCTGTATTGGCTACCCCTGACACCAGTAAAAAGTTCGAAGTGTATTGTGATGCATCCAAGCAAGGATTAGGATGCGCCCTAATGCAAGACCAAGAGTCATAGCTTATGCATCTCGGCAGTTAAGAAAGCATGAAGAGAATTACCCAACACATGATTTGGAGTTAGCCGCGGTGGTTCATGCTCTGAAAATTTGGAGACATTACCTGATGGGACAGAAATGTGACGTGTATTCGGATCATAAGAGTTTGAAATATGTGTTCACACAATCGAATTTAAATATGCGTCAAAGAAGATGGATGGAGTTGATTAAGGATTATGATCTTAATATTCAGTACCACCCAGGGAAAGCAAATGTAGTTGCCGATGCATTAAGCAGAAAGGCTCAATGTTATCATCTGCAATTATCAGAAATGCCTGAGTCTCTTCTCAAGGATATGGAAAGGTTTAATCTAAACTTGGTGGAAGAAGGATATATAGCCAACTTGGAATTGCGACCAACTTTGATGAGTCGATCAAGGAAATACAGTTAGGTCATCCAAGCATCGAAGGATTAAAACTCGATGAATGAGAACTAAGGGGTAGATTCCGACAGATGATAATGGAATATTATGGATGCACGATCGGATTTTCGTGCGCATGATGAGAACTTAAAGCAAACCATCCTATCGGAGGCCCATGATACACCATACTCTATTCACCCCAGGAGTTCAAAATGTATCATGATCCGAAGTGTCGGTTTGGTGGCCTAGAATGAAGAGAGATATAGCGGAATACACAATAAGTGTCATAATTGTCAAATGGTTAAAGTGAACATCAACGACCATTGGACTTCTACAACCCATCAAAATTCCAGTGGAAATGGGATGAGATCACTATGGATTTTATAGTGGGACTTCCTCGAACTAAATCTGGATTTGATTCTATTTGGGTCATCGTGGATAGATTAACTAAGGTAGCGCATTTTCTACCGTTAAAAGTACTTACAAGCGGTGAAAAGTTAGCGAGATCTTTATCGTGCAAGGATTATGTGTCCGCACGGAGTGCCCAAAAGGATTATATCGATCGAGGACTCAATTCACTTCTCAATTCGGAATAAGATGCAAAGTGCTCTCGGAACTCATCGAGTTTTAGTAATCGCTTCCACCCACGACGGATGGTCAATCGAGAGAGTTATTCAAATCATCGAAGATATGCTAAGAGCTTGCGCGCTGGAATTCTCCACTGAATGGGAGAAATGGTTGCCATATGCAGAGTTCTCTTATAATAATAGTTATCAGACTAGTCTTCAGATGGCACCATTTGAAGCGCTCTATGGACGAAAATGCCGAACACCTTTATATTGGTCCGAGGTAGGAGATGGACAAGTATTCGGCATTAATTCTCTAAAGGAAGCAGAAGAAAGGGTCAAGATTATTCGGGAAAAATTGTTGACAGCACAGTCTCGACAAAAGAGCTATGCTGATGAACGTCGAAGAGCTATAGAATTTCAACCTGAAGATTATGTGTATTTGAAAGTGTCCCCTTTAAGAGGAGGTCAAAGATTTCAGCAAAAAGGAAAATTAGCACCTCGGTTTATTGGACCATATAAAATTCTGGAGAGAAAAGGATTAGTAGCATATCAGCTTGAATTACCTCCAGATTTGGGTGGTGTTCATAATGTCTTTCACGTATCCCAGTTGAGAAAGTGTTTGCGTCTACCGGAAGAGGCAGTGGATGTTTCTAAGAACCCAATATCTGAAACTCTCACATACCCTGTATATCCGGTGAAAATTATGGATACTATGGATAAGCAAACCCGGCGGAAAAGTATCAAAATGTTTAGAGTTCAGTGGAGTAATCAGCAGGGTAATCATTCAACTTGGGAATCAGAAGATTATCTTCGACGAAACTATCCACATCTATTTCCTGGTACGCCTCTAAATCTCGGGTCGAGATTTATTTTAAGGGGTAGAGCACAGTAACACCCCAAATTGCGCCAATTTTAAAAATTCATCCAAGCTAGGATTCAAATTCAAAATTCTAAATATAAAAAAATTGCTAGAATTCAAAAATCGAAATGGAAATAGATGGAAATCATTAAAGCCCATTCGGATTGAGAACTTCTTGGTAGAAGCTTGGGCGAATCTCAGCCCAACCCACCTCTCCCAGTTCACTGTCTCTCTCTCCCTGCCCCTGTCGCTCGCCCCTATCCTCTGCTCGCGGTCAGCACCGCTTCACCCCGGTGCTCCACCTCACGTAGGGGTCCAATAGCCAAGCTGTGAAGGAGTTCCTACACCTGGTCGCCACCGCTTAAGCCCCGTGCGCTGGCGCCGCTGGGTCCCGCCTCCACCGCCCCGAGCTACTATAAAAGACCTAAACCAAGCAACGTTTCACGGTTTCCTTCGATTGCGCCACAACCTAGCCTCTACTACTCGTCCAACATGTTCGCAAGGTCGCCCTGAGCTTGCTTACAGACGCACGAGCCGCCGGAGTCACTGTGCCGACCGGAATCGCTCGCCGTAGTTGATCTCGTCCATTCGGTCGCTGACGAGCTCTTCAACCACGGTACGTCATTTCCCGATTCCTTCCGGCTGTAGCATCCTCATCCTCTCGCGGTCATTTCCCCTCAATAAATTTGGCCAGTGCATCGCCGGAGTTGCCTCGCCGCCGTTGCCCTGTTCGGAACCGCCTCGGGGTCGCTCGTCGCCAAGACGAACCAGAGCCACTCCGTCCTCGCTAAGGCCGCGGTAAGCCTCCTTGTGCCGTCCCGAAGCTTGAGCACCCTTCAATTTAGTCAAAACCAGATGCTAGCGCCGTCGCCATGCTTAGCCGAGCCGTACCGCCGCCGCCGGCGATGTCGCCGCCGTATTTGGGCACCACTGTCCGTGCCGTTGGTACCATTAGGACCGCGTCGTCGAACTGAAGCCGTAGGTAGCATGCACACGTGGCGAGATGCCCTGTAGCGCCGGCGAGCCGAGGTTTTGCCGTACGGTTCGCGCGCAGTCGCGAGGAAGACGACGATGACGTCATCAATGACGTCATCGGTCTACTGTTCACACAAGAGCCGAGTCGCTGACCGGTGGGTCCCAGGCGTCAGTCCCTCCCTCTCCAAGCCGCTGTGTTCGCATGAAGCTGAGACACTGGCGAGTGGGTCCTCGGTCCCGCGTGTCAGGGTAAGTGGAGGCGCCTTCCGGAAATGCGCCTTCGACGTCGCCACTTCGGGCGTGCCTGCGCCGTGGCTGGGCCTTTGGTCAATTGGGCCGGCTCGGTCCAGCACACAGCTCTGCTACGCGGGCTTTGCTGCCTCGCGCGTTCTGCACAGTGCTAGGCTCGGCCCATTACTGTTCCAACTGATTTTCCAGACAATTAATTGTATAACAAATACCGTAAAGGCCTTATCATTTGTTAAAAATAGCAGATCACCTAGGAAAATTCCCATAAAATTCTAGAAAATAGTATAGTGACTTCACACCCTGGGAAAATTATGAAATCAAGATCTGGCCTATAGAAGAGACTCTCAACATATTAAAGAAGACATAGATATAGATAATTTCACTTTTTCCATATAGAATTATACTTAAGGGTATTGTGGTAATTTTGACCCTATCAAACCCCAGGCCCTTAGTTTAGTATTTCCGTTCGCGACCAACATCTAGCCCTACGTCTGCATTCATAATTTATGTAGAATATCCCGTAATTCGTGATTATTACTCTTAAACAGAGGACCTCGTCCTAGAGGAAGAGTATCCGAAGCTAGCCAAGTACTTGCATCTGATCCTCAAGGCGAGTTAACACCCTAGCTCATTCTCCTACCCAGCTTTTGATAAAGTATTTTGATTGAAATATAAAGTGCATGCTTGCTATGATTTGATAATGCCTACTTGTTAATCATGATAATATCATGCCCTCGTCCTTGATGAATATGCTTTCAACTTACATGATTCCTTGATATCATGATTGATTGACTGTCCACATAAAATATAAAATATTTAGACTTTCTAGTCTTGGTAAAAGCTGCTTAGACATGCTTAGGTCTCATCGACTTAATCGGGTAACCAATCCCCGACCGGTAAGCCAAAACTTACGGTGGACATGACACATTACATACCTTGATCATGATGGATTTTGTGTTGCATGATTGAATTGTTGTGGATGGGGTATTGTGCAGGTGTGTGGATACGGAAATGTGGATGGGTATTGTGCAGGTGTGTGGAAACGGAAATGTGGTTGGGGATGATGGAAGAGAAGGGTGATGGGCGGGGTGGACCGGAGGATGTGCACGATATGCCTATGTAAGAGGCATGCACGAGGAAGGTGGAACCCAGATGGAGTTTGGGCTCGTCGGAGGGTGTCCATGCGTGGGCACAATGGATTACCGTCGGCCATTAGATTGTGTGTGATCAATGGTCCCTACACCACAACGCGTGGCCATCGCGCGGAGCGCAGGATTGGCGGGTCTATGGGACCAATGATCTGTGCGAAATACATGAGCTCGAGGAGCATACGCCTTAAAGGGCCTAACTAATTGCCAAAATATCCTGAGGTAAAGGCGGAGTTTTAGCCTTCCGTAATACTAGGTGAATGGATCTCGACATCGTCAACTTTGGGGTGGCCGGTGGCCAATTCCATCCGTGATACTGGGATCATTGAGTTGGAATTAGGTCACTAGTTCATATAAACTCAGAAGACGGGTCCATGAACGGGTTTGCCGACCGGAATGATGGTGGGAGAAAGAAGATGGGATGCGAGTGAAACGTGCACGTGTGGCATAAGAGGAAAGTCCAGGTGGCAAGGGTGGCACTTGGGTGGAATGGGTTACGAGTTAAGAAACTTGATATCTTCTTTCCTCGACATCTTTTGGAGATGTTCTTTCAAAAACCTGCTAGGTTTAGGCTTTTATATATGTAATTTCAAAACCGCATTCCCGCAAACAAAGTAACCAAACCTCTACTATAAAGCCTTAATCACTATTATGCATTAAGGATGGTGTTAACTTGCTAGTGCGGTTTGATTAAGCACTAACCCTCGCACACACTCACTCTTTTAGATTACCAAGACCGGATGAAGGGATTACGCGTGCCATGAGGAAGGCGATCCCGCCTTTGATGTCTCGCACAAAGATTAAGCTCTCCTACGGTCAGGAAGTTGCATGCTTAGTCTAGGATTATCACTAATGTCATAGCGAGCTTCCGCTTTCTGGGCAATTCTTTTCTTTGTAATATAAACTTTTGTCGATGCAGAATTGCAAGTTTGGTATATGCACTTGGCAATACCCTTTTGTTGTAATACAACTCTTATGTTATTGTATGTGATGATCCAGCTAAGTGATGTGTGCACTAGTATACTGTTCCAGGGACTAGTGCTGTTCCACAGGACGGGTTTCAAAGGTAAGCAGATTTTGGCCCCGTCAGCTTGATCTCTACACTACTAGCAACACTTGTGGATTGACCAGCTTCGTGTACCTTAAAGAAAACCCTAAGCCATGGGTGCACTTGGGCTTGGGTGCTTATTGTTCTTGGGCTTGCCTTCTCGGGCAAGAAGGCCAAGGAAGAGTCTGTGGAGTAAAGCCATTGATTTAAATACAATTTTAGGAGTTATTTTAAATCATATTTAATAATGGCTAAGTGAGTAATTTATTTTAAATCATATTTAATAATAGTAGAGTATTTTTTTCAAAAAACATAAGACATCTAATGAATATTATTGTTAAAGGTTACTAGATGAATGGCCATATGGTTCCTTTTTTGTGAGAATTTGTAGAATTTTATATTTTCCTTCTAGTGTGTTTCATCTTCAATTAGTAGTAGGAGGATTGATTAGAAAAAAAAAAAGGTAAGGTCTATTTTACAACCTTATACTTGTCATGGTTGTTTGATTTCCAACCAAAATTACAAAACCGAACACTAGACGTCTCGAACTATCCAAAACCAGACAGAAAAGTCCTTGTGCAATTTCTAGGATGGTTTTGGCCGATGTGGTGCTGTGGGCCCCACATGTCATCACTGATGAGTGGGCCCCACCTCCCTTCCTCTCTCTTTATTCTCACTTCCCTCTGTTATTCATGTAGTCGTCACCTCCCTCCTCCCCTTGGTGCTGCTACCTCCTCCTCCTCCTCTCACACCAACTGCCACTAGGACCAGGATGCTAGCATAGGGGGCCCACATGCAAGCAACAAAGGGGGTACCGGGACAACGGTGATTGTGCCGGCCTTGCCCCATGTTTTTTCAGAAAATGGAAGCTTTATTGATCTTAGACAATTACATCGAGAGATACAATCACACTAAGACCACCCATGTGATGGCGGCGCCGCACGGCCGGCCAACTCGTCGTTGATTGCCGATACTAAGCCGCGATTGGAGAACACTCGGAGGGAGAGGGGAGTGAGGCTGGTGTATTGGTGGTGATCTAGAGGCGGAGCGGTGGCCAGAGGGAGGCTTTCCCTGGCGAGTTTGGTGCTTGGCCATGGAGCGGCGACGACTTGACGCGGTATCGAGGGAAGGAGAGAGAGGGAGAAGGGGCAAGGAGAGGCCATGGGTGCGTACTGTGTTGAGGCGGGCTCGATGGTTGTGGGTTTAAGGTGGGTTTAGTGGCGGAAGGTGTCTGGCGACAAGCGCCATGGTGGCAGTGGTGTGGGGCATTGACACGAAGACTCGAAGAGGGTAGGAGGAAGAGCAATGAATGCAAGGAAGGTGTTGGAAAATGGACCATAAAGGCCATTTATGAGAAATTCCAAAGTATAAATATGTGAGGAATTATTCCACAATCTTTAGTGAGTCAATTTTCAGTTTCTACTGTCAATTATGTGAGACTCAACAGCTAGCTTGAGGCTGCCACAATGAGCCATTACCGTTGCCATTTTTAGTAGTGTGTTTATGGGCAAAACGGCTAGCTTGAGGCTGCCATGTTTTTGCCTATATAACGTCATGACAGAGCCATAGAACAGACTACGAATTCCCAATCATCTCATCCTAATTCTTGTCGGGTCGTGTGCTGTGAGCTGAGCTGCTGGATCTCGTCGGCTCTTCGCCTTGACGTGCACCAAGGTGGAGAGTGAGCGGTGTATCTCCGATCCCTTGCCGTCGTGAAGCCCGCACGAGGGGCGGCAATAAGGTTTCTAGGAAGCGCAACTGCGTGACCACTCGTAGCAATCAGCCGATCGTCATCGGCTCTTCTGCATCAGCTCCTCGCTGCATCAACTCTCCACTGCACCGGCTCTCAACGAGAACGGAGCGATCAACTTGTAAGTTGTTATAGTTTAATAGTTGATAGCCGATATCTGTTCAGTAGTTGAGAGTCGACAAATCGGCTGTTTAGCCGACAACTGTTAGCCGATAGTGAACCACTTGAACGTGGTTGTTTAAACATGTTTAACTTTGTGATCTTTGGCTACCTAGCTTTAGTCTATGAAATTTGCCTTGTGTTTAAAACTGGTATTAGAATAATTCACATGATTCCAACAATCCAAAAACCTTATTCATGCGTTTATTCTAATAATTCAGCAATGGCTGGTGCTTTAGATGCGATTAAGCTTGAAAGGTTTGCCGGTGGGCAAAATTTCAGAAGATGGCAGACTAGAGTCAAATTCTGGCTCATGTCTATGGGACTGTGGTGGGTTGATAAGAGATCAATAGACAATAAAAATATAGAATGAATTGATTTGGGTATGTTATTTTAATCTAGTCTAGTTTAAAGAGACGAGATCAACTAGTCAACTACGTACCTACGTTCTTGATCAAAAATCACTTGGTGAATTGCCCCAGTTGGCGATGTGCCAGTGCCAGTGCCGATGCCGCGAGCCCACACGCGATGGGATTCGCAAGATTGATCAAAAGAGTGAAGACGGTGAACGATTGAACGAACTGCCAGATCGTGAGTCAGATTGATTGGAAGACGAGGAATCACAAACGAACCTTGCAACGGTGCTAGTTTGCAATTGACGCGGCGGTGGGCTGTCACGTCCATCAGTCATCGCATGTGATATCCAAGGGCTTGGATTGATTTGAAGTTTTGGGCTTTCACAATCACTATATGGGCAATCCCCTCAATTGGGCGTTTCAGACTTTGAATCGAGCACTAGCAGCCTAGCACTTGATCAATCGATATAGGCACACAACAGGAGCTCGCTGGCCTCAGCACCAAATTGCTGATGTGCAGCACCGCAACGCGCCGGGGGGTGGGGGCCTCTGTCCATGGGGGCCCGGGGCGGCGGCCCCGCCGCCCCCCCCTCTCGAGCACGGCCTGCGTCTGTAGCGTGTCCGTCCGCGAGCATGCGCGTCAGGACGACCGACCTGTAGCGTTTCCGTTAATTATACCACACAAGATGAGTATGAATAGTATAATACCTAGAGTGGCATACATGACTAAAATGTCAATCTTACTAGCTAAAATCAATTATAGGTAACGAATTTTGTTAGCAAAGATTGGTTCCTTGTCATTGGGGTCACTTCGGCAAGAATCCTCTTCCATGAGCTGGAACGGCGTTGCATAGCTCAGTTTGTATACAAACAAATATTGGCTAAATTCGATTTCAATCCGGCAAATTTTAAAACCTACTAAATTAATTTGGCAAGTAGCCTCCTTTCATGACGTGATGCAGTTGGTTTGGTAAAATTTTCTTGGACAAATGGGAATGGTGCCGAGACGAAGTAGCCTAGGATGTATACGGACAAAATTTCAGAAAATGAAAATCAAATATCTTGTTGAGTGTCTTTTTTTTCCGAGCAAATTTGGTAGGTGTCTTCTACAATGAGGTGTGGTCAATTTGTCAAGAACCCTCTCCGACAGACAAGAATGGCGCAGCGAGACAGCGGCTCACGATGCCAAACAATTATTTTGAAAAAAAAAAACTATCGCAAATAGAGTGAAATTCCATCAATATCGTGTCAATCAATGGTTAGATCAAAATTATACTACTGCCAAGTACTACCACGGTTATCCACGATAAAATTTGCTTTACTTATATATTAGCCATGGTCTCACAGCATTCATCTTTCTTCTTCGTCAACTTTAAACTTCTTTTTCGTTTGCACGCATAGGATGACTCTGCTGTTAGAGCATCTCTAGCAGGTTCTCTATATCGTTCCCTAAAACACTATTGCGGACAGTCTCAGCCTCTATACCCATCCAGTAGGGTCTCTATCTCAGTCTCTAAATTTAGAGACTCCCTCCAGAGACTCTCTATATCTTTTTTGGGATAGAGACTCTGCTGGAGATGATGAAAATATAGAGAACGGATAGTGATTTAGAGAAGAGATATAGAGAACGAAATATAGAGATCCTGCTGGCAATGCTCTTAGGTCCACCCGGGTCTGGGAAGACCACCTTACTGCTCGCTTTGGCCAGAAAGCTCGACAAAAACCTCAAGGTATGTCAAAAATAACATCTTTGCAGTATTTGTGATGCTTTGCGAAACCGGTATGCTCACATCTCATGTTCAATACCAAATTGGTGCGCTCAAAAAAAAAAACAAATTGGCAGCCAACCTTCTGTGGGAAATGACCGGCACAGATTACTGACGTACACACCGAGTATTTGACACGAACCAATGTGTGTGCAGGTTTCTGGCAAAGTGACCTACAACGGACACGGGATGGAGGAGTTTGTGCCGGAGAGGACGGCAGCTTACATCATCCAGCACGACCTCCACATAGGAGAGATGACCGTCAGGGAGACACTCGCCTTCTCCGCGCGCTGTCAGGGAGTTGGAAGTCGTCTTGGTATTTAGTTCTCATCGATAAGACTTATGTTCTGCTGCCTGAAGTTTCTGTGCGATTCGCACGGCTTGATTTATATGCTTTACAGTTTTTGTTTTTGTTTTTTTTGTCATGAACTCATGCTGCCAGATATGCTCATTGAGCTGTCCAGGCGAGAGAAGGAAGCCAATATCCAGCCTGATGCTGATATTGACGCGTTTATGAAGGCAAGAATTTAGAGATGCGATACAAATAAAAAGATTGTGGCGCTTTTTTGTTCAATTTTTATGGTTACTTAATTCTGCTGCGAATGCTAAGTATGAATTTCCTTTTTAATCAATCAATTAGGCGTGTGCAATGGGAGGACAAGAGACCAATGTGATCACTGACTATACACTGAAGGTACATGCATTCTTTTGAGACCGAATTGCAAATAATCCAGGACGTATTGCCCGAAGCCGTTTTGTTCATAATTTTGGACACACCTGCTGCAGATACTAGGACTAGAGATATGCGCAGACACGATGGTGGGAGACGAGATGCTGAGGGGCATCTCTGGTGGACAACGGAAGCGTGTCACAACCGGTAATAAAACACATAGCATCTGGGCACCATTTCAGCTCAAGAACAGAGGGCAGCCGTACGTTAGTGAACCACGATGTGAATATCTGAGATACTTGGAATATGTTCTACAGGCGAGATGCTGGTTGGGCCGGCACAGGCGCTGTTCATGGACGAGATCTCGACGGGGCTCGACAGCTCCACCACGTTCCAGATCGTGAGCTCGCTGAGGCAGTCCATCCACATACTCGGCGGCACGGCGCTCATCTCCCTGCTGCAGCCGGCGCCCGAGACCTACGACCTCTTCGACGACATCATCCTCCTCTCCGATGGGCTGATCGTGTACCAGGGGCCCCGAGAACGAGTGCTCGAGTTCTTCTAGTTCCTGGGGTTCAGGTGCCCCGAGAGGAAGGGCGTGGCTGACTTCTTGCAAGAAGTGCGTACATTTGGCTGCCTTATATTCTCTCCGTTTATTTTTATTTATCGTCGTTAACTTTTACATATGTCTTACCCATTTGTCTTGTTTAAAAAACTATTTAATTATCATGTATTTTATTATGCTTTGTTTTATCATTAAAGGTATTTTAAGTATGACTTACATTTTTGCATATTTGTACTAATTTGTTGATAAGACAAATAGTCAAATGGCATGTACAAAAGAAAATGACGATAAATAAAAAAGAACGGATGAAGTATCATATACCCCCTCCGTTCCAAATTATAGTTCACTATTGACTTTTGAACACGCCATTTAACCATTCGTCTTAATCAAAAAATTAGTGCAGACATATAAAAATATAAGTCATGCTTAAAGCATGTTTAATAATAAAACAAATCACAACAAAATAAATAATATTTACATATGTTTTTTGAATAAGACAAATGGTTAAATAGAATATGCAAAAGTTAACAGTGAACTATAATTTGAAACGCAACGAGTATGTTCAAAAGCCAACGGCGGCAAATTAAAAAAACGGACGAAGTGTCGTATGGTACGCACAGGTGCAATTTTTGGCGCCGCCCCGATCTCACTACTGTCTCTATGCAGGTGACCTCAAGGAAAGATCAGAAGCAATATTGGGCGCGGCACGAGGAGCCCTACCGATTTGTGCCAAGTAAGGAGATCGCGACGGCGTTCAAGTCATTCCACGCTGGGAGAGCTATAGCAGCTGAGCTCGCTGCTCCGTTCGACAAGAGCAAGAGACATCCAGCAGCGCTAACCACCACTAGGTATGGTGCGAGTGCCAAGGAGCTGCTGATGGCAAACATCAGCCGGGAGATCCTGCTTATGAAGCGAAATTCATTTGTCTATATCTTCAGGGCATTCCAAGTAATTGTCATTTTTTTTTTGAAAGATTGGCATGATAACTGTCATTCTATTTCATTGATCAGTAGAAGAAAATAAAAATAAAAATAAAAATAAAAAAATTGTGCAAGCATGGGGTACAACCACAACACTCTGCTAAAACTCTGGCCAAAACCAGACACACCTCCGGCCATCGCCGAGAACACCGCTTACAGAGGAGAGAGAAGAAAATACAGCCCCACATCTACCACCTAGGCCAAAGACCGAACACAAGAGCAGGGGCGGAGGACCCGTTATGGTTAGGTATGGCCTGCGCCATACCTTGGCCCAGCAGGCCCTTTATACCCTCCCTTAATAGTTTTTCTTTGGGCCGGCCATGCTCCCACCCCAGCCCATTTCTCCTGGACTCAAGCTCACTCCCCCACGGACACGGTCACGGACACGGGCGATGCAGCCTTGCCCTCTGGTCTCGTCCTCTCGACCTCTCCCCCAATTCCAGCGTGTGCGCCGCCCCAGCCCCAGCGCTGCCCTAGGGACCTACGGTTAGCCTCGGCTCGGCTCGCCCCGCCGTCGCGGCCGACGCCACAGGCTCCAGCTCTCCCTTGGCTGCGCCGTCGCCTCTCCTCCATACCACAGCGCCGTTGCTTGCAAGAAGCTAGCTATCGCTCGACGCCCCCGGGTGCCGCCACATATGGGTCTCTTTGACGGCCTCCTCCGTCTGCGCGTCGACGCGCAGCAACCAGCAGCACCACGCCATCCCTCCCCTCTCGCCTGAAATCGTATCCTCGGCAGTACTGCCCTCAGCAGTCTGTCACTGTCTGTCACTGACGTGTGGGCCCATGTGGGACCCACCACCATATGGGCCCACATGTCAGCAGCAGTACTGCCCTCAGCAGTACTGCCGAGGATATGCTTCCCTCTCGCCTACCATCACCTCCGTCGTCCACTGATGCGCCAGGTCCGTCCATCTCTCGCCAGCTGCCGTCGTCATGGGGGATCTCAGCAATCTCGTGTTGGCTCGGGTTGGGATTGATGTTGGAACCATGGCGTGGCTCGCTGGCGTTGAGGTGGAGAAGGTGTTGCGGTGGTTCGAGCTAGAGCGCACGCTGCCGCTGCCTCGCCCGATGAGCAAACTGACGCCGTGTTTCTGGTCAGATCGATTCTTCAGCGTAGAAATCTCATTCTTATTTCTTCTAAGGATAAAAATCATTAACAATAAAAGAGCAAGCCTTCATCAATCGATTTCAGCCCCCACAGGCACAATGTCACAATAAACTAGACGATCATTTCATATATTGAGTTGCTTCTAAGCATCAGACATTCATGCATTCCATAGACTTCTAACATTGAGATATTTATTTATGGGGTAGTGAAATGATAAAAGTAAATTAAAAAACAAGAGAACCACGTTCACATGATCAGTCTCTCCCTGCAATACAATTCAAAAGACACAGTTGTGCTTGTTACTATGCTTACATGATGAAGAAAAAGCTAAGAAAACGATGGAATAGTAAAATTCTAATTATCACTTCAAGTCTGCCATACCTTATTTTCCATCCGTCCTCCGCCACTGCATGAGAGAGATACAAGGGTGGGAGAATGGGGAACACCACAAACACTCACACAGCGACGAGCGACTCCGAAATCAGCAGACCAAACAGAAAACCCTTAGCGCAAGACGGTGACCATGACACCTCCAACAAGTTAGCGTCGGGGAGAGAACCCGCCGCCATAACAAAACCACTAGGGTTTTCACCCAAAGCAGAGGAAGGTCCGAAAGGTGATGCCTCCAACGAGGGAACGACACCAAAGGTGACACCAACACCAGCCCGAAAGGGCAATGCTTTCGCCAAAGACCTGCCCTGCTAGTGCTGAAGGCAGGGGCCGCCGATGGTCGATAGCACCAAAAGAACCGAGCCGCCGACCGAAGACGCAGAGCCGGAGAGCATGCACGAACGCTGCCACCCGAGGCAGAAGAAGCAGACCATGCCACCCAACAACTCGGGGAAAGAGAGGGTCCTTATGGCGGGAACGGGACCGAGCCAAGAGGCAGAGAATGGGGACGACATCGGAGAAAGGTCGTCAGCCAATGCCACCGGAGAGGGGCCACCACTCCTAGTGGCTTGCGCACGGGAAGCAAAGTGGCCAAACGCCATGCCACCTAGGCGGCACGAGCTGAACCCCGCCACTAACCCAGAAAAAGCCAAACCTACACCCCAAGCACCTCGCAGGGAGGGGAGGGAAAGGGGGCGAGGATGGGATCAGGCTAGAGACAGAGATCGCCGCGCCGCCGAAAGACAGGCGACGGCCAACCACGCCACCACGGGAGGAGCCAAGGAGCTGCCGGACACGCCCCTGGAGTCCACTGGCTCCGTCCGCTCCGACCACTTACCAAAGCGGACCCCCCAAAGCGACCTCCATTGAGACGGGCTCAGGGGGAGAAGGAAGAAGAAGAAAAGGCCGATGCCGAGCTATGAGGCCATCGAACACACGATCCTGGAGCACACCCACTCCGATCGCTCCGGACAACACCATCAGATCCGGGCATCCTGCCCGCGGATCCGGACACCAATGGAGCGGCCCCCTAGACGGTCACCCAAGACGAGCCCAGGAGGAGGGGACAAAGAAGAAAGAAGAAGGAAAACCAGCGACAAAGCTCCACCACGGCGCGCGCAGGCAGGAATGAAGAGGGGAAGCCGCACATCCAGTTTGGTGGCCGCATGACGAGGGGAGAGGAGGAAGCCGCAACCGCCGGCCAACTTGGCCGCTCCAGGTCGCCGCAATGCCTAGAAGGGAAACCAACGCTGGCCACCCCGGCCGTCGCGGGGCGGCACCACTCCTAGAATGCCCCTGACACAGGGCTGCAGCGAAGCACGCCGATGCCGCAGGACTGCCGAAGCCGGGCTGCTGGAATCCATCCCAGGATAGGAGGGCTCACGGCCACGCCGGACCCGGCAAGCCCTTCGGCCTGGAGTCAGAGCCACCGCCTCCAGCCACACTTGCAGCCACAGCTCGGCGAGAATGGAGAAGGTGGGCGCTTCTCCACCACCAACCCAGTGGAGGAGGCACCGGTGGCCGGAGTGCCCAGGACCGGCCGGCGACACTACCGCCGCCGCCGCCGAGGGTAGAGCAATGGATGGGGGGTGGAGGACCGGGCGCTGCGCCGAAGTAGCAACCATGGACCGGAGGGAGAGCGCGGCCCGAGCTCAGATCTGGGGGAGCCGCCGCATGCGCTGCACTGAGGGGAAAGGGTGCTGCCGCGGCACCGCTGGGAGAGGAACCGACGTGTAGAGGACAGGGCGACGGCATCGCCCGGGTTCTCGTCGACAAGGAGCACGAGCAGGTAGAGCGTGAGTCACCGGAGGAAGCACCTTGTCCGAGGGCCGCGTGCCAGACACGGCGGTGAGGGACGACAGGAGCTTGCCGCGCATAGCGCCACTGCGAGCAACTGCAGCACCAGAACGAGGGCCAACGCGGCGAAGGAAGCGGTGCCGAAGACGAGGCCTTACCGGCGGCAAAAAGCTGCTCCCAGGCAAGCCGACCACCGGATCCGGTCGCTCCCCATCGGATCTAGCCAGCCGCCGCCGGAACTGGCAACGTCACGTAGGAGAAAGGAGGAGGATGGGGCTGCACGGGAGGATGAAGCGGCGGAGGAGGAAGGAGGAATAGGAAGAGGGGGGAAAGACGGGGAAGGAGGGGCCGTCGCCGCCGACCGGCAGCGGCGAAGCTAGGGTTTGTGTGAGCTTGGTGGATGGGCCGCCCCCGTGTCGCCCAGGCGCCAGGGAGGACGACCTTGTCATTTTATTTTTAAAAAATATTCAATGTAATTGAGATCTATTATCTATCTATTATATAATTTAAACAGGAACCAACGGACCACATTAATCGGAGAAATTCACAAAAAAAATCAGAGAGAGAAAAGATCTACACCCTCGATAACAATTGTGTCAAATTATAACAATATAGATCTAACAAGTTGGATATAAACAATATGGATTGAATATAGACATGCTATATTAGTCTGTACTAAAGTTCGTACTGAAACTTGATTCTAGTTGACCTCCATCATTCGCCTGCGCATCGGAGCGTGCCCACTTTCTCACGTGCCTGCCTCGCTAAAGCTGGACCGTGTCGCCCCCGCCTTTCCGGGTGAAATCAGATATTTGCCCTAAAGTTGAGCTGCCTCTGGATATTTGTCCAAAGTTGAGTTGCCTCTGGATATTTGCCTCACTTGACCTCTTTATGGTTTTGCTTTTGTCTCAGGGGGCTCCTTAGAAAATTGCCAAAATTCACGACCCATTGTTAGCCTCCGTCTTTTCCTCGCCCGCCCTTGCCACATTACGCCTCTCGCGCGCCCTCGCGCATGACCGTACCTCTCGTCTTTGCCCTCGCGGCTTTATGCGCCCTCGCGCCCTTCCAACAGTCTGATGTGCCTCCCACCCATATCAGCGTCTGACCTCTAGGTTTAACAAATCACGAGACACGGGTGTGCTCGCTAGTTGAGTACAAGATTTACTAAATCCGAGTCTTGCACAATTTTCAGACTTGACCAATCAATTGGACTTTCCGAAAAAGCCTGAAATCAGATGCACAAATAATAAATAAAAAAAATCATGGCTGATTCAATTATGCTAATATTTATGGACAATTCTAGTTCATATGCACAATCATGGCTGGAATGGCATGGTAAAATTGTCATCATTCTTGTCCATCCAAATAAATGGGATTGCTCCGATTGCTTGGATGTACATGCAGACGATTTAACAGGATATACATACAGATGAACAGGAGAGGCGGGTAGGGCGTGGGTTCCGTCGTGGGAGGGCGTCGTCGGCCATTTGGGTCGAGCTGCCCGCCATGGCCATGCTTGAGTCTAAATGTGATGGTATGTGTGGCAGCGTAAAGAACTGGTGGTGTGGTGTGAGTAGCGATGATGATAGGCGTGGGGCGTAAGGTATGAGGCGTGTGACTCGGCACCAAAGCGCATTGTGATGAGAGGCTGACAAGTAAGGCGGTAGGAGTTTTGGCAATTTTCTATGGGCTCCCTGAGACAAAAGCAAAACCAAAAAAATGTCAAGTGGGGCAAATATCCAGAGGCAGCTCAACTTTGGGGCAAATATCCGATTCTAATTATCATGTTAGTTCGTTTTTAAGTTGAACGTATGTTGTATTGAAGTTGAATTATGATTGATTGGGCGCTAATTACCACATACCATAGGGAAAATTTGGAGGGACTCTCAATTGTAGTGTGTGGACCAAAATGATAGTAAGTTTATTGACCTTTCATTAAATGATACTAGACTCTTCGATTTTTCAACCCATTACATCATCTATTAGCTTCGCTATTTATAGCGCTTAGCGCAGCGGTCGCCCTGAGCTCGCCACCTCAGCTTTCCTGGCTTCCCGTTAGTCCACGTCGCCCTGAAAACTTCGGCCGTCAGATCACACCACGCAGCCGGTCTCTCGATCGTCCGATCCAGGCAAACCAGGCGCGGACAGGTTTGCTGAAAACCCCTCGTTGTTTCAGATTTTAGCTTTGCCTCCCTGTGTATTCGCGTACGGGTCCCTGGCAAGTGCTTTCGCGGCTTGGCATTATTACGGAAGCCCCCCGATGTTTTACGAACCTCGCAGCGCTGCCCTTTTGGCCTTCGTAAGTGCATCTGTAGTTTGAACAAAATTACCCGCAAATGCCATCGTATATAAACCCGTTTTCTTTGCCCCCGTTCCCATCCCCGTGCCAAAGCCATCCATCTGAGCGTTGCCTCTCCTACCTCCCCTTCCTTCTACTGTTCTTCCAAGTCTTACCTTCACGACGCCGTCGCCGGCCGGGTCGCCGCCGCTCCTCTCGCGCCTGACCGCCGTCGCCCTCCCGCGCTTCGCCGGATTCAGCGGCCTCGGCTTTGCCCAGGCCGGGCCTGTCCACGGCAGACATCGGGATGGCTGCTAACCCTAGCCGTCATCCCTTTTCCTCTCCCCGCGCCGCCGCGCCTTTCTTCTCTTCTTCTCCAGCCCAGTACGCCTTGCCCTTCTCCTCCCGGCCCAGTGCCTGATGTCGTGTTCTCTCTGCGTCAATCCCCACTACTGTCGCGTGGGTGCCTCCTCCCGGCGTAGATCCAGCCGCTGACTCGCCGCACCGCTTCTCCTGTTGCTGCCTCCGTCGCAGGCAGCCGTCGACGGTGTCTCCCGGTCCAGATCTAGTCGCGGCGGCGACTGCCTCGCCATACCGCCACCTCCGTCCCAGGCCGCAGCCTCGCCATGCCACGACGCCCCTTCTCCCCCCGCCGCGACGCTTCCTCCTCCCGTCCAGGCCAGAGCACCGCCTCCTTCTCTCTTGGTCCAGGACGTATTGGTCCTGTGTTGCTAAATACAACATGCTTCCTTCAATTCAACCTGCTCAAAAATGGATGCCGCTCCAAGGAGTAAGAAGAGCAGAAATCCGTGTAAAATTCGCACGGAGAGCAGCAGGCTTACAGACTTGTGCTTCTACCCTTGGAAAAGGGCATAAGATATTAACAGAGGTGAGAATCTTGGTTTGTTTCAGTGCAACAATATATCTGTGAGATGCATTTTTGCATTCTATGTTGATGTATGAACATATTTTAGAGAAGATATGGAAACTTAGAAAGTTTTCATTTGGTCCAAGCTACTTGATACTGAATTTAGTTTGGTTGTTAGTCATATTTCAGTTTCTTATAAATGCATTCAGTCATGCCCTTCAATTTATTATGTTAGGTTCTATAATTTGCATTTTGTACTTTTACACTATGGACCAATATTATTTTTAGCCATGTTTCTTTAGTGTCATCGTTGATGTAATACTCTGTTCTGCTTCTTTGCTTTCTTCTTCACACAATTTCTTTTCCTGCTATGCTGATATGTTAGTTACCATGCTTTATTCATAGGCCTCAGAAACATGCCCTGTCAGAAGAATAGGCTTTATGTTGTTTTAATATAATCATTTACAGGTCTCAAAAAAGAATTATCTGCCTTTCTTTTTGACCGCAGATATCATAGTTCTACATCAGCTGTTGTTCACAATATAATTGTCACTTCATTCAACGACCCATATTCATATGGCCTCTATTACCATACAAAGAAAAACAGGAATTTGTCAGGAGCTTCAAGTTGGGTATCCTATAGTATGTTTATCAATATACTTCGTGACATGGTATATTGATAAATTAATTAGATGCTTACATGATGATAACACTTATGTTTCTAGAAAGGGAGGGGTTTGTAGTGCAGTCACATTATTGACTACAAAAATGAGATCTCTTTTCTTTAATTGCTGCAGAGATAACATTACTGAGTATTATACTTCAGAATAATTTATATAAAATAAGAGTATAAGACACAGATCAAAGTTGCATTCTCTGCTGTTAAGTTCTCACAAATAATAATCTTCTCTGAAAACTGTTACCCACGACCTAATGCAAGCTGAAGGGCAGAAATCTGATAGCACTTAGTATACAGGCCCTCCAAGTTTCTAACGCACAATAGTTGTTTATTCAATTCCCATTTTCTAGGATAATAGTAATCGAACAAGAGGTTTTTTTTGGACCGTAGACAAATATTGGACTGCAATAAAAAGAAATAACAATAAAAAATTCCCTAGCAAGAACACGGGATAGCTACTACCGTACCAAGAAAAGCATTTATTTTATGGGTGTGCAAAGGAAGTCATCCCTTTGCATGTCAGGTTACCTTGCTTAGTCAAATCTGATATTCTTTTCTCGCTGTTTATTTTCTAACATAAAAAGCAAGGAATTTGTCTTGCTTGCATCCAAAGTTAGAATGGAACCCACTGCCAGCATTGCTACGGCGAGGAGCAAATAGGTAAAAATGGCGTTATGCATATACCATTGTTCGAACAAGCATAAGACTACCATTGCTCATTAAGTCTGCATGGAGATCATATTTCATACTTTCTGGTAATTCATAGCTCTAAATTTTTTTGGTTATTTATTTCTCTCTTCTATATATGTTTAGTGTTACCTCCACCATGTAGGATGATGACATCACAAATAAATAGCTTACTCTGTCACACTACTTTTTTAAACCATGCCATCGTACTGGTTCTGACATGTAGTGGCTTATGTAAGCTACCAAAACCTATTTACGCACACCAATCATTGTAGAATCTAATTTTGGGTGCACTAATTCATAATTGTTCTATTTATGTGGAAGCTACTGTCGTTTCTTAAATATAGTTCCCATTTTTTTGTGTACAGCTAAATACGGTGCCCATGCTTGCTATGTGTTTGGTGTTTACATCTTATCATGTATGTATACAACAAGTACTTGCACTAGGATATTCTTAGGGATTGGCCTAAATGAGTTACAATTATGTTTCGTATTGATGCACATGCACTGTCTAATTGTGTACTACCAACATTATTATGGCTGACTGGCTTGCATGATATCAGACACATTTACATCTGTAGACTTCTCCAAATTTGGAAACTTAAATTTGCTGTAAGGATTTACTTTATAAAACTAAGCGGTAACTTCATTTTATTATAATTTATATCAGTTGAAGACTTGGAAGTGTGGCTTTTTTCAATCTAATACCCCCCCTGCATTGATGCAGAGATTTGAGTTTTAACAACATTACAGGCCAAATCACTCAGTCAACCTTCACTCTTCCTTTGCTCAGTTTTCTGTAAGCATTACTCACTGATATTTTTTAAATGTGTTTGAATGGAAGCATGTGTTTTACCTTCTGCAATCTGCACTGATGTTTGCAAAAAAAACTTCCCAATGAGTTTGAACCAGATTTCTTGGGAATAATAGCCTTTCAGCAAGTTTGCCAGCTACGAAAAGTACAACACTTACCAATTTGTAGGGTCATGTTGCATGTTTTTTTATTTGTCTCAATGACAGAAATTTGTCTTTATCTTATTCATAAATTTTACAGTTTGTTTGTTTACAGGGATTTTTCATGTAACCACTTCTCAGGAAGCTTTCCTTCTTGGGCTACCCAGAAAACTTTACTGTTATATGTTCAATGTTCTCAAACCTCTATTACGACTTGTTTACTTCTTCCTGATTGAACATACACAGCCAGTCTAAAAAGTAATGACATCTGATCTCTCTCTCCATATTTTGTGCTTTTTACTGAGGAATTTGGTGGAAACGAAAACGTAGCTATGTATATTAAGCACTTTTAAAAAATAATATTGTATATATTATCTTGATTAACGTATAGACGGGTGAGCTAACGCGCGAAGGCGCGTTCGTACCGCTAGTAGTACAAGCGTGGGTTTAGGTTCCCTTTGTGTGCCACGTGGCTTGGCCCCCTCCGACGTTTCTTGCCACGTCGCCTCCAATTCCCTCGCCCGTTCGATCTCAGCGTCCGGCCGATCCGACCGCTCAGCATGCCCCGTATACGCTTCTCCGCGCCTGCCGGCTGCCGCTGTATCCTCCTCCGCCGCCGCCCACTCACTCTCTTCCGCGCCGCCCCTCCGTTTCTGCCGCCGCCGCCCCCTCCCCCTCATCCTCCTCCGCGCCGCCCCTCTTACGCGCCGCCCCCTTCTCTTCGTCCGCCGTCGTTACGCCATCCTCTTCCGCCGCCCCCTCATCCTATTCCACCGCCGCTGTCTCCATGGCCATGTCCCAGGTACGTCTCTCTCCCTCTCTTTCCCGGCGCCTCTGGTGTACCTGCAATGGCCGCCTCCTTGGGGAGGGGGTCCAGCGATGGCGGGCATCGGGCCATTCGCTGACCCTAGCCGCCGCCCGACGGTCTCCGGCCATGGCGCGTCGCGCCACCTCCCCTCTCCGGCTACCGCCGCTGCACCCGCCGCCTAGGTGGCCCAGTGCAGCCGCCTTCTTTCTCCCCCTTCTGCTGCTGTTACGGCGCCGATTCCGGACTAGCCGTGGCAGCGTTCCGGCGCTAGGGCCCAGGGAATCCGGATCTGGAGACTGCGGCTCCACAGACGGCAACATCGGAGCTAGCCTTGCGGCGGCTCACGCCGGCTCGCGCAGCAGATCAGCGGCAGGTCTGGCCCGGTGACGAGCCATGAGGGAGAAGGCGCAGGGACAGCCAGAAGGGGAACGGCGGCCAGACCGGCGTTTCCATTTCCTTCGATTCGTTTGTGACTGAATAAAAAAAAGAAAGATGCAACGTTTTTCGCGTTCCTCTGCATTGGCCTGGTCAGGTTCGGTGTTTAGGATGCAGCAACCCAAAATGCATGGCCAATTCTTGAATTCACAAGCTTTCTAATTTGTCCATCTCATTGTTACCGTTTATTTTATGAGTGAATTATTTGGTTGAAAATTTTGTTTTGCACAGAGGTCCTTCCAGGGTAAATGATCAAAGGCATATGAACTTTGGGCAAATCATCAAGGGTCACTCAGCTTCAGGGCAAATCATCAATTATCCCATTGGTTCCTACTACCAGCAGCTAGCTTTGTTTTTTTTGGCTAATTGCATATTTGCTTGCAGATTTTCGGTTGAAGCAAATAAGAACTGCATTTGGTATTACTTCTTAGCTAGAACAGACCCTGCCAGTTAGATTTCCCTTGCATTTATAGTTTAATTTAAACTTTATTTTTTGTCTACATCTTTAGTATAAACATATACTTGATAATATGATTGTGTAGTATGCAGACATATACACATCGTTAAGGTGCAGTACATTATTGGACCTGATTGCTTCCATTAGTGTTCACTTCCTGGCTATTATCTCCTTCCACATCCAGAATGTTTACTTGCGTATTAATTAATTGAAAAAAATGTTGACATGAGTACTATCTTATTTGTTAATGAAGCATTATTTTGTTTCATCATGCTGTCTTCAAACAACCGTATGCACCTTCTGACTACTACTGTTTGTACTTTAGGTCATGCCTCCATTATGGTACAGGCTTGAATAGAATGCGGTTTACATCCTGCAGTTATAGAAGGAACAATGAGCAGACAACCTTTTCTCTGTCCAGTGGATCATACATTTGAGGTAATTACTTAATGAAAGTTTTCTTATAATGTGTTCTCCTATATGTTCTGTCATTACATCAACAATCATGCTGTATTTATTTCGTATGCTGTATATATTGTATAAGCTTCGAAGCAGTAATTTCTTTTAGGAAATTAGCTGTTGTAAGACCTACATTTTCCATAGCATCAATAATCAGTGCATTGTGCAAACCCTGGAACTATGCCTCCTCTCATGTTCTTTTCCTACCACATCCTGAAACAAGCTTGCCGTTTTTTGATCTTAAGGCGGATGTCATGTTTAGTTGCTCGACACATTAGCTGTTACAATAAGGTTAATTGGTGTTTCTATTCCTTCATGCAGTATGTCCCTTGCACTTTGAAGTGGCATCTCCCTATGCCATTGAGACCATTATAATAAATTTGGAGATTGGAAAGATCCAACTAAAAAAAATTGAAAATAAATGCTTTCAATGATTTTCTTTATTCTAGATCATCTGCATGTGTCATACTGATGTTGCCTTTGCAGGATGGAAATTGTAGCATCATTTTGGATTTGCTTCCAAGTCTTGCTGCTAAAGAGCAGAATTTAGAGGTCTTGGCTTGCTATTACAGGACATTACAAGGAAGATTAAACTATGAATATATAATATAGCAGTGTACATTTATTAGGTTTTATACGGTACATAGATATACATGTATGAGTAATGTATTTCTATGAATTGTTATGAACCACTTTCGATTATCATAGACTTGCTCGGGTTAAACCACTGTGTATATCTATGGTTTAATCTTTTGTGTTTTTTTTTGTGTGGTTGTTCGTTGATTTGGCTTATATGGTACCGTTATATGTTAAAGATGTAGTGCTAATTTCGTGTCGACGGGCCACAGGCCCGTCTACTCGGCTAGTTTTTAGTATTTTCTAGTTTTTTGCCCTATTTTTCCATTCCTTTTCACCCATTTTTTATGATAAAATGATCAAAGTGCCTCTGCTGTCTTCCTTTTCCTCTCCCATCGACATCCAAGCACCGCCGGTCAGCTTCTCTCCTTTCCTCTTCTTTCTCCTTCCTTTTTTTACTTCCTTCCTCTATCCTTCCGCATCTCTAGCGATGGAAATGGCGTGTCCCTGGGTGGCATGGATGGTGGGCACAACGAGTGATTTGGCTGCGTCTAGAGCACAAGCTCAAGTTGATCGATGGTGGTGGTGAAGAGATGCGGGTGGAGGGAGGAAGGAAGGAGGAAGAAGAAGAATAAAGGAAGGAGTAAGAAGAATAAAGGAGGAGGCTGACCGGTAGGGATCGAGTGTCGGTGGAGAGGGAAATTGAGATTATTGATACTTCGGTCCTTTCATCATTGAATATAGGGGCAAATAGAGAAAATGAGGGAAAAAGATAGAAAATGCAAAAAAATGTAATAGGTTGAAGAAATTAGAGGTGTTCGGTGTCATTTAGCGAAAGGTAAACAAACCGAATATTATTTTGGTCCTGGCAATCCAATTGAGTGTCACTTATCAATTTTCCCTATATCATGTTAGTTTGTATTCAAGATGTACTGAAGTTGGATTCTAATTAATGACCAGCCAGTTCATTTTCAAGATGAATGTAGTATTCAAGTTCATATTGAAGTTGATTCTAATTGACCATATATTAAATAAAAGCCAAACACACCAGGCCGAACGTCGTGTTGGTTTTTTGCTGGGTTAGCTAGAATACTCTGTAAAACAATTTCACCAGATTATTCATGTTCTATGTCTATCTATTATCATATCGAAGCATAGTTAATGGAAGCCACAACATTAATCGAAAAAATTCCCATATAAATACAAGGAAAAAATCCACCATCGATTATAGTAGGACTAGATTATAACAACTAAAATTAAAAGAAAGAGTCCATATCAAATATAATATAAAATCAAATTGAAAAATAATAAAAAAGAGTTCTTGTCTACATTTTTTTAAAAATAAAATAAGAAAGAGTTAATATCAATTACAAAACTAGTCGCGCAAATGTGCAGGATAGCATGCTCATCAGTTTAAAAAAAGAGAATGAACTGATGTACATGAACACGAGAAAAAAATATCATCAACATAGCTGACTTCATGATTGACTCCTTTGTTTATTGTAATTACAGCTAACGATGGTGTCATTCATTACAATGACTCTCTTCTTCCGCACGAAAATGAAGCGTGAGTCAGTACTTGACGGGGGCATCTACATGGGCACACTCTTCTTTGGTGTGCTCTTGATCATGTTCAATGGTTTATCTGAGATAGCACTCACCATCGTTAGGCTGCCCATATTCTTCAAGCAAAGGGACCTCTTATTATATCCAGCTGGGCCTATGCTATACCCTCGTGGATCCTCAAGATCCCAATTTCGTTTATTGAGGTCGGTGGATTTGTTTTCACAACATACTATGTTATTGGGTTCGACCCAAATATAGGAAGGTGGGATTTATTTCTTATTCTTATTGATACTCATTTGACCAACAAACATATATAATTAGTGGTATTTTATTTCAATACCATTCTTGAATGTTCTGAGAGTAGATGTTGTTCCTAGGTTTTTCAAGCAATACATGCTTATGCTAGCTATCAATCAGATGGCGGCGTCACTCTTCCGATTCATTGGTGGGGCAGCAAGGAATCTGATTGTTTCGAATGTTTTCAGCTCATTTATGATGCTAATTTTTATGGCCATGGGAGGATTCATTCTAGTAAGGGGTAAACATTTACCCCTTTTTTACTCCATAGTTCCTTTTTTTTTAGTAAAATAGTTCCTTTTTTTCATTTTCCAATAACGAGGGATATCCTTCAATTTCCATTGGATTAATGGAAACATCAAAAAATACTTCAAAACTCCGACGCCTGGCGCTCCGTCCGGACCAGCCCGCGCCGTCGGATCACCGCTACCGAGCCAATCCCTGTGATGCCGTGCGCCCACGTCTCAGCTCCCAGCGACTAGATAAACAGTGCAGCGACTAGATAACTGGCAATGCATTAGATCAAATTTCCAATTTAACTTCTGATTTTTGTACAAAATTCAAACAGTGTTCAAAATTCATGGAATAAATTTCATAATTCTTATAAAATCGAGAGCAACCCATTTTAAATACTTTTTGAATTTTTTGAATTTTTTCACTTTTCAATTTTTATGTGAACTAGGAAAAGACACTTATGAAACTTACATATATACTAGCGAAACTTGGCCGTGTTCTGATGAAACTTGGCCGTGTTCTATTGAAACCTGATGAAACTTCGATGTAACCTGATGAAACTTCGATGAAACCTGTTGAAACTTGATGAAACTTGGATTGGCCCGATGAAATTTGAAGAAACTTGAATGAAACCCGTTAAAACTTGATGAAACTTGCATTAAACCTGATGGAACTTGATAGTTCGATGAGTTTTACGAATATGAAAATTCAAGTTTCAGTAGGCGAAACCCAAGTTTCAGTAGGCAAACCCCAAGTTTCGTCAGATAAGTTTGAATATTTATATGGCAACAAACATCTTGTTTTGTTCGAAAAAATACGAGGAACACGTTGGTGCAAACGGTTTTTGGATCAGAGCACCCAGTCAAAATTTATGATCACCGAAAGAAAAATGCAAAAAGGGAATCTGCTGACGTTAGCCTTGCGTCATCATTTTTTATTTCTCCTGCGCATGCTGTTTCCCCTCGTGAGCACGCATGCATGGGCCGGCCTTGGGCTACAGGCCCACTGCCTGTGCAAGTCCGGAAGGCCGGACTGCCGAGCACAAGCTTTTCCGATCAACAAACCCTAACAATTGTCATATCATTGAAAAGCGTATCAACTTTGCAGAACTTGTAGAGCACCCTAAGTATGTTTTAAAAATAATCAAACAATCGGATAACCAAGCCAAAAGACCCGGAAAGTGTTTTTTTTTTACAGAAACAACAGAAATTATAAGTTAGAGGAAGATTATCGCATTGTAAATTCCCAGGTTTCTAGCTGAAGGTTGATTTCTTTTACTCAAAAGTGTTCTTGCGATCTTTGCATTGCCGGAGAATTCTCTTGTGAATCCTCGAATTGCCGGACAATAGCTTGTGCTTGACGTGGTCAAGTGGACGTGCATCAAATAACGTGAGGTAAAGAGTGTTAAAAGAGCGTAACCATGCTATCGGTTGTAGTTCGAGATTGTTTATACTAACGCAATACGTATATGATGAAGAACAATGATACAATAGATTGGTACATGTGATATGTAGAAGAGAATAAATCTTTATTGATTTTCTCATGGATACATAATATATAGTTGTATTCTTCTACGTACTATTTATGCTAGTTTGATTAGGGTTTTAGCTGGTTCATCGAGTGGGCCTCACTTTATACGCATATGTGGCCCAAGGACGACAACGGCTTGGGATGGCTGTTTTCCAACGCTCTCCCTTAGACCTTGCCACATATGTATATGTCTCAAAAACTCCATAAAGTTTCAGTGAAAAAAATTAGAGAAAAAGTACATAGCATACTGTCGTTGGTCCAAACTAGGCAACAAATTTCTACAGGGTTGTCTCGTGGAGCAACGGTGCGGACCTCACGAAGCAGCTCGGTAAAGCAGAGCTTAAACAAAGTAGCTAGCCTGAGAATTTCGCTTGATCTTTATTATTCCTGGCTCCCCTATTTATATTGGGGGCAATTTTTTATTTTCCAATACAATCCCTTCGCTCTGGGGTAAAGCGAGGGCAGGGAAGTCTTTTCTGAATAATAAAGATCAAGCAACAGTTCTCAGCCTAGCTACTTTGTCTAAACTTTGCTTCCCCGAGTTGCTTCGCGAGCTCCGCTCCGTTGCTCCGTGATGCCGCCCCATAGAAATTTGTTGTTTGGCTTGGGCAACGACACATACGTTTGCTATGTGCACAAATTTGTCTTGTTAAAAACCTTACGTGATAATTTTATTGAAAATTCATTTAAGGAAAACATGTTGAAACTCTGTAGTCGGTAGTTCTTTGTGATGGATCTTTTCACAAGACAAGTGTTTCTTTCAATTTGAATAGAGAGAGTGAAGAAACGGTGGATTTGGGGCTACTGGATCTCCCCCCTGATGTATGCACAGAATGCCATCTCAGTGAACGAATTCTTGGGGCACAGCTGGGACAAAATCTTGAATAGCACCGTCTCCAATGAGACCCTTGGTGTGCAAGTCCTGAGTGTTTCCTGAAGCCAAGTGGTATTGGATTGGTTTTGGTGCAATGATCGGGCTCACCATACTCTTCAATGCTCTCTTCATTCTTGCCCTTACGTACCTCCAGCGTCAGTAACTATTAAACTGGTTTTGTTATTTTTAACTGGCAGTATGTAAACGTCCTAATGGTTTCACCTTGTTATTTTTCCAGCGTTTGGTGAGTCCCATCCGTCAGTATCTGAAGAGCAGCTGAAAGAGAAGCATGCTAACCAGAACGGTGGTGTTCTTCCGATTGGCGATATTTTGGCATCAGAAAATACTCAAATAACAGCAAGAAACAATATTAACGCCGAATCAGCAGTTACCGAAGATAATTCTGGTCCTGCGCAAAAGGGGATGGCCCTCCCGTTTGTCCCGCTTTCGCTAACCTTTGATAACATCAGATACTCCGTTGACATGCCACAGGTAAACGATACAAAATTGTTTCTCTTGTCACATCAACATTGGTCACTAAATATTGCCAAATTCAGGAAATGAAAGCACAAGGCATTGTTGAAGACAGGTTAGAGCTCCTCAAAGGTGTTAGTGGGTGTTTCAGGCCAGGGGTGCTGACAGCACTGATGGGTGTCAGTGGTGCCGGCAAGACTACTCTGATGGATGTGTTGGCAGGGAGAAAGACTGGTGGATACATTGAAGGAAGCATCAGCATTTCAGGATATCCGAAGAAACAAGAGACCTTTGCGCGTGTATCAGGGTATTGTGAGCAGAACGATATCCACTCGCCTCAGGTTACAGTCTACGAGTCCCTACTTTTTTCGGCATGGCTCCGGCTTCCTGAGAATGTTGATTCAATTACGAGAAAGGTCAGTCAAAACAAAATAGCTGAATTCTCCTGCTTCTGTTGATGCTCGACGGACAGTTCCTTACCTTATGTATGCAGATGTTCATTGAAGAGGTGATGGAGCTTGTGGAGCTCAAACCACTGAGAGATGCCTTGGTTGGACTTCCTGGGGTGAATGGTCTGTCTACTGAACAGAGGAAGAGGCTGACCATTGCAGTAGAGCTCGTTGCAAATCCCTCGATTATTTTCATGGACGAGCCGACATCGGGGCTTGATGCTCGAGCAGCTGCGATTGTGATGAGGACAGTGAGGAACACAGTGGACACCGGTAGAACTGTGGTCTGCACGATTCATCAGCCTAGCATTGACATATTTGAAGCATTCGATGAGGTGAGCGTTATCTGACCATTTAGATTTCTACCATCTATTCTCTTGATAAGTGATTCAAAATTGTGAAAGTCGATGGTTGTGGCTCGTTTTGCAAACATCGAACAAGTTACGTGGTCTATGTCTAAAATATTTAAATATTGCTTACAGCTTTTCCTGATGAAGCGAGGTGGACAAGAGATCTATGCTGGTCTATTAGGCCATCATTCTTCAGAGCTGATTAAATATTTTGAGGTAAATTCGTATTACGGCAATTTTTTATATGCATTAATTATTAATTTCAAAATTACCGATAAATTCATGATTTTCTTGTCTATAGGGAATACATGGAGTCAGCAAAATAAAGGAAGGTTATAACCCAGTAACATGGATGTTGGATGTCACGACTGCCTCTCAAGAACAGATGCTAGGTGTTGATTTCAGTGACATGTACAAGAAATCTGGGCTCTACATGTCAGTAGCTTGCTATCTTACTGGTCATTAATCTTATAAAATTTCCATAGGTGACTAGAAATTGGGTTCTTTCACGGTACATTAAACTAAATATTGGGTCATTAAGGCCCAGTTCTTTTCAGCTTACCAGCTTAACAGCTTAACAACTTATCTACGTTTTGAAAAGATATATTCTTTGAGTTTTTTGGGTCCATTTTTTCATTGTTTTGAAGGTGGGTCCTAACGTTTTAAAAAGAAAGTCAAACGAAATGGATTCGAATCTCGAGACTAACTCAAGAAGCTCTCAAAGTTCAGTCATTTCAGTCGTTCAGCTGTTCAGATCAGCTCAAAAGAACATGACCTAATTCCTTGCGATCCAATGGTTCCGATCACTTATACTACACCTGAATGGCATGAATAGTATAATCCTTCTATACCACGTCCCCATATTGTACCGTAAAATAACTCAAAAAATCAAATGCCTGAAAGCGCCTAGACCGATAGAAACATGCACGGGCTCCGGAAAATAACCTTACTTAACCAGGTCTAGTAAATAACTAGGTGGATTTGGTAGAGCCCAGTCGTTTGAAAGATCAAAAAGCTCTCAGTCAATTTTCTCACATATCTGTGTCGTCGTTGTCTTCCTCCTCTCCAGCCGCCGCACATAGAGCTAGGTTAGGGTTAGGGTTTGGGGTGGGGTGGGGTGAGGTTTCCGGTGTCCGAGACTTAAAAAAAGGTTAGGTGAGCGACAGCATGGCGGGTGGGGTTGGATGCGAGCAAGGGCAGCAGCGATGGTGTCGGAGTAGGGGGGAGGGATTGAAGGCGGTTGAGGCGGCAAAGGAGGATGGATAGGCTCCGAAGAGGAGAGGTTACTATGGGTGGGATAGCTACGACATCGAGGTGCTGGCGATGGCGGCGGCCATGGGCTGCGGAGAGGTGGGGGGAGGAGAAGGCGATTTAGAGGAGGCAGAGGGAAAGAATCGGGAGACAGGGGAGAGGGAGAGGGAGGAAAAGAGATAAGGTAAGAGATCTGAACCATTGGATTGAGATACAACAACCCAAAAAATTGACTAGGAGTTAAAATAATTCCCAAGTCAACCGACACGTAGCCTCCATATATAACTGAGACAACTATGATACGCCAAAGTTACATAGCTATGTTACAGGGAGCCTAGCATACTAATGCAACTATGGTACTAAACTATATAGCTTATTTGACAAAATGGATTAGTCCCAATTCATACATACCATTTCATATTACAGTTGGCAGTAGGATTCTTTTCTTTCTCGAAAGTTATTCTTACAGCGGTGGATGTATCATTACCTTTTATAGGAGAAACAAGGCCTTAATATATGAACTGAACCAACCTGCATCGGGTTCGAGTGACCTATATTTCCCTACTCAGTACTCTCAGTCTTTCTTCAAACAATGCCTAGCCTGTCTGTGGAAGCAGAACCTATCATATTGGAGGAACCCTCCTTATAATGCCGTCAGGTTCTTTTTCACAACCATCATTGCTCTACTCTTTGGCACCATTTTTTGGGACCTTGGCGGCAAAACGTAAGTCATGCTACATTGTATATGTTAAGTAATTAGTGGCAACCTTAAATATTTCTCTCAATTTTTGCTTCTCGATCTAGGACACAATCACAAGACTTGTTCAATGCCATGGGGTCAATGTATGCTGCTGTCCTATTCATCGGCTTTCTGAACTGTACTGCAGTTCAACCAGTGGTGGCTGTAGAGAGGACAGTCTTCTACCGTGAAAGAGTTGCCGGCATGTACTCAGCCTTCCCATATGCATTTGGTCAGGTGAATGGTTCTCTCTTATAAATAGATTAGTTTTGCACTTTTGCCACATGGCTGCTAACATGTGAAACCTCATCATATGAAATTGCACACTAGTGACCCCAATATTGCACACTAGTCGTTGTCGGTGACCTCAGGCCATTATTGTTATTGTTGTTGTCACCTTCAAGCGAGTTGATCGCTTTGACCGAGATGGCATAAGATGACATGCATGATGGTGGCGTTCACGCTGCGCCTGCGGTGAGCCTTTGGTGCTTCGCACCGAGCTGTTGTGTTGCTTCTCTTTTTGATCGGGTCACCTTCTCCTCCTAACCCCTTCTCTCTCTTGCCTTTCTCCGTTCTCCCTTGTATGTTGTTTTTCTCTTCTTAAATGGAGGGACAAAGCATCTGTCCTTTGTGTTAAAAAAAATTAATGTGCAATTTGAAAATAAATATATTGTGAATTTATTTTTAAAAAATTTTACCACTATTGTGCACAACTTCACATATACATACATACATACATACATACATATATATATATATATAGAGAGAGAGAGAGAGAGAGAGAGAGATGGGTCGGTCAGTTGTTGTCGCCGTTGCCGTCAGGCGTTTTCTACAAAATCTATGGTGAAATTCTTTGATCCGGATCATACATTTTGTTCATCTCCATAAACTCTCATAGTGTACCAAATTTTACAATTTTTTGATTATTTTTGCTATTTATTTTGCATTTTTCAAAATCAGCCTAGCATTCTAAAGTATTCTGGAGCGTCCATTTAGGCTGATTTGAAAAATATAAAACAAATAGCAAAAAAAATCAAAAAATTGTAAAATTTGGTACATTAGGAGAGTTTATAGAGATGAACAAAATGTACAGTTCGGATCGAAGAATTTCATCACAGATTTTGTAGAAAACGCCCGACTGACGGCGCGACTGACGGATTGCCGACTGACCGCAGCCCAACTTTCTTGATTTTATAGGGCTCGTCCCTCAACTAACTTTATTATAAACTTGTATGGGTTTAAAAGGTTATTGTTTTTTGTTTGCTTTATGTTAATCTTGATTAAAACAGAACAAAAACATAGGAAATACGTACAACACATGTTGAGGATTCAAAGGTTACACAACCAACTTGAAATTGATCGGCTATTCATGAAATTCCAGTCGCTTGTGATTAAACTCCCAGAATAAATTCTAGACACTATTATTAGGAACCAGACAATCATCAATAACTCTCTCTCCCGCAGGTTGTGATTGAACTCCCGTACACACTGGTTCAAGCTACCGTATATGGAATCATAGTGTACGCGATGATTGGGTTTGAGTGGACGGCCGCAAAATTTTTCTGGTACCTCTTCTTTATGTATTTCACACTGCTCTACTTCACGTTCTATGGCATGATGGCCGTCAGCCTGACCCCAAACTACCACATCGCGGCGATTGTCTCCACGGCATTTTTCTCTACCTGGAACCTTTTCTCTGGGTTCATTATCCCCCGACCAGTAAGTATCGTTGTTCTCTACATATTTTTTGTCGTTTTAACATTTGCAAAGCTCATTTCATTTCCATTTGGGCCTGACACTATAATGTTCAGAAAGTTCCAATCTGGTGGAGATGGTACTGTTGGGTGTGCCCTGTCGCGTGGACGCTGTACGGTTTAGTGGTCTCGCAGTTTGGCGATATGGTGGCACCGATGGATGATGGCACCCCTGTCAAAGTCTTCGTAGAGAACTACTTCGACTTCAAGCACAGCTGGCTGGGGTGGGTGGCTATGGTGGTCGTGGCGTTCACGGTGGTGTTTGCCTCTTTGTTCGGCTTTGCAATTATGAAGTTCAACTTTCAAAAGAGATGATGACAATATGAATGTCCTACGGAACAGTTACTTTTGTTGCTTTCCAAATACAAAGTTGATTTGTGTGTACTACGGGAGCTTTAGGAAATGCTTTGGCTTCATTAGCTATGGGTTGTAGAACCATATGGCCTTTTATTCTCTTAAGCTATGGGTTGTGAGCATCATATGTGTATTATAATATCTCACACCTCTTTATTTAAATAGTCATAAAAGTACAACTAGGCCCTTGTATGATTACTAGCAAGCGTGCACGTGCAAAGCACGTCGAAGCAATGCTGATATCAACAATTTGTAGAAAAAAGTAATATTTAGGACAGATGGAATTTTTTCTATTTGTTTATATCTATATGGAGTAGGTGTAGGAGCATTCCTTATTGTATTGGTTGTCTCATTTGGTTGATATTAACGTGGCTCATCTTATGAAACATCTGAACAAGCAAAATTAAATAACAGATAATCAAGATATAGATATAGATATAGATTGATTAACGGGTGCAATAACACGCAAATAATTGTTTTTTATTAACAGATCAATTCTGTACATGGATGTACGCATAAATACATGTGACACTTGCTCGTTTAATTAAAAGTAGCGATGCGTTCTCTTGATGGGCTAGTTAGGTTGTGAATTGTAATTATATATATGCATCACAATTGTTATTTACAGCGCTGCAAGCTTAATTAATAGGTTGTATACGTCCACACACATTGACATGGAGGGGAGGATACTGGAGCGTATTCTTAAAAGAGCTATGTAATACTTCTACTTCTATATGGAGTCCTGTATTTATTCCACCGCCCTGCCCGGGTAGACATTTTATATGTATGAGTATGTATGATTGGGGCGTACGTGCCTGCCCCGCCCTATTTATAGTGTTACTGTGCTAGTCTATTAGTTTTAGTCTAGGAAGAACTAGGAATAATTATTAGGAAGATTTATAATAGGAGAATAAAAATTAATCCCGTGTATATATGTGCAAGAGTCCATGGTCTCTACGGGTGCTAGTATGTTAGTTCTAGTTTAGGAAGAATTAGAAAAAAAAATTAGGAAGATTTATAATGGGAGAATAAAAATTAATCTCATGTATATGTACATATGGGCAAGAGTTCGTGGTCTATACGTATCGAGTTGTGGGTAAGAATCCGTGGTCTATACATATCGAGTCAAGAGTCAGTGGTCTATACGTATCGAGTCAGGAGTCTGTAGTCTATACGTATCGAGTCAGGAGTCTGTAGTCTCTACGTATATGTATATATGGGCAAGGGCAAGAGTCCGTGGTCTATACGTATCGAGTCAAGAGTCCGTGGTCTATACGTATCGAGTCAAGAGTCCGTGGTCTCTACGTATATGTATATATGGGCAAGAGTCCGGGGTCTACACGTATCGAGTCAAGATTCCGTGGTCTCTACTTGATAGCAAACTTCTGAAAAATTATGGCTGTTGGGTGATGGACTGAGGAAATAGACGGATGTGATTTGTAGTTGGATCTAGACCAACTGCTTAATTATAGAGTAGTTTAAGTTTATTTATAATACACCAACTATGCCCATTGAAATTGGCCAAAATCATAAATGTTCATTTTGTATCAATTTCTGGCTTCAGCGTATTGTGTAGTCATTTTATATTGGATTATTAGTGATGCTAATCATAGATTTGTCCCAATGTGGTGATGGATCCCGAGCGGCAACGAGATGAGCTACACGGTAGCGACGACGAGCGACGTGATACGGCGACCGAGAGGAGGCCGAAGCGGCGACGACGACGACAACTAGCGGTGCGACAAAGCTCTTAACCCATCAAATGGGATACACGCGAGTACCCAAATCCATAGTATTTTTGCTATTCCTACTTATGAGCCAACACTTTGGACCCATGAACCAAATCGAGCTTGTGCTGGCCTCCTGTTCTAGCCAAATTTAGTTTAGGCTTGACCTTTTGGACCAAAGTTTCTTACCTAGGTCCGATACTCGAGCCTATGTTTCCGCGGAAGCTCCCGCCCATCATGGCCTCCTGCATCTAGGGATTTGGATGGCCTGATCCGGCACATGGATCCGATTACCTAGCCCTTCTAACAAAGCAGTATGGATTAAAGGGTCGGCCCATAAATTTTTGACTATTATGGTCCAAATCCAGTTGACCAATAGGTCTAGAAGGGCCACCCCACTCTCACGTAGCTTACATCCCACCGGTCGTCCGCAGCCTTCTCCATCCACTTCGTCGTTGGCACAATGGCACTACACATGCTGCTCCTCTCGTCTCCAGCTCCGGCTCCATGACACCACCCACACTGCTCCATGTGGTCGTCCTTGTGTCCTCTATGTTAGATTCGAGCACATGCGGATGAACAATGAGGTCTTCAAGGTCTATCGAGGGAGAAATATTAGGTGGTCGAGGTTGTCTTAGGCTCTCAGGGCATGCTTAATGGGACTTAAGTTAGGTCGACCTAGTATTGTAGAAAATAAAATAGAAGAGTAGGATATGTAGATGAATAGTAAAAGGATATGTGAATAGTGACCGGACATGTGTAAGGGGTTCCCCATTTGAGATGGCCTTAGCGCAACACTTTGCTGACTGCCACACCTAGTCCCCCAACACAAAAACTAGAGACGAGCACCGCATTCATTTGATTCCATTTAACCAAGATGCTCCGATGTAAGCTAATCCTGATTGCCAAATTTTTTTTTCTTCATCATCAGGGTGAAGAATCTCATGCTTGTACAATCCTATGTATGGCAATTGGCACCAGGGGTGGATCTAGGGGGTGCCCGGTATGCACGGCACCTTCAGAATTTTTCGGTACTCTTATACCGGGTATTAGGCACCCACATAATATTTTATGGAACTGAATGTTAATTAAAAACATTAGGTGCCATAGCTTGCTTGGATAAGGTTTGTATTGTCAAATACAAGGTCGTGAGTTCAAATCTCACCACCTTTTTTATTTTTTCTATCCTCTTTTTCCCTTTTTATTTTTCTTTTTAGTTTGCACACTTTGACTTGTTTCTTTTTTTTCTCATTTTTCTTTTCACTTTCCCTTTTTAGTTTGCACGTTTGGCTTGTTTCTTTCTTTCTAGTTTGCTTCTTAATTTTTGTACCTTTTGTTTTGAAACAAAAACCGCCACCTCTTTGTTTTCCTTTCCAGCTTTTTTTTTTGGTTTGCACACTTAGCTTGTTTCTTTTCTTTTTAGTTTGCTTATTAATTCTAGTATTTTTTTAAAAAAAGTATTGCATTTTAAGTACTCTCTAAAACTCTAAACCAAGTATTGTACCTCATGGACTCTCTAAAACACTGGTGGTGAATTCACCTTTTTAGTTTGTTTTTTAGTTCTTGTATTTTTAAAAATAATCCAATTGTTTCATTTTAAGAACTTTCTAAAACTCTAAGAGCATCTCCAACAGACACTCTATCCCACTCCTAAAACACTATTCATACACATATGAATAGCGTTTTAGGGGGTGGGATAGGGAGGATATTGGGGATGCTCTAATCATGAAACCACTTTTTTTAGTTCCCTTATTAGTTCTTGTAGAATTTTTAAAAACAACCTAATTTTTGCATTTCAATTGCTCTATAAAACTCTAGTTGCGAAACCAACACTAAAATTCTAGCCATGAAACCACCTTTTTCTGCTTCTTAATTCTTCTTTTTTAAAATATCTAGCTATTGCACTTTAAATACTCACTAAAACTCTAGTCATCACACCAAACCGACAACCATGCAACTATCATCACGAGAGAGTATCAATAAGAGGTAGACGACCATTGTGATATGGCTTGAGGGGACCACCGGTTTTAAAATTCTGGATCCGCGACTGATTGGCACTATGGAATGGTGCTTGAGTTTTTCCTTGTATGACACAGAGCTTGAGTGTCATTGGTTAGGGCATATCAATGTTGAATTTTTTTCTTGCGAATACTATTTGCATCAACTTATTTTTTCACTATTTGCTGATCTATTGTTGTAGCGTTCGATTTTAAGAAAGGTCTTTCATTGGACGGGCCCTATAGGAATGAAAATGATCCCACACATAAGAGTCCGTTGGTCGATCTGGCTTCAGAATAAAAAAAATGATTTATTAAGATCGACCCAATGGGCTCGGCGATTTCATTTGGTGATTTGGGCCACGTGGCCCGGGGGTAGGCCGGCCGGTCCTTTTCCATCCCTGTCCGCCGCTGCCGCTGGTCGTTGTACGCACGCACCGGCCGTTTGCCCTTGCCATTCCCAGTTTCCCACCCCTTTGCAGTTGCACCGCAGTCACGTTCAGGCATCGCTGGCCGAGTGGTTGGTGGCCGAGGTCGACGTAACTGGTGGGGCCGTGATGACGTCGCGCGCGGGTCCACTCAATCCACACGATCGACACCACACACCACGTACAGCCCACACGCACTACTGGGATCGGGGTAGGCCAAGCGGTCAGTAAAGCGTGCTGGCGGTTTAGAACCGCTGCAAGAATCATGATCGATGTCAGAGAAGATCACAAGCGGCCCTGAGCCGCTAGTGAAACCCTCTGCAAGCGGTTCGCAGGCGATGGCGCGGCGGGCTCGAAGTCACGTGGGGCTCTCTCGCAGCGGTTGGAGCCACGAACCGCTAGAGAAGATCTCGCAAGCGGTTGAGTAATCGCATGCAAACGCATGCTTTAATTGCCACCTGATTAATTCATTTCTGGACGGCGCAAATAGATATTTAAATATATATTTCGGCAGGAGATTTTTTTTATTTGTCGTTTAAATTTAAATACATATAGGATGAGCATATAATTAGCGATCAAACAAGCTTAAATATATTAGATAATACATGTAATAATGTATACTTTATATGCACCGGCCAAATTTACAAAGTTTATAATTAATATACATTGTGCAAAATGGACAAAACAGTTCATTTTTTTCTTGCAGTACTCTTCTTGACGCTCTTTGACGACGTAGAAGTCGTCCCTAATTCGTTCGTGTTGAAATATGGTTCTCGATAATGGAACTCGCCCTGGGGGTTAATGACCTCATCAAGAATGAAGCCGAATAGTTGTTCTCGTAATGTGAGCACCCGATGATGTGGTAACACTTCAGTATGTTTATCCATGTCGGGCTGCCAATTCAATTAAAGTGAAAAATAAATAAATACGTGCACCCATAATGTAAATTAATGGAGCACATAAGAACGTTATTAAGTTGTTACTAGATGCATGGTTGCGTATATATATACTGAACCTCTTCGGAGTTTGAGACTCAAGCTCGCCGTGACACATCATTTGGATATAGTGGAACACATAGTAGCCACATAGGTTGTTTTCCGTGATATTGTTGTTTTACCTATGGTCGATGCGGGCAATTATGGATCAAGAATAACAAGAAATATTAATTGACAAAGGGCAATTACGCTGCTTTAGCGCATCTACCGCTTAGCTTGACATCAATTCCTTCTTAAAACGTTCTTTCAATCTCTTGAAAGCTCAGAACGCCTTTGTTAAGGAGGTTAATTATCCACCGGTATTTCTTTTGCGGTTTTCTCCGTGAGTCTTGGACGATGATCATGCTTTGGTCAAGCTTTATGATTATAAGGATCCAGTGGAACCTATTTATATATTGCAACAGTTATGAGATGTAATTAAACAATATATAGTGTGCCATCAGGTGCCTTAAGCAATATAAGAACGAGACAGCACGTACTTAAAGTTGAATGGCAGAAGTATGTATGGCTTGTAGTGTTGTTGTACTAGTGCATGTACAACGTAGTCATGGATTTTTTTTGGTTTTCCAGGGTATTGCCCGACTTCCTCGTTGACCAACCAAGGGTCAAGGAAGCCAATTGAGCTTGGCTTCTGCTTTCTAAGTCTTTGTATCTCCATTCTACAGAAAATGGGTTAATTGAGTTAATTAATTAAGGTTCTCGGCAAGCAGCATGTATAGATATATATACATCATGTGGAGTCGACACTCACAGACACCAGCAGGTCATGAAGGACACGTTGACGACGTCTGCATGGTACACATTGTACCAGTCTTCAAATTCAAAATTTATCAATTGATCATTCCCTCGAAACAAATGTTCTTCTTGAAACGAGACGTGGCAATGAGCATATCCCCTGGCGGACCTGTGTTCGTACCATTCATGCGCGCGTCGCATCTTGACCGGTAGTTTCCTTATGTCCTTAGGATCTACCAACGGCTGGCCTAGTTTAAATGGCCACCTGACTTGTGCAATTGGAAGATCATCAGTTAATCCACGGGCGGCTTCTATGTTATCAAGGCCAGCTTCCCTCATGAAGTCATACTCCATCTGTATACGTTTTGCCTCCTCCTGTTCTTTCTTGCTCATGTATGTGCCCTGAGATTGTTTACTCTTGAAGACGTGCTTTCGATAGTTCTTTGGTAGTCGGACAGAGAGGCGGTCTTTGAACGGTTGTCGCGAAGAAGTCCGCGATCTTTGGATCAATTCGCCTTTGGCGGTGGATTTGTTTTAGCTTTATACCCTCGTATCCATGCGTACACAGTTTTCGCGACTCGCTTCTTCGGGCCTCAAAGGCCATCTCATAAGGTGTTTTTCGGTTCCTTCATTCTCTATCCGAATGGAAAACCGCCGCCCTATTTGCTTGGTGTCGTTCTAGCTGCAGAATGCTCCTTTTGTTAGCAAGCTTCATCGGGGAGATGCCGGCTCGTTGTTTCCCTGAGGTCGCTGCTTCTTTTGCTTTGAGGGGTGGCGGCGGTGTTAGCTTCAGCGCATAGCGCTAGCGAGTGGTGGAGTGCTTTGTCTCACCGGCGAGGCGTTGCGTGGTGGCGTGGCCTGTCTTGGTGGAGGAGGTGAGCTCCGTCTTGGTGGAGTGTTCTGCCTCGGTATAAAAGTCACCTCCGCACCATCAGGAAACACGATGTAATTCTTCCGCCAGAGGATGATGTTATGCACGGCCTCTCCAAGCTTGGTCACATCGTCTCCTCCAGCAATATCGAGCTCCATATCCTCAAACCCGGCCACCACCTCGTCCACTGTGACCTTGGAGTATCCCGCGGGTATAGGGTTACAGTGGAATGTCTGGCCAGACTCCACCGGGAAGGCCAAAGCGTAAGCCACCTTGAGGGTGAGGTTGTGCAGTTGGACGCGTAGCTCACATTGGCGGGGCACGGTGATGTCGTCCACGGGATAACGGGCCTGCAATTCATCGGTAGGCACGTTGTTTGACGCGTAGCTGCTTCGCCGACCGGAGCCCGGGGGACTAATCACGTTGTCCGGAGGCATGACGATAACCCCACCTAGTCTTTGAAGACTGGTGATTGCAGCATGTACTTCCCGCTTTAGCATTTCTGCCATGTTTTCCTTATGCTCCTTGAGCTCCCGTTCGATTTTGCTGACTCTGTTGTGTTCTCTTACTTTCCTTCTTTCCCGGCTCCGGTATGTGGCTTGATCATTTGAGAAGCCAGCCATCCACGGACCACGGCACATGCTTGCCAAGTCCTCGTGTCCTTCCTGGATGCTCTGCGTTCCCGAGTGCGTACGTAAGCTCGTCATTCTCCCTGTCTACCACCAAGGATCCTGCACGTTGCTTCTCGATGGCTTCCACAATCCTTTCTTTCACGGGTTGCACTTGTGGTGCCATCTCCAGCTTGCCATCATCCTTCAGCCTCCCTCCGTGGCCCAAGGTCCAGTTGCGTGGGCGGAGCTCCCAGTCTTCTGTTTCAGGTATTATACCCTTTTTTCTAAGCTCTTCTTCCTACTTCTCTCATTTTGGCATAGCCTTGATGTAACCACCGGACCCGAGATGGTGGTGCTATTTTTTCTTCTGTGCATTGACCTTGTTCTGCTCATTCGCGGCCTTGCCTTCAACCGACAGCTTGTACTCCTCGAATGCTTGCCAGTGATCCTCTAGCTTCGGATACTTATTGAAGTCTGGGGTTGTTCCGGTCTCCACGTATTTTTTACAGAGCTCGCTCTTCCACGACTGAAAGCATAACGCCATCTTGCTCAGAGTAAATTTCTTGCACTTGTTTTCGTGAGCCGTCGGAATCGTGAAGTTTTCCTTTATATCCTTCCAGAGCAGCTCTTTCAGAGTCAGAGGAACCTTGGGCCATGTCTTGATGCTAATAGGGACGTGATCCCTCACAATGACTCCGCATGCGTTGTTGAAGGGGCAAGTGCCGACATAGGGGCTTCGCTTCCCAAAGGGTGAAACTTGAGTAATCACGCACTTTGTCGACGGCTTTTGTTAGGCCCTCGTATTTGCTTGGATTGGTCGTTGACGCGTTGCGGCTTGAAAAAGAAGAGGAACACGTGTCGGAGGTTTATTGCTGTGAAGTAATATGATAAGAAACGGTCATTTTAGTGGCCAGGCTATAAATACCTCACAGTCGCCGACATTAGTTTCATCGACTTCAGCCTGAATGGCGTGATCACCAGCTTCAGCCTGGCCGGTTGGATCACCGGCTTGAGCCGGGGCGGCCTGATCAACGGCTTGAGCCGGGACGGCCGGATCCACTGGGTTGGCCTCTACGTAGCTTATCAAGGTGCCCATCGCGATTTCGTTTAGTAGAAACTCATCTCCCTCTTCGAAATCAAGGTCACGTCCGAAGTGCGCCATCTATCACTGTGCATGAACGCGAAATACTAGAGCATTTAATGCATTCGTCCACATGAAAAAAATACAATATTTGAATTTGTTTTGCAATATTTGAATACAAAAATAATCCATACAAACGATACAAAAATAATTCATACAAACGATACAAAAAACTGATTCAATACAAAACGATACAAAATATACAATTCCAGATTATCTTCAAATGGGGAATATACAATTCTGTCCCCCCAATTCTAAACATCAGGCATGGTAGCTTTGGGAGCTGGAAGCATCTGGGGCCAAGCGGTTCTTAATTGCCGTTGACTTTTGTACACGCATTTGACCATTCGTCTTATTCAAAATAGTTATATAAATATTATTTATTTTTGTTATGATTTGATTTATTATTAAATGTATTTAAGTATGACTTATATTTTTACATATTTGAACTAAATTTTTGAATAAGACGAATGATTAAAGGAGTGTACAAAAGTTAATGGCGACTTCTTTTTGTGACCGGAGGTAGTATATCGTTTGCGTTGTACAAAAATGACAAATTTTCAGTGTTACCTTTTGATTTCAATTTAAAATATAAAAATGATCAGGTGCAAATTAGATTAAGATGTACAACTTAAATTTTTTATTTCTTGTTACAAAGGGACATGCTGTAGCATTTTGTAATTATTTTTAAAAGTGCTACCCAAGGCCCCAAGCCCAAGCCCCTGCACACACGCTTTGAAGGTCCTTCCTGATACCCAGGACTTCAAGGTCGTTCCGAGCACTCACTGTATCTTTCGATTTCCCGTACAGATCTATATAGCCTAGGAAGCTCACACAGACGTTCTTGGTGATGTGCATGAAGTCCAGTGAGTGGCGAACATCCAAATTTTTCCAGTAAGGCAAGTCCCAAAATATTGACTTCTTCTTCCATATGGGTGCATGGCCATCCTCATCATTCGGCACAGATTTGCTTCCCGGACCCTTTTCAAAAACTATCTTTAGATCCTTCACCATAGCAAACACCTGCTTGCCACTTCGATGCATCGGCTGGGAACGATGTTCTTCCTCCCCATTAAATTCCCTGCGTTTCTTCCGCAACGCGTGGCTCCGAACAAGAAACCTGCGATGCCCCATGTACACCATCTTCCGAGAGCCTTTCATGTACGTGCCATCGGTTTGATCCAAACACTGCACACACGCTTTGAAGCCTTTGCCAGTTAGGCCAGACAGGTTACCAAGCGCTGGCCAGCCGTTGATTGTTACAAATAACATTGCAAGCAGGTTGAAATACTCCTTTTGTATTCGTTTCAGACCTTTACACCGTTCCATAACGTTTGAAGATCTTCGACCAAAAGTTTCAGATAGACGTCGATATCATTTCCGGGTTGCTTAGGGCCTTGGATCAACAACGGCATTATTATGTACTTTCTCGTCATGCACAACCATGGAGGAATATTATACACACATAGTGTGACTGGCCAGGTGCTATGGCTGCTGCTCATGTCTCCGAAAGGATTCATCCCATCGGTACTCAAACCGAACCTTATGTTTCTGATCTCGTTTGTGAAGTCTTTGTACTTCCGATCGACCATCCTTCACTGCGAGCCATCTGCCGGATGCCTAAGCATTCCGTCGACCTTACGCTCTTCTTTGTGCCAACGCATCATCTTCGCATGCGCTTTGTTTGCAAACATACGCTCCAGCCTTGAAATCAGAGGAAAATACCACAACGCTTTTGCCGGTGCTCTCTTCTTCACACGCACCCCATCTATTTCACCTGGATCGTCACGCTTCGTCTTATACCGGGGTTCCTTGCACACTGGACAGGCATCCAAGTCGGTATTTTCACCGCGATATAGGACACAGTCGTTGCAACATGCATGTATCTTCCGTACTTTCAATCCTAAGGGACACATGACCAGTTTGGCTTGATACGTGGATTCTGGCAGGGTGCTATCTTCCGGGAGCAACTTCTTTATGAGCGTCAGCAACTCATCGAAACCCTTATCTGACACACCATTCACAGCCTTCCTGTCGAACCCGGTCTAGATGACCGAGTCCTAATGTGTTATACAGTACTAGTCCCAGAAGATCATGGCTAGTACACACATCAACAGAACTGATACATTGCCTTCGACTTACATTATTACAACGTAGGGGACTACGGGTCCCAAAAGGAGTCACAATTTAATACATCAAGCACGGCACGCAGGCCGAGATACAGAGTTACACAGACGGTCACACAAGGACCTAACATAGCGCAACTTTATTCTAGCTAGTGGCCTAATCCACAGGCAACGGCGGTAGGAGACACGCAACCCTACTCTTCGTCTTCGTAGTCCTCCTCCTCCTCGTAGTCCGAGTCCTCCTCGAAAGCAGAGTCGTAGGAGAGCTCTGCAGCTGTTGAAATTTTTAAAGGGGGAAAGGGGAAAACAGGGGTGAGTACAAAGGTACTCCGCAAGTCAGGAATATATGCGGATGGGGTTTAGTACAAGAGGAGGGCTTAGGATATTTTGCAGCAATGCATTTATTTATCCTAGTTTTGACAACGCAAGTTCGAAACTTTCAATCTCAACATTTTCTTTGGGCTCTTTTCAAACAGTTCTCGCCACTTGGCCTCAGTGCCATAGCGAGAACGAAATTCTTTCTTCTTTTCTTTCTCCAAACTTGCCAGGTCCGGTTTTCCGCGTGACACTTTCCGATAGGCCGATACCCATTTCGGAATATCACCGGTGGCTCCCAGCTCAAACGGGATCTTTCTCAAAACCTTTCTCAAATCCTTTCTCAACTCCGTTGTTTAAATCCCTTTTTTTAAAAATGGTTTTAAATGAAGAATCTACCATATAATCAGTCCCATCGCACGCTCATAACCGCGAGCACGGCTATCATGACAGTTTTTAACTCTGCAGAGTGGGTACGCTTTACCCTCGAGAGGCTACGCACCCAGACGATGTTTCGCCACAAGACCATCAACCACGAGGGCCAACGATCGGGTCCGTCCCATACCGGAGCTCGAGGTCGTACTGTAATGGCTCCGTTCATAGGATTATAGGATGAGCAGTCCTTAGACTAGGGGAGAGTTTATATTTTAGCCCAGTAAAACCCGGTGCCATACTGCACCAACTGACAAAATATCTCCCTAGTCGGAAAGATTTTGGGGTAAGAGGAAAATCTTTTCCTATCAAGCATCACCCTTGATGCGCTATCCTTTAAATCATCCTTCCCCAAACATTTCTCAACAATATCTCATTTCACACAAATGATTGCATCATTCCGCATAAATGATTTTTAAGCGCTTATCCTACCTCAACAAGGCGCTTAAATATGAGCAATTCATATTTTTAACCTTAGGTTTATCCTACCATATTTCTTACCTTTTCTATTTGGCATAATAACTAATTCTAGCAAATACGGCGTTTATCCTTTAAACTAGCATGCATATTTTCAAATCTAATAAATATTTTCTAAATAACCAAAATGGCTTCTCAATATGATCAAAGGGGACTTGCCTTGGTCGGACGACGGTAGGAACAACCAATGACGCCGGTCGGGTCTACAAGACCTTGGCCCCTACTCGAACACGATCCACACATACAAATGAAAGTAATAAGACATCGTGCATAAAATGTTTTTATGCATTTTATTTTAAATAGAGAGATGTTAGTTTATTTTGCATGCACATGAAATAATGAACCTAAGCACTTGGACTAATGGAAATGCAATGGTTATAAGGGTGCGGCATTGATTAATATTTTTATAAAATCCAGATTGCTGCAAAGTATTTTTGAGAATTTTTACAGAATTTTGGAATGACTTTTGATATATTCCACAAAATCTTTTCTGCTAGAATCTATTGCATTCGCTTTTGGGAAAAAAAATAATAATAATAAAAAAAAAGAGAAGGCCGGCTTGGCCAGTCGGCCCAGCACGAAGAGAGACCCACGGCCCGGCACCGGCTCGGGACGTCCTCCCCAAATTCCCCCCATCGTCGTCAACCTCGGGCCGAGGCGACGGCGAGCGAGGGGCAGGGCGAACCCGACCACCGGCGACCGATTCCGCGCGGGGAGAGGAAGAGGGGGCGACGGCGATGCTAAAGAAGGCCTCGACGGCGAACGAGGCTCACCCCAGAGGCGGTGCGACGGCGAGATGCGGCGGCGAACAGGGGATCCGGTGGTGGCGCGCTTCTTGACTCGGCGGTGCTCCGGGACTCCTGACAGAGAGAGAGAGATGGTGAGGGGGAGACGACGGTGCTACACTGGGTAGCCAAGAGGAGCTCACCGAGGAGAAGGCGAGGCACGGCACGGCGCTAGGCGAGGAGAAACGGGTGGCACAGGGCGGGTTTTATAGGCGAAGGTGGCTTGGTGGGAACGGCTCGATCTTTAATGTCGCCGGTGAGCACAGCGAGCAGGGAGACACCGATAGACCTTCGCTATTGCTCAACAGCGGCGGTGAAACGATGGCGCGGCCAGGGCGGCACTGGCGGCGAGGGCGATGGCGCGGCAGGGCATGGTCAAGGCGCGGTCTCCGGGGTAATAGGTGGCGCCAAGCGTACGGGCGACGCTGGCGGCGGGTAGGCGGTGGAGTAATAAGCTAGGCGACGGCGCGACGGGGGAGTTATGGCGGGGCAGCGGCGGTTTGCGAGAAGCAGAGGCGGTCGGCGAGGCAACATGGCCGGCACAAAGCGGAGGCGACGGGCAAGCGGACTGCAAGGCGCGCGGCAGGCGGCGACGCGCGGCCTGGGGAGTGAGAAGGGAGCGGGGAAGGGGCTGCAGGGAGAGCGAGGGCGAGCGAGAGAGAGAGAGACGAGAGCAGAGACGCACTCACGAGGAAGGGGAAAAACGACGGGGAAGGATCTGACCGGGGGGACCCGTCGGTCAGCGAGGGCGATGGAGAGGAGAAGCGCGGGCCCGCCGGTCAGCGGCGACGCGGATGGCGCGAGCTGGGCCGGGGAAGTGGGCCGCGCGGGGAGAACAGAGGCGGGAGGAGAGAGCTGGGCCGGGGAAAACTCGGCCCGAGAGGAGGAGAGATTTCTCTTTTTATTTTCAGACATTGTTTTTCTCTTTTCTTCTTTCAAAAGTTTAACAAAATTTATTTAAAAATACTTTTAAACATCTGACACCCAAGACAATGATTTTCACTTTAAAAATTAATAACCCAAACCATTCCCAGAAAGGTTACAAGCAATGAGGATGCCAAGACGATTTTCAACACTTAATTAGTCTTAATATTTAATTATGCTTTTTAATGAAATTATTAACGTGCCAAATTTTGATTTGAAAATTTGGGATGTTACACTTCCATTGCATGAGCTCCAGTGTAGTGCGTAGCTTCTTATGCCCCTGACCATAATTTGGGTACAAAAGAGTTCTCTGGTCCTCCAACAATCCCTAATACTTCTTATATTGTTTGTCCTCCGTGATATCTCCCTCTGTGTCACGCAGCATCTGGTCCAGGTCATCATCCACACCAAACTGATCGTCTTTTGTATCTTCTACGTCCTCGTATGTCGTCGCGTCCGGCATACCATCATATGTCACTTCCTCTTCATCGGCTTCTTCTTCGTCTTCTATGCTGGTATGCTCTACTTCGTCGTGGTGAGTCCAACATGTATAGTTCGGTATGAAACCTCTCATCAACAAGTGGCCCTGTATTCGTCCTCGCATTGAGTGCTCTTTCTCGTTTCTGCAATCTACGTACGGACACCGTATGAAGCTTCCTGGAGTCAAGTCTCGAAATACGACATCGAGAAAAGTATTCACGTCATCGATGAACTCTCTTGTCCGACGATCCGCATACATCCATTGCCGGTTCATCTGCACCAATTAAATTAATAAGAACACTTATTATATTTTTCAAATTGAAATATTTAACTCGAAATAACTAATTATTATATTTTTTAATTACCTCTAAACTTTCTTGATTTTTATAGCTAAACCTCACAAATTTAAAAACTTTTTTCAAAAATATTTTTATTTACATTTCAGACACAAAAAAAATTATTACCAACCTAGCAAAAAACCTAGATCTATTTTGCTCTAAAGCAAATGAAATAATCACCCTACCTACTATTTTAAACTAATGTGAAACTAAAACCATCTAATAGATCACCACATTGCCTCAAAAGATCTAGAAGGGAGAGCTAGCTAAGGCACCATGCTAGATCTAGCTCTCTAAAACAAATAATCACCCCTACCAACTAATTTCAACATCTTATACATCATCAAAAAAGATACAAAACTAATATGAGACTTAAAACCCCCAATAGATCTACATCTTATCTCAAATTATCTAGAGAGAGAGAGAGCTATAGCAAAACAAACACCCTTCAATTCAAACAAGATTATTTAATATTTCTCCACATCCAATGCAAAAAGATAAGCAACATCGATATGAAAATGATGTTTAGACCATGTTTACTTATCTTGGAAATCTTAATTTGGAGTTATTAGCCCCAATTAAAAATTTTGGCAAGACTCTCCCTGCATGAACATTTTCGCCCGTCGCTGCTACATCGCCGAAATGCCGGGAGGAAGAATGGGTTAAATGCACTGGACGCAAAGGGAAAGGGCATATGCAAGCGGTTTGTTGCAGAGACAGCACACTATAAGCGGTTCTTATCACGAACCGCTTACAGATTATTTTAAGCGGTTGGTGATACGAACCGCTTACAGTATGCTATCTCTGCAAGCGGTTTGTATAACCAACCGCTTGCATATGCCCTTTCCCGTCACCCTCCCGCCCGTTGGCCACGAACCGCTTGTGGCGATCGGGTCGCAAGCGGGTTCAAGCGAACCGCTTGTGATGAGCCGCTTGGGAAGTCCCGATCCGTAGTAGTGACGTGCGGTTACGTGCGTGCTCCATTCACTCGCGCGCGGTGCCCTTTGCCTTCTTCCTTCCTTGCTGGAGGCCAGGAGGGTGGAGCCATGAGCATCCTACTACTACACTATGGGTGGCAACATGTGCGTGAATGCGTACGTGCATGACGCCACCTTGTTTAGGTGCACCGCCGGCGTTGGACGGCAGGCCCGGCGAGCTTAATTTGTCGTGGATCCATTCATTCTTTCCTGGTTTGAACAGGCAAGCCAAAAAAAGATTATTACTACCTGACTTCGACAGTACGTGGGATGGGAAAAAGATGTGTTATTGTATGGCAAGAAAAGGCGTAAAGACACCGTTGTCGGTCGGATTTTGCTGTGAGATGGGTGTACGCAACAAAGTGTGAGGGGGCAAGATTCAATTGTGCTTAGATTAATAGAAAATACAGATGTACAAAGGAAACAATGTTTTATTATTCTTAGATTAAATCGATTCCAATGGTGCATCTTTCTCCTTTATATATTGCTAGCGGTTTTGCTCCCTGCTGGCGCCGCGCGCTGGCTCGAAAGCAAGCCGCCGCCACGCCGCCGACGCCGCCGCCTCGCCGAGGACGCTGCTCGCACCACCACGGCAGGTTTTTTCTCCGGGCGCCGACCTTCGCCGCCACCCGGACATCTCCTCCTGCGGCTGGCCCGACCTCGCCGTCCGTCCGTCATCAACGTCTCGACTCTTTGCCCGCCGCCACCGACCACCGCCCGCCGCTGTTCTAGAGTTTTTTTTCACTTTTTTTATACTGTTTTTTAGTACTTCTGTACGGTGGAATTTTTATATAATCGTACTGAAAAAATGATCGCCTGCACGAAACGCAAAACGCATGTGTCTACGTTCTAGTCGGTCCCTATTGCTAGTTATTCAGAGTTCAATAGGTCCACGAGTGGGCCTAGCCCGAGTAGCGTTCGGCCCGAGGCTGTACCAAACCTAGGTGCAAACTCTTCCGATGTGTCTAGTTTGTTTCTACATCTCTCGCATCATCCCCTCGAAATTATACTCATCATCCAAGCAGCTTCCACCGACATCACACTCTTCATCAAAATCATCATTACAGTTTATAATGGATGAATTATCATATTCTTATGTATTCTTTTCTTCATTGTGGTGGGTCGTCTGTTTGGTTGAAGAAAGGGCGCGGGACGTTTTTACTGCAACGCTACCCCGTCACGGCGGGATTCTGGCCCGTAGTCCGACTCGAAAAAATGAGTCAATCATGGTAGTCCCGCAATTGGCCAGCCGCCTATCCTGGCCGATGTTGCATGACGGCCGGTACGGCCGGCAAAACTAATCGCAGCGACGACGAAGAAGGAATCTGCGAAAAATGTCGCCAATCTTTCTGGCATCGATCGATCTAGGACATCTTCATGTACGTTTTTTCTTCCCTCTCTTTTTTTACTAGAAATTTGAAGACAGCGACAAGTCACAGGTGTACACGATCCACGAACGTAGCACTTCAAAGTTTGATGCCGACGCGGCGATTCTGGACTTGCTTTTCCACGCGACATTGAAAACGCCACGATCTGAATTACACGTACGACACGTAGCAAGGCAAGATGATGTACGTCCGGCCACATACATCAAAGTTGAACTCTAAACCTTGGCCTTCAAGTTAGTATATGCATGTGAACTTTCAACTCCACACCCAAATCTTGGCCTTCAAGTTAACCGCGCGCTGAATCGCAAGGATAATTTTTTAGTGGTGTTGGTTTAGTTAATTAGTTCGACAACCTATCAATCTAACACGTTCGTTTCGTCCCACGCAAATATATCCCTCCGTTCCAAAATATAAGGCAGTATTTTGACTGCACAAATGTCTTTAAAGGTAGAGTTTGATTGTTAGATTACTCTATTATATATTATGAATTGTTACAATATAATATTGTATCAAAAAGCACTTTGAAATATGAACAATTTGGTACAACTTTGATATACTAACGATGCATATTATTTGATTTAATTATGGTTAAAAATTACTAAGTTTGACTTTTCTCCGGTCAAAATACGCCTTATATTTTGGAACAGAGGGAGACTCTCCGGTCAAAGTGGTATACTGCAACGCCCTAGGTTGTTACTTATCAATTTCTTTGGTTGATATGAATATCCTAGATAGGGTGATGTCAGTCATTAGCACGAAGTAAGCTAATGTTCTCGTCTATTTACCCAGAGTGAGACTATACATATATATAAAGCAGAATAAAATAGAGTCACCATGTTAATCTTATAATACTAGAAATTACATTCTTGGTAAAACAAATCAAACGGATTATTGTTAAAAAGATTCGAACCGTTTCAAAGACCCAACATGAATTTTTTTTTTTTGCATTGGGCTCTTTCATTAACTGATGTAAAGATCAGTTAGTTCACCATAGTTTTTCTTTACGGAAAGATAATGAGATGGCTCCCTATGCTCTGATTGATTTCACATGTTAATGGGAGAAAAGAAAAATATATGTAACGTTGATTATGGTGTATCGAATTATAACGGCTTAGATTAGAAGAAAGGGTCCATACATACTACAATAATAAAATAAAATAAAATAATAGAAGTTTAAAATAAAAATAATATAAATAAAAGTCCTTGTCATACGTATTAAAAGAAAGACCTCATATTAACTAGAATAAAAGATTGAATAGATTCATAATAAAAATAATGTCCATACAAGGTTAAATAACATGTATTAAATCTATCCGTCCAACTGCTCAAGATATTCTACTCGTTGTTGTATAATAAAAACAGGACCCAACCCTTTAGTAGTGGATTTTTTAATTTTGGAAAAAGTCCATTTTACATATCTGAACTATCAACAAAGCCCACTTAACCCTCCAAACTATAAAATGATCAATTTCACATACCCCAACTATCAAAACCAGAACAAAAAATCAATATATGGTGGTTTTAATTTAAATAAAACCATTTTACAACCTCAAATTCTTATTAAAATTCAAAATAAGTAAACTGAACCTTTAAAACCACCCTTTGTTGAAGCGTACAATGGAATTATTCAAATTATAAATGGCAAAATCATCTTTAAAACTACCATATGTTAATGTTTGTTCTGGTTTTCATAGTTAAGTTATGTAAAATAGACCATTTTATAGAATGAGGGGTTAAGTGAACTTTGTCGATAGTTCAGATATGTAAAATAAACTTATCAATTAAAATTTTAACATATATTTTTTCAAGTTTCAGCGACGCCGTTATGACGTCAGCCATCTGATCTGGCATCCATCTTTAATTATAATATATAGATGTACGTTACCTTTTGCGTGGTCGCAGTGCGGTGGTTTGCCGATATTCGAGAGAGGTGCAAATATTTAACGGTTTTGGCCTGTAGGCAACGGTAGTCAGGCTGCATGCATGCCATCACGGATGACTGCATCTGCATGTATCATAAGAGCGGTCAACGCAAATTAACACACGGTTGCACGTGGTTTTCAATCCTTTTCCAGCTTTGAGCTTTGACGCCCGAAACTTCCTCTACTTTTTGCGCGGCTTTGCCTGGAAATCTGGAATTCCCTGCTCATCCATACATATGATCCATGTTGTGATTATTCCGGTCCACGTACCACTTCACAGGGAATGGTCAAGGTACTGCTCTATGATTTTCGCTTTGACCCGGCTAGGATTTGAATGAAAGCACGCACGTAGAGAGTAAATGAAGAGAACGGCCGGCGGTGGGGTTAAAAGATGGATTAGGGGGTTTAACCAAACACCAATAAGGTAATTAATAAATACTCCCTCAGTACTTTTTAATTTTACGTCTTTAACTTTCAACACATCTTATATCATTCGTCTTATTAAAAAATTTAGTACAAACATGTAAAAATATAGGTCATGCTTCAAATACCATTAATAAAAATACATAAATCACATCAAAATAAATGATATTTATATAGTTTTTTGAATAAGGCGAATGATCAAATCCGTGTCTAAAAGTCAAAAGCGTAAAATAAAAAAGAATAGAGTGAATATTAGATTAATCGGTTAACACAATTAACCTGTCTAACGCATATCAAAAAATGGGATAATATCCCTCTCTACAAACACAACCTACCGGACCAAACGTATAAAGGCCTTGTTTGTTTCAGATTAAATTAAATTAAATTAAATGAATATTTGTTATTTTTGTATAGGCCAAATGTTATAATATGTTGTAGTTATTTTTGTGGGGTTTTAAACAGTTCTTCTTAAAGTTTGCAAAATAATTTTTTCATAATTTTTCAATTTTTTTAAAATATCTTTCGAGTATATCACAAATTTACTACGGTAAAACGTAACTCAACATTAATATGAAACAAACAAGGAAAGTTAACTTGGGCAAGTAATAAAGACGGACATGGATGAGTCTCCATACCGTACAGACGTACGTGGTCGGCTTTGGAGGCTTTTACTAATTAATTTGGACCACGCGCGGTGAGCCGCTGGGATGTCAACCATCTAGATCAAAGGCCAGGTAGGCAGGCAGCATGGGCCAGCCGGGCAGCCTCCCCCTTGACCCCTGTTCGCCGTCAATTAATTCAACTGCGAGCCTGCGACTCGTCGAGCTTCCCCGCCCGGAAACGTGAAACGTGCAGCGCAACACACGTACGTTTTCTCTCCGTTGCGGCCAGGTGATGCGACGGAAGAGGGGTACGTACGTGGCTCCACACTCCAGTGGCTGCCGGCTAATTGATGGCATGCAGCGCAATGAGCGAAAAACTGCCAGAAAGCACTGTGCTCATTGTGTACTTGTCTAATCGTTTACAGCCATTGAGGGTTTGATAGCTAGTTTTGTTAAGTTTGGTTTTGTTGAGCTAACGTTTGTTATTTTATATATACCAAACTTTGAAATATTTTGTAGCAGTTTTTTTTTTGTGGTTTTTCTAAAGATACACAAATCTTAAAAATAATCTTTAATGATTTATTTTAGTCCTTTCGTGTCCCCTTTTAGTGGCACTTAATTTTTGGTCCAACAAAATTAAATCCAACAAAAACTAGCTATCATCTTCGGTTTGCGGTTCGGTTCGATTCGGTTAGTCAAAAAAGTTTTTTAAAAATTACAAAAGACTATAAAATTATCTGTAAATATTTTTAAAACCTTTAAGTAAAAGCCTATTAAGTCTCAAAAATTTATTGCAATATGTTGCACCGAATAGTTTATAGAAAATGATAAATGTTAGCTCATTCAAATAAAACAAACCAAACCGTGAAACAAAGATGTAGTGAAAGAATACAATACAACAAGAATTGTTAAAGAACAACGGTATGTAGTTTTGTCCCTACATGGTTATGTGAAAAAGAGAGAACAACGTAAAAAATTGTTGATGTTATGTTTTGCCACCTTAAAAATCGGCGTTCGGCAATTTGCAACTTCATGTGAACACATATGCTATCGAATCATGAAGTGTCCATGCTTAAAGAATCTCGTGTCCTTCTTCAACATCTGCAAATATATGAAAAACGTGTTTTGAATAATTTTGTTTACAAATATAAAACGTGCATGCAAATTTATTGATATTTTTCCTTATTTAGCCTTATTTTTTTCACAATTCTCTCTTGCATTTATGAAGAACTCTCTCGCATAATATTCTCTCTCATATTTTCAAAACATCTATAAATAGATAGCATGGTTATTTTGTATTAACTTTCTCTTGATTTTACTTCTTTTTTAATCTACGTGCTAAATTAAAATAAGTTCTACATAAAAAATTGAGGGAGTAATTTACATGGGAGGTGCACTGTTACTCTGGATATAAATTATCCGAATCATGGCAACGGCTGGGTCTGCCGGAATCACTTTTTTTTTAGCGAGAATTATTTTCCTAAAATTTGTTATTGAAGCTGCTTTTCTTTTATGGAGTACTCCTACTAGTTATGTCATTGAAGATGCTGGCTGGCTGCTGTATGAACAGGCCGTTCTAGAAGGCAGATGTTGCCGCGATTCCGCGAACCTCTTTATTAGTTCCAAACTTGTTTTATTGGAGTTAAATAAACGGGGGCAGAACCTAGCCTTCTAGAAGCGACAAGCGGAGCCCCAGGAACGCATGGAGGATTCGGTGGGCCTCCCTAATGACCTGGCAGCATTCTCCGGGTCTCCTGCCCCCGGCCCCACGTTCTGACCGTCCCATGACCCATCAGCCGATCCGCATTCCAACACCTACAAAAGCCCCCTCCCTCCTCTCCCTCCTCGCCCAGACTCCCACAGTCCCACTCCCACGCCACGCACCGCCACAGCGGCGGCAGAGACCGCACATCGAATCGAAATTCGGAACCCCTTCCCCCGAAATCGCGCCAGGATTGAGGACTGCGCCGCGCGGAAGAGGGGCGGTGGTGGTTGGGTGGGTTCGCCGGCGGCAGGGCGTAGCTCGCGAGAGGGAGAAGAGATGGAATCCGCGGCGGCGGACATCCAGAAGGTGGCGAGCATGCGGCGGGACAGCGGGTCCATGTGGCGCCGCGGGGACGACGTCTTCTCGCGCTCCTCCAGGGAGGAGGACGACGAGGAGGCGCTGCGCTGGGCCGCGCTCGAGAAGCTACCCACCTACGACCGCGTCCGCCGCGCCGTCCTCCCGCTCGGTGGGGTGGAGGCGGGCGGCGAGGGCGGGAAGGGGGTCGTGGACGTGCTCGGCCTCGGCCCGCGCGAGCGCCGGGCGCTCCTGGAGCGGCTCGTGCGCGTCGCCGACGAGGACAACGAGCGCTTCCTCCTGAAGCTCAAGGACCGCCTCGAGCGGTGCGTGGTGGTTTCTAGTAGTCCCTTCGTGTACTGCGTCTGCATGCGGGTGGTTGCCTGCCGGGTGCTTGATGATTTGCTCGCCGTTGGTTGTGCAGGGTTGGGATCGACGTGCCGACGATCGAGGTGCGGTTCGAGCACCTGGAGGCGGAGGCGGAGGTCCGCGTCGGCAGCAGCGGCCTCCCCACCGTCCTCAACTCCATCACCAACACGCTCGAGGTGCGGGCCCATGTCTTGTGTTCGTCTTCCGTGCTGAGTTTGGTTTTTTTCGTGTGATAGAGAGAGATGATTTGGTTTGTTTAGGAAGCGGCGAACGCGCTGCACATCCTGCCTAGCCGGAAGCGGAGCATGCCCATCCTCCACGACGTCAGCGGCATCATCAAGCCCCGCAGGTCTCCCCTTCATCAGTTCACAAATAAGATCTGGAATATTTACCAACCCGGGTCTAATGGAACTCCATGTCTTTGCTTCTTCCACCTCACGCTCTTCCCGTGTGTGCAGGATGACCCTGCTGTTAGGCCCGCCTGGGTCCGGCAAGACCACCTTGCTGCTCGCGTTGGCCGGAAGGCTTGACAAAGACCTCAAGGTTGGTAAAACAATACTATGACTTGTTCGCATTACAATAGTTAAGATGTCTCCGAACAATCCATCCATATTCTGCGGGACCGGCTTGACATCAGGCGACGAGCGTTATTCAGGCCTTGTTTGTTTTAGATTAATGTTGAGTTGCGTTTTACTGTAACAAATTTGTGGCACCCTCAAAATATACTTTAACGAGTTCAAAAAATTATGAAAAAAATATTTTACAAACTTTAAGAAGAACTATTTAAAACCCCACAAGAATGACTGCAAAACATTACATCATTTAGCTTATACAAAAATAACAAATTTTCATTTAATTTAATTTAATTTAACCCTAAGTCGATTTTCTATGCCATGGATTAAACAATAAACACCTTCATAAGGCATATAAAAGATTCAATGGAAGTATATAGATATGTGAGAAAATCGACTGAGACTTATCTAAAAATCAATCGCCTAATAATTAGCAAAAACGATATTCTGCCCTTATGCACATCTCATCTGCATCTCGTGTTCAGTACCAAATGGGCAGCCAAGAAGCAGGGCACGCATCACGGACAAACACATTTGATTTGTGTATTGACTTGAACCGATGTGTGTGTGCAGGTTTCTGGCAAAGTGACCTACAACGGGCACGGGATGGACGAGTTTGTGCCGGAGAGGACCGCAGCGTACATTAGCCAGCATGACCTCCACATAGGAGAGATGACCGTCAGGGAGACGCTCGCCTTCTCCGCGCGCTGCCAGGGAGTTGGTAGTCGTCTTGGTATGATTATTTCTCAGCGATTATGCACATGAATGATATTCTGCTGCTTGCGATTTCTGTGGGTTTGGCATAGTTTTTTTTGAAAGGCCAAGGAAAACTTGGCAATTTCATTAATTAGGAAGAATAGTTACAACAGATATGCTTACTCCTACCGTCTTTTTGGTTATGTTGCCAGATATGCTGACCGAGTTGTCCAGGCGAGAGAAGGCAGCCAATATCAAGCCCGATGCTGATATTGACGCGTTTATGAAGGCAAGAAAGCTATCCGACAAATGCATAAAAGATTGTAGTGTCTTTTGTTCAGTTTTCCATGATTACTTTAACTAACACAGCAGCGACGTCGAAGTAAAAATTTTATGGTTTAATTAATTAGGCATCTGCAATGGGAGGACAAGAGGCCAATGTGATCACTGACTATATACTGAAGGTACATGCATCTTTGAGCTAGAACAACGAGCAATTTAAGACTGAATAACCGCAATTCGTCTTGTTCATTATTTTGGAGTGATCTATTGTAGATATTAGGACTAGAGATATGCGCTGACACGATGGTAGGGGACGAGATGCTGCGGGGAATCTCTGGTGGACAACGGAAGCGTGTTACAACCGGTAAAACATATAGGATCTGATCAGTACCGTTTCAGTTCAAGAACAGAGGCTGTTAACAAAGTTCAATATGAATATTTTTACCTGGATATGTTCTACAGGCGAGATGCTGGTAGGGCCTGCAAAGGCTCTGTTCATGGACGAGATCTCGACTGGGCTTGATAGCTCCACCACGTTCCAGATTGTGAACTCGCTGAGGCAGTCCATCCACATCCTTGGTGGCACGGCTGTCATCTCCTTGCTGCAACCGGCTCCTGAAACCTACAACCTATTTGACGATATCATCCTCCTCTCAGATGGGCAGGTCGTGTACCAGGGCCCCCGAGAGGATGTGCTCGAGTTCTTTGAGTCCGTGGGGTTCAGGTGCCCTGAGAGGAAGGGTGTTGCTGACTTCTTGCAAGAAGTATGTACATTACCCTGCCTTCTATCGTACACACAAGCAAGTTTTTGGCAGTTTATCTCATCATCTCTGTGTAAATAATGATTCAGGTGACTTCGAGGAAAGATCAAAAGCAGTACTGGGCATGTCACGATGAACCTTACCGGTTTGTGCCGGTTAAGGAGATCGCGACGGCATTCAAGTCATTCCACTCTGGGAGGGCTATAGCAAACGAGCTTGCTGTTCCATTTGACAAGAGCAAGAGTCATCCAGCAGCGCTGACCACCACTAGGTATGGTGTGAGTGGCAAGGAGCTGGTGAAGGCAAACATCAGCCGAGAGATCCTGCTTATGAAGCGGAATTCTTTTGTCTATATGTTCAGAACTTTCCAGGTAACTTATCATTTTTATTTTCTGAAAATATTTAAAGTATTTGTCATGTCCATTTTTAATCAAATGAAGCCAAATGATCTTTTATTCTTTGGCTTTAGATTATTATGGGCTAAAACAAAATGACACATCAAACGGAAACAACCTCTCTGTGATTTTTAAATCTCAGGGGTAAGGTTGTATACACCGACCCCCCTACCCCGCTTTTGCGGGAGTTTTTCCTCAAAACATTAGAGTATGACGATGATGATGATTTCAATTATTTGTCATTTGTTCTTTAGAGTGATTGTTACATACGAGAAAATAAAAGCAATATCGCTGACTTCTTGATGCTCTGACATTGCAGCTGATGTTGATGTCACTCATTGCAATGACACTTTTCTTCCGAACAAAGATGAAGCGTGACTCAGTGATCAACGGGGGCATCTACATGGGCGCAGTTTTCTTTGGAGTGCTCATGATCATGTTCAATGGATTTTCTGAGCTAGCACTCACCATCTTCAAGCTGCCGGTATTCTTCAAGCAAAGGGACCAACTATTTTATCCAGCATGGGCCTATACTATACCATCATGGATCCTCAAGATCCCAATCACGTTTATTGAGGTTGGCGGTTTTGTTTTCATGACATACTATGTCATTGGGTTTGACCCAAATGTAGGCCGGTGAGATTTAATCTTGTCAATATTAATGTTCTGTTTTCTCTAATGAATATGTATCATAAGCAATTTTTTCCCCTTTTTATTTAGTAATATTCTGAGGTTAGATGTTGCCCTCAGGTTCTTCAAGCAGTATATGCTTTTGTTAGCAGTCAATCAGATGGCGGGATCACTCTTCCGATTTATCGGTGGGGTAGCAAGGAATATGATTGTTGCAAATGTTTTTGGATCATTCATGTTGCTAATTTATATGGTCTTGGGAGGATTTATTCTTGTAAGAGGTAAATCTAATACCCATTTCTTACTTCATAGTTCTTTGTGATGCATCTTTCTCATAAGGCAGGTGCTTCTTTCTATTTAAACAGAGAAGGTGAAGAAATGGTGGATTTGGGGCTACTGGATCTCCCCAATGATGTACGCACAGAACGCTATCTCAGTGAATGAGTTCTTGGGGCACAGCTGGGACAAAATCTTGAACAGCTCTGTCTCAAATGAGACCCTTGGTGTGCAAGTCCTCAAGTCCCGCGGAGTGTTTCCTGAAGCCAAGTGGTATTGGATTGGCTTCTGTGCCATGCTCGGATTTACCATCCTCTTCAATGCTCTTTTCACTCTTGCCCTTACATACCTCAAGCGTGAGTACCAATCAAACTGGCCTGCTCATTTTGCTTGAACTATTTTTGCGCAAACATTTTTTTTTTAATTTGGCATCTAAATTTGCTAATGGTTCAATCTTATGGTTTCCCAGCATATGGTAGGTCCCATCCATCAGTATCTGAAGGGGAGCTGAAGGAGAAGCATGCCAATAAGAACGGTCAGGTTCTGGAGAGCAATCACATGGAGTCAGCTAGTACACATCGAACAACAGAAAATGATACTGAAATAAACTCAGTGATTGTTGAAGATAATTCTGGCCCTACAAAGAGGGGGATGGTCCTCCCATTCGTCCCACTTTCACTGACCTTTGACAACATCAGATACTCCGTTGACATGCCACAGGTAAATGATATAAAAATGCCTGACCTGTACCATCAACATCGCTCATTCATCATTCATTTGTAAACTTATGTTCTGAATTAATTCAGGAAATGAAAGCACAAGGTGTTGCTGAAGATCGTTTAGAGCTCCTCAAAGGTGTTAGTGGCTCTTTCAGACCAGGAGTACTGACCGCACTGATGGGTGTTAGCGGCGCCGGCAAGACTACTCTGATGGATGTGTTGGCAGGGAGAAAGACAGGGGGATACATTGAAGGAAACATCAGCATTTCAGGATATCCAAAGAAACAAGAGACCTTTGCGCGTGTATCAGGGTATTGTGAACAGAACGATATCCACTCGCCTCAGGTGACAGTCTACGAGTCCCTACTTTTTTCAGCATGGCTCCGGCTTCCCGATAATGTTGATTCAAATACGAGAAAGGTCAGTCAAATAAAATAGCTGAATTCCCCTGCTTCTGTTGATATTCGACAGACAGTTCCTTACCTTTATGTATGCAGATGTTCATTGAAGAGGTAATGGAGCTTGTGGAGCTCAAACCACTGAGAGATGCTTTAGTTGGACTTCCTGGGGTGAATGGTCTGTCTACTGAACAGAGGAAGAGGCTGACCATTGCAGTGGAGCTCGTTGCAAATCCTTCAATTATTTTCATGGATGAGCCGACCTCGGGGCTTGATGCTCGAGCAGCTGCGATTGTGATGAGGACAGTGAGGAACACAGTGGACACTGGCAGAACTGTGGTCTGCACGATTCATCAGCCTAGCATTGACATATTTGAAGCATTCGATGAGGTAAATGAGATTTCACCGATTTCTTCCACCTATTCTCTCGCTGCTTGGTCTAAACTTGTGAAATTCGATTTGTTGTGACTGGTTTTCAAAACATTTAACTATGTTGATAGTTCTAAATGTTTAAATATTGCTTGCAGCTTTTCTTGATGAAGCGTGGAGGAGAAGAGATATATGCTGGTCCATTAGGCCATCATTCTTCAGAGCTAATCAAGTATTTCGAGGTAAAGTGGTAGCACAATAATTATTAATGTGCATCAGCTGAAAATTTCAAGATTAGTATTTACTTATATATCATTTTATATGTTCAGGATATTCATGGAGTCAGCAAAATAAAAGGAGGCTATAATCCAGCAACATGGATGTTGGAAGTCACGACTGCCTCTCAAGAACAGATACTAGGTGTCGATTTCAGTGACATATACAAGAAATCTGAGCTCTACCAGTGAGTAGTTTGCTTTCTTACTAGTCGTTCATCTTTAAAAGCTAAAAAAAGTACTAAATACACTAATACAGTAAATAATTAAAATAGTTCCTACATAGCTTATTCGACAAAATGGAAGAGTACCAATTCCTATATACCCTTGCATACTGCAGTTTTCAGTAGGCATATTTTCTTTCTCGAAGTCATACTTACAATAGTGGATCATTACTTTTTATAGGAGGAACAAGGCCTTGATACACGAACTAAGCCAACCTGCGCCGGGTTCAAGTGACCTGTATTTCCCTACGCAGTATTCTCAGTCTTCCTTCACACAATGCCTAGCTTGTCTGTGGAAGCAGAACCTGTCATACTGGAGGAACCCCTCTTACAATGCTGTTAGGTTTTTTTTCACGACTGTGATTGCTCTTCTCTTCGGCACCATTTTCTGGGACCTTGGTGGCAAAATGTAAGTCATACCATTGTATATAGCAAGAAAGAGGTTACATTCGTATCTTTTTTCAAATTTCGATTCTTAATCCAGGACACAATCACAAGATTTGTTCAATGCCATGGGGTCTATGTACTCTGCTGTGCTGTTCATTGGCATCCTAAACTGTACTTCAGTTCAGCCAGTGGTGGCTGTGGAGAGGACAGTCTTCTACCGTGAAAGAGCTGCCGGCATGTACTCAGCTTTCCCATATGCATTTGGCCAGGTGAATGGTTCTCCTATGGATAAATTTTGGGCACTCCTTTCTTTTGCCGGTGTATGCATGCTTATATTCTTAGGAATGAGACGGTGATCAACTTCTCTCTTGCAGGTTGTTATTGAACTTCCATATACACTGGTTCAGGCTACCGTATATGGAGTCATAGTGTACGCAATGATTGGTTTTGAGTGGACGGCAGCAAAATTTTTCTGGTACCTCTTCTTCATGTACTTCACACTGCTCTACTTCACATTCTATGGCATGATGGCCGTTGGCCTGACACCAAACTACCACATTGCCTCAATTGTCTCTTCGGCGTTTTATGCTATCTGGAACCTTTTCTCCGGGTTCATCATCCCCCGACCAGTAAGTTTTGTTATTCTCTGCATATTCTTTTTTGTCAACCTTCCCAAAGCTCATTTCCATGGCCTAATATATATGTTCAGAGAGTTCCAATCTGGTGGAGATGGTACTGTTGGGTATGTCCTGTTGCGTGGACACTGTATGGTCTGGTCGTCTCGCAGTTTGGTGATATCATGACGCCCATGGATGATGGCACCCCTGTTCAAGTCTTCATAGAGAACTACTTCGACTTCAAGCACAGCTGGTTGGGATGGGTGGCCGCCATGGTCTTGGCGTTCACAGTGTTGTTTGCCTCCCTGTTTGGTTTTGCCATTATGAAGCTCAACTTCCAAAAGAGATGATAGAAGATAGGAACATAGTACAAAGCAAGTTCCATTGGTCGAGTTGCAAATAGAAATCGGTTTGTGCATATCAGAGGAAGTCAGGAAATGTCATGGCTTTATTATTTAAAGCGTTGTCTTTTTTTCATTCTTTATTTTCTGGAACATTGTATACTATTGCACCTAGCAAATTTTTTTTATTAGTCATTCCATTCATCTATTTTTATACATATATATATAGCTTTGAACTGTAATCAAAATTAAGCGATAAAGCGGAAACCATTAGGATCTTTTAGCACAATCTGATTCAACCAAATTGCTACATTTATATTGCATGAGCACAAACCCATCTTGCGACATGCTAGCACCTTGCATGTTGATTTTTTTTTTTCTCTCTTCTCTTCCTTCTACTATTATAGCTCTTCTGATGATTAAAAAACAAAGAGACTTATATGTGTATACTATTTCACTATAAGAAATATGGCCTTCTATGACAATCAGATTTCGTCACAAAGAGAGGTTTTTTTTGTCATTGTATCTGTAACACCCCAGCCCAACCGGCTCGGAGTATTACTAACTCTACGAGAAATTACGAATATCGACAGCATCTCCTTTGATTATATGGACATACACATATAATCAACTCCCCACATTCGATATGTAATCCACGGTAATCTTAAACCCACCCACGGGTCCAACTCAACCAAGCCCAATACCAAACCATCATAGCATTTAACAACGACAGCGAGGATAGTAAGTAAATGAACAAGCCAACCATCCAACAGATAGCAAAAACATAAATCTCCACAAGGCCTAAATCATAAATGGTTCTCTAACTAGATTAGGTAAAGATGGCTTAATTTGCTAAGTCCAGCTATTTGCTTAAGATATGAGTGTGCTTGTGCCAACAAGAGCTGTCCTACAACCCCCACATGCATGTCGCCTTCAAAGATCACCTAAAAACCAAATAAAGCAAGAGTGAGTATTGAAGAATACTCAGCAAAGTATATGTATAAACATAAAGTGCATCCAGATCTCATCGACAATTACAATAAAAGGAATCAACTATTACATCAGTCACTCCATCACACCCACTCTTCCAACATTCGATGCAATGCAATGCCAGTGTTCACCTAGTCGCTAGTCGCTAGTCAGTTGGTTACCTAGTGACTAGCGACTAGGCCGACTAGTCGGCGACTAGTCGGAGACTCCAATATGGATAGTAAGAAATATTAATACAAATAAGCATAATATAAATACAAAAAATAATAATACAAGTTACACACTGACACACATAAGACATCGCTGGAGGGTGGCGTCGTCGCTGGAGGGTGGAAGAGGGAGGCGGTGGCGCTTGAGGGAGACAGAGGGAGGCGTGGCGAGGAGCACGGCCACCGGCACGCCTAACCCTAGTTTGGTCTCTGGTGTATAAGTGTATTATATTAGACTATTAGTGTACTAGTAACTAGTGTGTGACTGTGTACCCACCTTTTCATTATCCTAGTCGGTCCGACTAAATGACTAGTCGCCGACTTGAACCGACTAGCACCGACTAGTCTGATTTTGACCGACTTTGACCGAATAGGCGGTCTGACCGACTAATCCACCGACTAGGCCCTAATCAGTGCGGATTGCCACCGACTAGCGACTAGCGGAGATGCGTCTGTACTGTGAGCTCATACCGGTATAGCTAGAGTGCCACCCGTCGGTGCGCACCTTGCCCGTCCTCTCAAGGCCGGGGACCAATTACTCCACTCCCGTAGAGTGCCTACCAAGTAGGACTTTAGAGCACTCCGGACTAGTCACTTTTGACTTTCTCACCGACCTCACCGGACTAGTCAAAAGTGACTTTCTCACCGACCTGGCTCATATGCACATGATGCAAAATGCTCTTCTTTCATATAATCCACACATACTTCCATCATAACAATAAATATCGAAATTCTCAATTTAATCATCATAGCAATAAAATCATTCATCCATAGGTCAAAGTTAAAGAGCCTAGCACCATTTCGACAATCAAATACACTATTCGTTTAACATATACTTGCCTTTAAACACGAGGACCCGCACGATCAATTGGCACCGAACTCGCACCACAACCTACGGAAAAGGACGAACTTCAATGCAAAGTCCACACGATTAACATGAAGAATAAACCAAGTCGCATCTACCCACATACCCCTTGACTCTAGCTTTCCGAACACCTAGACCGAGAAAACTGACAATTTCCTAATCTGGACAGCAGTACTAAAATCGACGCATCTCCAAAACCGCTCATCCGATTTTGACGTTCTTGTACTCAAAACGAAGCTAAGACATAGACGCACAACTCCTTTCATATAGCCATGACCTGAATCGGATCCTAGAAAGATGAAAACCTCGCCCGAACCCGCTGCATACTAGATCGATCCACTAATTCTCTATCTCCACCAATCACCATCAACAATCCCACCAATTACACATCTAATAATGGAGCAATACTGCTAGTGCATCCCTAATCATGCACAGATTTGAAATAAACGCAAATACACGTCAAACCCTAGATCGTTTAGTACATTTCTTCATTCTAATCCTCCCTAGCCCTCCTCCCTTCTTCCCCACTGCCTCCACAACAATGCCTAGACCAGATCGTGGGCTACACTAGGGAACGGCGGCGGTTACCTCGGGTCAGCGAGGCACGACGACGGCGAGGCACGGCGACAGCGACAGCGACAGCGAGGCACGGCACGGGGTGGTGACCACTGGGGCAGCGCAGCCATGAGACGGCCACCGGCGCGGCCACTGGATGGCGGGGCGGCGGCGTCGGCGCGGCCACGAGGCGGCAGAGCGACGGCGGCGAGTCGGCGGCACAGGGGCAGCACAGGGACGGCGGCCGGGAACAGCGCCGGCGAGGCAAGGCCACGGTGGGATCTTCCCCAGGCTCAACTGCAGGAGAAGGCGGCGGCGGCTTCGTGCGCTGGCCAACAGAGGGGATCGATCCCCACGATCTCCCTCTGGCAAGGGATAAAAAGACAGCCACTTGGGCCGTCGGCTTGGGCTGGGCCAAGCCCAAAACCGGCTATCACAGTATCCAATCTATGACGCTCCTGTGACGAAAATCCATCTGTCACAAAAGGTGTGTCTCTAAAGACCTTCTGTAACGAAACAAAAAAAAAATGTCACAAAATTAGTGTCAAACGTTTTATCGTCACAAAGAACTATGACGCTATGAATCATCATGGTTTGAAACAGAAAACGTCATAAGTAGGTGATTGAGATGGTAGCAGCCAGATGACGTGGCACGTGACGTGGCGAAATATTGTGACGAATTTTAACGTCATAATTATTTAAACCAATTCTAAGCCCACTAATTGTAGCACAATATATATAGCTCACAATTTGCCATCACATAAATAAATCCAAACAATTTTTGTACATAAATAAATTCCTTATAAATTCACAAGTGACCAAGTAATACAAATATTCATCGGTACATAGTACATAGCAACATAAATACAATTGGATTTCATTGTCACCAAAACATGACACTAAATATTCCTAAATCATTGCTTCATCTACTCTACTTGATTGTTTTGCTTCTAACCAAAACATAGCAGCAACCTCGACGCTTCTTTAACATTTGGATCGACTATATCAGCCATTGCAAATACCTCATCCCTGCTCAAAACAGTTGTAACAGCTTGCATCAAAATAATTAAATCTGTAAATTAATTGATATATACAACACAACCAAATTAATTGTATATACAACCTGACCCACAAGCGCAAATAAGCACGTGGCTAACTTCGGTTAAAATTAAAACAGAAGGAATTTAGGAAGCAATATAGATGAACATAATGGACATTTAGTCAAGAAAGAAAGCTTTAAGGGTGATCAAAGAAGTAAAAGTCTAGTCCTTTGTAACCAAGGAGCTATAGCACCATAGCAACTAATATGATGCCAACACTAATAATAGACATAAGAGTGTACATACCATAAATAGGCAAAAGACCTAGCGAGGCTGTACTTAAATGTGTTTCATCGTATCATCCAACAAACTAATTGTATATCATGTTCATTAACTCAATCAAGTCTATTTGTGAAATCGAAGTAAATGAAGAACAATAGAGATAAGAGGTGAGCTTAGTAGCTTACTCTATAATGTCCGAAGTTCTTCTTTGAGGCCATAGTATTTTCAATGGCAAAAATATGGCAAAAGATTACATGAGTACAATTAATTTATGGGGACAACACTATATCAAATTGTATAAGACTAGCAAAAATGCCCGTGCGTTCTGACGGGGAGAAATAAAAATCGTCGCACAACCCTAGCCCCATAAACATGGCCCAAAGACCCAAGCCCCATAACCATGGTTCCAATTTAATCGAAAATCACAACTTAATTTTGCGAAATGAAGATGTCGTTCTCCTCTTTTCATTGTTGCATTCTTGATGAGCAGACTCTTTCTCTGTCACATGAAAATAGAAAGCGGAAGCATGTTGAATCGAACTAAAGCGACTCCTTTTTCATTAAAATTTCTACCTTCTATTGATAAACACACCTTGGCAAAGATGCATGTCCTCTGCTGAAGTTCTCCTCAAGGTGTGCAAGCTGCTGTCTGAAGCGATCGACCCCATTTGCAATGAGGAAGCATTAGCAAAATATATCCACAGTTCCTAACAGTGTATTCAACAGATACCATCTTATAACAATTTCAATATGAAAATAAAATGTGACACAGGTCATACAGATATACAAATCATACTATGTCATCATTAAGTTGCTATAACGTGGATACTAAGCATTTCACACTTTTCGTTATGGTGGGATGGAAGCAATCGGAAAAACAAATCAAACCTTGGATAGAGGAAACCGATCCATTCTCCACCTTTAATATACTCATGAAGCATCTGTGGATGGTACTCCAAAATATGTTTGCTTTCAATTAAAATAGAATTCCAAATTTAATTGAGATGTATTTATTCACCAAGAATATATCTTGAAGTGATGGTTTTCTACCTCCGATATATCAATTCCTTAAATCATCCTTTGTCGACTTCCTTCTCTCAAATTCAAACTCAAAACTTTGAAATTGGCCACATACCAGGCTCTTGTTTCAACTTAGCAAGCCCACTAAAATATGAATCAGCTAAAGCCTGGAAGTAGAAAAACATATGCTAATGTACTCATCACTTTTCAAATTAGTTGAACATAAGCAAGAACACCCATTTTCCAAAAAAAAAAAATACATACCTCTTCTGCAGTACGTCGATCTTTAGGGTCAAATGAAATTAAATGCTCTAGCAGGCAGAGAACCAGAGGATCAGCGGGATTGTGATAGAAAGAGCGAAATCATGGATATTATAATGAGTAAACAATATACTAATAGATCCAACAATAAAAACGAGCACCAACATGATTTTTTGAAAATAATCACACCATCGATACTAATAATAAGCTGACTGTAGTGGTTCATAGCCTAAATTCAGGATCTATTTGTACTTTCAACTTTGCCATCCATTATCACGTACCATCTAAGCTCGCTTCGATGCGTGGGCGGCTTCCCTGCCTTGGCGGCATTTGGAGGCCGAGGGCACGGCGAGATGGTGCACCCTCCTCCCCCACCGGATTTAGGGAAAGAGGCTCAGAAGCCTTGCTCCTTTTAGATTTGTGAGGGATTTTCTGGGTAGGAGCTATGATTTTTGGTGAATTTGTGGTGGGTTTGAGCACGGAGTTCTGATCTAGGGGATTCGTTGGTGGCGGAGCTCGGGATTGGGATTTTCGTGGAGGAAGGGAGGTGTCGGCGCGGGAGGAGGCGTGTCGTTGGCGGCGAGAGGAAACTCACATGTCTTTGTCGCCGCCGCATCGCCTGCCGCCGTCATCGCCCGCCGCCGCTTGCTGAGAAGTCGTCGTGGTCGTCGCCTTCCGCCGTCATCGCCCACAGCCGCGCAAGCCATGGAGGAGGAGAAGCTGCCGCCGTCGCTTGTCGTGGAGAATGGAGGATAAGGACACGCTTGTTGCCATGCTTGCGAGGAGGAGGCCGCCTTGTGAGGAGGAGCCGCCCGAGCCACCGCGGCTAGGGTTTGGGCATCGGGAGTGGGGGAGGGGGATCGGGTGGGTTGAGAGTTTGAGACTGAGCCTAAGAGTGAGTGAGGGGAAGGGGAAGGGGAATGGAAATGAGAAAATTGAGTTTCTGCCACTCCAAACATTGACGCTTGTAAATTTGCCACCCTCAAATTGACGCTCGTAAATTTGCCACCGCAAACAAATGCCGCTTGCACATTTGCCATTTCGGGCATTTTCGCAGCAATACACGAGAGACAAATCGCAACAAATACACTAAAATCTGCTGGGGCCCACATGTCATTCTCTTTTCCCTCCTCCTACCTCTTCCTCTTTCCTCTCCTTCCTTCCTCTCTCCGGTGGACACGGTGGTTGACATGGCGGCGAGCTCGAGCTCGAGCTCAGCTGCCCGCCGCCGCCGCCAGCGTCGTCACTTGCCTGCCGCCGTCACCTCGCGCAACCACCGCCGCCGTTCTGCCGTCCGCTCGCTGTCACTTGCAGCCGGGCTCTCCGCCACACTCGCGCCCGCCAGCCACGCCATGCCGCTTGAGCTCGCCGCCATGCCGCTCAAGCTCGCGCCGTCGCCTCGCTCTCGCCTTGCATGTCATGTCACTGAGCTCGCGCTGTCACACCTCGCGCCACCGCCGCACCGCCATGTCGCTCGCGCCATCGCCGCCGCGCCGCCGTCGAGCTCGCCGCCACCGCCAGTCCACCGGAGAAAAGAGAGAAGAGAGAGGAAGGAAGGGGAGGAAGGAGGAGGGGGAGAGGATGACATGTGGGCCCGTGTATTTTTTCTGTATTTGCTGCGAAAATGCCCCGAAATGGCAAATGTGCAAGCGGCATTTGTTTGCGGTGGCAAATTTACGAGCGTCAATTTAAGGGTGGCAAATTTACAAGCGTCAATGTTTAGAGTGGCAGAAACTCAATTTTCTCGAATGGAAATGGGCCGGTGGGCCAGTGGGGTAAATTTGTATGATCAAATTATTAATGCCCACATTACCATATGAGATGATCAAATTTTGGAATCGAATTAAATTTGTACTATTTGTTATAATAATCAAACAACTAGTATTTCAATGTATGTTACGATTTACAATTTAATAAATTTGTCTAGATTTCAAAATTTAGATTTGGTCAACTTCAAATTTTAGACTCAATCGGGATTAAAAAAAAATCAAATTTCACTTCACTTCAAATTTATCTATATTTGAATTTTTTGAACTCAATACAACGAAAATATTACATAAGTTATATTTCCACGTTTTAGGTTCAATTGTATTTTAAATATTTGAATCAGTAAGATTTTAAACTTCAAAATTCTTATGACAAAATTATTTCGTCACAACATTTTGGTATATTGGTCCGTGACGTTTTTTCTTGTCGTTAGTGACATTATTTGTGACGTTTTCTTTTATTCGTCACAAAAAAATGCAGGATTACACCCCTTATTATTTCTTATGACGTTTTCTTTGAAAAACGTCATAAATCAATGACATATTACTCAGTTGTCACAAAAAATACGTCACAGAAGGTCATATTTCTTGTAGTGTTTCTTTTTTTTTTTTAACAAACTGGGCAGACGCTCTGCCATTTCATTAAAAAGAAGAGAACGGTACACTGTACAAGGACCTAGCCATGATTAGGGAAACAAAAAAGAATTACATTGGTACAACAAGGAGCCCCATGCTCCATCCCCTCACTTCCAAATTCTATCAACCAACGTTCTAAAAGGAAGATTCTGATGCTGAAAAATGCGTCTATTTCTTTCCTTCCAAAGATTTCAAATAATGTAGACTATAAGAACATTAAGGGCCCTCTTAGCCGCTTTGTCGGCGGTTTGGAAAGAGGCCGCGACCTACCAGTCGCAGAAGCTCATGTTGTCTGTCCATCTAGGCATTTGAGAGTATTGATTAAGAACCTCATTCTAAACTCTTTCAGAGTACGAACAATGGAGAGTCAGGTGGTTGATGGTTTCCGGACTATTTTGGCATAAAGAACAAATGTGCTGGTGTGACCATCCTTTTTTGAGCCAGAACATCAGCCGTATGAATGCGTCCATGGCGAGAGATCAGGCAAAAAAAATTGCATTTGTTTTCTATCTATGCCGTCCAGATGGTTTGTCCAAGGGACCAGCCCGAGCTGCCTAGAAATTGAAGATGATAGCCCGACTTAGGGGAGAACTGGCCATCTAAAGTTGGAGCCCAAATGATCTCATCAGCTGCATCTGTGAGCATTACACCACGAAGTTAGCTCCAAAGGTGGAGGTAGTCCTGACGCTGCTCCACTCTGTTGAGGTGTCGCACCATGCCTATCCACCTATCATTGGGAAGCAAATCTGCAACGATATGATCCTTTACTCTTACGATGTTGAAGAGGTGGGGCGCGATGTTGCACAGTGCCCACTCCTACAACCAATTGTCCAGCGAAAAGTTAACCTTCTGGCCATTCTGGACGGTGACGCGTGTGGCCGCGCGAAATAGCGCTCTGGTCAGGATCACTGCAGAGTACCAGAGAGCCATTCCAAAGTCTAATTGGGTCAGTACAATCGAGCCATAACCACCTCAAATGAAGTGTTGCAGCAAATTTCTAAAGATCCGTGGTGCCAAGGTCACCCATCTTCTTTGGTTGGCACACAGTTGGTCAATTGACAAATGAGTGTCCACCACTTGATGACTACTCTCCCGCCAAAGAAAGACTCGACGTATTTTATCCAACCTCTTCAAAACCCACTTGGGTATTGGGAAAGTCGATAGGAAGTACGTAGGTAGAGCTGAGAGGACAGTGTTGACAAGCGTAAGCCGATCGGCCTTGCTCAAGAGGCTCCCCTTTTTTTTAGCTATTGATCCTATCCAACGGCTCTTTCTTCGGACACAGAAAAATAATGTTCTCTCTGCTATCAACTTGCAGATGGTCTCCATGCGGACATCCCTATACGCTGATGACACGACCATCCCTATAAATCCCGTGCGCAGTGAAATTGAGGCAGCTACGAATATACTTGAATGCTTTGGGAAGGGCTCCGGATTCCACATAAATCTTGCCAAAAGTGTTGCCTACCCGATCCAGTGTAGGCTGGAAGAGCTAGATGACATCTTAATGTCCTTCCCCGGTAGGAGAAATTCCTTCCTCTGCACGAATGAAAGCTAAAGAAGGTGCAATTTCTCCCCTTAATCAAGAAAGTACTATTTCTTTTTTATATGTGTTTCTTTCTTCTTTGTTCTTTTTGGCATCACATGAGCCTATAGTATAATACCATAATTTAGAAATTTCATGCTGTTAGTGTTTGAACCCGAGGTTTTTTTTATTTGTTCTCTTTAAAAAATTTTGGCTCCACCACCGTGAGATCAACTGATTTGATCAGTTCGGTTCTTGGCTGATGAGATCGATCTAGATGACGATATGATCCTATGCCGCTGGGCTAGTGCATTGACCGAGCTGCCGCACGGGGACGCCGTCTCGGCGACGGGTCGCTTGCGCACGGTGGCACTGGCCGTGCGGTGTTGGCCTGTTGGGTGTGGGCATGCACATGCACTAGTACGTCTGGCCGCACGATTGCATCAGGTGCTCTTGCATGCATGCAAGTGTTGCATGTGGGCAGAAAAATTCCTGTGACCTTGCATGTGCGTACGAGCGCGCTGCACGCTGCATGCTGCCGTTGCGACGCGTGCTTGTTGCTGCAGCATGTATGGTTTTCTCGTGGCTGCGTTGCGAGTACGTGCGCATTTGTGCTGGCGCATACCTATTTGATGGTGTGCATGAGAGCTCTGCAATTTGTTATGCAGCAAGATATTCGATGCGATTGATCAATAAAATTGGGTTAAGGCTGAATTTTTCGTTGAGTTAATATGACTAATTCGATAGAATTTCATGATCAACATTGATTGTGTGCATACTCTTCATCTTGATCCTTAAAAAGCAGAATTGTGCTCAACATGCATGATTGAGTACATATTTCGTTGTTGAGCCCTGACATGTTATATGCTCAAAATTATGTGATCAATGCGATTGGTTAATGTCAAAATGGCAAGGATGCTCAGGTGCCACTTATTTGGACCATTTGCCCCTGCCCTTCTTCTTCCTCCCCATCCCTCTCTTGCTCTCACAAATCTCTCCTCTCCAGCGACCTGGGCAACAAGAATGAGCCGTCGCCGCCCCACAGCCATGCAACCAGTGCTTACGAGCTCGCCACGTCAACGCCTCCCAAAAGCTTGTTGTGCCTCCCACGAGTTCTGCGTGCCACCCATGAGCTTGTTGCGTTACCTCTTGACACAAGGGGGCCACCGCCACCCATGAGCTTGTTACGTCGCTGCCACGTCGTGCGAGCTCGCCGTGCCGCCTCCGCAAGAAGGCCACGTCGATGTGGATCTGAGTGGGAGGAAAAAGCAGAGGGGAGGGTGAAAAGGGTTGCCTCCATGGAGCTCGTCGGCGAAATGGAAAACCCAACCATGGTTGTCCCAGCACAGGGGAGGAAGACGACGAGGAGTGTCACCGGTGAACTCAATCTGGGGGAGGATGAGGGAGGGAGAGGGCGAGGAGTGTTGCCTCCATGATGCTCACCGACAATTAGGGATCTAACAACATACCGGCAACGGCCAATGCCACGATCATCCATTGTGGTAACATTAACCAGATCATCTTCCTCCTTTGGGCTAGGGTGACGTGACACATGGCGACGGTGGCTTTGTGTCCTTCGCGCCGGTGTCAGGAGGAATGGGGAGCAAAAGCTCCATCGTGCAACGGTCGGGAAGAAAGATAGAGATTTGAGAGAAAGGGAGAAAGAAGGAAGGGCAGGGGCAAAATGGTCCAAAAAATGAACACCTCAATATCCTTGCCAAAAAGTTGCCTTGAGATTCACAAAGGCATAGGTCAATCATTTGTAAATGAGAAATGGCAGCTGCTTCCGATTGAGCACTAGCATATTCAGAACTGCATAATTGGGCGGTGACAAGCCGGAGGGATATGATATGAATTAGAATGATCTTATGGTTGGCAGGATATAATTTGTTAGGGTTGATGGCCACTGGGTTGGATAAATAATCTTTATCCAACCCAACGTGACATTACTCATCATTTTACCTGCCTCTCCCGTTCAGCTGGATCGGAACACGTACGTGTGTGCACAAACGGGCCGGATCCAGCGTGTTCATTGAAGAATTCATGGCGCGATCGAGCGACCAGCTAGATGTATGTATATACTGGGATTTTGGGGGATCTCTGCACTGACCAGAGGGAAGTGGAGAGGGGCGGTTGGGACTTGGGAGTTATGACCTGTCAGAGGCAGTGACTATTGCATGCGAAACCTAGATGCTACACGTGTGCAATTGGAAGCTCGTCTCTGCGTGCTGGCCCCCATGGTAGCTCGCTCGCCCGCCCGCCCATGCATGGATCCAATCAATCAACATGCAAATGACGCCGCGAGATTGCCACGAAGATCTCCGCGCGCTCTGGGTACGCGAAGCTGGCTGCAGGATCATTAGGTGGACGCCGGCAGGGCCCAACCATTTTTCAGTGCGGAAATTGGGGTATACATATATTCTTCAATCATTGTACTGCCCATTTCAGTGCCGATTTAGCTCGACGGTCATGCATGCAGGCATCTAGCTAGCTAGCAGGGCGTGCTGCCAGCTCGCTATGCCTCTCCACATACATACATGCAGTATATACAGGCCGAGGCCACTGCATGCAGTCAGTGTGTGTAGTGCAGAAGGTAGGTAGGTAGCTAGGAGTCAGCCGCCTAACAACCGTTTCTTGTCCTCTCTCCGAGCCGGCTTCGGCGGATGGTCGCATGGAGCACTCTTCCAGCCAAACCGTAGGTGGGATCTTGGTTGGCGTCTGTCGAGAGAGCTAGAGATCGACCTGCCTGTGCAGCCTCGATCGTGGCTTCATTGGTTGAAATTTTAATGGGAGCTTGAAGCCGACGCGTTTGTACGCACGTAGCTGACTGGGAGGTTCGCACCCTATCTCGCGATCAGCTCATCACAGTGCTACTTACTATTGTTCTATTACTGTAGTGATTATTTTTATATATTTTATATGTTATGATAATTTGGAACGATTTTTTTGTGACTTTTAGTAGTACTTTCAAAGATCCTAAAACTATCTTTTATTATTTTAAGATCTTTTTACGAGTTCTGAAATTTACTACATTAATACATCAACGCAATAGCATGGCGCAAAAAGTGTGAAACATTTGGCGATGGCTTTGGCGACTTCGCCGGCGACGTGCGATCGGAATGAGGTGGCGACGCCGTCGATGATCGGATCGTCTTCTGGGCTATCCTTCAGCCATGAGATGGTGGGGCGGAAGCCCAGGCGTTGGCGCGTGTACGAGGGCCCGCTGGGGTGGTCCCCTCCTGCATCCATGGCGAACGGCAGGCGTGAGGACACGTCGATGGTCCAGAGGCGGGGATCTGAAGACGCGTCTCCGGTGAGAGATTGGGAATGCGAATTTCCGAGATTGCCCATGGGAGAGACGAGAAATCTGGAAGTGGGGGAGGTTGGTGGTTGTTTCTCAGACATTGATAGCCTCGTCTCTCACCTCTGGTTCTCCAAAAAACCGAGAGAAGCTAGGGTTGTGGGAGGTGGATCTGGGTTTCTTGAGGCCAAATCGTTTGCGACGGTGGTGAGAGATCCACAACCGTGCGAGAAGATGAGGTGGGGGGGAGGAGAAAGAGGGAGGGGAAAGGAGTCACAGAGGGATGGAAGAGGAGGATTTCGTGGGAGTTGGGGCCGGGGAAGAGGAGACCGCGGTAGGTTTTCTTGGTCAAGAATCTTGCCTAAGGATGCTGAGCAAAGCTCTTCGGCTGCGCATGGTATGCTGGCCTAGGAGATCCCAAGAGAAGGCTATTGGAAGGAAAACCCTAAAGAGGCTGCAGTGGATAAAGGTACAGGGAAGGAGATAAATCTTGGTATAGATCCTGTTTCTTTGGTTCCGCAGTCTTTGAACCCAGAGAACGAAGATCGCCGAGATCGGCAATCTCGTGTCCCTGGAAAAAATTCTGTGGAGGAGGATCATGTGGGAGGAGATAGGTGGGGGCACATAGAGGAAATGGCCAAGGAGCGCGTAAGTGTTTGGATGGGGAAAAGAATAGTAAGACCAAAAGATGAGAAGGGATTATCCATCAATGAGGAAAAATGGGGGCTAAACAGAGAAGAGATGAACTCGAGTGGATCTGGTGGTGACAAACAGATTGGTCCATGCTTTAAGTGTAAAAAGATGGGGCATATAGCTGTTAATTGTCACAGTTCCAAAGATTGTGGGCGATGTGGTCTTGGGGGTCATATTGCCAAGTGGTGTATGATCAAGATAAGAACAGATCATGCTCCAAAACTATGTGGTTTTGCAAGTAAAGGGCAAGCTTTCTTTGCTATTGCAAATGTGTCCTCTGAGGCAAATAGTAGGGAACATAATTGCACGGCTATAATCAAGATTGTGAGGGGGGTTGCCACTGCAAAAGATGTGGAATTAGATATCAGCACCCTTATGGGTTCAAATGTCTGGAGATGCACTGCTAGACCAATTAAACAAGGTCAGCTCATGATGAGATTCCCTGATTTTGTGGAGGGAGCAATAGGCTTGTTGTTGTATGATTTTTCATTTGAAGTAGAATGGCCTCAAGGCTTCATGAAGAGGGGACCACCAGATGATAGCTCCAAGGTGATAAATGAAGATGGGAATGAGACCAATAAAAGGCCAAAACATGACAAAAATATGAAAGATAGTAAGCTTGATGGTCTGGGTCAAGAAGACAAGGAGTCTAGGTCTGCACCTCCAAAATACAGTGCTGGAAAAGGAAAGGAAGTAAAGGAAGCAGAGGAAAACTTTGATATAAGTTTTGATAATTCTCAGGAATCTGAAAGCATGGGAGATGAAGAATTGCTAATTCAAAAGGTATTGGAGGTTTCAAAAGTATTGACGAGAAAAGATGGCCCTAAAGTTGACAAGCCCAAGAAATGTTTGTGGATGATGAAATGCAACAATCTGGGTAATTTGCTTGGTAGTCAGAAGGAGCAGATTTATGAGTATGGATCTTTCCTGAATAAGAAATCAAATGTGGTAATTGAGGAGTTATCAAGCTTAAACAAGAATGATGAAGGAAGACAAGCTGAAAATGTTAAGGAAGACAATGCAGATGGAGACAAAGGTCAGGAAAAGTTTGGGATGACTAAATCTATTGTTCCTGTTAGGAGAAGTTCAAGGTTGAAGGATGCAAATGTGCATATATTGGAAAGAGCTTCCAAGCTGGCAAAGAAAAAGAATTTGAAAGGTATCATTCAATCCTCTAATTCCTTTTCTGTTCTTGATAATGATGATCTTATTAAAGTGGCTAAAAATGTTGGAGTTACAATTAACAAAAAAGAAAAGGAGAAAATAGACATCCTCAGAGCTCTTGAAAAATCCAGAAATACGTTATCAAAAAAAAATTAAAAACAGTGAGGATAAGGAAGTGAACATGGATGATACTAGTTTAGATGTGAATAATATAGACATGGGTTCAGAGGTAGAAATGAATCTGGAATGGGGTAATCAACATGAAGTTGCCCAGGATGGTTTTTCTCCTGTTATTAGTAGAAAGGTTAAGAATTTTAAGAAAGCTCAGCTTAGAGTTCTAGCTGGTAATAACCATTTGAAAAGCCTGAGACCAGGCTATCAAGTGGGGCCTAGGAGTAGAAAAGGCAAAAATAATATAAATCAAGATGATGATGAGTAAGGCCCACATAATATTCTGGAATTGTAGAGGGGTTAGTAAGAAGGGTTTAGGTGCATATATTAGAGATCTAATATATGACCATGATTTGGGCATGGTTTGTCTATGTGAAACTCAAAAAACACAGTATAATATGAATTTCTTTAATAAATTCGACTTCAATAAGGCTTTTGTGTGGAATTGGATCCCATCTAGGGGGAAAGCAGGGGGTATCCTGTTTGGTATTAATGAAAGGAATTTTGATATCCTCAGTTGTAAGAAAGGGAGATACATGATTATGATGAATGTATGGGACAAAAGAATTAAAAAGAAATGGACTATGATAGGGGTATACGGCCCCGCTCAACAGAATGAGAAAGATGATTTCCTCCTAGAGTTATTTGAGTTTTGCAAGCAGACTGATTCTCCTTTGGTGTTGGGTGGTGACTTTAATATTTTAAGAAATATTGAGGATAAAAACAGGAATCAAAAAACAAATAGATTTTCTGATTGTTTAAATCAAATCATTGAGGGGTTTGCTTTGAAGGAGCTCAAAAATACAGGGAGTCCATATACTTGGTCAAATAATCATGTGATTCCTACCAAAGAGAAACTTGATAGGGTACTGATTAGCATAGATTGGGAAGCCCTATTCCCAGTTGCCAGAATTCAGAAGATTGCAAGACTGTTATCTGATCATAATCCTTTGGTTGTCAAGGCAGGGATAGGTGAAAAAATAAATAAAAAAGATTTAAATTTCATAATGGATGGTTGAAAAATGATGATTTCTTGCCTATTGTGAATCGAATTTGGAAGGAACCAATTCGAAACTTAGATCCTCTTGATACTTTTCTCATTAAGATTAGAAAAGTAAAGAGAGTTCTAAAAGGATGGGGTGGTCACATGTATGGGCTAAGGAAAAAACAAAAAGAAAAATTGTTAAACCAAATTAAAGGTTTTGAAAACAAAGAGGATAATGGCATTATAAATATTGAAGATCAAAGATGCAAGATGGAATGCTCTGTTGAGCTAATCAGAATTTTGGAAGAAGAAGAATCTATTTGGCATCAAAATTCCAAAAGTAATTGGTTATTGTGGGGAGACAACAACACCAAGTATTTTCACTTGATTGCCAATGGCAAAAAAAGGAAAAAAATTATAGATTCACTGTATGATGGGGATAAAGAAATTCAGGGGGATGACTGTCTTCTCTCTCATGCAACGGATTATCATAAGAAATTGTTTGGGAAAGGAGATTGAGGCAGTTTCAGAATGCAAGGAAAGTTGTGGGGGGGGGGATGAAAAGGTGAAAAAGGAGGAAAATGAATTGCTAACTAAGCCCTTTAGTTTATCTGAAGTGAAATCAGCTCTGTTTAGTATGAGCACAAACAAGGCCCCTGGTCCTGATAGCCAGCCAATTGAATTTTATCAAGTCTGTTGGGACATTACTAAAATGGATGTTTTGAAGATATTTGAGTGCTTTCATAAAGGTGATCTGAAAATTGGCAGATTGAACTATGGTATGATTATATTATTGCCAAAAAAAGAGGATGCAAATAATCTGAAACAATACAGACCTATTTGTCTTTTAAATAGCATATATAAATGGATCACCAAAACCTTAACTTTGAGGTTAGAAAGTGTGGTTTGCAGAATAATTAATAAAAGTCAAAATGCTTTCCTTCCCGGTAGAAATATTATGGATGGGGTTTTATTCTTACATGAAATTCTACACCACATAAAGAATATGAAACAGTCTGGGGTGGTGTTAAAGCTGGATTTTGAGAAAGCCTATGATATGGTTGACTGGAATTTCCTTATGAGATGCTTAAAATGGAGAGGATTTTCTGACAAATGGTGTGCTTGGATGTGGAAAGTAATTTCTGATGGTACTTTGAACGTTTGTGTAAATGATAAGCAAGGGAAGTTGTTTCAAAGTAAAAGAGGGGTGAGACATGGAGATCCCTTGTCACCATATCTCTTCAATATTGTGGTGGATTGTTTAAATAAAATGTTTCAGAAAGCTCAGGAGAGAAAAGCTATTTTGGGACTTATTGGAGATATAGTTGATGAGGGGATTGCTATTCTACAGTATGCAGATGATACCATTGTAACTATAAGAGATGATCATGGGAGCCTTTTTCATACAAAACTGCTGCTTCATCTGTTTGAGATGATGTCAGGTTTGAAAATTAATTTTTCCAAAAGTGAAATTGTACTGGTTAATGGTAATGATGATAGAGCAAGTCAATGTAACATCCCAAATTTTTAAAACCAATTTGGCACGTTAATAATTTCTTAAGTGCATGATTTAAAAATGTTAAATCACTCATTATTGCATCATCACTTCATGCATTGCATTTAGATTAGAAAAATAATTTAAATTTTCCAAGTCTATGCCCTTTGGTGGAAAATTTTGGTAATTGGTTTAAAATAATATTTTCTTAAAACCAATACCCTTGTGAGGTTATTCGAAAATGTATTATAAATTTTGGGGAAACAAAATAATATTTCCCAAAATAATTAATATGTTAAAAGGTTTTGGAGAATATAGGTTCTTTGAAATCAAAATTTCAAAACATCTTATTTCCCTCTCATCCAAGTCTCGGCCCATCTTTCCCTTTCCTTTTCTTTTCCCCGCCTCTCTTCCTCTGGTTGGGCCATAGAGCCATGCATGCCCATTCACGACGCCTTGGCATTTCAAATTTCAACAGTAGCAGCGCCTTGCGCCCGAGGCGCGGTACCACCGCCATGTGGGCCCCGCCTTGTCATCCCCTTCCTCCTCTCTTCTCCCTATTCCTCCTCTGTTTCGCCATTGCTTGTACCCTCTCTCCTCCTTCCCGGGGCCGCCATGGCTCCTTTTCCCACGCATTGCCGCCCCTACACTCCTCCGCCGGACCCCTCTCCGTCCCCTACCCTTCTTGTCTTATCGCCGGCCGAACCACCTCGGCGCCATCGCGTTCAATGCATTCCCCTTCACGGCACTGGCCGGAATCACACCGGCGACTGCCAACCCCGCGCGTCGCATTGAATACGTTCCGGGCGGAGCTCGCCTATAAATGGGGTACTGCTACCCTATTGATCATTGCCAGCGCCACCGCGACCGTGTCGCGATCCGAGCCGGCGTTGTCGATCGTCATCGCCTTGCCGCTGTTCCTCTTTCCCTTTTGCCTCGCCTCTTTCCTCCTAATCCATGCCCTCCTTGGGTGATCCGCAGGTCGCCCAGCAAAGCTTGCGCCAGGAGGATCGACGCCGTGTGATCCGCGCGCATCCCGGAGCTCGCGCCGTTGCCACCGTCGTGGTCCCGCCGCCTGGCCATCCCTTCCGTCCCGGTGAGCTCACCAGCGCCGCCTTCCATCGTTGCTTGAAGTCGAGGGAATCGGGTTTGATCCCCTTCCTCGCCGGCGCCGCGGGTACCGTGAGGATTCCGCCGCCGTGCTCTGTTGCGCCGACGCCTCCGTGCATTTCCGGCGCTGCCGAGACGACCTTAGTGTTCGCCTCGCCCAAATGTCACTCCCAGCGCACCCATTTGAACCCCGGTGGCCAGCGTCGTCGCCGCCGCGTGCTTTGTCGCCGCCGCCGGGAGTCTCCTCTGTTTTCCCCTTTGCCACCGCGGTGCCACCGACGGGTGGGACCCGCCGATCGATCAGCGACCTAGCCCTCTCCATGTGATGTTGAAGGCTGGCTTTAGGCGTTCACGAGAGCCCCGAGATCGAGACCCCCTTTTTCTTTTAATTCTTTTCTAATTTCTGGTTAAACCATTGTGTAGTATCTTAAAACCTTTAGTTAAAATTTGCTTTTTGTCTGTGAAAATTCTATAAAAATTCAGACAAATGCTTTAACCACTCTGGACCCTAGAAAATACGCATTTACATGTCTTGCATGTGGAATCCATTTTAGCTAAATAGATAAGTTCTAGGTGCATCATTTCATGTGCATGTGGGAAATGGTCATATTATCCCTTTTAAATGAAAATAAAATACTTTACAAGTCCCCTGGACCTTAAGAAATAATTGTTGTCATGCCATTCATGCAGCATGCATTTGTTAGAAGTATTCTTGGATTAATAATGGCATCATTTGCATTCACAAGATAAGTCATTTGGCATGATCTCTTTTAACAAAATGCATTAAAAGTTGTTGTATGTCCCATTACCTAAAAAACAGCATGACATGAAATATTTTGCTTATGTGTGTTGTATTGCTTTGCATGCGTAATGTGCGTTTAGGAGGTCAAGCTCCGAAGACCCGATCGACGACGCCCCTTCACTTTCCCGGAACCGATCAAGGCAAGTCCCCTTTGATCATATTGAGAAGCCATTTTGGTTATTCGAAAATATTTATTAGACTTGAAAATATGCATGCTAGTTTAAAAGATTAATGCCGTATTTCCTAGACTTAGTTAGCATGACCGAATAGAAGGGTAAGAACTATGGTAGGATTAAACCTAAGGCTAAAATATGAATTGCTCTTATTTATATGCTTTGATTGTGGTAGGATAAATGCTTAAAATCATTTATGCGGAATGATTCAATCATTTGTGTGAAAGGTGAATGTTTTGAGAAATGGTTGGAAAAGGGTGATTTAAAGATAGCGCATCAAGGGCGATCTTTGAGTAGGAAATGATTTTCCTCTTACCCCAAAATCTTTCCGACTAGGGAGATATTTTGTCGGTTGGTGCAGAGGCACCATGTTTCAAAAGCGGGCTAAAATATCAAATCTCCCTAGTCTAAGGACCTGCTCATCCTATGATCCTATGAACTGAGCCATTACAGATCGACCTCGAGCCCGAATGGGACGGGCCCGATCGTTGGCCCTCGTGGTTGATGGTCTTGTGGCAAAACACCGTCTGGTGCGTAGCCTCTCGAGGTAAGGCGTACCCACTCTGCAGAGTTAAAACTGTCATGATAGCCGTGCTTTCGCGGTTATGAGTGTGAAGGATTGATTATATGGTAGTTTCTTCATTTTAAAATAAATTTAGAAAAGGGATTTTGAAGAAAGGATTTGAGATGAGTAAGGATTTGAGAAGGATTTCGTTTGAGCTAGGTGCCACCGGTGATATTCGAAATGGGTATCGGCCTATCGGAAGTGTCACGCGGAATGGACCTAGCGAGTTTGAGAAAAGAAAGAAGAAAGAATTTTGTTCTTGCTATGGCACTTGAGGCCAAGTGGCGAGAACCGCTTGAGAAGAGCCCAAAGAAAATGTTGAGATTTAAAGTTTCGAAATTGCTTTGTCAAAACTAGGTTAAATAACTGCGATTTCGCAAATATCCTAAACCTTCCTTGTACGGAACCGCATTTGCATAATTCCAGACTTGCGAGTACAATTTGTACTCACCATCCTTTTCTCCCTCTCTTTTCAAAATTTCAACAATTTGGTCCATCCGAGTATGGCCCGCCGTCCGAGGAGGAGGACCCGGATTACGTCGAGGAGGCGTTCTCCGATGAAGAGTATGAAGATTAGGGTTGCGCGTTCCTACAGCCTCCGTGCCTGTGGGATGAATAAAATTCTAGATGTTGTATTAGGCTTGTATCGTTGTGTACTCTGATTTGCGGCCTGCGAGCCGTTGTATGTTGTTTGTACTGGACTATGTTCCGTTTGTAATAATAATATCGTTGGCACTGTTCCGTTTCTGTATATCTGTGTGTAGTAGCCATGATCCTTGGGACTAGTACGGGTTTACGCAGGTGGAATCCGATCTTGTAAATCGGGTGCCGACAGTCAAATAGCTGATTTCTTTCATTGCCAAATTGGAAAGTTTCCAATCAAATATTTGGGGGTCCCAGTTAGTTACAAACGGAATCTGAGTAAGGATTGGGAAGAGATGATTCAAAAAGTTAAAAATAGGCTCAGTGCCTGGAAGAGTAAAAGCTTATCCAGAGGTGGGAGGTTAACTCTAATGAATGCATGCTTATCTAGCATACCCCTGTATACAATGTCAATGTTTCTATTACCTAAGACGATAATTGAGAAAATTGATAAAATTAGGAGAGCCTTTTTATGGGGATCTTGCAAGGATCATAGAAGAAGATACCACCTTGTGAGATGGGTGAGGGTTACAAAGCCTAAACAAAATGGAGGTTTGGGTGTGATTAATCTCAGAATTATGAATGTGAGCTTAATTTGTAAATGGTGGTGGAAACTTGAAATGGATGATGGTTTATGGCAAAGGATTGTTAAAGCCAAATATATAAAAAATGGGGTGTTATCTAGCTATAGTAAAAAACAAGCAGATTCAGCTATTTGGAGTGATTTGCTGAAGGTTAAAGAATTCTATACTATGAACAGGCATAAGAAGGTGGGTAATGGCAGAAACACAAGTTTCTGGCTGGACAAGTGGTTACTGGATTCTCCTTTGACAGAAAAATACCCTAGTATCTTTAGTATTTGCAGTAACCAATTTGTGTCAGTGGCTTGGTGTGCTGAAAGAGATTGGAACCTTGATTTTAGAAGATGGTTATCCGAATCACAAAACAAAGAGTGGGAGGAATTAAGGGTGACAACCAGGAGGTTTCATATAAGTAATGAGGAAGACTCTGTAAAATGGCTTTTGAATAGTAAAGGAATTTTCAATGTGAAATCTATGTATCAATTTTGTCACAAAAATGAGCCAATCCAAAAGGTGGAGGGTTTCTGGAAAGCAAATATTCCACTGAAAATCAAAATCTTTGTGTGGTTACTAAAGGAAGATGCCTTGCTGTCTAAATGTAATCTGAGGAGAAGAGGATGGATGGGTAACCCCACTTGTGAATTTTGTGATGAAATAGAAACGACAAAGCATTTGTTTTTCGGTTGTCATCTAGCTCAACTAACCTGGAGTATCCTAGCAAAATGTTTTGGAATAGGTTGGATTCCCAATAATCTGAGGGGGTACAGAAAATGGGAGCAGTTGATTATTCAATCTCATAAAAAAATGAACTCCATGGGGTTAGCGGTAGTTTGCTGGTCAATTTGGATGATAAGAAACCACTCTTGTTTTGAGAGGAGACATGAGAAGAACCCTCTTAATGTAATATACATAACCTATTCGTTTCTGAAATACTGGGCAGGGCTGATGAAAGCGGATGACAAGGAATTGATGGAGATGGGGATAGAAGGGATCTTCAAGGCTATGAATGATCTGCAAAAGTAGCATGATGATGGCAGGTTTCTGAGGAGGGTTTTTGTTTTGTGATGCCAAATCGCTACTGTCTCCATTACTCTCTTTTGTCTTGTAATCTCAACTTATGGGGTTGTTGAAATTACGTTGGTTCTAAAACTGTTTGTTCGCAGCTGGTCATGTAATTTTGGTTAAGCAAAAGAGCCTGGTGCTTTCACCTCCTCTTGAGCTGGTTGTAGTCCCTGTAATATCTGGAGACTGTTTTGTGGTGGCTTTCGTTTCTATGAATGAAATGGAGGTGGGGCGGTTGCTCTTGTTCAAAAAAAAAATACGTCAACGCAATGATCCATTGAAAAGAACAAGAAGTGATGCTCCTCCTGGAAATATTTACTCGCAGCCCGCGTACAAACGCCAGCTCTGTCTGATCAAGCAATACGCAAATTATTCGGCTTCATGGCGTACTTTCTGAGAGGCGGTCCATGTGTGCGTATATCGCAGTACATAATTATATTCTCGTTACGTAGCGCATGCATTGGCTGTGGAAACAATAAATAAAAAGGCGTCGGCCCATGCAGCTCAGTGCTGCGTGAGTGATTCGGTCGCTAATAGTATAATGGTCAAACCGTCCTCCGAATCGAAGGCTATCATATATACCTCCCAAGCTTTGCACATCATGAGATCACATACGTCGAGGATAATTTAACATAATGTTGACATCCCCAATTTGGATAATGGCCGGCTGGTGTTCTAGAGAATTCTGGGAATTGGTCGGGCTATGAAAATATGGATCAAATCAGCTGTAAAAGAAAAGGTTTAAATCGGTTGTGCGTATAAAAAGGAATATAGCTAGATCGGTTTAAATAGAATGATAAGGAGGGGCTCGTCCTCCTATCTTGCCCGCATCATTCTGAAAAACGATTAATTATCTAGTTATTACATTCACATGTTTAATAGATAGATGATAGTGGTATTGTCCATTTATCCAATTTATGTGCACGAATCTTGATGCACCGTACGGTTGTTTTGGATTTAGCAAGTACAACTGTTGCTGTTGCTACTGCTCTCTTTTTTTTTTTTTGTAATTTACATACTATCAATGACATAGGGTAAGCCGTCGAGACAGGATGGCACTTCTCTCTTGACGGCCAATGTTCGTCCGTCGAGATCGGACATGCTCCTTGCACCGTAGTTGGGTGGTCCCATTAGGTTTTTTCTCGATTGGCTCCAGCAAGCTGTCGAGAAACAGGTTGTTTTCTCTTGATGGACGCTAGGAGACCATTGATTGTTTTCTCTTGATGGACGCTAGGAGACCATTGAGAGAGTGCTTTTTTTCTCGACAGTTGTCATTTTGGTCATTGAGAGAAGTTGTCTCGACATCCAAACAGTCGATACTAGGTTTCTCTCTCGAATGAGTTGTCTTGATGGTCCTGTCTTGACAGCTGACCATCAAGACTAACCCACGGTTTTTCTTTTTATCTTGACGGTTCGGGCCGTTGATCACCACGGTCAAGGTGGTGTCCTAAAGGTCTTTCCAAGACTCACACAAGAAGGTTACAAAGATTGATGGTCTAGGAGAAGCATGAAGCCGATGGGGAACATTATAGAAATGAGATGTTGAATCAAAGCTAACCTATCGGCAAAAGTACAAAATTAATATGGCATATACAAATGCATTGAAAGGTGCCCAAAAGAAGTTATCGGCTATGAATGCTTAGTCTAGAAGATCAAAAGCCTACAATCGAGAATTTTGAAACATGGTCCTCATATTCCTCGGTTTTGAGCATCATCAGTTTTGAGACGTGCATCCTAACCTCTTTTTTGTTTTGTCTTGAATTGCTTGGCACCAGATATGACAATGATATGGCCACACTTGTCCATTGCACCACCAAATCCTAGATTCCATGTATTGCTCGTATTGGAGTTCTCTTTGACGTGCCAATGTGTCATCAGTTACCTCACCCTAGGTTTTGTAGTACTCCTTCACGGCATCAACATGAGCTTGATACATCATTTGCTTGACAAGGTCCCTAGCATAATTCTCAAGTACACGCTCTGTTTTTGCATCATTTTCCATTCTGACTTTGAACAAATGCTGCATGAAGAACAACTATTGAGTATAATCCACTATATCACGTGTCTATGAATGAAGTAGTGAGTAAACTTTATCCAAAACTCTTGATTTAGGCTTTGTTCTTCTCAGCTTATCTTATTTGACTTATCTACTGATTTAACTTATCTATTGATTTGACTTATCTCCTTGAGGTATTCCATTTTGGATGATAAGCCTCATTGCGCAGCGCTACAAATGAGTTAAAATGACATGACTTGCCTTCAATAATTTAAACAAACCGGTCCATAACAGTGGGAGAGCTTTGAAAGAAAAAAAGCAGGGGCCAATACGACATTACTTGAAGTTCATGGCAGCTATCAAAAAATGGTAGCATGACATGGCCTGAAGGAGATGACACACAAGAGCATGTAAAAAAACATACATAAGAGATTACACATTTGATTAGGACAAAAACTAACCAGCCTCAGGCAAACATTCTCACAAACACCTCATATGCACGCACAACGACGTACAGATGCTAGCCAAAGCACATCGCTACTTGCTTGCATCGTATAGACATGACGAACAAAATCATACCTTGCACAAGTGAGGCGATTGCTGCAAGTACGACCTCCGGCGTGGGCGTCGAAGTGGAGGGAGGCACGGACGGCGGAGTGGATGGAAGCGTCGAAGTGGAGGGAGGCACGGTGCGGGCGGTGCAGGCACGGAGAGACCAAGCCGCTTCTGAGGAGGCCCTGCCCTAGAGACGGAGCCGTGGAGGCGAGTGAGGAGCGGCCAGCGGCATTGGGATTAGAGGATTCTGAGAGCATGTATGGTGGTTGAGACAACAATTGCCTTTTACTATTGTCATGTGATGTACAGACAACATTACAGATTGCATATAATACAATGGTAGAGATGGCTGCGCATTTCACACAAAAGTTTCTTAATTATTGTGTATAGTTGACTCTTGCTTAAAAAATGGCTCAAATATCTACGCACACTCTCTCATATCCACATCATCAATTAGCCGACATGGCACTGCTTAGAGATGACTGAGATGGACTATTCTAGGTGCTCTAAGGATTTATGGGTTATGGATGTAACCACACACGTGTGTGTGTGGGTGAGAGAGAGAGAGGGGGGGGGGTTTTCTATGGGAAATTTTGTCATGCCAACAAAAAAATTACCGCGTCTCAAATTTCATCCCGCAATCTAGATCTGAAGTGTAGTTAAACCGACGATTGCAAATAACCATAGGAAAAATAATAGTATTTTCTATCGGTTTTTCTGAAACTGTGTGAACATAACAGAAATATTATATTGGTAAGAAAAAGTATTTCACTCGCTATCAAGGCGAACCTGTCGGTAAATGAGTATATAAGTCGATGATGCAGATAAGGAAGAAAGAATCAGATCAGTTTAAATAAAGGAACAATTGTGTTTTTGCCCCTGTTCTAGGTGGGCATTCGGTTATTTTGGTTATTTCGGTTCGGTTATTTCGGTTTTTGAAAATTTCGGTTAGTAAAGAATAGAAACTGAAATCTTCTCTAAAATATTACTAACCGAACCATATTAACTGAAATATTTTGGTTCGGTTAATTCGGTTTTCGGTTTATAACCGAATTGTTCACTTCATGACAATTGAGAAGTGAGCACAGCAATAAGCCTAACTGCAATAAACTAAATTATTACCCAATCAACTCACGCTCACGTTCTCAGAGGTCAACACACAACAAATCAATCAAGCAAAGAGTGAAAGAACATATCGAACAAGCAAAGAGTAGATCGAAGTACATACGTTGCACGAGCACTTGGATCCATTGCCTCAACTTCGGTTTATTCGGTTATTTCGGTTTCTAGGAAGTGAAAACCGAACCGAACCATATTAACCGAACAGTTCTGAAAAAATAACCGAACACTAACCGAAAAACCGAAATAACCGATAATTTCGGTTAGTTCGGTTCGGTTCGGTTCGGTTTTTCGGTTATCGGTTTTTTTTTACCCACCCCTAAGCACAGCAATAAGCCTAACTGCAATAAACTAAATTATTACCCAATCAGCTCATGCTCACGTTCTCAGAGGTCAACACACAACAAATCAATCAAGCAAAGAGTGAATGAACATATCGAACAAGCAAAGAGTAGATCGAAGTACATACGTTGCACGAACACTTGGATCCATTGCCTCCAACTTCGATTTAATCGGTTATTTCGGTTTTTAGGAAGTGAAAACCGAACCGAACCATATTAACCGAATAGTTCTGAAAAAATAACCGAACACTAACCGAAAAACCTCGGTTTTTTTTGCCCACCCCTATTCTAGACTACAATTGTGATTTTACCCCTACTTTTTCCACTTTGTGATTTTGCCCTTAATTTTTGAAAACAAAGCTACAATTTACCCTCATTCCGTTTACAGTAGTTAACGGTGTAAAAAGACATCTATGCCCTTACAATTTGCCCCTAATTTTATTAGTATTTTGTGATTTTACCATTGTTTCAACTCAAAAATTGATAATTTGAAAACCGCATTTTGACAACATTTTGGTAGAAGTTACATTGAATTTGATGACATATGGAAGGATCACTGGATGCTCGGATGCCGAGATGTACACTATGGCCATCGACACACGGTACACCAATGCCACATGCAGGGATCAGAAATGCAGAGATGGATGTTTTTCTCGCCTACCTGTCTAGGCCGCCTAGAGCCCTTGAATCTCTGGCCACGCCGACTACTTCGTCCCTCTTTGGAATCTGCCAGAACGAGGCCGCCCAGCTGCCGCCTAGGTTACAAACCGGCGCATGTTTCATATTGAGCCGATTAGATCAGAAATAGTAAAAGGGCATTTCAGTCCTTTAGCATGGAGTCTATTTTTTATTTTTTTGAATTGATTAATCCGGCTAGCACTAACATAGTATTAACATTAGGGGCAAACGACAACCTCATTTCCATAACTCGAGGGCAAATTCACAAAGTACGAAAATCAAGGGTAAAATCATAATTAGACTTATAGCTGAGTTAACACCGTTAACTACTATAAACGGAATGAGGGCAAATTGCAGCTTCATTTTCAAAAATCAAGGGCAAAATCACAAAGTGGGAAAAGTAGAGGTAAAATTACAATTGAACTCGAGAATAGGGGCAAGAACGCAATTGCCCCTTAAATAAAATAGTAATCCGAATAGTAGCCTGAGAATCAAGCGAAAGTGTCGGTTAAGGATAAGCCAACAAAGGTGAAATCTTTGACTGGGAATATGAAACATGACATCTAATTGATCACAAGACCAAGGTGGTATCCTCAACTTCAAGATCCAGACAAGAAGATTATAAAGATTGAGAGCCCAGAAAAAGCGTGAAGCCAATGGGAAACATTATAGAGGTGAGATGTTTAACAAAGGTCGTCATATTGAGACAAAATCATAAAACAAGTATGGCATAAGAAAATACCTTGTATACGTTTTTATCGGATATCCTCCGTTTTTTTGTTTAACGTTTTTGGCTTTTGGACACGCCTTTAACCATTCGTCTTATTAAAAAATTTAACACAAAAATACAAAAATATAAGTCATTCTTAAAGTATCTTTAATGATAAAACAAATCATAGTAAAATAAATGATATTTGTATAATTTTTTTGAATAAGACGAATGACCAAAAATATGTACAAAAATCAAAAGTTTAAAACAAAAGGAAAAAAGTGCCGATTTGGTCCTCCAATTATAACCGTCGAACTACTTTGGTTCCTGAACACAATACCGGACTTGTTAGGTCCTTGAATTCTTAAAATCGGACTTGGCTAGTCCTTTGACCGGTCAAAACGGTGGTTTTAAGGTTTTCACTGACGCTGATGTTGCAGATTTCTTCTGCGTGTACGCCATTTGGGGCTGCCACATCGTTACCACATGGCTGCTACATCAGTAAAAGTATGCCAGATCTGCCACGTAAGTTGCCGCTCCGCCTAAAACCACCGTTTTGACCGGTCAAAGGACTAGCCAAGTCCGATTTTGAGAGTTCAAGAACTTGACAAGCCCAGTATTGCTGTTCAGAGACCAAAATAGTTTGACAGGTATAGTTAAGGAACCAAATCGACACTTTTTTCAAACAAAAAAGAACATAGGAGTATTGAACTGTACGCGGAGATTGTGGCCTCATCAGGCCTGAGGAGACCGAGGCGTCGAAACGGGTTTTCCAGTGTGACGTCCCATTTTGTCGTCCCCAACGATTTGGTCCGAGGCATACCGAAGCAAAGTGGCAAATGGCACGGCAATAAACGCCGAGATTTGCCTCCTGGCCGAATGCTTTCGGCTCAGAGAGGAGATTGTATCCCGATGGCCGCGCCGTGGCTTGACGAGGTGCAAATGGCAGAGCATGGCATGGTGAGAAAGAAAAGCAGCAGAACAATTACCCAAGGGATCCGTCCAAACGGAGAACAGTACACCTCTCCTCTGTTTATTCGCTCCGCTCATTTTGTCCCGTATATTTCAGTTTAGTGTAGTGGAACATTTTACTATAGTAAAATTTAATAGTATTTAAAGAGAGTCTTAAATATTGTAAAAAAATAATTAACAAATAGTTTTATAATCTTTAACAGGACTCCTAATAACCTGAGAAAAAACAATTAAAAATTATTACATCAAATAGTCTATATAAAAAAGATAAATTTTGCTACAATAAAATGCTACGTTATGCCAAGCTGAAAAGAACAAGACCTTTTTTCTCCACTTCTTCTTCCACTCCTCTCCAGTGAGTTTAGCACACCTTCACCACCCCGTCGTCTCTAATCACGTGGCATCCTTATTACTCCTCTAATCGTCCCACCGTCATAATAGCCTCGCCACCCTAAATTCACTAACCGGTAAAAAATTCCCGCCTCCTAGGCCCCATCACAACCGTCTCCCTGATATCTCTCTCTCTCTCTCTCTCTACCAGTGGACATGCATGGATGTATCTAAACCGTTAACCCCTACTCTGGCGAGAGGTGGTGTGGCTCCACATGGGAGATAGAACAGGGGGAGGTGAGGATGACACTCTTGTTAAGTTTAATGTTCTATTGAGCAAGGTAACACCATTCCCTAGTATCTATTTGTCTATTATATACATAAAACAATAGAAACAAGCAGAGTGTTCCATATATTTGCTCAGCTAGATTTGTGTCAATATTTAACTTAACATATGGATAATTATTTTTATTATGAATTTTTGCAAAGTTTTATTGTGCCAATATTTAAATTAACATATGGATAATTTTTTATTATGAATTTATGCAAAGTTTTATTGTATGCGATATTAGGTCTTCCTTTTAATATGGTATAAACTCCTATTTCTATTGTCAATTCCAAATTTCTATCATTTTTTAATTTTATAATTATAGTACTACGAACTCTTTTCTTTTAATCTAATCCATTATAGCCTGACTCACTATAGTTGATGGCGCATATTTTTTTCTTCAATTAACGTGGAAATTTCTAATATCAATTATATATATAAAGGAGGGGAAAAAGAAGCCACCACGTTCGTCCACATCATCAAAATTATTTCAACCTTTCGATCAACGGTGGGACCAAATTATAACGGCCAAGATCAATCAAAGAAATTCTCACATAAATCAAGAAAAAAATAAAAGATCAATGCCATTGATTTTGTGGGGCCGGATTATAACGGCTTAGATTAAAAGAAGAATATTAGAAATTATATATATAAAGGAGGGGAAAAATGAGGCACCACGTCCATCCACATCATCCAAATTATTTCAGTCGTTCGATCAATGGTGGGACCAAATTATAACGGCCAAGATCAATCAAAGAAATTCTCACATAAATCAAGAAAAAAAAAAGATCATTGCCATTGATTTTGTGGGGCCGGATTATAACGGCTTACATTAAAAGAAGAATATTAGTAATTCGGATTAAATACTAAAGATGATATAATATGGTTATTTTATCCGTTCAATCAACTGTGGGACCAAATTATGAGGGATAGATTAATCAAAGAAAAAAAATAAAAGATCTATGCGACTTAGATTAAAAGAAAAAATTAGAAATTCATATTAAATACTAAAGTTGATAAATATATTAGAGATAAACTCTAAATCCGATCTGATGTGTTAGAGATAGATTATGAGTTAGAGATAAACACTACATACCAAAACAAATCTAGCCGCACGAACGCGCGGGCCACGACCAAGATCAATCAAAGAAATTCTCACATAAATCAAGAAAAAAAGATCTATGCCGTTGATATTGTGGGGCTGGATTATAATGGCTTAGATTAAAAAAAGAATATTAGAAATTCGGATTAAATACTAAAGATGATATAATAGGTTATTTTATCTGTTCAATTAATCAACTGTGCGACCAAATTATGACGGGGTAGATTAATCAAATTAAAAAATAAAAGATCTATGCGGCTTAGATTAAAAGAAAATATTAGAAATTCATATTAAATACTAAAGTTGATATAATATATTAGAGATAAACTCTTAATCCGATCTGATGGGTTAGAGATAGATTATGAGTTAGAGATAAACACTATATACTAAGGCTGTGTTTCTTTCGGCGGTTAGATTATAATCTGAAAAGGTTGTGGTGTTTTATAGAAGATTTAAAGGGCCAAAAAAATTATAAAAAAATATTTTTGAGATCTTTGAGACAAATTGTGCAAAGTTTCGAAAAAATAACTATAAAATATTTCAAAATATAACAATTACAAAAATGACAAATTTTAAGTTGCAGCTTATAATCTGATTATAAGCTGAAAGAAACAGAGCCTAAAACAAATCTAGCCACACAAACGTGTGGGCCACGACCAAGATCAATCAACGAAATTCTCACATAAATCAAGAAAAAAAAAAGATCTATGCCGTTGATGTTATGGGACTGGATTATAATGGTTTAGATTAAAAGAAGAATATTAGAAATTCAGATTAAATACTAAAGATGATATAATATGGTTATTTTATCCGTTCAATTAATCAACTGTGCGACCAAATTATTACGGGATAGATTAATCAAAGAAAAAAAAGAGATCTATGCGGTTTAGATTAAAAGAAAATATAAGAAATTCATATTGAATACTAAAGTTAATATAATATATTAGAGATAAACTCTAAATCCGATCTGATATGTTAGAGATAGATTATGAGTTAGAGATAAACATTATATACCAAAACAAATCTAGCCGCGCAAACGCGCGGGCCACCTCGCTCGTTTTTAATTAACCTGGATTTTCTAATATTAAGGCATGTCTTTTTCAGCTTAACAGTTTAACGGTTTAACAGGTTAACGGCTTATCTATGTTTTGAAAAGAAATGCTTTGCGTTTTTGAGTTTGTTTTTCGTTGTTTTGATGATGGGTCCTAACGCTTAAAAAGTAAGTCAAACGAAGTGGACTCGAAACTCAAGACTATCTCGAGAAGATTTGAAAATTCAGTTATTTCGACCGTTTAACTGTTCAGCAAATTAGATCAGCTAAAAAAACATGACTTAAGACAAATTTCTCACCTAAACGACGCCGCGCAAGCGCAACATGCTCGTTTCTCATTGTTTTAGAGCCTGCATGACAGCCAATGCAATATCGCCGTCAGGCAGCACGTACCTACCGTCGAGGCGTCGACCCAACATCCAGGTTCCAGGGATTAAAGGCATAACAGTAAGCACGGAGCGGATCAAGGATTCATGACGCAGACGCCGGCTGACGGATCGATGTGGGTTGGAACTTGAAAACAACGCGCGTTGCGCCGGTAGCCGGTACCTTGTGCGGGAAGAGCGCGCGCGGCCGTGGCGCGCGATCGCTCGCTCGGCTCGCTTCAGATCCAAGAAGCCTCGTAGCCGCGGAGCTGCTGCTTGTTTGGAATTGGATCATCATGTCGCTGGTGCTCGTGTTTGATCGGTAATGTGCTCCTGGTTGTTCGCCTAATCCGTTCCTCGACGGCGACCGGCGAGCTTCCTCCTCCTTCTTGGCGTAACCAACGGCTAACCGCCGGCGGCGTACGTACGGCGGTCAAGCCCTCAAGCACGCAGCGGCAGGCAACTCGGCGATGAATTCTTTCACTCGATATCTTCTTCCGCTTTACCGCAGCGCGGAGCTACTGGAGACTCCTGGAACGTACACGGCGGGCGACATTTCGAGCAGGCTGCAGAGCAGAGCTGGTCCGCGTGTATACCGACATTCGCCCGTATCGTATCCAAGGTGGGAGGTAGCTAGCTAGCAAAAGTACGCGGTACAAACCGAAGCCGGAATCCGATTCCGATCCATGCTCCAATGCGTGAGCCAGCCAGGCAGGCAGCGCGAGCGCGACCCCGGAGGAAGGCAACAAGCCACAAGGGCGCGAGCCCAGACACACGGCGGCAGCATGCACGCAGACACATGACACACACCCGACGCCGTCACGGGCGCGCCCACTGTGCGTGTCACTGGCCGCTGTACATAAAACACACTCGCGCACGCACACCCACCCCTTTCTTCCCCCCCAAATTTTCCTCTCCCATTCATCCCCATTCCCCACCCCCAAGGCTCGCGCTCGCCGTCGCAGATTGCCAGCTTCCTCGCCAATGCCTCGCCCGTAGCCGCGCGCCCGCGTCCCCAGCTCGCCCTCGCCCGTCGCAATGGCCGTCGTCGCCGTGCTGGTGGCGGTGATGGCCGCCGCCGCCGCCTGCCGCGCCGCAGGGGAGCCTCCGCCGAGCGAGCGGTCGGCGCTGCTGGCGTTCCTCACGGCCACGCCGCACGAGCGCCGCCTCGGCTGGAACTCTTCCACGCCGGCCTGCGGGTGGGTCGGCGTCACGTGCGACGCCGCCAACTCCACCGTCGTCGAGGTGCGCCTCCCCGGGGTGGGGCTCATCGGCCCCATCCCGCCGGCGACGCTCGGCCGGCTCCCCAACCTCCGGGTGCTCTCCCTGCGCTCCAACCGCATCCTCGGGGGCATCCCCGACGACGTGCTCCAGCTCTCTGGCCTCCGCTCCCTCTTCCTCCAGAACAACCTGCTCTCCGGCGCCATTCCGGCGGGCGTCAGCAAGCTCGGCAGCCTCGAGAGGCTGGTGCTCTCGCACAACAACCTGTCGGGATCCATCCCCTTCGCGCTCAACAACCTCACCGCTCTGCGCGCGCTGCGGCTCGACGGCAACCACCTCTCCGGCAACCTCCCCAGCATCAGCATCCCGGGGCTCACCGCCTTCAACGTCTCCGACAACAACCTCAACGGCTCCATCCCGAAGTCCCTCTCCCGCTTCTCGCCGGACTCCTTCGCTGGCAACCTCCAGCTCTGCGGCGACCCGCTGCCGCCCTGCAACCCGTTCTTCCCGTCGCCGTCGCCTGCTCCCGGGATGAGCCCCGGCGCCACTGCCGGGCCGGCCTCCTCCAAGAGGAAGCTCTCCGGCGCCGCAATCGCCGGCATCGTCATCGGCGCTGTGGTGGTGGCGCTGCTCCTCCTCATCGCCGCCGTGCTCTGCGCCATGTCACAACGGCGCCGCAGGGGCAGCACAAGCGAGGGGCCAAAGAGCACGGCCGCGGCGGCGGTGGCGGCGCCCCGCGCGGTGGCGCCGCCGGCGTCCGGCGAGGGGACTGGCATGACGTCGTCGTCGAAGGAGGACATGGGGGGCGGCGCGTCCGGGTCGGCCGTGGCGGCGGCCGCGGCGGCAGCAGCGGGGGAGCCGAGCCGGCTGGTGTTCGTGGGGAAGGGCGCGGGGTACAGCTTCGACCTGGAGGACCTGCTGCGCGCGTCGGCGGAGGTGCTGGGGAAGGGCAGCGTGGGGACGTCGTACAAGGCGGTGCTGGAGGAGGGCACGACGGTGGTGGTGAAGCGGCTCAAGGACGTGGCGGTGGCGCGGCGCGAGTTCGACGCGCACATGGACGCGCTCGGCAAGGTGGAGCACAGCAACGTGCTCCCAGTCCGCGCCTACTACTTCTCCAAGGACGAGAAGCTGCTCGTCTACGACTACCTCCCCAACGGCAGCCTCTCCGCCATGCTCCACGGTTAGTGCCCCGGCCACACCAACCTCTCCCCTCCCCTCGCACCGCATTGCATCGTCTCGTCCACAATTCGGTCGCATTCGCGGTCGCTCTCGGTGTTGCTGCATTGCCCGGCTCGATTGCTATCCGTTCTTGCTTGGCTTGGCCGAGGGCGTTGCCTGCATCGGCGACTTGCGCTTTCGCCGAAGACCGGAGGAGGGAAGTCTCCGAGTCTTCCTCGGATGGGGGCGTTGCGCGTAGGGATCGGGATCGTCACAGGTTGGCCGCATTCGCCAAAATTCCTCGCCGGCATTGCGCGAAAACCTCACCAAGAAACCATCTTTTTTTACTCATCGGACAATCGGACGATGGGATGGCTGCAGCGAGCGCCGAAATTCTTGCCAGAATCATCCGGCATTGATGAATGATGATCGATCGCGAGCTGGTTTGGTAGAGCCCCGTGCTGATCGATTTTTTACTTCGAAAATTCCATTCCCCCCAGCTCCCTCTTTGATTTCCCATCGCGGGAAAGGATCTCGCGCCATGACGGCACACGGCAGGCATGTGGTGTGGACTGGTCGGTGGTCGCTTTTTTCGCTCTGCTCTTTTTCTCTTTCTCTTTACCTATATATTACTAGCTGTACTATTATTTGCTTTGCTGCCCGAGTGCGGATGTGGTGGTGGAGTGGTGGCGGTAGCTGCGTGCGTGGGAGGGAGTGATGACCGCGAGGTTTGGGCTGTAAAGCTATGGTCCTCTGCGCTGCTCAGGCTGCACGGGTGGGTGCACGCCTTCGCCTCTTCGCAAGCTGGTAAAAATCGCTAAACAACAACCGGATTTGCGTTGATTCGAGGAGCAACACCCGCGGCTGCGGGCGCAACTGGCTACGAGGGCATTGGCACACTGCCCTGTCTACTGCCATGGCGGGAAATACAGGGCGTGTTTGGTACCAAATTTTACTCTGTCTATCTGTTAATCTCTATGATTTTTAAAATCTATTTGATTCTTGGCATTTTTATTAAACTTATAATTTCATTTTTTTCATTTTTTTGTTAAATCTTTTTTCAAGATTTTAGAACGTATCCAAAGATTTTTAAAGCTTAAGTTTTTTCCGTTGATTTTATGTCATATGTATTCGATTATAGTAACAAAAATACACATTCAATTGACAGCAAACAAACATAATGTCATACCTTACCAAAATTTGGCATTCAATCCAAACAAAAAAAAAGAGAGGACCAGTTCATTGGAAAATTTAGTTTAACGCAACATGAACAAAACACACACAAAAGTCTTGGCGCCATATGAGTGCCATGTACTGGACATCTCATACCGGAGGCTGGGAGGTGCAGCGATGTGGCTGGCATATATGGGGGGCTGCTCCACATGTTGCAGCGGGACGAGGGACCAACCGTGTGATAGGGCAAGATGTGTGGTGCGCCACTTATTTCTGTGCACCCCCTGTACACTACGGGGCTTAAAGGTGCGCTGCAACCGCGAGCGTTCCCCACCCAAAATTATGGGAATAATAATTCGGTGTACCTTCTAGCGCTCGTGTGGAACCCTGCAGGGTGTGTGCGGCTACTGCGCCCCGAAGTCAATGTGTTCATCAAGGTGTACGCGTAGGCGTAGCACGTCGTGTGTTGTTTACAATGCTATACTACTGCTTCCTACCTGGCAAGCATGCATGCAAGATCGGCGCAAGTAGAATAATCAAAGTATGCTGTGAGAGTTGTAGGCTTGTAACTCGGAATGGCAATGGCCCCGCTTCCTGGCATGCCGTGAGGGGTGGGGTAGAATTTGGAGGTGAATTCGGCCTTGTTTTTTTTTCTTCAATTAAAATCAAAGCGATAGTCGGGAATTTGTTGTTTTTGGCCTTATTTTTTTTCAGTTTAAACTAAATTAAAATTTAGATCGAAATGTTTGCATAACCAAATGTTGTAGTGCTTTGTAGTTATTTTTGTGGAGTTTTAAATAGTTTTTCTTATAGTTTCTAAAATATTATTTATTTATTTTTTTAGTCTCCAAAACCTCTGTCAAGGAGTCGCAGTTTTTTCAGATTAGAATTTCAGTTACCTTCGGCCGAAAAGAACAAGGCCTTTATAAGCTTCAATAGTCATTTTTATAAGAGTTTTGTCGGTTCTTCTCAAATCTCTTAAAACCAATTTTCACAATTTTTTTGGCTCTCGAAACCTCCTATCAAAGATCCACAACATATTTTAGAAAATTAAATTAAAAATAAAATGCCTAATCAATGCATTTCTACATAACTATGTACTAGTAAACATAACTATGTGCTAATAAATATACAATAAGGAAATTTTGTTGTGAGGCGTAAATTGTATGGTTTTGTTCCTAGAGTCATTGATTATTGTTAGTGACACATTTCAATGTCTAGGAGTAAGCCAAAATATTTAAACTAAATTGATAAGGCATCAATTTCCCTATTTATGAAAGAAAAAAGTGTTAATTTGGTCCCTATACTTTCGCTTGATCACCAATTTGGTCCGAACACCAATTTGGTTCCTGAGGTGTAAAACCGAGCGAGAACGGTCACTATGTTTTTGAAACATTACCATTTTTGGTCCTTTGACCGGTCAAAGCCATCCTTGTGGCTGGTTTGTGCTGACATGGATGTCACTTAGGCCATGTTTGTTTGAGCTGCAGCTTCTCTAAAAGCTGCTTCTGAGAAAAGCCACAAAAAACTAGCTTCTGGAAAAAGCCAGATTACAGTACAAATTGGGCTTTTGGTGACTTTTAGCTTCTTTGAAGTGGGTTCCAAAAGCTGGCTGTTTGTTTGAGCTTCTGGCTTCTGAGCCTAAAAGCTGGCCAGAAGCTCAACCAAACAGGGCCTTAGTCTGGTTTTGCACATGTGGTGGCCTCTTAACACCACGCCATTGTTGATATGGACCATTGTAAATTAATATTAAATTTACGTAATATTTATAAAAAATCTAGGTTCTTATTGAGCCTAGTCCAAATTCGCCAATAGCTAAATAGAGTGTGATGATGGGAGGCACTTGCAGTGGAGAATAGTCCTATTGTCGTCGCTAAAGCAGTCATGTGGGGGCCTGGCCGTGTTGCTCGGGTATGTGCCGGTGAGTGGTGAGGTGAGCTCGCCTCACCTCATGGCATGGCTCATGGACGAGGTGACTGTGTAAAGTATCCTACATGACCAAAGTTTCACCTGCGCGTCACATTGTCAAAACTGCCGATGGATGCGCATCGCTCACCAAATTTGACGACTAAATATTGCCCAAAAGGGCTTGCTCGCCCAACTTTGCATGCAACTTAGTATTCAGGTAGTATGGCTGGTAGCCACGTACTAGAACTCTATATTTTTGCCCTCACCTGATCAACTCCCTTGGCATCTTAATTGCTTGCGTTCAACTCCTCAACTCCCTGGAAAAGGATTGATAGAGATGTGAATAATTTTGCTAAAAGAAAGACATGGGAATGAACAGTCAGGTGGTTGCTCAGTTATCCGTCATGGGCGCGCATGCCACCATAAAATCAGTAGCTGCTGCTTTTCAAAGTCTAAAGTTGCAACTGCTTATATGCTTGCTCCATGTTGAGTGTAGAATCTCAAGAATGTCCAAAGTGTCAAACTTTTAAGAACGTGGTCTTTTCACAAGTTTTTGTAGATAATGAATATTACCCGGCCTCTACACATTTCGATGTATACGGCTTACAAATAGAACATTCAAAATGTACTTCTTCTTTATTAAGAAGGGATTGATTTACATAAAAATATTAATAAGGAGCAATCCTAATTATTGAATCTCCACTCATAATTGTTAAAGAAAGGCATGGCCACCATCTATAAGGATCGGCAAGCTGTAAATATATCTTCTCTCTTCATATGCACAGTATCAATTGACAAAACCAATATGCTTCCCTGAAGATGATCGGTAAGAAAGAAATTTTTGTGCACTTGTCAAAAAAAAATCATTTCAGCAAAATCATATAGACCATAACAATGCCGCAGTGCCAATCAATTTTTTTTCATTTTTGTCTTATCACCATCCACTAAGCCAATTCTCAAGTATATCAGTACAACTCTTAGAGCCTTAAGTCAGTAAGCTAGGATCGATGACTCAATATACCATAGTACCATACTGTGGCAAGTGGCATCCTTGCATTATCCTGCAAGTTAATTTAGGGTGGCCACAGCGATACACTTGCATGTTCTTGCCTGGTCTCCGTTGTATTACAAGTATAATATATAGTTATGGCCCAGACGCCCAGTCAATGCTGCCATCCATATATGTACTCCGTGGCAATGCATAGCAGGCTAGCAGCTTGGCAGAAGTCAGTGGCTCAGTGCCAGTGCTGCCTCTGTCCTGTGGGTCCATTGCTGGTCTCTTTCTCCGCTACTTGCCGAGAACCACAAGCTTTCGTTTGGATGCTCGCCAATTTGGCTATGATCACTAAGCTGTATTTCTAATCACAGAGACCTAATGTGCTAATGATGGTGTTTAGAAATTTGAGATGAAGTTGGCCGATTTATACAAGATTAGTACATTTTGCGATGAGCCTACCCTGTACCACCTACTAGTTTGGTGTGACGGTTTGTTTGCTGCTCTGTCATGTTCTTCCCTCTAGTCAGATGAATTGGTAATGAATAATGTACTTGCTCTATACGATGCGCTACTCAATTTGGTATCTGGCCTCTTCTTAAATTCGCTTATCAGCAGACCTACTTAACCTACTACGGTGCTGATTCATTGGTTGTGTGCTATCCAACTGTACTGGGACCAATGGAGATATGCTGTTAGAGCATGTACAATGGTTGAGACAGCTATTGTCTCTAAGCTGTCTCTAACCATTGCCATGTCACCTATAGACAATATTAAAGACTACCCATACAATGGATTGTCTCTAAGCTGTCTACAAGGTTATTTAATGCTTTTATGGAGATTAAAACAATGTGGTGATCAAGTGTGCATCTAACTCTGTAGCCTACATATTCGTACTTATTTTTTCATGGCATTGAAAAATTATATATGGTAGTGTACATAATTTGTCATGGCATTGAAAAATAATATAGCCAAATTCTAGTTTTCTTAATACTGATCCAAATATGATAGAGCCTTTGAATATTCGATGTTTACCGAAGACAATTATCTCATCGTTTCTCTACTCCAGGATTGCAAACTCGTCACTTCCAAAAAATTCGATGACTACACATGACAAAGTTCAAAACTGAAATGCATTTCAGTCACGCTGCATGTGCATGCATATATAAGCAAGCTGAAAATTGAAATCTATTGTCACTTCACGTTTAATAAAAGCAATCTATCACACACTGCAAATCGTAGTAATACATGAGCCATCCGTACATGACTTTAACAGACAACAAGTAAACATGGAATTCATAAGAGAATGTGCATTGATTTTCATATAAGAACATAGGTGAACAAGCTTCAGTTTCAGATTCAGATGCATGTGTCTTATGTCCAGGCTAACTTTCAGGTTCAGACTTCAAACCTAAAATAAAATAAAATGACCAATCTGATCAACCCAGTTAAATAGATGCCTGAAATCAAAATAAGGCACAACCAGATGCAACCAAAATCGGTAAACATCCAATTTCAATAGCGAGCACTTTAAGCACATAAACAAACTTCTTCCCCTGGCTTGCAGATTGCAGATTACATATAAAGCAATTAGCGAGCAGATTGCAGATTACAGCAGATTGCAGATTACATATAAAACAACATAAGCAGCAGATTGCAGATTACAGCAGCAAATTACATATAAAGCAATTAGCGAGCACTTAGCAGGAGGAATTGGATCTTACAACCACTCGACGACGTGGAGGCGGCCTCTTCGTGTGCTGCTGCTGCTTCCCCTGGCGTGCCTCCTCCCACTAGTGTGTCACCGCGAGGCAGGAGGAGAGCTGGTGCCTGGGCCGCGGTGGAAGCCCGGCGACGCCCCGGCGACGGCGCGGTCCGGTGCGATGTAGACCCGGCGACGGCACGGCGCGGTGCGATGGAGACTCGGCAATGGCGCGCGATCCAGGCGCGTGTCCGATGGTCCACATGGCGACCCAGTGAAGGCACAGAGGCAGGATTTGGGGAAAATTCGGGAGACGCCGAGAGCGGTTGGGCGTAGGGGATCGAGACTTTTGGGGCTAGAGACGACGGGAGATACAACGGGCGTCGCAAAGTCGTCTACAGGCCGTCGCTACCTCTTGGATTTGGTGCTAGCGTCGTCTCTCCATGGAGCGACGGCTCCCTCTTCTCTCTCCTTTCTCTCTCATCCAACTCATCAATTGGCTGACGTGGCATTGCTTAGAGACTGCTTAGAGACTGCTGATGTGTACTGTTGTACATGCTCTTAGTAGTAGTTGTTACGCTGCAGCCTGGAATAGTACCAATGCGCATTCTCTGGATACAAGTGACATATGTGTGCTATATTTTGCTTAGGAATATTAGTGCCTGCGTGTGCATCACTAATTCCATTGATAGTGACCAACCTTGCTACGTTCTGGACCAGTTCAAGATGACGCTTTATTCCTCTGATCAATAAGCAAATTCATTCTTTGAATCATTATGAAGAATCCTTCATGATTATGAGTTTTCTTTTGCAGTTAGGACCAGACTACGGAACCATTTAACTAAGTTGTTATAGTTCTAGTCTTCAACATTTGTGTGGCAAAACTTTTTTTTTTACTGATCATCGACAGTTCGATGTTACCATGCTTGATAAGTTTGGCAAGCGTGAGAAAACAATAAGGAGAATCAAATGATGTAATGTTTCTTCGGCTCTATTTACTTGTTAACGATAATGCAAGTTTGTTGTTGTTGGTTGTCGTCGTCAAGAACAAGAGATGGTTCCTCGCTTGTTCAAAGAGAGGATTTCTCACCGGAGTTCTTTATTTGTTTTCCGTGCACGTGCAGGGAGCCGGGGCTCTGGGCGGACGCCGCTGGACTGGGAGGCGCGCATGCGGTCGGCGCTGTCGGCCGCCCGCGGGCTGGCGCACCTGCACTCGGTGCACAACCTGGTGCACGGCAACGTCAAGTCGTCGAACGTGCTGCTCCGGCCGGACCCCGACGCGGCGGCGCTGTCGGACTTCTGCCTACACCCGATCTTCGCGCCGCCGTCGGCCCGCGCCGGTGCCGGCGGGTACTGGGCGCCGGAGGTCGTGGACACGCGGCGGCCGACGTTCAAGGCGGACGTGTACTCCCTCGGCGTGCTGTTGCTGGAGCTGCTCACCGGCAAGTCGCCGGCGCACGCGTCCCTGGAGGGCGACGGCACGCTGGACCTGCCGCGGTGGGTGCAGTCCGTGGTGCGGGAGGAGTGGACGGCGGAGGTGTTCGACGTCGAGCTGGTGCGGCTCGGCGCCAGCGCGGAGGAGGAGATGGTGGCGCTGCTGCAGGTGGCCATGGCGTGCGTCGCCACCGTGCCCGACGCGCGGCCGGATGCCCCCGACGTGGTCAGGATGATCGAGGAGATCGGGGGCGGCCACGGCCGGACCACCACGGAGGAGAGCGAGGAGGGCGTGCGGGGCACGTCGGAGGAGGAGCGGTCGCGGGGCACGCCTCCGGCCGACCCGACGCCGTGACGTCAGGGTAAAAGGTTCAAGTTGCATAGGTTTCGTTCTTTGGTACCCACCCGTACGTCATGTCAATCGCCATGTTCTTTGCCTAATTTTTTTTTCTTCAACCTTTTTTTTCTTCATGGGCATTGTTTTGTCGGATCAAATTGTATTTTCTCTCCCCTTCTCTCTAAGGCTTCATTCTTCCAGGTAAATGTATTTTTCTCTTTTCAACCTTCTTGTCTGTCCCCATTGCGATCCATGTTCTCATCCTTGTTTCTTTCTCTTTAATTTCTTGTGTTGTTTTGGGAGTGAGTAATTACATGTAGTTGAGCTGGGAGCAAAGGAATTCCAAAATTAATCATTTGCATGCATGGCCATGGCCTCTCTACCTCCTGCAGTACTGTTTGCTTTGCTTGTTGATCACTTGTCCCTTTGGCCCTTTAATTACACGCAATTCGACATCGTGATGCATTGCCCTCACATGATTTTTGGACGATTTGAAATCATGCGGCGGGTGTGTGAGGCTGAAAGCGTCGTGGATAAGATTGTTCTTGTGTCGCAGTCCCGCAGAGCAGTCGGGTCAAACAGACGCGAACAAACTCTGGGATTTGTGGCTGACATGAGCGCACATACATTCTCAATTGCTCGAAGGCCTCAGGTCGCCGAGAAAACTGTGTATATGCCAATTTCATAGCGTGGCTTCGTCTTTTGTCACTTCATACGGGAGATTCATTAAGATTATTTTTGTGGCTGATTTGAACTGAATAGTTGAAATGACTGAATTTTGAGAGTTTTTTTAAGATAGCCTTAAGATTCGAATCCATTTTGTTTGACTTACTTTTTAAAGCGTTAAAGCCTACATTCGAAGCAGCCGAAAAACAGACTCAAAAAAACCAAACCATATGTCTTTTCAAAACATAAATTAGTCGTTAAGTTGTTAAACCGTTAAGCTCAAAAGAACAGTCTCTCAAATGTTACTCTCAATGTTCCACCTCTCGTATTTATGTCATTTTGATCTTTCCCTTATTTAGGCCTCGTTCTTTTCAGCGTTGAGTAAAATTGAGTTTTACTGTAGCAAAAATTAAGAGTCCTCGAAAAGTAGTCTAATAATTCTTAAAAATAATAAAAAAAAATATTTTTACAATCTTGAGAAGTACCACTAGAAAACTAAAAAAATCATTGCAAATTAGTACAACATGTAGGCTATATAAAAATAACAAAATTTGCTACAGTAAAACTCAACTCAACTTTAGCTGAAAAAAAACAAGGCTTAGACATGTGAGATAATAGTATTATCCCTATCTTCTTTTTCTTCATCACTTCCTCTCTTCGTCATTGCAACCGCCGCCAGCTTCAACTCACCTCTACCCCTAATGCAGACTCATTAGACCTCACTTGAAAACTTGGCCAGAGCCCGACCGAGCCCGACCGAAAAAAAGCTACTACCGGCCGGCAGTGCATCGGTAGGGTTCAAGCTTCGGCGGTGTCGGTACGGGCGGCCCGGATTCGTCGAATTGCGTGGCCGGCCGGGCCGAACCTGCCGGGCTCGGGCCGGCTTCGAGCCGCCGGCCGGGCCGGGCTCGAACTGGTTTTTCGGGATCGGGCTTTTCCAGGCCGGCCAAGCCCGCCCGGCGTTTGAACAGGTCTAACTCCAGCAACGTCGTCTTGACCGCCATCTCCCTCTTATTCATGCCGCCCTTCTCATCCGCGCACAACTGAAGCCCTAGCCACTGTGCCTCAAGCACCACCGCCCCCCAAGCTCCTCTTTCTCACATCTCCTCGTGCTCGCTGGTCGCCATTTGACGCCAGTGTTGTTGAGATCATTGCACGCTCACCTTGGGAGCTCGTATTCGTGGCTCGCACGCTCACCAGTGGTTGTGGCTCACTAGTGGCCATGGACGGTGCCTCCCCTCCCCATCTCCCCAATCTCCATGTGCGCCCCACAACCTCTCCATGTGTGCCCTCGTTGCCATCCATGACCGTCACGCCCTGCCATCATAGGTAGCATGAAAAGCCGTGGTAGAGGAACAAAGTAGGAGAGGAGGTAGGGGTCGAGGTCGACTCATCGCTATGCCCACGCTTGTCGGAGAGGATGGAGGCTACGATGGAACTGTCACCATCGCAAAAACCGTGGCGGAGGAACAGAAGGAGATGAGGTAGGGGTCACGCTCGCGGCTCGTCGTGGTGCTCCAACAACGACAACATGGGATGGAGTGGGGCAGTGAAGAAGATGGGAGCAACAAAGTCATTTTACGTGCCTGTGAGAGGAGAATTTTTTTCAAAAAAACATTTTTTCAAAGACTAAAATGGCATGAAAACAAGAAGCCCAATATTGGGAGTGACAACTTAATGAATCCCATTTTTAAGATGGTAAAAAGACGAAACTACACTACGAAAGTGGCATGCAGGCAATTTTCTCTGAATCGTCTGATAAAAAGCACATACAGAATCTTGCAACTTGTGCATCAAAAAAGATTTTCACATAATTTTTAGGTTTTTTTAAGGGAATCCGTGACTTCGCGACGGAAACATCAGGGTGTACTTGAGGCTGTTTCGGTTGCAGGCTTGCAGCGTCAACACTTGGAAGTGAACGACCGCGCGAGGAGATGGGCCACCGTGATCGATCGGGTGGTGGACTGGTAGCCGGGAGGAGGAGGAAGAGGTTACGCAGGCAAGCTGGCAAGGCCTAGGCTGACCGGGCGCGTCTATACCTGCGGATCTTGGCGTCTACCTCGTTGTTCCGTCTTTGTCCTGGCTGCCACCCCTGCATCCTGATCCCCTTCTCAATGCATAGCATTCACGGCGACATCGCTTATATGCCACTCTCCATAGTGGGATTCACCATTTTTCCATCCTTAATCCACGAAACTCTAAAGTGTTAGTCCGGTTGTTAACGGCTTGATTAGATTTTGTCCAATCAAAGTTCTAGAAAAGAACATTTTTTAATAGGCGTAAGAGTCTTAATTTCTACCACAGTGATATGTTTTCTCCTCGCAATGAAAAATAGATGGGTTAGTTGCATGAATGCCATTATTAAGTTCTTTTATATAAAAAATGACATTATAAAGTTTATATCCTGCTCATGTTATTATAATTTTAAAATCGTTGCACATGACATTTTCAAAGTTGATCGGTCAAATTGGACCAAATTGCCCTCACCATTATCTTCTTCCTCCATCCTCTCTCTCCAATTTCTTTGGCAAGCTCTTTGGCTAACTGCCCGTGTAGTCCAATCCATGTCGTCGCCGTCGAATCCTGCTCGTACTGCCATAATCCAGTCCTAGTGTCCCACATTGCCATTCTGTTGACCTGTCACCGAATCCAGCCCGCAACGCCATTCTCCAGCCTCATCGCCCCACTACACATCGCCACAGTCGTTCCCCATCATGTCGCCACCCTGCAGCCACGGCATCGTCGTTGCTTCAGTCTGAGCCATCATATCCCCCAAAGCGCACCACCACCATCGCCTCAATCCGCCCCAGCAATGTTGCCCAAGGCTTTGTCTGCTCTAGCTCACGCCACCATCACCCCCAAAGCGTGCTATCCTCCCCCGCCCCCGTGCACAGGCGTTGCCCCGCCCTGCATCATCATTGCCTCGAACCTGACTGGAGTTGGGAGAGAAGAGAGGAGAGAAAGGAAGGAGGAAGATGGGGGAGGGACATTTTCTTGAAAATTTAAAGATGATAAAGAGGTATAAGAGTTCACAAGGGCATGTTTGCAATGGCTTTTAAATTATAGTGGCATGAAGAGGAATTTGGACATTACAATGGATTTTTTAATGTAAAGGAGCTTAATAATGGCCACCTCGGGGCCTAGCCACCGACCATCTCGAGCTTCTCTACCACCACCGCCCTGAGCTCCTCTTCCATCGCCGACGCATGTCACCGCCTCAACCTTCAGATCCACCGCTAGGCACCGCCTCCCCAACTTTAGCCAGCCCGTCAGCCTCAACCCCAACCAACCTGCTGCGTCACCTCACCTTGCCGCACCACCCATGAGATACAACGCTGCCATCGCGTCCATCACTGTCGTGGTTTCCATTGCCGCTTTGTGAGCTTCAATGCCTATTAGCTCCACACCACTTTCGTTGCCACCACTGCCAGTGAGCTCCCACACCACTAGCTCCGGCGTCCTGCACCATTGGTAGAGGAGGTCAAGGTGGTCGTACATTTGGCAATGGAGGCGGAGGTTGAGGTGACCGACTGAGAAGAGAGAGGAAAAGACAAAGAGGAGGGAAGGATAAGAAAAGGAAGGAGAAAGAAAGAGAAATGAATGACAGGGAGACCCACATGTTAATATTTGTGTTGATATACATAAAAAACCCTTCATATTGGTATAGTTGCAAGAGTTCAGCACAAATAATGGCACCGCAATCCGTTGGTACTAAAAAGTGGTTTAGTCAAAACACACTAGGAGTTTAGGGTTTAGTGATCCCATCGACAGCATTTAGAATATGATGTAAATCGGAACCCAGCGAAGGAAGGATAAATGGATGGGACAAAGGAAGGATAAATGTATGGGTTATGCTGTCATGGTAGCCCGGGAAGAAGTCAACTCGGCTAACGCATGCCACCATAGACAAGGAGCCCGCGGCGCCCCCGCCGCTCTCAATCAACAACTGTGCTCCGCTGAGCACGGATCGTGATGAGGCATCGCCGTGAAGTATTATTCAGGTGCGATCCCCAGATCGCAATCGCACATCCCCCTCGCCTTCCTGTGCGTAGAGCAGATACGCCAGCCATTCTGATCAGAAACGCCTGGCCCATGCACGAGCACGACGACCAGGGGCTCACTCCCTCGCTGCACGCAGCACAAATCACCAAGAAGGGGAAGGAATAACAACACGCAAGATCTGGCTTATCTGCGCCAGCCATATTCTTCCCCACCAAAACAGAACGAAGGCATATGCATCGAAGGAGAAGCAGCCAGTCAGTCACTCGGGCCGTGACAGAGGTAGGGGAGGAGGAGGGAGATGACACATGGGGCGCACTCGATCGCTCGCCGCTACGCCTCCATCATTCGCCTGCGCATCGGAGCGTGCCCACTTTCTCACGTGCCTGCCTCGCTAAAGCTGGACCGTGTCGCCCCCGCCTTTCCGCCATGGACATCGGGGATCGGCCGAGACCTGTCGGGGGCACCCGGCACGCTGGGCCACGGTGAAAATTGGACGCGACCTGGCGGCGTCGTCGTTCGTGCATGCCCGCCCTTGTTCAGATCACCTTCTCACCGATGAGTTCCGGTGTTAGAAAAAAAAGAAAGAGGAGAGAGTTTGGGTGTTTCTTGTTCAGATAATCAGATTCTGCAAACACGGGGGAACTGCAGTCGATGGTGGAGAGAAACTGATGTGCTTTACCGGAGGGAAAATTGCACGGTAAGGGCTGAAAATCTGGATCTGGGTGCAAGCAGTAAAATTGACAGTACACGGGAGCATCATTTATCATTTTCACGTAGCCATCTTGCAACTCTGGAGAGGCATGCTTATGCAGTAAGCTAATTACAATTTACAGAGTATAGATATATATGGAGTTATTATATTGCTTTGACTGTAACAAGGACAAAAAGCAACAATTTGTCCATACCATCTGGATTCCAGGCCTTGTCTACTGATAATTCCCAAAAGGGCCAGTGCAGAGTACACATTCTAATCCAAAGCTTAGCAAAACTGGGCGAACATCGCCAATTGCAGCACCTCTCTCAACATGATACCCACAATTACAGAAGCTAAAACAGGGAGTACGTTTTTTTGGCATGCATATGTGGCTGCAAGTTTCGAGGGGAGTTCTGTGCCAACAGCGCCACTATTTAATCACTGGTCCGGACTCCGCTCGTTTTCCGATTGGAAACTTCTGCTCCCATGGAAATGCCTCTCAAAATCAACAGCAGTCTCTGTAGTCCGCACCATACCACACCAGAGATGTTAACATAGGCTTGTCAAAGACTTGCATGTAGACCTGTCTCTGTTAGCTACGAAGACAAATAGGCAACTTCACAACAGCACCGGCTGGGTCCATACCCCATTCCTCATAAAGCCATCAGATGACGAATATGAACTACTTCATATGTCCAAATGCTATGTGACGTAAGTACGTAACATGTACAGCTGTATGTCCTATTTTACTAGCAGCACATTCTTGATGCCCTGGGCTATTTACTGTATCTCTTTTTAAAGAAAGTTATTTACTGTATAGTAGCAAGCAATCTTAGTAGACTGTCCACTGTGACACTATCATTGAAACTACCATACATGTTTAGCAGTGACTCTGTCACGGATTTGGACAACAATAGGCCCTTTTTAACAATACATGCGTGCATTGCCTTTCCGTATCGAACTGAAGCTGCTGTTTTAACAGCACGTAGTGCTGCAGAAAAAATTGTTGGGCTAGGTGCTGGTTCTATTTCATGCATTTTGCAACATAAACTTACTATCTGGTGGCACATACCATTTCGAGACAAGCCGCTTATTAATAGGCTCCATGTGCGCAGGTTGGGGCGTGTTTTTGTTAGTAGCATCTTGTTGAAGATGTCTAGGGCCTCATCAATCTCCAAGTTTTGCATAAGAACTGAAATTACTGAATGCCAACAAGCTGCTGTTGGAGATATGCCTTCAACCTGCATCTGGTATAAAAGCTTCAGAGCCTCAGAACTCATGCCACAATCTCCATAAGCAGAAATCATCACTTTCCACATTGCCATGTCTCTCCAACTCAAGAGATCAAATGCTCGGCGTGCATGCTCGATCCTCTCAGTACTGACATACAACTCTATCAGGCCACAAGCAACTGCTGAATCTGATTCAAGATTGTTTCTGATTGCATAACCATGAGCAGCTCTACCCACCTCCATACTGCAGCATTTCACACAAGCCATGATAATGGATGTTAAAGTCACACAATCAAACTTAAGGCCAGACTGCAGCATTCTTTGACAAGTGTTAAAAGCCTTGTCGATCTTCCCATCCTGCAAATACCCCGCAATCATCAAATTCCATGCTACAACATCTCTTTCCACCATCTGCTCAAATATCGCTTCTGCAGCCTCTACCAACCCAACTTTGCAGTAAAAGTTGATCATAGAGCTCCCCAAGATCACATCCATCTCCAAGCCACTTGATATGGCAATTGCATGACCTTGCCTCCCCCCATCAGCAACCTCAAGATCCGCAGATGCGGATAGATAGCTCACAATGCTCACCCTCGTCGGCAGTACGCCCTCAACCCGCATCTCATAGAACAACTCCACGGCCTCATCAATCCACCCATTGCATATATATCCCATCAACATCGAGTTCCAGCTCACCACAGTCCTCTCCGGCATTGCATCGAACACCTCCCTCGCATCATCCACCTCGCCACACTTCCCGTAGAAATCCACCAGGCTGCTCAAAACGTACACGCATTCCCTAAACCCCTCCTTCCACGCGTACCCGTGCACCACCCTCCCGGCACGGACCAACCCGAGCCCCGCGCACGCCTTGAGCACGTTGGGGAGGACGAAATTGTCCGCGGGGACGCCCGCCTCGAGCATGGCGGCGTACCCGGACAGGGCCTTGGCGTGCAGTCCGGCGCGGCTCCATAGGCCTACGATGGCCGCCCACGCGAAGGCGTTCTTGGTGGGCAGCGCATCGAACACGCGCTCGGCGTCAGCGAGCTCGCCGCAGCCGGCGTAGAAGACGGCGAGTTTGGTTCCAATGTAAGAATGGCGGCAGTAGTAGGGCCCGCGCTTGACGAGGGCGGCGTGCACCTGCCGGCCTGCGCGCAGTGACCCTGCGGCGACGCAGTGCTGCAGGAGAGACGCGTACACCTCCGGGCCGACGGCGAAGGCGGCGGCGGGGGACGACTGGAGCTCGGCGCGGGAGACAAGGGCGAAGGCGTTACGGAGGTTTCCGTGGCCGCCGCCGCCGCCGTGCTGGAAGAGGGAGATGAGCTCGGCGTGGAGGGAGGTGGGTCTCGGGGCCTCGCGGGGTTTGGGGTGGGGCGGAGTGGCGGGAAGGGGAAGGGGGAGTGTAGCCATGGAGGTTACAGGGTGGAGAGGGGTGAAGTGGAAGATAAGGGAGCAAGGCCATGTGCATGTGGTGGATTTTCCACGGACTAATGGGCCTATCAGGCTGTCATTTAAGCAATTTTGGGCCAGCATTCTTTGTTGACACAGATGGTCGAGCCCTTTGACCAGGATTTTCATAACGGTTTTGCTCCTTTGTAGGCGCCTGCGTTTGGGGAAAAACGTAGGCGCCGCCGCTTCCGTCGCCCCGCGCCGCCTCGTCTCCAACTCCGGCCAGGTTAGGGAACATTTGGGTTCCCTCCGGGTCTAGAGAGGCGGGAGGCGGCGGTTGGCGATGGGTGGGGGTTCGTCGAGGCGGGCGGTGAGGCTGTGATGGCGCCGCCGAGCCGGGAGGTGGCGGGTGGGCAGGCGTCGGTGGGGACCACGCCGTCCCGTCCGTTAGGGTAGGCGGGTGGCACGGCCGGTGCAGGAGAGGGCGAGAGGGCAGCGGTGGCCAGGGCGGCCACGGGGGTGGTGAGGCGGGGGAGGTGGTGGAGGCGAGGGAGGCGGACGCGGCCTGAGGGAGAGAGGAGGCGAGGCGGACGCGGGCAGCGGAGACGCTGGAGCGGAGGCCGAGCGATGGTGGTGGGCGGCGGAGGCAGGCCTTCATGGCCAGCGACGGAGGAGGCGGTGGAGACAGAGAGGATGGCGGCGCCTGCGTTTTCCCCTAAACGCAGGCGCCTACGCTGAAGCCGCTCCCTTTTCATAAGGCCTCTAAAGAACACTCTCATAAGTTTCTACAGCCCGACCCGAAGCTACCGAAGGACAGTAATAGGCTTCGAGAGAAGCATGTTAGAACAAATCAATGTAGAAATAGCATAGGTACTTACTACAGTTGCAAATGGGACGGGAAATTCCCGCTCAAACTGAAACCAGATTCGCTTAACATCCGATTCTAATTCGGAATAATGATATCTAAATTTGAATCTAAGATTCGAATCAGACTATCCAAAAAATATATGGGCTAAGATATGAAAGAGCAATATCCAATCCGTATTTGAATTGTATCCGCATATCAAGATATCCGAAAAATATCAATGTAAATTAGCATAATAGATGTCCGATAACATATTTGATAAACATAAATATTATGTCTAATATGTTTGATTGAAACTTGCAGGTTGTAACTATTTTTTTATTCAATATTAACAAATTGTTAGTGGCACATTAATAATTTCCACAAGTGAATAGTGACAAATTTATGATTCCTCGCAAATTAGTGTCTTTTCTCTAATTTTGAGAGTGAACAGTGACATTATCTAAGTAACCCTTGTTTTAACTATAAAGTTTTGATGCTATTTATTTAGTGTTGTTTATTATTGAGTTGCTTTCGGATTGGGTGAGGGTGTGAGCGTACATTTCAAACAATCGACTGAAACTTCAGTCGACTGTCCAATAGATAGTCCCTATTTTATTTTACTTATTTTTGGTTTCGAAAATGCAAATGCTTCGATACTTTTAGTTTGTTTATGCTTTATCTCAAAGGCATGTGCCAAAATTCTGGAAAAACAATTCAAACAAAGCACGTCCTCTCCAAGACACATTAGGAATTAGTTGAAGTTCATCTTATCAGGAAATAAGATGATCAACAAATCAAATCATTTTTGCTATAAATGACACTTTTATTTTTGTTAACTTTGGTATATTGAACACATGATATATCATGACCTTGTTCTTTTCATATATTGGTTCTGCCCCAAAGATTACTCAATTGTACGCTTCTATTTATATTTATACTATATATTTATATTTAGGTGTTAGTACTTGTGCAATATTTTTGTGAATAAACATTTACTAATGTTGTATTTGTACATATGAATGCAAAATGATTTTTTCCATAATTCTAACACTAGGCAATTACTTTGTTATAGGTAGTGCATTGTAGCTCTACAATTTTTAGGAAAATTTGTTGCAAGGAAACATGATTTGGCGGCTAGAGTTCCTAGACACTATCTTTTCACATATATGACATAGATGCGCTACAATTTGGTGGTTATTTTCAATATCACACTTTCTCTCCAGTATAATGGAGGAAGATGGTGATCTATAGGGGCATGTTTTGGTACTCTTGCTCGCCTTCCTTTGCCCATTTTAGATCAAAGCCAGAGTAAGGCCTTGGCATTTGAGACTTGGAGAGTTTTGCAGCGGTGTATTAGGTAGTAGGACTAGATATATATAGGTAGGTGAAGTCTGAGAGTCGAGGGTCAAAGTTTTTTCATCAGTCCAACAGCCTGAGAGTCGAGGGTCAAAGTTCTTTCAATGTTTTTAAAAGGGAAAAAAATATTTCATAATTCGAGGGTTGTTTAAACGAAGCGTAGCATTCCCAATAGCCTCCCCATCAAACCCCTAAAACACTATTCATGTCTGTATGCATAGTGTTTTAGGGGGTGGGATAGAGGGCATGTTGAGGATGCTCACCTTGGAAACAAGGATACGTGGTATTTTCGAACTCAGAATGGTTGAAATGGTAAAAATAGCGGGCCTACATGAGTGAATCTAGCAACAATAAAACTAGAGGCCTACATGACACTTTGGAAATTTGTAGGGGCTAAAACAAAAAAGTGCATACAACCAAGTGCATGGCCATGTACATTTCAGCTTAACGTAGCGTAGCGTAGCGTTTCAGTAAATTTTGAGAGTATTTAAAAAGTGGTTTAAATATCATTAAAAAATAATTTAAAAATAGTTTTAGAATCTTTATGAGAACTATCAAAAACCTAAGAAAAATCATTACAAATCATTACACCAAACAGGCAAGATACGCTACACTAAGCTAAAATGTACAAGACCATGTGAAAATATAGAAAAGAGGGACCAAAATAAAAAGTATAGAAGTGTTTCGCACTTTTAATAATAGGTTGTTTACAAGGACCTAGCTGTAATTCGCTCATTTCTTTTTCTTATTTTTCTAGCGAATTCCACATAACACGATACGGCCACAGCCCACAGGAGAGGTCAATCATTCTATATAAACTCCGGCCCCCCTAGAGCTTCTATTCCCTAATCCCTCCCTCTCTGCAGTGCTCTTTCCTCTCTCTCCCCGCCACTGCAATTGCCATTCCATTCTTCCTCACACTACCTCCGGTCGGTGGCGGCGGCGGCTGCGGCCAGGCTTAGCCGGAGCGGGCTCCTATCTTGTGCGGGGAGCCATGTCTCAGACGAACTGGGAGGCGGATAAGATGTGAGGATTTGATTTCCTTCTGTTCTCTGTGCTGATTCGCGGCGTGTGTTGGTGCGGGGTGGCCTTTCGCTTGATTGCTTGCTCCATCTATGCGGCGGTTTTTTTTTTCTGAGCTAAAATCAGGGGAGGTGTCCGAAGTTTAGCTAGCCTGTACTGGGTGGAGTCGTGTTCTGCGGCTAGCTGTCACTAGGGTTTCGCTGGGATCCCTGTTTCTAGGGAGAACCTACTGTTTTGGTTCGTAGGGTTAGTGTCTTGGATGCTATTCTGCTGATTTGTTGAGGTGGTTCTCGAATATCAGGAGAACTGATTTGGGGATTTGAAATACCAGTAGGATCGATTTGGGGATTTGGATTCTAGAAGCATAAGGGGTTCCCTCTCAATGCGATTTAAAATACTGGTAAAGAGAACGTGTCCCATTTCTACCTGTAGGACATGAATATTCAGCAGTATTAGTTGCCCTGTTTGGTTCGTGAGGTGGGGTTTCTCGAGGAACTGGAGGAGCCCTCCAGCTTTTCGTTCGCTGATAGCAGCGAATGACAATAATTTCGTTAGCATTGATGTCATGATTTGAGCGAAACGCACGAGTTCTGGTGCGCATCTATTGTTTTTTAGTCCTTGCCACTGCAAGGTAGATTTGGCACAAAAGCTGCAGTTTGATTTGTATGGGTAAGTAGATGAAATCTCATTACTGCTTCAAGGAGTTATGCCAACTAATCTGTTCTGTGCAAAGCACATACTGTAACTAACTAATGCAAGGATGTTGCGTGCATACAAGCACTATGAAGCCTTAATTGTAGCATGGGTGAATCAAAGAAATGTTGAAAGTGGAACACCAACACTTTTTAGTGTATCTGTACTTAAATGATCTGCTAGCGAGCCAAAAAAGTTGAGAAACAGATTGAGTATACATAAATTTAGCATATGTCAAATTTCCAATGTCTTGTTACTTGTTAGCTACTTTATGTTGTGTCTTAATGTTAAATTTTTATGCCTATGACCTGCCTATTCATCATTCTGCTTGGATTGGACATTGTAATTGCATTGTTCTTGTGGATGAAGAGTTGTATGTTTGAACATTTGCTTTGGACATCTGTCATGAGTATTAACCACTAATTATTTAACTGTGCTGAAACAGGCTGGATGTTTACATAAATGATTATTTTATGAAGAGAAATTTGCAGGCAACTGCAAAGGCCTTCCAAGCAGAAGGGAAGGTCTCATCAGATCCAGTTGGTATGTATTACCCTGCAAGTTGTGCGAAGCTACTTATGTCATGAGTTGTACGACACTTCTTTTACCTTTTTGTTAATGCAGAACATTGTATAACGTTTACGTTCTATTCTTTTGCAGCAATTGATGCACCAGGTGGCTTTCTTTTCGAGTGGTGGTCTGTTTTTTGGGATATATTCATTGCACGAACAAACGATAAGCACTCGGATGTTGCAGCGTCATATATTGAGGTAAGCTTCTATGCATCTCATCATATTTTTGTGGACAAACTTTGAATGATACAGGCATGCCAATGTAGGCACTGCTTTCCCATAATCCCTGCAACATTGGGTGATTTCTGTTTTACTTGTTTGAATCCATCTATGTCAGAAATTTTAGTTGTTACAAAGCAAGTGTCTTAGAATAAGAAATCTATGCAATTTGTAATATGATTAAATAAAGTCTTAGCTACTTCTGGTAGTGTTAAGTAGCCTAAAATTCAGTAGAACTGTTCTTTATGTTTGTTAGAGCCTGGTTGTTGAACTGACTGAAACATGTATTTACTTTGAACCAGCCAACTGCCCGGCGCCCACAGCAAACAAATACCACATTACTTTTCACTGCTTTATATCTGTTTAGTTTGACTTACAACCTTATCTCCATTTTCTGCTTTTCACACACTATTGTATCATGCTTCTGCATGCTTCCATTTCTGCGCCTGACTGCATTGTGCTTCCACACTTCCTAATTTGATACTCCCTCTAGTTCTCAGAATCACAACATTTGAGATACATGCAAGTCAAAGTGTTAAATCTTCATCTATGAATATCTTTTGAATTAATTAGTGTCTCCTATGCGCCTAGGTGCTGGCCTCTAGGTGGGTGATCTATACCCAGGACCATACTGTCCTATAGTCTCTAGTAGAACCTCTCAGCTTCTTGAATTGATAACTTTGAGTGGTATGCAATTCTCATACAAGAACTTGGCTGCAGGTGGCTCCTATGCGCTAGGCGCTGGGCACGCGCCTTGGTCGATTAGGCACTTATTTCCTGCCTAGGTGGTGTTTAGGTGGGATTAGTCTCTAGGCGTCAGTCGACCGCCCAACTAGCGCCTAGCACATTCCAAAATACTGGAACTATTTAGACAGGATATATGGAAATCATATGTATAGATTCATCTCGAAAAACACTTTCATAATATCACAGCTTTAATGTGTTATATATATAAATTGCAATAGTAATTAGTGGTCACAGCTGTATTATGGAGATCATGTCGGTGTTCAAAATGTTAAGTTTCTGTTAATTAGAAGGGTGTATTCGGGTATTTTCTAAGGAATCCAGATAAATAGGATGATTTGGTATATCTTGAATTGATCATAAACATTCTAAAATACAATGCACCTAAATAGGAAATTAATTCAAATAGATGGAGGGTGGAGATGGATGCTGTACCATCGTCACCACCACTAGACACTTGATAGCTGAGATTTACTTGTAAAAAGTGCATTGATTGCCATTCCCTTTTTTTTTTGGGAATACCAATTTAATATATTTGTCTTGCATCAATTGTGTGGGGCCATCTTTTTTCTGGATTAGTAGTTCTAATTCAGCTTTAACTTGCTGCACTCCTTCAGACTCAACTCATGAAAGCCAGGGAGCAACAGCAGCAGTCATCACCTCAACAACAGCAACAACCACAAAATATACAAATGCAACAAATGTTGTTACAGAGAGCTGCCCAACAGCAGCAACATCAACAGCACCAGCACCAGCAGCAGCAGCAGCAACAACAACAGCAGCAGCAGCAGCAGCAGCAGCTGCAGCGTAGGGATGGTTCTCATCTTCTTAATGGTACTACAAGTGGACTTTCTGGAAATAATCCTTTGGTGCGACAAAACCAAAGCACTGCCAATGTTATGGCAACAAAAATGTATGAGGAGAGGTTAAAGCTTCCTTCCCAGAGAGATTCTTTGGAAGAGGCATCAATGAAGGTAGTACAGCTAGCTAAATTTGTTGTTCCATGTTCTTTTAGCTATCTTCACCAAAAAGTTTATTTATCAATACTTTAGTCATAAGTCGTAACATTGAAAGCTTTGCTGCAGCAAAGATATGGAGAGAATGCTGGGCAAATACTTGATTCAAATGAAGCGTCATTGTTGAAAGTAGCTGCAAGTGGACAATCATCAGGGTACTTGCTGAATTTTGTGAATTATAAAGTGCTCTAACAATCTTCATACTGCCTACAACTGTAAATGATGAGTTTTTAGTATTTGCTGCTACGAAATAATTCATTTAATTTCACACCTAGTATATCTGGATCCTGGCATGTCATCTTTGTTACCTTCTCTTATTGATGGTAGTAATCCTCCAATTGCATTTTTTCAAAAAATAATCCTCCAATTGCAGTTTCATTTCATATCAATTACAAGGTAGATCTTTGCTAGTGTTATCAATTGTATAATATGTACCAAAGATTCTTCTCTTTTTCTCCATTGATGGTTCTATTCTTCTTCTTCTTCTTCTTTTTCAAAAAATCTAATTTATTTTGAACTTTTCCGGTTGATATTTTGATTTGTCCTGGAGATAAATTAGATAGCAGTACACATTTCTAATTCTGCATTGGCTTGTAGTACTTGTGCAATTTTTTTGTTTTCTCATGGTGGGGATATCAAAATGTTGATTTGGGTTTTTTGACCAAATCATTTTCTTAGATACTCTACCATAACTGTTCTTTTGGCATAAATCATGCAATTTTGTTCTAAATTAAGGAGGTAAACACTACCCAGAACTGTCATCTCAATATCTCATGCCCCAAGTTTTTGTTGTTAGTTTAAATACCCGATGGACTTTTTTTTATGAGACCATATGTATACTGTGCTGGTAGCTTTTAGTGAATTTGCTCTGAGATAGCCCACATTTTCCCTTCCTTAGGCAAATCTTGCATGGTAGTGTTGGTGGATTGTCAGGCACTTTACAACAAGTTCAGGCCAGGAGTCCACAACTTCCTGGGCCAGCTCAGGTTAGTTTACTAAGTATTATAATTTATCTAGTATCTCTTAACCACAATTACCAAAAAAAGTGAGGAAAAGATGGCAGCTATTATATATGTTCTTCATAGTATTTATGTTTATTAGCAGAGTATCAAGACAGAGATTAATCCCGTCTTGACACCCAGAGCTGCAGGACCTGAGGGGTCATTTATAGGTCTTCAAGGTAATATTTGCTCAGTTTATTCCGTGGAATTACTGTCTCTATTGTTGCTTCAGCTTCTATAATAGTTTAAGCCTTATCCTAAAAAAATACCTGGCATATTCAATCTTGTTGAGTGCTCAGGTTTCTGAGGCTAAATTTGATTTATTTTAACAGGATCAAATCAGGCTGGAAACAATTTGACTCTGAAAGGATGGCCACTCACGGTAATATTTAGTTTGTGATTAATATCTAATTATCTTATACCTCATCAGCGTTGCATGCAGGGATCAAACCTGTTCCTAGATATCTTGGACTTAGCTGATTTATATGAAAATTGCATGACTTGGAATTTATTTTTATTGAATTTGTTTTTTATGTTTTGATTAATAGCTGTCGATTGGCCAGCAAGAGCTCCTTAGTTATAGTTAGATTCAAAATAACAATCTAAATATTTTTGTAAACATTTTAGGAGTTTTGAAGTTACTGCTACTAATAACCAGTCGAAAACAATTATTCTCCCACTGGAGGGAACCAGACCAGTTATTGGGAAACGAAATCAGAGTCCTATATATCCACAATTTATATTTTTTTTCAATATAGAGTCAAATGGATATTACATGATTGGCATCTGTCGTTAGCCCATTACACTTGCTACTATTTAACCTCTGTTCTGACTCCCTGTCTTTTTATTTTCAAAGGGACTTGACCAACTTCGTTCTGGAATTCTACAGCAGAAGTCATTCATGCAGAATCAACAGCAACTGCAACAACAATTCCCGTTGTTGACTCCACAGCAACAGCAGCAACTTATGATGCAGGCTCAGCAAAATATGGCATCCCCAACATCTAATGATGTTGAAAGTAGAAGAATGAGAATGATGCTTAATAGAAATGTAGTTATTGGGCGGGATGGGCAAACAAACAGTGGCGGTGATATTATTCCAAATATTGGCTCTCCTAGTCTAAGTGGTGGAGACATTGATATGCTAATAAAGGTATACTGTTTGATTTTTCTACCTTGTGACTGTTTATTTTCTCCAAGGAACAGGTGTAAAAGCCTTTGTCGAAATCTGGGTCTGTTTGGTTTGCTGCCAAATCTGCCACAACTAAGGTTAGGCACACCGGAGTTTTTATGGCTAGTGTTTGGTTCATGACATAACTGTGGCCAAGGTTATTAAGTCGGTAAGTCGAGTCGAGAAGGGACCGACTTACCGACTAGTCGACTTGTCAGTTGGCTAGTCGTCGACTTGCCAATAAATAAATATAACATTTACAGGGCTGTATGTGTACATCTTCATATATATAAAGCGTAGCTAATGTTCACAAACAACCTATATAAACATCACAAACAAGCAACAACAGCTACCAGCTAGTTCCAAACTTAGTCACATGAATAATAATTAAACATAAAGAAGCAAAAGACACTCATAAGTCATAAGTCAAGTCGCCCGCTTAGTCGACTCAAGTCGACGGCTACTCGACTCTAGTCGACATGTCGATGGCAAGTCGCCTGACTTGCTCACTAAGTCGAGTCACCAGCATGAGTTGTCTGCTTCGGACCGACTGGATGACTAGTCGTCGACTAGTCGGTGACTAGTCGACGACTTGATAACAAGGATTGTGGCTTGCCACACTTTCTTAGCCATCGGACCCACTCGTCATAGGCTGATTTTTTTTTCCACACTTTGCCACGAGTGTGGCGCTGATTTTTTCTGCCACAAAAGTGTGGCAAGCCACACTTGCCTAAGGTTAGGTTAGGCGAAGTGTGGCATTAACCAAACAGCATCTTTATTTTTGTATTAATTGTTATATTTTTAGCTTCTTGTATGGGTTAAAGCTTTTCATGAGAAATAGTTGGATGTATTATATAAGGTTGAGCATCCTAGCAAATTGTACTATGTCTCAATCTGATCAAAATGGACATTTTGCTACTTCTCTCAAGTGCCAGTATGGTAGTGTGGTTAAACATTATAATTTATAACAAGTATGGTGTCCTGCTCATTTGTGTGGCTAGTTTTGTTATTGATAAGGACTCCTTTTCTAATTCTAAATTTGTGTTCTTATTTGTAGTTAATATGGATCCCCTTTTCTATCTTTGTAGTTGACATGGACTCTTTTTTCTATTTTTTAATTTTGAATTTTTTTTTATTGTAGCGGATACAAACTCTTTCTTTCAATCGAAGCCGTTATAATCTAGTCCCACAATAATCAATAGTGTAGATCTTTTCTTTTTTCTGTCTGATTAATGTGGGAATTTTTAGTATTTAGGACTAACGTGGTGGCTTCATTTTATTATGTTTTATATACATTAGATAGTGTATATATATATACATATATTTGCCCTTTATGGAACATGCGAAATTACCTTGATTCTTATGGGAATGGGAATTGGACTGTTTGAAGACTATATTTACTGCCAAAATTATATTTAGCAGCTTTGCTGGTGTTTTACTGGGCTTCTAAAATCTCTAAATCTAAATCTTTACAAAGGTGGTTGACATAATAAGGAACTAAACACTTTATATTTTAACTGTGAAAGGGATTCTGAAATGTCCATCACGATATCACTCATCAGTTTTCTTAATGCTTTTGTTGACACTTCTTTGTCATTATCATTTTTTACAAATCTATCTATTTTAACCTTGTTTTGTTCTGATGTTATCTGAATGCGTATAAGATGCCCCTGTGTACTGTAAAATTTATTTTTGATGATTCGGTTTGTAAAAACACCTTTCTGTATGTTAGTTTTCTTGTCCTTTGTTCTGCTTCCATGTTCTTAAATAGACTTTTTCTGTGTAGTAGAAGAAACTTGCTCATGCACACCAGCAGCAGCAACAACAACTGTTACAACACCAAGGCAATAGTCAACAGCAGCCACAACAACAGCATCAGCTTCAGCAGCCTGCTGTCTCCAGTCAACAGTCCCATAGCTCAAATCAGCTTCTCCAACAAGAAAAGCCAGGAATTGGAAGTATTCCTATTGATGGGGGCATGCCAAACTCTTTTGGGGGAGCTGATCAAGTATGTTTGAGTTATACAGACACAATGCTTTCTAAGGCTCTATTATTCATTTTGCATGTATGTTTAAACTTGAAAAAGAAAAAAACATTATATTCCATCATGATGCTTAACAAAGGGGCTGGATCATGATGGAATGTTAAGAAAATTTTGAACCTGATTGCAGAGTTATTTAATGGCATATTGTGAAGAAGGGATCTATTTGATGGCATATAATGATTTTTCTCTTAAACCCAGCAGACTGCTGTTAATTGTATTCACGTGCTCTGAACGGATTGATGACCTTTTAAAAACAAAAACTACCCAGTTTGCCACTCCTGAGTACTGATATATTTTTGCATACTTAGTTACTTACACCTTTATGGTAATATCTGTGAAACAAATATTGTAAAACTATGGATCATATTTTCCTTGTTCATCAGCTATTTTCTAGAGTATGTAAAGAATATTACATTGTGTTTTTTGCACTGTAATCGGCTTGCCTTAGGCACTAAACTTCTGCTGCGTTGTAAATTCTCCTCACTTCTACTGATGATTTTTTTCATCCTGTTGAAGAAATAAGAGCTGTTTCCCACTGCTTTAGATTGGTAAATTGAGTAATAACTTGATATCAGCGGTTCACTCACATAAACTATGCTGTTTGTGATTCAGACAGCGAAGAAGAGAAAGAAGCCTGGTTCATCCTCAGGCAGAGCTAATAGTTCAGGAACTGCAAATACTGCTGGCCCTTCTCCAAGTTCTGCGCCATCAACGCCTTCCACTCATACACCTGGAGATGCAGTTTCTGTGCCACAACTGCAGCAAAATGGTGGTTCAGCAAAACCCTTGGTAATGTTTGGCTCTGATGGAACTGGAAGCTTCACATCTCCACCAAATACGCTGGTACTTATGTCCTGCAACCAGACACTTCCAAAGTACCATTAGACCATTACTTTAAAATGAATGCATTTTTCCTGTGTGTCATGACACAAAAAAAAAATATTTTCAGGGTGATGTGGACTGTTTGTTGGAAGAAGGTACATTGGAAGAAAACGTCGAATCTTTCCTATCACAAGATGACATGGATCCTAGGGAGGCCTTGGGACGCTGCATGGATGCTAGTAAAGGTATGATTTTGATTCCTGCTAGCACCTGATTCTTGTTGAGTTTTAACCCTCGTGAGTTGTGATGGAAAGTAATAAATTACATATTGTGGGTCTCTTGTCGGATTAGCTCTCTTAAGTTAAAACTTTAGTTTGTATTCTTAAAAACCTTTTTTATGTGGGTCATCATAGGCCCAAGTAATTATTTTATGTGCTTGACTACTATATGTCGTATTGGCTGCTGATATGGATTGCCATTCTAGCATGTGCATTTCATGCAATGACCTATGTAGGCATTGCAGTTTGCAACACGTTAGGGGCATACTGGGATGGCAGTCCTTATCAGCAATCAAGTCAATGTCAAGCCCCCCTGAATTGTCCTTGGGACTTGTAATGATCCACTTCAACAAGTTTGAGCATGTCAAACAACAGCTTCAAAGCATATGGACCTACTATGTAATTTACTCACTAAAAAAAGAGAATTGCACTATGGCTCTCATACTTTATTTGTTTGTATCACTAAGCTTCTAGAACCTGAAAATTACTTTCAGCATGGTAGTTTCCCTGATAAATTAAGCTTCATAGCACAAAGCATGTGTCTACTTGTGTTGGCCACATGAGGGAACATCTGATTGATTGCGATTATTTTCCTGGGTTCAATGCATATCTCAATACCTGTCTGTTGCAGGGTTTGGTTTTGCTGAGATTGCAAAAGGACGTGCAAGTGCAACCAAAGTTAACTGCTGTCACTTCTCCTCGGATGGCAAACTGCTTGCTACTGGTGGTCATGATAAAAAGGTGAGTTGCCCCAAAGTATTTTTTATTTTGCCAATATTAGAAAAGCTTCAATCACACACTTGTTGTTACTCTGCAGGTTCTCTTATGGTGCACAGAGCCCCTGAAGCCAAAATCTTCGTTAGAAGAGCATTCATTTTTGATCACTGATGTCCGTTTTAGCCCAAGCATGTCCCGCCTTGCGACATCTTCCTTTGACAAAACCGTACGGGTTTGGGATGCTGACAATGTATATATCTCTCTCTCTTGACAGAAATTTCGTTGTATGTTGTTTCACATCGTGTAGTGCGGGGACTAAATGATTTGACTGTGCAGACTGACTATTCACTCCGTACTTTCACGGGCCATTCTGCATCTGTTATGTCTTTGGATTTTCATCCGAATAAAGAAGATATGATATGCTCCTGTGATACTGATGGGGAAGTGCGCAGCTGGAGCATAAATAATGGCAGTTGCCTGACCTTCGTCAAGGTCTTTAAGGTATGTAGTCATTTCTTATGGGATCCTTTGTGGATCTGTCCAAACATTCAGTTATATTTTTTCTCCACAGGGAGGTGCTACTCAGATGAGATTTCAACCTCGCAAGGGAAAATATTTAGCAGCCGCCTCAGAGAAGGCCATCTACATACTTGACGGGGAGTCACAACATACTTGTAGAAACCCTTTACAGGTTTGTTACCTAATTTGGCAGACAACATGTGTTAGCCTGAGGATACAATTTACAACTCATATTATAACTATTATTATTTATACCTTGCCATTTCATTAGATTATCCACTTGTACAGACTTATCAATTGTGACTGCCATTCTTGACAGTTCATTAGCTACCAATGAAGAAAGAATTAGGTTTATTATAGCTTGAAAAATGTATTTTTTTTGTCTTGTAAGTTTGGCGTCCAGAGACTAACTGGTAGAATTTATGATACTGAAATTTCTTTAGATTTCAGATAGAACACGATTGTTTTTTTTTTGGTTGAAAAATTGCATGTTTCTTGGCCTAAAATTTTCCATATAACCTGCTATTATAGTACAACCTGAGTAAGGTAATTCTATAAAGCCATATACAATCTGCAAGTATGGTTAGCCCAGTGCGATCACATAGACTCCCTTGCTGTATTCTCTTTATGTGTTTTATGTGTAGATCATCATCATTCAACTGGTATGGATAGCGCTTTCATGACCTATTTTAATTATGGCAACTTGCAAGTATCGTGATAGTCCAAGTTTCAAATGGTGGTTGTGTTTTCATTTGAAATTTTGTTTGGATGTGCAGGGGCACATAAAGAATATTCAATCTGTTTGTTGGGATTCGGCCGGTGACTATCTGGCCTCTGTCAGTGAAGATTCTGTGAGAATATGGTCGTTTACTTCTGGACATGATGGTGAATTTGTGAATGAGTTGAATTGCAGTGGAAACAAGTTCCACTCATGTGTTTTCCACCCAACTTACCCATCTTTGTTAGTCATTGGCTGTTACGAGGCAAGTCTTTCTCCTCAGACAAGTTAATTATTCCGTGAGCACACTTGAAATGCTTGTTTGTGTTGTTTGTGTCATGCAGTCTTTGGAACTTTGGGACATTAGGGAGAAGAATGCCAGAACAATCAACAATGCCCACGATGGTTTGATTGCAGCCCTAGCAGCATCGAGCGCAACAGGGAAGGTTGCTTCAGTAAGCCATGATCGGTTTGTCAAGCTTTGGAAATGACATGTAAAATAGCCTTGGCTGTGTCAGAAATTTAGATTCTGGTGGTTAGATGATATAGAAACTGGACGGTTTTCTGCTTCAGATGACCACATGACAAAAGCGTAGCTAACCAAATTTCTTGAGCCGCATGGGTTCGGGAACTAACCTGGTTCATGTTTTGTGGTTATCTTAGTTGTATCTTGAATGCTGTTCCGTGTGCTTCCGAAGTTTGTCGTCTTATAGAAATGTTTGTTGGTCTGATCTAACAATCAAGATTTCTGTTTTTTTACTGAACAATAGTCGACATTTTTTTATACCTGTTCTTTTCTGCGGGTACCATTCATTTGTTTACTCCCTTTTTTCCTTGTTTGCATCCTATCCTAATCGACTTTTTTTATTCAGTCAATATGGAGCATATATGTACAGTGCAAACTCTAGGATGTACGTCGTCACCATATTGCCTTTTGAATGACTTGCATCGTAGTCATTTGAAGCAGTAGCGAATCGCCTAATCCATAAAAGTGAACAGAGGAATACATGGGCCTTGCTATGCCGCCGAGTCTGCCGCTCGCCGCGGCTCCCACAGTCCCACTTCCCTCCGCTGCGCGACACCCGGGCGTCGGTCGCCTACCACTTGTCGGGGAGAAGGGGACGACGGGCAGGAACCTGGGGAAGGAGAGGGAGAGATAGGGGTGGCGAGAGGGGGCTGCCTGGCGGTAGCTTGGTGTGGCGGTGCGGGGATTACACGGCGACGACCAGAGAGCAGGGGGGAGCTCCTATCGGTGGCAATACCTCCATGAGAGGATGATAAGAGGGAAAAAGAAGGATTAGGGCAAGGTTATGTCTTAATAACATCGTAATGGTATATTTCGAAGAAACGCCACCTTGTAATGGCACATTGGCACGTAACGGATATCGGGTTAAGTAATGACGTCTCAGATTCGAACACTTTGTAATGGCATATATCGATTTTTTCTTAAGGAAAAAGTCATATCTAAGGATTCCTTGAACTTACCGTTTGACCAACCTCTAAACTCTATTCGTACCGGGATCAGCTATGTTACTATCTCCTAAGGCACTTTGTACGAATTTTCACATAGACGAGGAATTATACTCTATTCGTACTTGGGATCAGCTATGTTACTACCTCCTAAGGCACTTTGTACGAATTTTCACATAGACGAGGAATTATATTCTAAACATCACCCATGAGAAGTGATCGATGCATTCAGACATGGGCTTCGCAACGAGAGATTTGCTTATGATCTTTCCAAGTACCACCAATGAGTGGTTCATGGTGGAGAAACACTCAAAGGCTGATGAAATTGTGTGGTGGCTTCATGACTCAAGTCGTCATCAATATTGGAGCAATCCATTCCTAGCATATCAAAGATCCCTATGATGAGAATTGGTTATGTCCTTTCCACTGGGTTTGTGGCCACGACTTGCGTAATTGCATGGTTTAGCACATAAAGATTGCATAATACTGTGAGAAAGATGGATCCATGCTCGAACTTCCCACCAGTAGAGTTGCCAGCCCACAAAGAAAGACCACTCCAGAGTACCAAGAACCTAGGTCCCATGTTAACATGATATTTATAGGGACATCTTCCTACACATCAAAGAAGCACCTTAGAACCATTGCCAGGGAAGTGAAAACACCGTGTACAATGACCACGTGCACGAATATCACTTAAAATGGTCCTACGTCCCTTTGACATTTTTGAAAGAAGATTGTCCTCCTGGGTTGATCAAGCCTAAGTGTCTCCCTTTAGTTGTCAGCCCCACCATCAACAACAACAACCGGTGCCTTTTCTTTTCTTTAGCATCGTACACGAAAAGTCTATCACGTCTATCAAATAAATCATCCTCTCCATCATGTTTGGGAACCTAGGTGACTGCCAAACCGAATTGATTACCTTTGATGTAGCTGATTTCAATATTTCCATACAATGTTCTCAGGCTACCAGTTTTATCCAAAATCATGTGTTGTGCACCATATGTATTACACCTTGAAGATAATAAAGCATGAAACAACCCTAACGGTCAGGGGAGGATGTCAAACATCCCTAGCATTAGTACTGGAAACAACCGAGCCAGTCCAGCTCGAGCTAAGGTTGCCCATGCTCACGAAACGTACGGCTTGGTTTGGCTCAGTTCGTTTTTGGAACGAGCTAAAGTGGAGTCTTGGCTTGGTTTGAACGTAAGAGCATTCTCAACATTTTCTCTATACCTTTCTTTAAAATACCTTTCTGTAAGACATGATAGTGTTTAGAGGGAGTTATAAATAGGCTATTGAGATGCTCTAAGTTTGTGCCTAACGAGATGACTAATTAGCGTCAGACATGAAAAGGACGACGCACTATACGGTATACACTGCACGGAACACGGAACAAACAAAATCGACCAAATTCTTCTCGCGAAGAAAAAATTAAGATCAAAATACAATCATGATGCTGATAAAGGAGAGAACGAGAACCAATCAATACTTCACACGGGGCAAACTACGACCTAGAATTAGGACGAATCGGCGCTACATCTTTGTACCATGAAAATGGCAACTAGACATACAATCTTTTTTTAAAAAATGGTATGGGGATGTAAGCTCCATGTGACGGTAATCAGTAATGGCCTTTGACTCGCCGTCATGGCTGGAATACATAGTTTTAAGAGTATTATTTTGATAATCCCGTATCATCATTTTACATATACAACGCGCTAGCGAGTGTACGTGGTCGCCACGCATGTCCACCTCTCCGTGTTGAGCCACGTTCAAAAATAGCAACGGCCGTTCGATCGTAACCGACGGTTGAATCCGACCGTCCATTTATACTTTTTATATAAAAGGATTTTTTTTCCATTGAAACCGTAGCAGCGTGGGTCATTTGCTCAGTTGGTATATGCCGTGGTATTTGGGGTCTCATATCCGGGTTCGGATCCCAGCATCTCCCCATTTTTTTTCTTTTTTTCCCTTACCCCTCCTACTTCTCTGTTTTACTTTTTTCCCAATCCTGGGTAGCAGCTCGTGCGTGCCCACTTGGTCTTGGCGATGCTTAGCTCCCTGTAGTCCTAGGTTCGAATCCCAGCAGTAGCCCATTTTTCCTTTACGCAATAGAACCACAAGTTCATAGCAAGGTTCAGAAAAAAAAAATACTTTACAAAAAATAGAACCACAATTTCATGGCAAGGTTCAGAAAAATAGTCACTAAATATAGAAAACTAAAAAGAAAACTTTAAATTACGGACCTCGACAATAGTCATGATAAAGACCCATAGCAATATTTAGCAATTAACGACAAATAGGTTTTACCTAAAAAAGAATCAAGAATAATGGGAATGGCTAAAGAAATTTTTTATATTGCATGAGTTATAAAAAAATTTAGCCATTTCAAAATCTTTTCTTTCCTTCTATCTTTTCTAGTTAGCTTTAAAAAATTCCTCGAAAGCCAAACCATTATAGGATTGAACCGTAATTTTGTCTTACGATTCCATTAAAAGCTTTGAATGTTAATGAAAAACAAAATAAATAATTAACAACCAAACCATTATAATATTGAACCGTAATTTCATCATTCGGTTCCACGAAAAGTTTTATACATTATAGAAAAAACATAATAAATAATTAACAAATAATGGGGATAAAGAATAAGAAAAGAGTTCAAAAATATAATTAAAGTTTAAAGTCAAATGTCGACTGATTAAGAAATAAAAAACAGAACTTAAAAATGAAACCATAACTATAATTGAATGATAAGTTATTTGTTCATAATTTTTTTTATCTTTTCATACCTCTTTTTGAAAGATTTTAAACCAAACCGAGCCGTGAATCAAGTGGGGTCTAATTCTATGTCAACGAGTACGTTCGAATGGCACGCCAGGGCGCTCCTACCATCCTAGTACATTTACAATGGTATGTTCAAAATTTTACAACTTTTGACGTGCAAACAAACTTTTCCCTTACAATGAGGATTCACGGTCTTGCATGTCTTGGAATGAATGGGGGGGCACAAATTGAAAGGTAAATCGAGATTGATCCAAGCTTGATTTGTTTGATCCAAGCTTGATCTGTACCCAATTATCCGAAAAATAAAAAAGTTTATTGCATGGGTGCCATTATACAATGATGGTTTCTAAAAAATACTAATACAAAACACAATTTCATTTAGATGCCATTACAAAACGAGATCTATATTAAAACTACCATTACAAACCATTTTTGGTATATATGAAATCAAAATACATCTAAACACACATCCTGAGCGCCGCTCAACACCGCCTTCGCCGTCGCGTCGCCGCATGCACACACGAGCTCGCACCACCACCAGCATCGGTCTGGACTCTGCCTGCCCGTCACCGCCTCTCCCAACTCCAGTGCCACCCCCAGCTCCCCTCGGCGCGCACAGTCGGAGGTGAGGACGAGCGGTGCGAGGACGTCGGCAGGACCTATGCTTAAATTTGTATGAGATTCGATTCATAGTGGATAAAAATAAACAGAACGAGCGATATTGAACCACATCCAATTCATTTGCACCCTTATCTCCGAGCAGCTCGATACAGCATTACATATAAATCAATCATAATTTAATAAAAAAATAATTCAAAATTCAGGCCCAATTTTCAGTAGTTAAAATACAAAAAATAAAATAAAACCAGTCAATACAGGCTAACAAGTTTTGACTTGGATTTAAAATTTAGAAAAATTGTTTTTTACTGATTTCAGTATTCAATGATACCATAAACCTGATCGTAACCATCTCAGAACACAGAAGGAAAAGATAAAATTGCACGGTGATCTTCTAAGTACAAAGCTTGTACTGTTTCAAACTTAGCCTTCCCTCAAATTTGTATTTTAGTTCTGCAACCCTCTAAACTTGTGGCCCTGTTTGCACTGGGAGATCCAAAACCGTTAACATAGTCATTTAGGAGTAGCACTTATGTAGCAACCATGTGGCCATTAAATGTTTACGTGGCTCTATACGTATGTGTCCACATCATCCTCTCTCTCCCCATCTCTCGAAAATCCAAAAAAATAAGAATTTTAAATTTCATTTTTTAAAATTGAAATTTTTAAAAGGAATTTTTGGTGAATTTAAATTTGAAAAAACGAATTTGGTAATTCAAAAGTAAAAATTTTGGAGTTCAAAATTTAAAATTAATAAAAAAATATTTTGCATTTTAGGATTTCCAATATTGAATTTTTGTGGGGAAAAATAATTTTCTTTTTTTGCATTCTATAGCGAAATTCATTTTTAAAAATTTAGAATTGCCAAAAAAATTAAATGTTTGAATTTTTAATGTCCCTTAAATTCAATTTTAAAAATTTTAAAATCCAGATTTTTTTTTTTGAATTTGAAGTCTCTAAAATTCAATTTTTTAATTTTATAACCACAAAATTTAATTGAGGGAGAAGGGAGAGTGATGATGACATGGACACATAGGGCATGATCAATGAGGGCCTAATTTAGGCCCTCGTAGTGATGTGAGAAATAAAATTGAAGAGGTGAAAATGTAGGTGTATAGTTGCTAAAAGGTTTTAGGCTAATCTAAGTTAGATCTGAATTGGTGATGGTTTTAGATAGAGGGACACATAGGTATTTATCAACCATATGAGCTACCACCTCAGTGCTAAACAGCTGCTCTAAAGGAAATAAAACGTAAGTTCAAACTGCTATGCGCGAAACGTGAAAGCTTAGGAGGCTACAGTCAATTTTCTCCGAGGAAAAAACACCATTACATCATTACATGGATACAGTCAATTTTCTCCGAGGAAAAAACACCATTACATCATTACATGGATACATGAAACTGGATAGCTCCATTCCATGTAGCTGTGACCATCTCAGAACACATCAGAGAGCAAAAAGGAAAAGAAAGGCATGGATTCGTGATTTTGGATGGGAGATTCGTCTGACATACGTACAATTGACTGCCCCATGACACCACGAATATAGACATGAATATGTAAAAGGGTTGAAACTAAGCAAAATAGAGCTGACGTTAATTCCAGCCGGAGTTGTAGATCCCAAGGCCAGGCGTCCTGGGCCTCCTGGCCATCAGAGTGGCCTATGGCACGCTTCAATCATATCATCATCCTCCAGTCCAAGGTCCTCAGGTGTACTTGCTGGGTCTATTTTGTCACCGTCAAATACGAAAGTCAGATCAGACAGCCTGAGCTTGGCCTTCCTCGCGAATGCCTTGAAAAGCTTGTCGAGCTTATCATCCTGTAGTGGACCAAGATCAGGGATACATACAACTTAGTTCAAGTGCATGGGTCATACAAGGTTGCAAAAAAGGGTCACCGTAAAATGTGCCCTTATTATGTGAAAGAGAATGCAAACTGGTTGCAAAACTGTAGCACATCAAATTACGGCAACCATTTGTCAAAGAATTTCAGCTACATAACAGACCAATATATATGTGCAATAAAAAAAATTCCCAGTTCTCAAACATGACATTTTATACATGTCCAAGTCGAAGTTTTAAAACTTTATGTATGGATCAGGCACATGAAAATCACAAAAAACACTTTCATAATATCATATGTTTTGCAGATGTTATAAATAAATTACAAAGGTAATAGTAGTCAAAGGGATATTTCAAAGACTGTGTCAATATCCAAAATGTCAAGCATCTGCTTGGAGTATGTCTAACTAATAGCAGCAGCACTACTTCATGCAAAAAAAACAAACCTTGTATACACGGAACTGCTGCTGCCCATCTTTGTCCTGAATTGTTATAACTATCTTTTCTCTCTCTTTCTCCACTTGTGGTTCAGGTGAATCGTCTAGAACTATATGTTCAGGTGGCTTCTTGGCCTCATGGTCTTTTGTACCAGTTTTAACCAACTTGTCCAATACCGATAGAGCTGATTCAGCAAGCTTTGCCAGCTCTTGCTTTTGTAATCTACAGATGAGAGGTGAGGAACTTCAAAAATCAATAACATCTTTAGATGCTGATAGTAAGAAATAATTTACAAGAAAAGCACTGCCAAATCCATAACTGGCTGACAGCATCAGAGCGATAGTACAAAACACAGGAAATACAATTCGTTTTCACTTTCCAGAAACACTAGCCTGCAACCACTTTTCTAGGACGAAATTGTGGACAATTTCCTCTTTCTTGCTGTGTTAAAGACAAAAAGGTGTTCAGGCTTCAGGCTCTGAACTATAATGACCATAATAGCATTTTTTAAGGGATAAAAAGCTGGTAGTGGTGGTTGATAGAGAAATTACAGGTGCTGAAACCATAAAGGAAAACAAAAACAAACTCAATCTTTGCAATCATCACCTGAAACAATGTTAGATTAACCGTAGCACATCCATCACATTTGCAGCTAGCCTATAATTCAAGAAGCACATGCCATAAAAAGTCAAGAAAAACTACTGCACCATAATAGTTAATGTCCTAGCATTCAGTTGGGACATAAACCATGACCCACATAGGTTGTCTTGCTTAGGAATGTTTACCATACGAATCAATGGAGGAATTTCACAAAGCAACTTTTGGATTGGCTTCTTCTGACTGATAGTCATTGGCATAGTATGAGTATCCTTTCAAAATATAATATCTGTTTTTGTAAAGCTAACAAATACACTAGCATGCCTTAATCACTTGTGAAGTAAGCAACTATTTTTCCGTACAAAATGGCAGGATTTGACGAATAAGCAACAATACAGGACAAACAATAGTACAATACACTACGGGAGCACTTCATTTGTCATGCCCAACAATTACCTAAAAGATTCAAGCTCCTGTGAACCACATAGTAAGAATATGGGTGCATTTGAACTTTGAAGCTGGGTACATGTTGCTGTCATCTGATCAACGTATGCATGAGCCTAAACCTCAAGCACACAATTGCACACCTAGGTGTAAAAAAACTCACCAAATCATCTAGTCCACACCAATTACGCAGTTGTAATCCGTGGGGAATCAATAGCCAACCTCGCATGTTGGAAAACGTGCAGCATAAAGTAGACCACAGATATACCTCAGTTCCTGCAGTGTGCTGTCCTGCTGTACCTCGGCCCTGACTGCAGGCTTCGGCGGTGGGGGTGGCAGCCATTCCTCCGCCAAATCCACTACTGTGGGCTTCTTCACACCCGTATCATCAGCCTTACCCCCCTCCTGCGAAAACATCAGCGCCTTAGCATTTCGCAGCAAAACCAGCCATTAAATAAAATTGAATTCGCACGCACTCACGTCGGCGTTGGCGTTGGCGCTGGCGTTGGCGCTGGCGGCGGCGGTGGCCGCCTTGTGGCGCTTGTTGCAGTGGATAAAGATATCCGACTTCTCCAGGTCGGTGTCTGCACATCGAAAATCGACAAAGCCCTAAGCAAATCTCCCGACGAAACCCTAGCTCACGGAGTCGCAGCGCGACGCGCACCGTCAAAGCAAAAGGCGATGTTGGGCTGCACGCGGGAGTAGTCGAAGAGCGGCTCCAGCTCCTCGCCACACGACGCCGCCGTCGCAGCCTCCTCCATTCCCGCCTGCATCATCCATATCAACGGGAACCAAAACGAATCGGGTCGAGCAAAAAAAAAGAAGAACAGATCGAGGAATTACTCGCTGAATGATGAGAGGGGAATTAGGGAGAGAAGGGGGTACCGGTCGATTCGGGATCCCCTCGGTGAATTTGGGATTTGGTTTGGGTTTTGGAGGGAGGCAGCGCTCGCGGTATGAATTTTGTGGAGGATTTTGAATTCGGGAGCAGCCACCACACCATTGACCACCGGGAGACTTACCTGGAGGCTACCCAATTTGACAGCGTTAACACAAACAATATTGTTCTCAAAAAAAAAAAACACAAACAATATTAATTTAGCCTGCCTTTACGTCCACGACATCGTACACGCGAATTTGTTATCTCATCGACATTTTGGTCATTTTAACTTCTTTTACTGTTATTTAATTCTTTTTTCAATGCTGAATTGACATTTTTGCCCCTAGCCCATTGTCTAGCAAAAAACAACAAATTAATTAACATGCTAGCTATTCCAAATGCGTCTTATGTAACTGATTAGAGTAATTTGCAACAAGAAAATGGTTTGACGTGTGAAAATAATATTCAAGAGATTTGAAATTCAAATTCGAAAGAAATTCATCTTTTTTGACATAAATTTATCAAATTTGACCAAGATTCATCAATTTTGATAGAAATTCATCGATTTTGAAAAATCACCAAATTTGACTAGAATTCATCATTTTTACCGGAATTCATCATTTTTTACATGAATTCATCATTTTTGACAGAAATTCATCAATTTCGATAGATATTCATCAATTTTGATAGATATTTATCGTGGCCGCCACCGGGGGGAGGAGGCGGCGACGGCCTGGGTTGGGGGGGCAACCGCGAAGAAACTTGGAGAAGAACAAAGGAGCAAATCGGGCATAGTATTAGCTCAATGGAAAGGGGCAAAATGTCATTTCAATAGTGAAAAAGGAGCTAAATGGCAAGAAAAGAATATAAAATGGCCAAAACGTTGCTGAGGTAACAAATTCGCGCGTACGGTATCATGGACGTAAACGCAGACTAAATTAACGTCGTTTGGGTAAAGGCCGTCGAATTGGGTGGCCTCTAGGTAAATCTCCCATGACCAGGGGCATATCGGAAAATTCTTTTGTATTCTTTAGAAGATTCTGGAAAAAGCAACTCAAATTTTAAATTTTACTCACCGGGTAGTACTATCTACGTGTAAAAAAAAACATGAAGTTTCAAATTTATCCAAGTTAAAATTTTAAAAAATTATTATAAAACATTTTAAACTATATAGAACATGGACACACAAGTCATACGTAGGTTGCTATTAAAAAGACACTTCCATAACATTATATTTGTTATGGATTTTATAAATAGAAAAATAACCCTCATACCATTAAGTTTTAGCCTCTTTTCCAAAAAACAATCCAAAGGTGTGCCAATTCCAAAATTTCACCTCATGTTAGCTCCGTTACCCCAATATAGCACTAAGCCACTAACGTCAATTTCCCGAAGTTTATGTTTGTTTGAGCGGCATATTTCAACTACAGTAGCGTTCTAGCCAAGCAGTAGTGCCGCACTTGTCTCCACGCGATAGCAAAAGCCACGCCAGTCAGTAAGGCAGTCCCTCATATCGGGTAGACCCGGTCCATTGGACTGGTCCATACCTCCCAACCCCCCCCCCCCCCCCCAAAAAAAAAATGACACCAAGATGTATTTGCCCATTGGTCTCCTCTCGCATGGATCATCTTCCCCCAAAGCGGTCGTAGCCCTGGCCCTTATGCGAGGTGGTCGTCAGCAATGGGGTTGCAGAGCAGATGCAAGCTCGTTGAGCTCGGGCAGTTGCAACAGCGCTGCTTCCGCGGATGTGCGGTTGTCGGATGGTGTTAGCCCGTTACCCGTTTGATGTGTCTCTCACGCAACGCCTTTTGGGTTGTCGCCAGGTAGAAGGCTTCCCGTTGCTGACTGCCTTCCAGATTTGAGTCACCGCACCCTCAACCGATAGCTCAAGTTCGTAGCCTCCTTGGGCCCACAGCCAAGGCTTGGTTGTGTTTACTCGAAGCCAGAGTCGCTCCAAACAGTAGGTATGCATCTATTCCTCTTGTGTTGAACTTGAGTTGGCCGTATTCATCTCCGTAGTCTGCTTCCTATCGTAGTGGCACGAAAGGAAGATGTCCACTAAATGGTCTCCTGAGCTTACAAAGTTCTTTAGCGACGCGTGCTTGGATGGGTGTCGCAAGGGGAATAGATCGAAAGTGAACTTGAACAACACGGCGAAAGAGTTGGTTGCCCACCGCATGTCTGATTATATTGGTCATCGTTTCAAATGGGAGACACACAAGAACAAATTGGGTCCCCTCAAGAAGAAGTGGAAATGCTGGCGCCAATTGAACATGTTGATAGGATTGAGGGTTGACCTTCACACCGGAGGCATTGCCATGGATAAAGCATCGTGGGATTATAAAATTGTTGTAAGCACAAAAAAAACCTAATATCTTATGTGCACATCATCTGTTCCCATAAATAATGGTTTGAAATCCATTGTTTATTGGGTAAACAAGGAAGTGTCCTAATTCCAACAAGATGAATGACTTCAATATGAAGCGGTGCTTGACGAGCTATTCGGGTGCAACTAGTGAGGACCGGACCTAGCATTGTTTGTGGTCATGAAGGTGGTCGTGCCGGTGCACCTACGCAATATGTTCACTCTAATTGCGGTGACAATGATGTTGGCGTTCCAACAAGTACCCCTGTTGCATCCCGTGCAACCATCATTGATTATGAGGGAACCATCATTGTCTTCAGGGAAGCGGTAACAAACCTACCACGCAAACTTATCCACAATGTTTTAGATGGATATGCCAAGTTCAATAAAAGAAATATTGGTGGATCATCCCATAAAAGAGAAGAACACACCGAGTATTATCGATTGATGAAGGAACTCCTCAACTGTGGTTTTGCACCACAGTCACCGGTGTGCTACATGGCCACATAAGTTCTTATGGATCCTCAGCGTTGTGACCCATATCTTTCTCTTCCTATAATTAGGACAAGGTTGCCTGAATCACATGGATGTGGAACAAACTCAACCCGAGAAAGGGAATGCCATGATGTCATCTTTGTCATAGTCAATTTGCATGTTTATGTTTGGTTTCGAACCATCACCGTCATGTTGTTTGACATCCGCTTCTGTATCATTTATTAATATGTTTTCATGCTGTGAGCATTCCTTTGAAATGTTGTAATGAACAATCTTCCCGATTATGTTTGACACATGTTTTAATTTAAACTTAATTCCATGACGCAAACAATTGAACAATTATTATCCTTTATGTGCCCTAAACATAAGTTTCCATGTCTCAAAGCACTCAACAGTTATGTTTGACGATAATTTGAACTTAACTTTCCATGTCCCTAAGCAGGGATCCTTCAAGATATATTGATGCAAACAAGGATGATGAATTGGAGGGATTGGAAGAGCTACAGTACCTTTTCAACTACTTCTATGATTTCTTTGGACGGTGGCGGCGCCCTCATCAAAGAGTTGCATATGCTGAAAATGCTTGGGTCCACGATCTTCTTCGCGATGAGGAGCATTGCTACAATATATTTCGCATGAGGCCGCATCAATTCGAGCACCTCCACAACGTCCTCGTCAGTCAGTGCGGTCCTTGAAATATTAGCTTTGAGTGTCTAGTCAGTTCTCTTTATATCGTTGCTGGTTCTCATTGCATGTGTGGAATTGCCATTAGTTTCTCACATTGCAAGTCAACAATTAGTAGAAAATTTGTGCATGCTTGTAGGAGAGCTTATAATCCGGGTGTATACATCATTAGACCTAGGCCATGTACTTTGAGTACACCGCATCCTAGGGGCATGGAAGAACCATTGTATCAATGATTTTCAAATTGTGTTTGGTACACTAGATGGCACCCACATTAGGCTACACACCAGTGCTGAGAATAATACGGCGTATGCCGACCACCGTAGGGTGTCAACGTTAAATGTCCTCGGTGTTGTAGATTTTGATAACCGCTTCATCTTTGTTTGTTTTGGTCACCTGGGGGTTGGAGCACGATGCAACAGTTCTGCATCAAGCAATGACACACGACAATGCATATTTCCCTCATCATGGTTTAGGTTAGTGCTTGTCGTATGTGATCCATATTGAATGTTTCCTTGTTGCCATGTTTTGCACAAATGGTGAATGCAAATTTTGTTTAGTTGCAGACAAATTTTTCCTTGTGGATATTTCATATGCAAGCTCTTCTGTATTGATGGCACCTTACAGAAATGTTAAAGTATCGGTCGACCCAGCCGCTATACACCACCTTTTTATTATTCATCTACATTTCCCTCTCTTCTATTTTACTTGTTACAATACTAGAACAACCCAAGTTATGCCCTCATTGGTCATGCCCTTCGGTACCATCTACATCACTTTAGAAAAGAGGTGTGAAACTGCATCTAGGCCACTAAGTTGATTTTGGTGATTAATAAAAAATGATTAGTGGACTAACGGTTTAATCGAGATTATGAGCAGATTTAATTGCCATTGCAACATATGAAAAAGCATCGTGATTTGTGAACCCCTCATAAGGAGAAAGGAAAAGAAGCTTGGATATCGCTAGACTTGTACTTTTATAGTTTTAAACTTGAATCCAAGGACAATCGTACTATTAAGAGTGGTGTGATGAAAAATAATTTTTACATGTCACAAGTGCTTATTGGACGAAGCTTAGCTTCCGAGACAGACACTAATCCTATCACACCTTCAAATTTTGATTTTTTTTTACAAAATTTTAAATTTTTTAAATTCAGATTTTGAGTAGTAAAGCTTCCAAAAGTCATATTTAAATTTTAAACTTCCAAATTTATTTTTTTTTGAAATTTGCATCTTTAAAATTTACACCAAATTTTTTTTAGTACTTTTAAGTTCTTAGAATTCAATTATTAAATATTAGTTTCTTTCAAATTCAGATTTTGTAATTTTAAATTCCATTGAATTAAAATGTGTATTATAAATTCCTTGAAATTTAAAGTTTAAAATTTTAAAATTTCCGGTGTTAAATTTTATGTAAATTTACATCAATTGTTTAATTCTAAATTTTGCATCAAGTTTCTAATACTCTAGAATCCTGAATTTGAATCCTAGAATGGATTTCACCTTGTCTTTTAATATGTGGCTAGCCATGTCAGTGGTGACGTGGCATCCACTTTAGATATTAATTAACGACCATGTAGGCATCCACGCATGCATTTAACATTTCGTTAACGGTTTTAGGACAACAATGCAATCAATGATATGTTCAGGGGTGATAAAATAAAATACAAGTTTAGGGATAAATGAAAAACGCTACAAGTTAAAGGGATTACAGTGTAATTTTTCCTGGGTGTTACAGTGTAATTTTTTCTAAAACAAATATTGAACCTTTTATATTGTTTCAATTGGTTAATGACAGTTGATTTGGCGTTTGTGAATGTTTATTTGGAGCACAATGCTAATCACACCTGTCCGGGTGAAACATTTTTCAGTACAATTCGTCAATTGATCAGGCAGTACAATTTTGAGGCAACCAGCTGCACTGTTAAACAAAGTAATTGCAGCATCCCGTTGCTTCTAAGTTCCAAATCTTCTGGAACGCGTTGTATATATCAGCTTCTATCCAGATTCTTTTGCAAGCCAAACGACCAGTCTACAGCCTTGTTTAGAAGCAAACCACCTGAACGAACATATCAAAGCATTCCACATCCCTATCTCCCTTGATCGGTGGAATCACAGGTAAGCCCGTTTGATAAAATGGGTAATGACGTTAGATAAAATGTACAGTAACAAAGTTAGCGTCCAGCAAAACGCCGTCTAACCTAGGCTCCCAAATTTGTGACGGGGCCTTTGAACCAGTGCCTGGCACTGACGACCCAGGACGCCACCACGAGAATGAACAACCCGCCGACGGCCACCGGGGTGTAGTTGAGTGTGTCCTTGGTCACCGGATACGTCACCGGCAGCGAGAAGAGCACGGTGATGGTGGCCACCCAGAGCACGGCCGCCCAGCCCACCACGACGCCGTATCGGCCGAGGTTGAAGGGGCCCGGCACGAAGTACTTGCGCGCCAGCGTCACCCGGAAGAAGATGGGCAGCGCGTACGCGATGTAGAGCCCGATCGTCGCGATCGACACCATCGCCTGGAACGCCACGAGGCTGCCCAGCGACTGCGTTTTCGGCAGGAGGCGAGGCATGGGTGCATGCAGGTGATCATTCGTCAGCGCTAGGAACTTCGGATCGGAATCAACTAATTAACCATGCCTGAACTCTGAATTGGCAGAGGAAGATTTCCGTTACCGGCAGAGCCATGCAGAGGGAGATGAAAGCCGAGAGCCAGACGGCGTTGATCGGCACCTCGTGCTTGTTGACCTTGTGCCACACGGATGACAGTGGCATCGCGCCGTCTCTGGAGAACGCATACGCCATCCTGCCACAAGAACAGACGCACGAGTGAGCTGGTTGCTATGTTCCAATCTGAATCGAGCAGAGCATGGATCACCTACCTTGAGTTGCTTGTGACTGAGCTCATGCCGCAGAAGTAAATGGCGACGGCGACAATGCCCAGGCAGATGATCCCACCGATGCCATTCCCGTACCGGCTTTTGAAAGCCAGGTAGAACACCTCAGCAATGGCGTACCCTCCGGCGTCATTGTCCGGACTCAGGAGGTAGGGGATGTCCTTCACTGCAAACGTGATGCCCAGGATGTAGCCCCAGCCTACGACTATCGAGATGCCGATCGCGCTGATTATGCCGATCGGGCCATTCCTGTCCGCGTTCTTCGTCTCCTCGGTCTGCATGTACAAAGAACCAAATTGGTTTAGGAGTGACTAGTATATGCATTGCTAATCATGCCAAGGTTTCTGCCACTTGCATACCATATGCGCAGAAGCGTCGTATCCCGTCAGTGTGTACTGGCTCATCAGAAGCCCCAACACAAATATATAAAGGTTGCTGTGTATTCCAGCATTGTTGCCAGTGTTGAAATGGGTGAACACAAACTTAGCACTGGCCCTCTCAGTGGCAACAGTCGGTACGGCAATCATCAAGACAAAGACACCTGAAGAAAGAACAGTGACCATTCACGATTTCGCATCCAAGGAGGTCACATCTCCATTGATAAAGCCGATATGCTGTGTGTTTTGTGCGACATTGTCCTTTGTGTTGAACGCGAATCTGTGCGAGCTGTGTAAATTCAGAGGAAAGAGAGGTCACCTAACATATTCCAAGCAGCCGCGAACTGCCCAAAGAAGGAGAGCCAGGTGATGGGGAGGCTGTTGATGACGGCGTGGCTCAGCAGGATCGCGGCGTGGAAGGCGATGACGACGTACTTGGACGCCAGGTACCCGCCGCCGTTGTTGCCGCCGGTGCTGAGCAGGATAATCACCTGGATCAGCTGCGCCAGGGAGAAGTCCACGCTGGTTGTCACTGCCCACTGCAGACCACAAGTCACCCGATTAGCAGAGCACACAAGTGAGACAGGAGATTGAGAGCCAAACACTAACAGGTTGAGAGAATGTCTAGCTGTTTACCTGTCCAACGATGTTAAACCTGCACGTAGCAAGGAGCAAACAGCGCAGATGATTAGAGATTGAAAAGAATTATCCTGGGATTAAATGCATGATCGTGTTAGGAACTTGTAAGCTTCTGGGTGATGTCTCAGTTAAGAGCATGTGTGCACGACCCATAAATGCATCTTCAAGCAGATTGGTCCATTTGTGTGGTAGGCGTGTGATTATTGCTGGTATGTCCCTCTCTGAATTAGATAGAACCTAGAGCAGTAGAGCCATGCGGATGAACCAGAGAGCCATGCGGATGAACCAGTGAATGCGACAGATAATCATTGGCCATCGCCCAAGCCCTCGGTTTACAAATCAAAATGTTCACCTACCTAAGCATCGGTAATAAACTACACGTCTACGCCCAACTGTACTAGCGGAGGTACTGCTACTGTACCATTATTTTATCCTCACTGGTTACCTCTGATTAATCAGTGAAGTCGGCACGAATATTTTATCCTTTTTTTTATTGAAAGGCCATTATTTTATCCTCACTGATTACCTTTGACTAATCAGTGAAGTCGGCATGAGAAATTTGGGAGTTGCTGGGTAGCCTGCAAATGCCTCATCCTAGTTCAGTTTGTGTGGCCTCAGCTTGTTTGGATGGCTGGAAACCCTTTTGCAGGCTTGCAACTAGGGGTGGAAATGAACCTAGTTTGAGCGAGCCAGACTTGTTCAGGCTCGGCTCGTTTTTGCGAGCGAGGCTCACTAGCTCGGATGATCGAGCTGAAAAGATGGCTCGGTAAAGCTTGCGAGCGCTCGTGGCATGTTTGCTGTTGACTACTTGGCTATTGCTCGTAGTGAATTGGGGAACGCCGAACAGTGATGGATTGAACGGCCACTCATTTATTGGACTTGAACCGAAAACCGTTGTTGGCTCCGGAGTTGGACCGCTATTGGCTGTTGGACAGTCAGCTATCGCATATGGGCTTGCCGCGTTTTGTTGTGCTGCTGATTTGTGTACGACCTACGAGCGAGCCACGAGCGCTGGGCTTGTGCTCTTTTTTCACCAAGCTAAAAAATGTGTTTGGCTCGTACTCGTTTGTAAACGAGCCAAGTCCGAGTCCGAGCTTTTTTTGAGCCGAGCTCGAGCTGATCGCGAGCCACAAGCTAAAGTTCCAGCCCTACTTGCAGCTAGGCTTCACAGATGCAAGATAACTGTAGCAGCCAGCCTACGTAGAAACACAGAAAATGAATGTTTCTCTAAATGCAGAACATAGCAGCCTCGTATTCTGCGCAAGGGGCCATAGTTAGCCACCATATGAAGCAATGCATGCACTGCTACGTGGTAGGTAACTTTTTCTTTTTTTGTTATATATTTTTATTAGCATCTTTGATTACCGAACTGATTTCAAAAATCGTTTCCTGACATTTTTTTAAAAAAACTATACCACACTGCTGTACATGCATTTGAAAAATTTAAAACTTTAAAAAACTATCTACTAAACACTCAACCAATCAAACATCGTCTCTATGTGTACACATCCCGTGTCCCATTAGTATGGCTGAGTCGGACGGACGGGCCAGGTTAAGTCGACCAAGCAACCCCTTGGTTCACGTGGCATGGTGTTCTTCCATGCCTGGGGTCAAAGCGCGCGCATTGACTATGAGCGCGAACAAAGATTCCTCCCTCTCTGTATTACCAGGCCCACGCCATTAACAACTACGCCACGAAAAAGGCGCAGAGTAGCACCAGTGAAGACTATCAGCGATCCTAATAACCACTCTTCCATCTGCATTTGACAGGATAGTTTTTCGTCGCGAGGAACAGAGGAAACCCCAGAGGCTTCGCATGCCCACGCCAGAAAGGAACAAGGGTGAGATGGGAAGGAAACGATAGAAAACCAAGCGGTTCACGCTGTCCTGTTCTGCTAATCCCATACCCTGCGCCGTTCACGTGATCCCTCCCCTGTTCGTTAACTTGGGTTGCTCCCTTCACATGATCCAACTCCAAGCGAGCATTCCATGAAGATGAACGGTATGGTATGGGCATGGACGGGGATTGAGTAAAAGGTAATAAAGATTGGATGATCGGAGTGTGTATGTGCGTGAGAGTAGTAGTAATAGTACCATCCGGTGATCCAGGAGGCGAAGGGCGCCCATCGCTTGCCGGAGAGGCGCGCGCTCCAGTAGTAGAGGCCGCCGGAGGTGGGGAAGGAGGAGCAGATCTCGGCCATGGAAAGGCCGACCGTCATGGTGAAGGCGCCAGCGACGAACCAGCCGAAGGACATGGTGGCCGGGCCGCCGAAGGTGAGCCCGGTGTTGTACAGCGTCGTCACCCCCGTCAGCACCGAGATGATGGCGAACGAGAAGGCGAAGTTCGACAGCACCCTGCACACACCGCCGCCGCCATGCCCGTCCGTCAGGCAACCAAGGAAGGAGGAGGAGAAAACCAAGCGCAAACAAGGAGGGGAGAGGAGGCCGGCGTACGAGAGGTCGCGCTTGAGCTCCTGCTTGTATCCGAGCTCGCGGAGGCGCGCCTGGCCGGTGTCATCGGAGCCGACGGCGTCGACGTCGACGACGCTCGCGCCGCCGCTGCCGTCGGCCGCGGGCTTGTTCCAGGTCATGGCGCTCGCCGCCGCCGTCTCGATTGGAACCGGTGCGGCAGGGGGAGGCAGGTCGTCGTCGGAGGAGGAGGGGCACGGGCGCCGATCGAGTCGAGTCCTATTTGAAGGGAAGCGAGTGGCGATTGCGCGGTTGCAGTCAACTCCCAAACTGCGGTGGGCTCCGTGGCAGAATCGGCGGGGTTCAGTTTATCCGCGGCCAACTAGGATGGATTCTCGTTGTTCTGGTCGAAAAAAGCATGGGAAAAAAATTCGGGCTCCTATCTGTGCGCGATGATGACTTGATAAGGGGATGGCTGCAGCTGCACGATGCAGGTAATAGTAGATTATCGTGATAGGCAGTTCACGCGTGGTACGTATAACTACCTTGATCTATGTATATGCGCAGGCGCAGCCACGGTGGACGCGTATCCGTCCGTTCGACAACCGAATTATAAGTGGCATCGGGGGATCACCAATGGGGACGCGGTCCTCTACAGTCTGCGTTACTTCCCTATGCCCTCTACAGTTGAGTCATTGACATAGGGATAGTAAAAACCGAGCCAATAACTACTGGGGATTTAACTTAGATTATCATAATACTGTTACAAATAAAATACAAAAATATGGCTAAATAGTACTAGGCTGATCTAAGTTAGATTTGAGTTGACGACTCATCAAGCCATCACCAACATTCTAACTTAGGACATCTTATATACTATTCACACCTTATTTTCACTTACTCGTCTATAATTCAATCTCTACTTTTTTTTATTTGCCATTGGATCCATTTCAGTCTCATGGTTTTTGACCAGTTGAACGGCTATTTCGTCCAAACATTTCATACTAGTTTTTTAGTTAAGTTGAACTAGACCTTGGTCATCGCTCCAATTGGATCAATGAATGCAGGAGACCTAGGCTCGAGACCAGGTGTTGGTCTTCGGGGTAGCCGGATTGCTGCTGGGCCATGAGATGGCAGGATCGCAATAGGTTCTAACAAGTGTTGTCATAGCCCATATAGAAGAGGTGGTTCCTAGACATTCTCGATCCAATGTGTGAGGGATGGGAATAGTCCCATATTGGAACTGAGGAGAGTCTGAGCACAATTAATAAGGGTGAGGGATCACTCCCTATTGAGCTAGCTTTTTAGAGGGAGATGGCTCAAGAGACATTGGCCTGCTGCTCATGTTGGGCCTGCGGGTGCGTTGCAGCCCAACTAGCTACCTGGTAGGTTGCAAGTAGCTCGAGCATCATTTCCTCATCCTCATCTCCTCTACCTTACACAAATAAAAGAAGGAATGGTAGCTCTCCGCTTCCTAGGCCATCACCGTCTTGTGTATCATGCCTCGCTCCCTACTTTTGTGCACCATTGCCCCTAACATGATTGCACATCATCGCTTGGCTAGCAATAAGTGATAGAAAGAGTGAAGGAGAGACAAGGAAAATAATTATTTCCATAATATATCTTTAAAGTTAACTAAAGATGAATGTTATTTTGATCTATTGGGTAGGATTTTTGCATCATTCAAAAGAAAAGAATACAGTTATTCATATATATAGTGCACACCACTGATGTTCAACAACCCAATCAAAATGCTAAATACTTAAGAACACCTTCACATATCATAGCAAAGCACCTAGACACAACAACACTCTCTAAGCTTCTGGCCTGCTCGGAAATATGGTTGAATCCAGAAAACCATGTTGTTACGGTTACTACATTGTGTTATACTCCTAGCTTATAAAAGACACTTTGTATACTAATATACTAATATAAAACACTATATTACATGAAATGTTCTCGAAGTCATTGGGATCGGTTGACCCCGATGCTTCTATGTTGGATCCGCCTCTGCTTGGAAAGCACGAATCAAACACTTGCAATACGAACTAGCCCTCTCATCCAACAAACCACTGCGACCTATTGCAATGATCATGTACCCTCGACTGTACAACCAATCCAAGCCGCACCTTCAACTCACCTTACATCAAACTCGCATCACCTGAAAAGATAAAACATTCTGATTCTGACATCTATTCAAGCCAAAAGTTGTATCAACTATACAAACACATGCGGACTTAGAGTTTAAGATCCTCGTCAGCACCAAAAATAGGGTTCATGCAACACTAGAAAACAAATCCATGCAGTCGGCAAGAAAAGACGCAGTAAACTTTAAATAACCGATTAAATCTGTAAGACGAAGAACATGCAACACTAGAAAACAAATCCAAACAAGGATTAAAGGTAATAGATCTATCGACTTAGATCAAATCTCGACCAATAGAATTCAAAAAACAATATACTATAAAACTGATAAAATCAACTAAATAATAGAGTGAGCAGTTAGGGTAAACATACTATATTGACTTAATTAAAATGTCAATTAAACCAATAGAGTGAAAGGTGAAGACACTATTGACTAATGGTAAGCTACATGCAGATCAAATGGAGGTAAACAAACTATTATTTAGTCAATTAGATTGTCTAGATGACAAATCAAAGGATAAACAAACTCTGAAATAATTTGTAAAGCCAAACTAGCCGATAGAACACGGGTGAAACCTAACGCTTAGTTGAAACAGCGATGCACAACAATATCGCCTAGTTCTTTTCAGCTTAACGGCTTAACATCTTAATGACTTATCTACGTTTTGAAAACACATATGTTTTGAGTTTTTTAATTTCGTTTTTTCACTGTTTTAAAACCGGGTCATAACGCTTTAAAAACAAATCAAACGAAATGGATCCGAATCTCGAGACTATCTTGAGAAGATCTCGAAATTCAGTCATTTCAGCCGTTCAGATCAGCTCAAAAGAACAGGGTCTAAGATAATTTCGATCAAAAGCTGATGGAAGCCTGTAGATTGAACTAAAGCTAAGACAATAATTACTTGCAAGCAACTCCTCGGATGTACCAAGCCAATCAAAAAGCCAATGCGCAACCAAAATACGACTTAATAAAGTATATATAAATCGACGAAAGCAAACAAAAGATAAATCGCATGAAAAGTGGATTTGTTTTTATTGACGTTGGATTCTTAACACGTTCCAAGGGTTAGGTATTTATACATGGATCTAAGACACAAATTTATAACTATTTTTTTTCGTATTCAACACGGACTTGCCATAAAGTCTGACACAAACGTTTTTTTTATTAAAGTCGATATGGATTCTCTCTCTCGATTTAAAACTTTTATTTATCCAATCTGATCCGTAGAACCTTTTAGAATATCGGCTAGTTTTTAAATTAATGTGCTAACAATATCTTTTGGTACGTGTGGTACCTCGTGAAATGTCCGTAAATCCTCCCCATCTGTCAGGACTCTGCAGCCGCCCCTGTCCAACTAGTCAACAGAAAGGACGATCGATTTGCCTCTCCGGCTCTCCGCACGATCCGCGCGATGAAGCTCACGATTGGGACGCTTGCTTGATGGATCGATCAAGATCAAGCCAGCAAACACAATTACTCTACGAGGCTATGTATTTCTTACTTAGGCTGATCAAACAAGAACTGTTTCCGGCTGGCGCAGGATACCGAATCACACAGGTGTACGTACCGTCGCCAACTCGCCACCAAAATTATTGGTTTGAATTGAACCAAGCTGGGTGATCGGAGGAGAAGAAATCCATAGTCTGCCAATGCCAGGTTGGCAACTGTAGCCTGATCGCTGAACCCACCTCCAGGAGTCGCCGATCGATGTGAAGGCAACCACCAACAATGCAATTTAAATTCGGCGCTACCACAGGCACAGATGAACTTTTGGAATTAATGAATTCATTCATGTCAGCCAAAGAGAGTTCCGAAGAATCACGAACCTTTATCCTCTAGTATCTTTAGGATACGTGCTATCAACTTGAGTCAAAAGCACGACCATTCTTTCTCCGATACATATTACACGGCATGGCTGCATCAGATCGAAATACATGGATATGTTAGATATATGGTTTTCTCTTTAACAACGGGAACATATCATGTGTAATCAAGATTATGGTTCAACCATTATGCAACCGAACTATCAAAAGTTGTAAAAAAAAAAATCCGAAAACAAATTTAGATGTACTCTCCAACTTACTCTATTTCTGTAAAAAATTTCAAGTCCAAATTCATCCTATATTCAAAGTTACAAAAAAGATAACATTATATAAATTTTGAACTCGTCAAAGCTGTATTTTTTATAACTCCTAATATAAAATTAATTTTGCTTTGAAATCTCATGCATAGATAGAGTAAATAATAAAGTAATCTATAATTTTTTTTAGAATTTTTTAAAACATTTAATCGTTCGATTGCATGATGGTTACACCATAATATTGATTGCACGGAATATGTTTTCTTTAATAATCTTTAGTCTTTGTATGACATAAAATTTGTAATTTTGTACGTATACAAAACATGATTTCATCAAATTTCATTAAGCTCTAGTAATCATCGAAACTATGACTTATTTGATGCATACTAGGATGATAAACTCATAAACCTGGCTAGACAAAAGAGCTTGTGAGAGCCAACCGGTAGAAAGCTAGGAGCAGATTTTCAAATATCACAAAAATGCCATAGTTTTTGATAAACCATTTTTTGGAATGGGTTCTTTTCATCAAAACATTGTTTTGAAAACTATAATAATTTTAAAATAAATAAATTATACAAGCGGTTTCTAAACTATCACGCGGTTCTCATTTAGATATCCGATCTTTTAGATCGCAGTTTACACCCCCTGAACTATTAAAGTGAATCAAATCCGGTCCATCGTTGCCACGCCACTGAACGGAAGCTGATGTGGCTGGTCCACGTCAATTCTGGTTGGAGTTTTGGCGCCTTGGTAGGTGGTAAATTTGCACAGATACAACAAAATGACACCAAATACATGGGTTAGGGCTTTCTTTAGCCAATATAGTTGCCTTTTGTGTAAAGTTGCCATCAAGCAAACACACACCAGAACTGGCGTGGAGCAGCCATGTCGGCTCCCGTACGGTGGTATGGCAACGGTGGATAAGATTTGGGTCACATTAATAGTTTAGGGACGGTAAACTGCAATTTGAAAGATCGGGGTCCTGAATGAAAACTGTGTTATAGCTTAGCAACCGCCCATATAATTTACACTTTTAAAATCATAATCTCTATATCAAACTATAAAAGTATTTTGTTGCCAAACAGGTTTTGGCTATTTTTTTAAAAAAATCCAGCTCGTGGTTAAGTCCAGATTATTCTGTATATAGCATATCCGAATCGGCATTCGGTGCGCACGTGCAAATATCCTGCTGTCGCTCCAGTTGCTACAAGCTAGGGTAGGGCTGCTGCTTTGGTACACGTGTTCGCACTTCTATGGTCGTCCATCTTATCTTTTTTTATTCAAGGAATAATGGAGAAATTCAACTACAAAATCCAATAAAGGTTTTTAGTTTTTAATTTGAACGGTTGAATTAGAAGAATTTAATGAACAGTAAATTTTCCTACCAATTTCGGGCCCCCTTTATCCAATTCATATTAATTCAAAGCAAATTTCTATTATTTTTTATTAATTCTATCTCTACTCAGTTAGTATTTTACCTTAAAATATCTATATTTTCCATGTAATACAGTGATCATGGTGCCCTTCACGTTTGTGCAGCTAGATTTCTCTCAAACCTTTAATTTGACATGAACTCTTAGTCTTAATTTTTTTTTACAATTTTATGCGATTTTTATTTTTATTGTAGTGGATACAAGCACTTTCTTTTAATTTGATGTGAACTCTTATTTCTAATGTTTTTATTCGAATTTATATTATTATTTTATTGTACCTAATATAAATTCTTTTTTTGATTTGGCGTCGACTCTTATTTCGATTTTTTTGTTGTAGTTCATACAAAATCTTTCTTTTAATGTAATCCGTTTTAATCCAGTCCTACAATAATCAACGATGTAGATCTTTCTTTTTTCTTTCCGAATAATGTGGGAATTTATAGGATTTTAGGATTAACGTGATGATAGTGTAATACATTTGTGCATCTAGATTTGTGTCAATCTTACTTTTATAGATGATAGTTCATTTCGAATAAGGATAATTATTTAATGATATCTATCTGCATAGATCATGGTAAGCTCAAATACAATCAAAGTCTATTTCAAAAGATACATTAGTAACTCCAATCTCGTTAGATGCATACCCCTATAGCCGACACTATCGTTAGGGTTATCTCGATCTCTACCTTGTTATTTCGTCTTGGTATTAGCTATATCGACGGTAGCATCGTCTCATCTATGACTCCAACGTTTGCTTAATCAAAGAGTTTTTTTTTGTAGTTAGGCATATAGATCATGCTTAACTCGAATATAGCCTAAATCTAATAAAAAATGCATCAATAATAATTCAATCATTAGATGTACACAATTATATTTGGCATTACCGCTATAGTTTTCTTGATCTTTACCTTCATTTTTTCTTCGTGACATATTTGATTGTCTGGTGCTGACTCCTCATGCTAGTGGCGACTCTAGTGCCTAGTTATTCTCCTTTTCGCTATCATACATAGTCACTTCGTTTGATACTATTTTAGTAATGAAATAGATACATAGATATATAATTACTACTTTTTATTTCAATTTTGTATATTGTTGCTGATATGGATTTATTTTCAATCGGGTAAATTTAATACACGCCACTATAAAGTATCAAAAAATCATGGCAGTTCAAAAAAATGCCTGGCTCAAGGAGCTTGGTTTTTTGCCTCAAGAGAATTTGGGAAACAGGATGAAAACGGGGGAATAGGTCATAACTTATGTCTTGTCGGTGGCTTCTAGTGTGTGTATTCCTATCTACTAAGATGCTTGATTTGCCTTCTCCTTTGGTTACCTCGACGTCTTTTGGTTCCTTCTAATAACTGTGAATCTCAAACAACTCTTAGGTACCGTTCTTTTGAGCTTATCTAAACGGCTGAAAAGCTAAATAGCTGAAATAACTAAATGTCGAGAGCTTTTCAAGGTAATCTTGAGATTTGGATTTATTTCGTTTGACTTAATTTTTAAAGCGTTGGAACTCACCTTCAAAACATCAAAAAAAGACTAAAAAATCTTAAGGCATTTGTTTTTTCAAAACGTAGATAAGTTGTTAAACTGTTAAACCGTTAAGCTGAAAAGAATAGGACCTTACTCTCTTAGTATTTTGTAACTTTGCAGTGAAAAAAAAAGAGATAAGAGTTAGACAGAATGCCGCAAATTTAGCTTCCAACCAAACGGGCAAGCAACCTAAGCGCGCAAATTTGTGATGGGGCCTTTGAACCAGTGCCTGGCACTGACGACCCAGGACGCCACCACGAGGATGAACAGCCCGCCGACGGCCACCGGGGTGTAGTTGAGCGTGTCCCTGGTCACCGGGTACGTCACCGGCAGCGAGAAGAGCACGGTGATGGTGGCCACCCAGAGCACGGCGGCCCAGCCCACCACGACGCCGTATCGGCCGAGGCTGAAGGGTCCCGGCACGAAGTACTTGCGCGCCAACGTCACCCGGAAGAAGATGGGCAGCGCGTACGCGATGTAGAGCCCCGTGGTCGCGATCGACACCATCGCCTGGAACGCCACGAGGCTGCCCAGCGACTGCGTTTTTCGGCAGGAGGCGACCAAATTGCAATACAGGTCATTCAGCTCATTAGACATACGTAGATGTATGTACGTAGTAACGTAGGATGGGGAGAATGCCTGAATTCTGAAATGGTTGGGTTACCGGCAACGCCATGAAGAGGGAGATGAAAGCGGAGAGCCAGACGGCGTTGATCGGCACCTCGTGCTTGTTGACCTTGTGCCACACTGATGACAGTGGCATCGCGCCGTCTCTGGAGAACGCGTACACCATCCTGGCCACAACAACAGACGCAAGAGTGAGCTCGTTACTATGTTGAGAAGCGAGCAAAGGATGGCGAGTGGTCGAATCGCTTAGCCTCAAGCTCCTTCCTTTCTCTTCTTTGCTCTCCTTCCCCTTTCTCTGTTTCTCTCTTATATAATATATATGTAGTGCTCTTCGTCTTTAATAAATTGATCATGCTCCTGTTTTCATTTTTTTTTTAAAAAAAGAAACGAGCAGAGAGGATGAACCGACTACCTTGAGTTGCTCGTGACTGAGCTCATGCCGCAGAAGTAAATGGCGACGGCGACAATGCCCAGGCTGATGATCCCGCCGACGCCATTCCCGTACCGGCTTTTGAACGCCAGGTAGAACACCTCAGCAATGGCGTACCCTCCAGCGTCATTGTCAGGGCTCAGGAGATAAGGGATGTCCTTTACTGCAAACGTGATGCCCAGAATGTAGCCCCAGCCTACGACTATCGAGATGCCGATCGCGCTGATTATGCCGATCGGGCCATTCCTGTCTGCGTTCTTCGTCTCCTCGGTCTGCGTGAACAAAGAACCAAATTGTTAGGACCGGCCGTTATATATATACTCCCTCCATTTGTTTTTACAGGATGTATTTTTACTTTAAAAAGTCTTCGACGTATATTTTGACCATTAAATATATCTTATTATATGTTGCCAATTGTTATATAAAATTGTATCGAAAGTAATTTGAAATGCAAAACTATAGATACATCTCTCGTATACTAAATATGCATATAGTTTATAGCTAATTATTTATTAAAGTTTACGAAATTTGACTTTTGTGAATCTGTATACATGATACATTTTAAAACAGAGGGAGTATATACTACCTTTGTCCAAAAATATAGGATGCACGCACATTTAAAGATTTTAACTTCTTAAACTTTGACCAATAATTTATCCAACAATAAATAGATTTTATGATACACATAAAACATCGTTAGATTTGTATTTGAAAGTATTTTCTAATGGTCATAACTTTATTATTACGAACGATATACGATAGGAGAAAATTAAATATCAAAGTATTGTTTTGTACACTATGTCAAGTTAAACCATGTCTTATATTTTAAGTACATTTTTAATCATGCCGAGATTTATCAATTTTTTTCCTTCTTACCATATGCGCAGACGCGTCGTACCCCATCAGTGTGTATTGGCTCATCAGGAGCCCCAGCACAAAGATGTAAAGATTGTTGTGTATTCCAGCATTGTTCTCAGTGTTAAAATGGGTGAACACAAACTTAGCACTGGCCCTCTCAGTAGCAACAGTCGGTACAGCAATCATCAAGACAAAGACACCTGCAGAGAGCGCATATACCAAGCACAAATTCACATCCCACGGAAATCACCTCTCCAATAATGAATCAATTTTAAGTTAAGAGAAAATGTAGGTCACCTAGCATATTCCAAGCAGCCGCGAACTGCCCAAAGAAGGAGAGCCAGGTGATGGGGAGGCTGTTGATGACGGCGTGGCTCAGCAGGATCGAGGCGTGGAAGGCGATGACGACGTACTTGGACGCCAGGTACCCGCCGCCGTTGTTGCCGCCGGTGCTGAGCAGGATGATCACCTGGATCAGCTGCGCCAGGGAGAAGTCCACGCTGGTTGTCACTGCCCACTGCAGACCACAAGTTACCCGATTAGCAGAGCACACAAGTGAGACAGGAGATTGAGAGCCAAACACTGACAGGTTGAGAGAATGTCTATTTACCTGTCCAACGATGTTGAACCTGCACGTACGTAGCAAGGAACAAATAGCACAGAGGATTAGAGACTAAAAGAGTTCACGTGGAGTTAAATGCACAACCGTGTTACCCCTCCGTTCTTTTTTATTTGAAGCTTTTAATTTTAAACAGCCTTTTGACCGTTCGTTTTATTAAAAAAATATAAATATCATTTGTTTTGTTGTGATTTGTTTTATCATTAAAAGTACTGTAAAACTTTTTTTTTCATGTTTTTACTAAAGCACCCATTGTGTGTCGTCGTTGTCCTCCATTCCGCCTTCAGGTAGGTATTATGTGCTCTGATTTCTTGTTGCTTGTGGATGAGTGGCTATGCGATGGACCCGCATGTCACCCTTTGGGTTTCGGGTGCTCGATGGGTTCAAGTTTAGAGTTCGCTTTGTACCAACTACTCATTTTGTGTACAAATCGGGTTTTTATTCTTGGTATACTGGTCGGTGTGGCTCTGCCTCACCTGGCTCTGACTGGCCCGTTACCATCCATTTTTGTTTCTGAATATTGATTCACCAAATTATTGCAGTATGTAGGCCGTCAGATGCTCAGATGGGGACGCTCACACACATTCTCGTGCCGACTCCACTGATTATAAATAGGATACTAATACGAGATTTGAATGATGTCTGAGACATAATATTTGATAATGTAGTTCGACTCACCTTCATGTACAGAACATGATTATGGATACAAGATGGTTGCAACCTTCTACGTGCTTATGTCGCTACAGTTTATTGTTTTTGTTACACCAAAGGTGCCGCTCTTTATATATGGGCCAGAGGTGAGTTCAACTCTAACACTATTTTCCCTCTATCCATTATAATGTAAGGTCTAGATAGCATACCTGTACACATACTCGACACAAGCTTCGAATAGTTATATATGTTTTTAGACCTGATTTTTATGCATTCATGCATGGACATTGGACAGTAACTAAAGTAGCGAATTGTAAATATACGTTAACACGAAATAAAATGTAGTAAAAAGTTACCAGCCGGTGAGCCAGGATGCGAAGGGGCCCCAGCTCCGCTCCGTGCACAGCCTGGCGCTCCAAAAATAGAGTCCGCCAGAGGTGGGGTAGGCGGAGCAGATCTCGGCCATGGCAAGGCCAACAACGAGGGTGAAGGCGCCGGCGATGGGCCACCCGTACACCATGGTCGCCGGCCCACCAAACTCGAGGCCTGTCCTGAACAGCGTCGTGATGCCCGTCAGCACTGACACGATCGTGAAGCTCACCGCGAAGTTGGACAACAGCCTGCACCAAAAATTGTAAATATTTATTTTCTAGAATAAAATATATAAAAATCTATTTATAAAACTAAATAAATTGGCGTACCCTACATGGTCATCGGGCGGGCTACAAAGTCCGCCCATCGATTGGGAGGGATTAAAAATTCGCCCACCCATCCGGTGGAATTAAAGTAGAACAGGCGCGCGTAGGAAGCAATACTCCGCCCATTAATACGACGGGATTCGCTCCCCGCCAAATCAGCGTGGTATAATTCATCCACTCTAACGATAGGAAATGTCATGGTAAACAACTTGCATGTCAAAACGGCAGGATTTTTCGAAAATAAAAAGGTGGCGCGGCTACGCCCGGGCGACACCGTGGCCATTTGGCTAGCTGAGCCCAAGCGGAGCAAGAGAAAAGAGAGAGGGAGGGGGATGGAGAGAGAAGGAGAAGAGGAGAGAGGTGGGGAGTTGCCTCCGGCCATTGCACAATGTTGTGCTAGGTAATTTTCGTTTCTTAAAATTTAAATTAGTGAAAACAAGGTAGGCTATCCATGTAGAATAACATAGATAGTGCAATGTGCCATAATGTAATTAGAATCTAGAGATAGTGTCCGGAATCAGAGTAGACACTATTTTTTTTATTAGGGTAATTTGTAGATTAGTTTTGTGAAATACTCCCTGCATGCTAAGTTAGCAGTCGTTTTGGGCATTATACGGTCTTGAAAATGTAACTCTGACCATTAAAAGCTATTACAATTTATTTAAAAAATTCAATTAAATTATAATGTTAAGGAAGTTCTTATGGAGACGAAACTATCTATATGATTATTATATGCTCAATCTAAATAGTTTTAAAGTTATTTATAAATAAAGTTTCAAAAGTTTACTTTAGGACAAGTCTAAAATGACTACTATTTTAGAATGGAGTAGCTAAGGTGGGAAATGTTTGAAATGCTTAGTACGTGTGAGTTTTTATAGGGTGATTTGTAGAATGTATTTGCGACATAGCATATGTTTAATGCTAATTGTAGCTTAGATAAGAGGTAGAGTAACTTCATGAAATATTTGATTGTTATGCAGATATAAAGATGTAGCGTCTGTTGTGTCTATTTGGGGGGAAATGACGATTATATCAAAATAATCTATTTGGGGGGGAAATGACGATTATATCAAAATAATCTGCACTTGTTTTTTATAAGCAGGAACAATGTTAGAAAAGTTGTATTTTCAAATAATTTATGAGAAATGATAGATTATGTATGGTGAAACGGGGTAGATCTTTCAATCTTTCAATTACTAACTTTAAGGATAAGCCCACAAGTGGTCTTTCGGTGGTTTACAAAACTGGTTATTACAGAAGTTCCAACTGAACCTGCAAGAGCATGTGATGAAGGTGCATGTTGTGGTGATCCATGCTCGGTATGAATATTTTTGGGAGTTAATGCCGATCATGTCTACCAGAAATTGTAGGTGCTATGTGAAGATTACTAGTGAACACAATCTCCCCTTAGTGTTGTTTACTTAGGCAGAGTTGAAACAACATGCTTGATCAAGTGAGGCAAAAGATAATGAAATAATGAAACACATGAGGTCATAGTGGAATAAGGGGTATAGGATGCAGAGGGGGCGAAAAAAGTGAGCGTCATCGAGGAAGACGAACCTATGGAGGCAGAAGGGGGAGGAAGCGAATAGTGGAAAAGACACGAGGCGACCGATGCGATGGATGAAGGGGAGGAAATTGAAGCAATAGTGGACCAGATGGAGGCAGGGTGATGCGGAGCACGAGCAAGTCACCGATGAGGACATGTCAGGTGATGAGAGAAGTTTTGAAGATCGTCATGTGTCAACTGAGTGAAATTTGTATAGCTTGGAAGAGCTATCCATGCATGAAGATATTCACATGACATGGAATTCCATGGTGAACAAGGTGACACAGGGGAGCGATGTCAGTTATCTGGATAAGACTTCGGTTGTTTACCGTCAAGCATTGGGCAATGTCTATTGAGCGCCTTTTTATTCAACTGTTAAAAAAATTATTTATTTTTTCTGGAAAATGAAAATATTATAAAATCCACCTGCATTTTCAGCTGAATTGGTTTGGCAGGCCAGGCCCAGGTGCTTAATTAGGCCCAGTAGTGTCGTGTGAACTAATGGAGGAGAATAATCAGACCACTAGTGGCATCCACTGCCACTGTAGTACTGTACCACAGCAGCAATTCAGCAAAATACTTTGCATGACTAGGCATGCATGTTTGGTCTGACAAGTTATTTGGTGGCATATAATTATACAGCACTGTCAGTTTCAGTTGCAGAAAAACTCAGTTGCAAATTCATGAATAGGTGAAGATCTGATTGGGCTATTTATTTGTTGGGATGTAAGGCCACAAGGAATTCGATTGTAAAACAGGTGGGGATCTGACTTATGGAAATACTGATAATATGTAACCTGAAGGTGTGTTAAGTGAAAATCCATTTATTAATACGTACGGCTTGCATAGGACCAAACAAGTGAGCAAAACCCGGAAGCAAGCGATTCATCGTTGACATAAATAAACACGCAACTAGCCTAGCAGCCACGGCATGCATAATAGTTAACTATCCTCGTGGATCGCAAGATCGATCTGGCCAGCAGGTAAACAAGAAAAGAAAAGGCTTGACATATGGATGGATCAATGGAGATGACCGATACGTACGAGAGGTTGCGCTTGAGCTGCGGCTCGTAGCCGAGCAGCCTCAGCTTCGCTTCGTCCTCGTCGCCGCCGCCGCCAGTCGCCGCCGCCTCCTCGTCGCCGGCGAGCCGTCTGTAGCCGTCCTGCCCTCCCATGCTGCTCCCTCCTCTCATGCGATCTCGAGCCTAAACAAAGTAACAATGGCCGTGGACGGCTAGCAAAATTACAACTAGCCTACTTCAATTGCGCCAGATATTTGGCTGTGGCTGCAGGAAGCGCTGAGCCTCTGCTTCGTTGCCGTTCAGGGAGATGCCGTGCTGATGAGTAATGGCAAGCTTAATAAGGACGAGCTTCGCCAGGAGGGAGAGGGAGCCCATGCCGTCCCTCCTCTGTCTTTGGGTGGAGCCGGGCTGTCTCGTTTCTCGAGATCCTCGCGTGTGGCTGCACGTGGGCTCCACGGGCTGGCGGTCTGCGAGTATCTCACCTAAACGATTCCCTTGGATCTGTCCCTGTGGTCTGTGGCACACTGCAAATCATTCTGCGCAGGCACGCAGCATGACGAGATGGCGTGTCGAGAGCATAGGACAGCAGTCAGCAGACACTTCAAAATAAATTTTTATAGAAATTGAGAGGCACGGTAGAGAATTTAGGACTCGTACAATTCAGCTTATCGTAGCATAGCGTTTCAGTAAAATTTAAAAGTTTTTAAAGAGGGGTTTAAATGTTATTAAAAAATAATAAAAAAATAGTTTTAAAATCTTTAAGAGGACTACTAAAAACCTGAGAAAAATCATTACAAATTATTACACCAAATAGGCTATATAAAAAAATATTGTTGAAACGCTACGCTACGTTAAGCTGAAATGTACAAGGCCTTAACCCGAAAAAATACCACGAAGAAAACACGAAATGCCTTTATATACAATGGCAAAATAGAAAAATTGCTTTGGGGACATATCCTAGCAGTTTTTAATAGAGTACCTGATGGAGTAAATGGAACTTTTTGTTGGCTGTATCCAACGACCTTGGCGTGAGGTCTCGTCGGATCTAGAGAAGAAAAAGGCAGAGAAGGAGCTCGAAAAAATAGCCCTGTAACTTTGGGAGAAGGGGTGCCCCCTCGTAAAAGAGGGTCGCAGTGATCAGACCCGGATGACTGTTTACCAAAAACGTAGAGGAGCCTTGGGAGCAGTACCGTTCTTGTGGGGATTTAATCAATAAAAAGAATAATCCCTAGGAACCTCACCTCCAATAGGGGAGAAAAGAAGTTGACGAACCGTAGGCCTTCCACCTCCACGCGATATTGCTCCATCAGGCTTTCGCCCATTGCGAAACAAGGTGCAATGTCTATTTTCGACATAAACCTCAACAATTTTGTGTGAAACTTGACTTTTTGTCTATTGAAACTTGGATTTTTTATGCTGAAAATTTTATTTTTGACTTTGAATTTTCACCCCTCAAAGCTTGGGTTTATTTGTTGAAACTTGGTTTTTTTTTTGCCTTCTAAACTTATTTTTTTTTTCTGCTTAAGCTTGGTTTTCGTACTCGTCAAACTTCTCAAATCGTTAAGTTTCAACATTCGGTTTTTCAATTTTCATCGGGAGGTTTCTAAGTTTCGACAATCATTTTTTACAAGTTCCCTTTATCGATGCTTTTTTTAAATTTCAAAAGAAAATATTCAAGTTTCACCCGTTTTATTTCGAGTTTCATCGGTTGGTTTTTCATATTTCATCAATAGGGTTCCCGAAATTTAATTGACATTTTTCAAGTTTTCATACCGACGTCAGTAGGTTTGATGGATCGGACGTCCGATTCGTGACGCCTTCCTTCGTCTTATTCCATCCTTAGTGGTGTCCATAGGTTATAGCACAGTGTGTACTAGTAATCCGATAAATGTTGGCTGATTATTATTATTATTTGTTTACAAGAAGCTGATTTGCTACAAAATGGATACTTCGCTTCGCCTAATCTGACTTTGGTGAGATGCACGTAACAGGCCAGCTAATTATGGATTAAGTTGCGCGCGGCATATTTGACATGTTTTTGCTAGTTAGGAATTACAATTGGTTAAATTATAAATGACACGGGAGTTAAAATTCTTAATTATCATCAGCTTACTTTCCTACCAGTCTATCACCGCTCATGCAAAACCCTAAGAAAAGAAAGGGACTAAAAAATCGTAGCCATCGAGTTTGTCCTTAGCAAATCAAGCACCGCATATATAAGCATAATAAGCGCATGTTTATTTAATAAAGTGCATCCCGGAGAGAACAGTTGATTCAGAGAATCTCTAAACTATTTATCCGGGATTCTCTAAAACTAATTAACTAACTTCATTTTTTATCTGCATCCACGGCTTCACCTATATATATCTACGTACGTTGCGACGGGTACGAATCAACCTATCCGTCCGCATCTCCCCGGTCGCCAAATGCAACAAGCATCTTCTCTGTTCGGATCCTCCTCTCTCCCCTGTCCACTCCACCGTTGACCCACCCACCCCCATTCGTTGACCCACCCATCCCCCAACCTTGGATCAATGGCGAGCGGCGGCGGCGGCGGCGGCGTGTGCCCTCCGCCGGGGCTGGGCTTCGGCGGGGAGTACTACTCGGTGGTGAACGGGGTCTGCAGCCGCGACGGCAGCTTCTTCGGCGGGAAGCCGGTGCTGGGGCAGGGCGTCGGGTACGCCATCGTCCTCGGCTTCGGTGCCTTCTTCGCCCTCTTCACCTCCTTCCTGGTACCCACCGTCACTCCGGCTGTTCCGTATGATCTACTTATCGCCGTCTCCACCTCCGCGTCGTGATCGTTACAATTTCAATCTCGATCAGTTTGTGCGCCGTGATCATGTTAATTCCCGTCTCCGATTTTTTCTTTCCGTCGTGATCATTTAGTTTCAATCTAAGATTTCGCGTCGTCATCATGGTAATTCCAATCTCTGATTCTGTCGGCATCACTGGATCAAACTTAATCGGAGTGTTGTGGGCGGTAGTGTGCGTACTACTAATAATGTATGGTTCCTCCGTCGTTCATTCTAGATTGCAGGAATACTTGTTGATTTTTTTCGGAATAGACTGCTTCACTGCGGCCTATGACTGTAGTATATGCATGCGCAAGTGTACCAACCAATAATGGATCCACTTGTGCGCGGCTGATTTGACTTTGGAGTCTATTTATAATTTTCTAATTACAATTGAATTTTAATAGCCAGTTTATGAATTTTTTAGACAAAGGAAGAATTGTGACCTCCACGTCCAAAGACTTCGGTTCAATTCTCTACTATTAAAAAGCACTTGTGATGGTAGGGATAGTATCAACTTCTAATCACAACTATCTGAGCTCAATTTAAAATATTTATGATAATCTTCACCCTTCACGTGTCTTAATCCACCTAATCATCTCTGCTCCACGTGCCAATCCATCTCGGACGTCCATTATCCATTTGTACATACAAAATTAGAAGAGATTAGTTTGTTTCACGCGTCCCCTAATTCAACAATCAACAACATTAATTTCTTTCCTTTACCTGTTGATCTCATTTGATGTTTTTCTTTTGTTTTCCTATCAACTTCCTTGTACATAGCATTTCCTGACTCAACAATCAGCATTAACTTGTTTCCTTCTTCGTTGGTCTTGTTTGATGCCTTTATTTTCTTATCAACTTCATTGCGGGTGGCGTCCATAAGGGTTGTTCAAATTCAAAATATTTTCATCTTATTATTATTGCCTGCCCAATCCATGGCAAATCACTCTATTTTCAAAACCTTTCTATATTACCCTGTGCAATCTCTAATACAAATATGTAATCAAAAGGGATTGCCCACTCATTTCTCTACTTTTAAAATTAGACCAACTTTCAATCTCCACCATTCGTCTCTACTCTGATGTTTTGTTAAAATCATAGCCAACCAATATCTCTGAATTTTTTAATAATCATTGTTTTTCTTCCATTATATTAAATGCACATTTCCTCTGATACACCTGCACTTTCCTTATATATTCCAAAATAATTTGATCTTCAATTATTTAATTAATTTGGTTTGATATTTATTGCTCCCAGGAATATTCCTTTCTCTCTTGCAAGTGGGTCCCACTTTTTTTTTTTTTTTGCTTCTCTTCTTCTTTCTTTCAAGGAATAGTGAGGTGCTTGCGGAAGATACATGGGTACTGATTGACAAAGCATCCACGCTTTAGGCAGATGCTTAGAGGAAAACAAAACATTTAGCTAAGCACTTATATTAGTTTCCGCATTGGAAAAGAACTTTTGTATGCATGCTTAGTGACATGGAATGCTATTTTTCCTTCGACACCTATCCATATGTACTACACATATCCTTAGCTTAATTTTTTTAAAGATGCGGCCAGACTATTGTTTGTAATTTCGTTTTGCTTACAATAGCATAGAGAACTCTTATCCCTTAGACTAGATCACTAGAGTAACACGATGAGTACATATGAACAGTGTATGTTTGATCGAATGGTGCAGAGAACTCTACGGCTCATCTAGGTTAGCAGGTTAGAAGCCTTTAATTGGACTGAATGGTCAACCCGTGCGTATTTTATTGGTTAAACTTAAACCTCCACATAGCACTTTGATTAGCTAAACCTCTACCCAAATCAATGATACTAGTCTATTAAAGATAAAAAAAAATTTAGAACATTAGAATAATACTTACCGAGTTAGGTTCGTGTTTACAGGTTATATGAGTAAATATTCATTAGTTAAACAGGACTAAGTTAGCCTAGTTAAAAGCTTTTAAGCTAACTAAACCAGGATATCGAGATAAAACTCATAAAAAAGTATGATATCTTCTGTGCTTATCTTTCTACACCAACCCCCTTAATTAAACAAGAAAATAAATATTGATTAACTGGATTAGTTGGTTTAATTGCTACGCTTATAAATTGGGCTAAATAAATTGGGTCAAGACTATATAACCTAATTAACCTACCAAAACAAAACATAGCCATCTGTTTTAACTTCCGATTATTAATAAAATGTCCAATTAGGTTTTATATAGAATAGAAAGGAAAGCCTATAATTGTAGAATTTGACATATACAAGTGTGAAAACTGTCCCAATTCAGAATTGATACCAAATAAGGCCCATAGCTAGATGTGTACGAGTATAGTTTAGTACCACCTTGCTAGTTGGACACAAAAATCACTAACATATAAACTATTATATCCAACTGCTATCCAACCCTTGGGTTAACCTTTTAATGTGAAGCAAGTTGCACACGAAAATCACCAACATATAAACTATTATATCCAACTGCTATCCAACCCTTGGCTTAACCTTTTAATGTGAAGCAAGGATGAAATTGGTAAAAGCAAGGATGAAATTGTTAGTGTGATTGTGTGTGGTTTATCTGAAACTGAAAAGGCAAATACATACCTAGACGTCAATAACACTCGTAGTCATGCAACAGGGGAAGAAAAAACAAAAGGAGTACCTCCTGCGCGTGATTTTAAAGTTTTGTTGAGTACCTCCTGCGCGTGATTTTAAAGTTTTGTTTACGGACTTTGCGAAGATGGTAAAGATATGCTCTCTGCAGCTCTTTTGTTTATATTATTTGTCTATTTTGTAAAAAAAATGCTTTGAATTTTTCGTGTCGTTTCTCGACAATCTCAAAGTGGCACGATAAATTAACATTCTCAAGTATGATTTCAATTAAGTATTGGATTTTTAAAACCACGAGCCAAAGCAGTTAAAAGTTTAGTTTTAGCAAATAGTTTTAGTACGGCAAGAGAGCCTGCATACCGCCTTTTTTTGTGCGTGTGATTGCCCTTGCCCTTATAGTTTATAAGGGGGAAAATGAATTACTGCAACATACAAAAAAAATTGACGACATGATAATTAATACTATGCCCCATCGACTAGCTACTGCTAGTGTAGTAGTAATACAGGTTGACGCTGCAGGTGTGGTTAGAGAAACGGTACGTGGGGTCGCAGCACACCTCGGAGTGGTTCAACACCGCCGGCCGGAGCGTCAAGACCGGCCTCATCGCCAGCGTCATCGTCTCTCAGGTAAATAACTAACTAGCTAGCTGCATGTGTATCTTGGCATGCATGCACATGTATTAATGGAGCCATGCAATGGATGCATTTTTTGCAGTGGACATGGGCCGCGACGATCCTGCAAAGCTCGAACGTGGCATGGCAGTACGGCGTGAGCGGGCCGTTCTGGTACGCGAGCGGCGCCACCATCCAGGTGCTCCTGTTCGGGGTCATGGCCATCGAGATCAAGCGCAAGGCGCCCAACGCGCACACAGTGTGCGAGATTGTCCGGGCGCGGTGGGGCGGCGGCGCGCACGTCGTGTTCCTCGCCTTCTGCCTCATGACCAACGTCATCGTCACGGCCATGCTGCTGCTGGGCGGCTCCGCCGTGGTGAACGCGCTCACCGGCATGAACGTCTACGCCGCCAGCTTCCTCATCCCGCTCGGCGTCATCGTCTACACGCTCGCCGGCGGCCTGAAGGCCACCTTCCTCGCCAGCTACATCCACTCTGCCGTCGTGCACGTCGTGCTCGTCGTCTTCGTCTTCCTCGTCTACACCTCCAGCTCCCGCCTGGGGAGCCCGCGGGTGGTGTACGACCACCTCATGGCCGTCGCCAGCGCCGGGCGCGACTGCTCCGCCGCCGTCGCCCGCGCCGGCCAGGCATGCGGCCCCGTCCACGGCAACTTCAAGGGCTCCTACCTCACCATGCTCAGCTCCGGCGGCCTCGTCTTCGGCATCATCAACATAGTCGGCAACTTCGGCACCGTCTTCGTCGACAACGTAAGCATAGCTGCTGATCGATTGATGCATTGGTTTGATCCTCCTGAAATAGTGATGTATGCATGCTGAGTTGCTGATGCAGGGGTACTGGATGAGCGCGATCGCGGCCCGGCCGTCGTCGACGCACAAGGGGTACCTGCTGGGCGGGCTGGTGTGGTTCGCGGTGCCCTTCTCGCTGGCCACGTCGCTGGGTCTCGGCGCGCTGGCTCTGGACCTCCCGCTCACGGCGGCGGAGGCGGCCAAGGGCCTCGTCCCTCCGGCCACCGCCACGGCGCTCATGGGCAAGGCCGGCTCCGTCCTGCTCCTCACCATGCTCTTCATGGCCGTGACGTCCGCCGGCTCGGCCGAGTTGGTGGCCGTGTCCTCGCTCTGCACCTACGACATCTACCGCACCTACATCAACCCCGCCGCCACCGGCAAGCAGATCCTCCGCGTGTCCAGGGCCGTCGTGCTCGCCTTTGGCTGCCTCATGGGCGTCCTCGCCGCCGTCCTCAACCTCGCCGGCGTCTCGCTCGGCTGGATGTACCTCGCCATGGGCGTGCTCATCGGCTCTGCCGTCATCCCCATCGCCCTGCTGCTCCTCTGGAGCAAGGCCAACGCCGTCGGCGCCATGCTCGGCGCCGTCGCCGGCTGCGCCCTCGGCGTCGCCGTTTGGCTCACGACCGCCAAGGTGCAGTACGGGCGCGTCGACCTGGATACCACCGGCCGGAACGCGCCCATGCTGGCAGGGAACCTGGTGTCCATCCTGGTGGGCGGCGCCGTGCACACCGTGTGCAGCCTGATCTCGCCGCAGCGCTACGAATGGGAGAGCACGAGGCAGATCACCACGGTGGAGGCGGTGGCCTGCGACGAGGAGCTCAAGGAGGAGCGGCTGGTGCGCGCCAAGCGGTGGATCGTGAAGTGGGGGGTCGCTTTCACGGGCGTGATCGTGGTGGCGTGGCCGGCGCTGTCGCTGCCGGCGGGGAGGTACAGCGTGGGGTACTTCACGCTGTGGGCGGCGGTGGCGATCGCGTGGGGGACGCTGGGGTCGGCGGTGATCATCCTGCTGCCGCTGGTGGAGAGCTGGGGCACCATCGGCAAGGTGTGCGCGGGCATGTTCACCAACGACGCCGTCTACGACCGCCTCGACGACGTGAGCCTGCGCCTCAGGGCCATCATGGGGGCCATGCCCGAGGCGGCCAAGCACTACGAGCGCCTGCAGCAACAGGAGAAGCACATCGCCATCGAGATGCACACCGCTGGCACCCACCCGGCCAACGACGACGACGATCAGCTGCAGCCTTGATTGAGGGCTTTCTGATTTCACTCATTATCTCTGGTACTGGTAGATAAGATAATTCTTTCTTGCGGCGTGCCATCGGCTTCTGCTTGTAAAGTAAAGACTAGTTCAGTTCTCGCAAGAATCAAAAAAATTCTCACCTTTAAAATGCAGGCTAAATTAGCAGTTGCATGTAAGTTTGGGTTACAGTATGGTTAAGCAATGGCTTCTTTTGTTATAGTTTGCATACGAATTGTCCAGTTTCTCCGACTGGCTAAAAACTCACTGTTGTTATAGTTTGCATACGAATTTTCCAGTTTCTCAAACTGACATTTAAACTCACTGTTGCTTCGCTTCATCAGATTTTTTAGTGAAAAAGGCTGCTGTACATATGGCCCATATCTGGTAGGAGTAGATGATATTGTTTCTTCGTGTTCATCCTCTCCTGCCCGTAAAAAACATAAGTTTAATTCTTGCAGGAATACAGAAAAACCCCGCCTTTAAAATACAACCTATTGTAAAAACAGTCCGGATTAGGTTAAATTGACGCAGAACCCAGAGAATTGGAGGGTGACTCGATCATAGCGAGAGCGCCCCCACCCCTTCCCCCTTCCCCCAACCGCCGCCACCATCGCTCCAGTGACGGCGATGGTGAGACCTAGATGTTCTCCGGTGACGCTATTGGCGGACCATAGATGTTCTCCCCTTCTTCTCTTTCATCCTTCTATGATTTTGAGTGCAGATCCAACGGTGAAGGTCAAATCTGGCCTTCTTAAACTCTCAAGGTTATGCCCCGAGACATGGACCTCCTATCCGGTGGTGGATGTTGTGCCTTTATGGGGGAAGCTCGTCCATGATGGCCGCGACGGCTCATCCATGATGGTTGTGCGACTGCAGATCGTTCGTCCTGTTCGGTGGTGAATGTCGTGCCTTCATGGCGACAACTCGTCCATGATGGCAGCGCGACTATGGCTCGTTCGTCCTGTCTGGTGGTGGATGTCGTGCCTTTGTGGCGATAGCTCAGTGGCAGCGCCCAACGACGTCCTACCGTGCTTTTGGGCCGTGCCGTGCCGTGCCTGGTTTTAGACTGTTCGTGCCAGCCTGGCCCGGCACGATGAGGTGGCCATGCCGTGCCGGCCCGATTCAATCTGACCCGAGGCACGACAGGGCCCGGCACGGCCCAACTCTCCGCACTACATTAGCCTCGTCCATTGGGAAGCTTGAAAACATTCATTTGTTTTCTACCGTTTCTGTTTCCCATGAATCATGTAAAAGAATGGGATCGTATACTTTTCCTCAGCAAAATATATTTCTTCCCTAAGAATAAATAGAGTTCCATGAGAAGTATATGTAGCTTTGCTTTTAGGCACAATCGGTCAATTGCACAAGAAACTGGATGGGCTTTTTCTTTGGGGAGAGAGGTCTTATTGCCTTACTGGAACCATCGACCTGTTATGTCTACTTGCTAGCACTTGTGTGTTGCTGCCTTCAGTGGCCGCAACGCCGACCTCCTCACCTCCGACGACCTCCGCCGGAGCAGCACCTCCGCCACGCACAGGTTCAGCATCACCCCTTGAAAAGTTTCAGAGTTAAGCCGATGATCCTTCATCAGAGGTCACGGCATCTATTTATATTCCTGCTGAGTACAGCAGATTTGTTACAAGTATAAACTGCTAGATCCTACTTACACGGAATCAGCATGATTACTTACAACTGAAGTTTAGCTATAGCTAACTGAATATAACAACTCTATTGAGGATAGATACGACAGAGGTTATCTTGACAGCCCCCCTCAATCTCAGCATGTACTGCTAAGTCTGAGATTGACTTGTTGTCTTCTAAATTCTTGCTTGGCTAACGGCTTGGTGAATATGTCAGCAACTTGATCTCTTGTTGAAACAAATCGAACATCAAGCTCCTTAGCTGCAACTTTCTCCCTGACGAAGTGAAAATCAATTTCAATGTGTTTAGTCCGGGCATGAAACAGAGGATTCATTGTCAAATATGTTGCCCCTAGGTTATCACACCACAGGCATGGTGCTGGCTCTTGGAAAATGCCTAGTTCCTTGAGCATGGACTGAACCCATATCAACTCTGCAGTAGCATTTGCCAGGGATTTGTATTCAGCTTCGGTGCTTGATCTAGACACTGTGGGTTGTTTTCTAGAGCTCCAAGAAATGAGATTATTGCCGAGGAAGACTGCATACCCCCCTGTGGACCGGCGATCATCAGGGCAACCGGCCCAATCAGCGTCTGAAAACGCTGACAGTAGCTGAGACGAAGTCTTGCTGAGATGGAGTCCAGTGGATATTGTGCCCTTGAGATAGCGTAAAATCCTTTTGGTAGCAGTCCAGTGTTGTTCAGTAGGTTGCTGAAGAAACTGACACACCTTGTTGACTGCAAACGAGATATCTGGTCGAGTGAGGGTGGCATATTGTAGTGCCCCCACTGTACTTCTATAGAGAAAGACTTCCTGATCTGTCAATGGAGTTCCACTATTCTTAGTCAGTTTTTCCGAACTGCACATAGGTGTATTTGCCGGTTTGCACTGAGTCATATTGGTTTTGGCTAGCAGATCAGTAATATATTTCTGTTGCGTGAGGAGCAGACCATCACCCTTGGATGAAACTTCAATGCCTAGAAAATATTTCAAAGTACCAAGGTCTTTAACTGCAAATGCACTCTGCAAGGCTTGGATAATCTGATCAGCTAGTGACTTTTGTGAACTCACAAGAATAATATCATCCACGTATACCAGTGCATATGCTGTGCTAGCTCCTCTCTGCAGAATATACAATGAAGTATCTCCCTTGGAAGCTAAAAACCCGAGCTGAATCAGTTTCATGCTCAATGTAGAGTTCCATGCCCTTGGTGCCTGCTTAAGACCATAGATGGCCTTGTTGAGTTTGCAAACTAGGTTGGGATGCTTGGGATCAACATATCCAGGAGGTTGCATCATATATACTTCTTCCTGTAACTCACCGTGTAGGAACGCATTTTGAATGTCAATTTGACGAAGATGCCATCCCTTTGACACAGCTAAAGACAGTACTAAACGCACAGTTGTAGGTTTGACTACAGGACTAAACGTGTCACCATAGTCTATACCTTGCCTTTGAGTGAACCCCTTTGCCACCAATCTGGCCTTGTATCGATTCACTGTCCCGTCAGGATTATATTTTACTTTATATATCCATTTGCAATCAACTAAATTGTGTCCCTGTTTCCTTGGCACCAACGTCCAAGTCTTATTCTTCTGAATAGCTTGATATTCTTCAAGCATTGCCTGTCGCCATTCAGACTTTACCACAGCAGCTTCATAAGACTCAGGTGCATCTTCTTGAATGATTTTGACTGCCAGCCCATGCTTGTTCAGAGGATAGCGCATGGTGCCATCGGTGTACACCTTGGGCTTAACAATATTATGCTGTGATCTAGTGACTCTTTTAGTGCTGGTCATTTCCACATCTTCTTGAGGCTGAATGGTGTAGCTTTCCTCGGTCTGTTCAGTGCCATTGTCACTAACAGCAGTTTGATTAGAACCATCAGGATCACCTGCAGGGCTAGATGGTTTATCGTTAGTAGACACAGGTTCATTAGACTCTGTCAATCGATCTTCTACCACTGGTTCAGGGGATGACATGATCAAGGCGGGAAGAGGTACAGAGGTTGGAGTGGTGGATTGATTTGAGGATTCTTTGGTAGGTTCATAGGCAAAAGGGAAGAGACGTTCATCAAACACAACATCTCTTGAGATGTATACCCTTCCGGTGGATCGGTTAAGGCATTTATACCCTTTGTGTTGACCACTGTATCCCAAGAACACACACTGGGTTGATCTGAAGCTCAACTTATGAGTGTTATAGGGGCGTAAATTGGGCCAGCAAGCGCAGCCAAAGACACGTAACAGAGAGTAATCAGGTGATGACCCAAAGAGACGTTGTATGGGTGAGACATTGCCAATTATGTGACTGGGCATACGATTTATCAGGAAGCAAGCAGCGAGGAAGGCTTCATCCCAAAATCTAAGTGGCATGGAGGCCTGAGCAAGTAATGCAAGCCCAGTTTCCACGATATGCCTGTGTTTGCGCTCGGCCCGTCCATTTTGTTGGTGTGCATGTGGACAGGACACTTCATGTATAATGCCAACAGATTGGAGATAGGGATTGAGTTTAATGTACTCACCACCCCCATCGGTGCGTATCATGCGAATTTTAGCATTGAGCAAGTTTTCAACATATTGTTTAAACTGCAAGAAAGTGAATGCAACATCGGCTTTATTTTTCAACAAATAGACCCAAGAAAAACGACTGAAATCATCCACGAAACTGACATAGTACTTGAACCCTCTAACTGAACTAACAGCCGATCCCCATACATCTGAATGGATTAGCTCCAGAGGAGCACTACTGACCCTACTGGAGACCCCATAGGGAAGTTGGTGCGCCTTTGCTTGCTGGCACGCATCACAGACATGAGGATCCTTTATTGCACTCGAAGAAAGGCTGAAGTTCTTGAGTACTGAAGAAACAATGGTCGAAGATGGATGTCCTAGGCGACGATGCCACACATCAGTGTTTGGAGCATGTGTGGCCATGGTGTGAAGAGCTTGCCGATGTTGATTTGGCTTTCCAAGAGGATAAAGTCCTCCCTTAGCCCTGCCTTGAAGAAGAACCCTCTGCGTGGTTCGATCCTTAACAAAAAAGGAGTCGGGATGAAATTCGATGAAAGCATTGTTATCAGATGTGAGCTTGTGAACAGAGACTAGATTTTTGTTTATGTGTGGAACACGAAGAACATGATTAAGGGCTAAGTTGCAAGAAGAACCAGTAATTGAAGATTGACCAACATGAGTGATGAACAAACCTGCACCATTGGCGACATGAACTTGATCGGAGCCCTTGTAGTTCTCCTTCATGGTGAGCCGGTCCAAGTCTGACGTGATGTGGTCAGTAGCCCCTGAGTCGGCATACCAGTTGGTGTCGATGGCATAGGAAGGTGTTGCTGTCACCCCAGCCGCTGCTGCAACATGTTCTTCAGATTGGTAAGTATGGTTGTAGCGATGGTAGCAGCGCAGAGCGTCGTGTCCTCTCTTGCCACAGATTTGGCAAACAGGAACAGATTGTCGGTTGTTGGTATTGCTGCCGACTTGGGGCTGATGATTGCTGCTACGACCACCATTGGGTGGCCCACGACCACCACGGCCGCGACCACGGCCCCTCGGGCCGCTAAAGCCCCCTCGATTCACCTGGTTGGCCGAGGAGGTGAACTGGGGTGCAACATGTTGATTATGCTGCACCATCTGCTCATGACTCATGAGGTACCCGTACAGATCATGCATGGAAATTTGATCCGCACGGGTCATGATCGATGTCACCAGCGACTCGTACTCAGACCCGAGCCCAGTGAGTAGATAGGAAACTATCTCTTCTTCCTGAAGTGGCTTCCCAATGGCCGCCATGGAATCTGCTAGGATCTTCACCTTGTGGTAATAGTCGGTAGCAGACATGTCCTTTTTCTGCAGATTAGCTAGTTGCATTCTTACTTGCATATGTCGAGCCTGTGATCGAGCGGCAAACATCCGCTCGAGAGCACTCCATACCTCATGGGAAGTGGAGAGAAAAAGCACATGCCCGAGGATATCTTCAGTCAGAGATGACAGCAAGCCACTGAGGACAAGCTGATCCTGCTGAAACCAAGGTGCATACTCTGGATTGGGTACTTCCGAGGTGCCGTCGTTGTTGGTGACGGTGATCGTAGTCCTCGGCGCCTTCTTGGTACCTTCAACGTAACCTAGCAGATCTTGGCTACGGAGGTATGGGACAATCTGTGCTTTCCACATCAGATAGTTGTCCCTTGTCAGCTTCACATTGACAAAATTGCCAAAGGAAGGATTGCTGCCACCGGAACTTGCAGAGGAACCGGAGGAGTTAGGTTTGGAGCGGATTGACATGGCGAGTGATCTGGTTAGGCTCTGATACCATGAAAAGTTTCAGAGTTAAGCCGATGATCCTTCATCAGAGGTCACGGCATCTATTTATATTCCTGCTGAGTACAGCAGATTTGTTACAAGTATAAACTGCTAGATCCTACTTACACGGAATCAGCATGATTACTTACAACTGAAGTTTAGCTATAGCTAACTGAATATAACAACCCTATTGAGGATAGATACGACAGAGGTTATCTTGACACTCTCCCGTCGACCCCACCGTGCCTCGCCGCAGAGCGGCGCGTCGTCTTCGGCGGCGACGCGCCACCTTCGCCGCGCGTGCGTGCCCCAGCCGCCGGCGCGCCGTCGTCGGCGAGTCTCAGTGTCCGTGGGAGCATCGAGTTGACGTACGCGCCCACGATCCGGCCCAGCAGCTGCAGCGGCGGCGGCAGCGGCGACCAACGCGCTTTCGCCCGCAGTTGCCCTAGCCCCCACGCGGCAGCCAAGCCGGCGACGAGGCCCGGGCGCCGCCGGCCGAGCCTGACCCCTCTTGCAGCCTCCGGCCACGTCGGCGCCGTCGCCGGCAACCGCTGGTAGCTCCTGCTCCTGGGCCGGCGCCGCGCCCAGCACGACTGCACGCTCCGGTACACCCTGGAGCCGATCTTCACGTCCATGCCGCAGCAGAAACCCGTGCAGAAACCTATCAAACTCGTCGTACGAACTGGTGAATGATGAGAGGGGAGTAGGAGTTACGAGGAGACGCTGTGCTTTTCTTGGGTATTTGTAATGGCGGAGCTACGTAATGACGTGTGGTTTTAATTGACTGGAGCCGAATGGTAAGTAACTGTGATGTTCTGGTCCAGTCTTGCGAGCTGCTGGGTTTGACATGACCCGGTTGCCCGTGCAGTGGGTAAGACTGACAGCCGTAGCTGAGCTAGTACTGATTAGCCCTGGTACCTACGCCGAGTTGACTTTTTGCGGCGAAGTTGACAGACGGAGACGGCGAGCCCCGGACCCCGGTACCTATAGCTTATGAATGTGTTACGATCGAGAAAAGTAAGCGGCCGATGGCGATTAGTGCTGGGAATTGGGCCGTCCCGGTCCGGCCTGGCCGGGCCAGAGAGGCCTCGGGCCAATATGCAAATCAGCCCGACACGGCTCGAACATCTTTCTCCCATGCCGGTCCGGCATGAGGCCCAATACAGCACAAAAGTAAGACGGGCCTCTTTTGGGCCGAGCTGGCACGGGCCCTGCCCAACTCCAGGCAACTCCAGACAACAACGAACACTTTGACAGTTCAGAAAAATAGACTCCAGTCTTCAGTCTTCAGGCAAGAGCAAGGACAACAATTACAAGATCAGAAAACTGGACTCAAGTCTTCACTCTTCAATCAGTAAACAAAAATTGAGTTCAGCAAAGAAACATGACTTACAACTTACGTGTACAGAGATGAGAACTTCCAAGTGCAACCTCCAAATACAAGAATGGATGAAACTTACACGTACAGAGATGGATGAAACTTATACAAGTACAGCTTCCAACTTACAAGTACATAATCTTCAGTAAAAACTCCCAGAAACAGGCAAGCTTATATGCTATAGCTTCCAAATAGGGCTTGGCGCTGCCATCGCGTGGGGACTTCCATCGATGGGATTAACGCTAGACGGATCTTGCTCGCCAGATCTGGCCCCAATCGTCTGAATCCAGCAGGTCAGTCACAGACTCAGCCCGAGGCCGATTGCTCGCATGGAGCCCTAGAGGTTGTGTCGGCGTACAGACTCGGCATGTGCTCGTCCCTCCTGGCTGGCTGCTCGCCTGGATCCTGTTGCTGTGGAGACGTTAGAGCCGAGCAACTAGGGTTTGGACCTTTGACGCAGTGGCGGAGCTAGCAACTTTGGAGAGCCTACCAACCGCCATCATGTTCAAACCCGTCGACAACAAGCTGCTCATGGCGTGCTCCCGCTGCCGGAGCCTGGGCATGTGCCCGTGCTCACCGGGCGGTGGCTACGCCACTGTCTTTGAGGAGGGGAGGGGTCGTCTCTCGGCCAGCTTGGCTTGATTCATACCGCACCAGCCTGGCTATAACACACATATTTAATTAAAGATATATTTATAGGAGGGGACTATGGCTTAGACGTCCAATCTGATTTAATGGAAAAATCGAACACTTGTTTAATACATGGGCAACTTGTTTCGATTGAAAGTGTGGTCATGTTCTTTTCAACTAAGAGTTGCTGAAATTTTAATCCAAAAAAGTTATGATCCCTCGAGGAAGACCTTGAAGAGCCAAAAACATTATGAAAAATATTTTAGGGATTCACAGAAGAACCATTTAAAACCCCACAAAAATGACTTCAAAATACTACATCCTTTGGCTTGTACAAAAATGACAAGCTAAAATTTAATTAAATTGGATTTAATTTAAGCTAAAAAGAACAAGGCCCGTCTCTGATGAGGTGTCTCCTATGGGATTTTTTTAATAGTGTGAACATATACAATGTACTACTAGAATATAGTCAACCCTGGTATTGGAACATGCTTAAAAAACTGTTAAAACATGCCCAAAAGAATTTATGGAAAATACCAAAATCTGATGAAAACATCATGTTTGACAGTGAATCATCCACTCAATACGAAGTGTCGATGCGAGGAACTAGGCTACTCACCAAGCTTATTTAGTTTCTTGTGGAAAACACACCCTTCTCTTCACAGGCTTAACATTCGAGATAATCAACACACAAGATAAGAGAACAGTGTCTATTACCTTGGTTTGGGCCCTTCCCAAAGAAAGAAACAACCCTACATACAACCTTATTTTTACTATATCGAGGACAGATACAAAGGAAGATCTCGATCTGAGCTCAAGGCGAGGCGTCAAGATCAAAACAAACCATGTGGCTAACCTAAACGAGAGAAGATCTCATCGGATGTGATGATGATATGAGCATTGGCTGTTAGATGGGTCGATCGATGGATTGGTGCATGCATATTTATACGAAACAATACAGGGGGTATGTATAGTGTCCAACGTGCCGGCTAACAGACCTTAGGTCGATGTAGTCCTTGTCGAATACGTTCCGGACTTGATCTCCAAGGTGGCTTGAAACATTTCATAAACGGAGTAGCTTTAATTTCCCTGGGCATCATGTTGAACCCGAAGATAACCTCATACCCTAGAAGGAAACTTAGAGATTATACGGATTAGGAAATATGACGCAGCTGGCGCGTCACCTTATCCAAACCACACAAGACCTGGACTAGCCAAGCCCCGTGTGGAGCAACGCCCTGGGCTAAGGACAGCCAAGGACTCCTAGGCCCACAAGCCGAAGGTAGCTTGGGCTAGGAAAAACAAAGCCTAATTACCCACAAACTCTTGGTTAGAGAGGAGCGAGGAGTGAGCCAACTACACACCCCCATAGCCAAACAATCCCGTAATCCCTCGGACGGATCTTGTCTGGTGACATTTTCACCGACAATGGCACGCCAGGTAAGGAGGTAGTGGCTAGTTCACCGCTCTTTTCTCCATCAGCAGATCTTCATGCATCTTCGTCGACCCGATGGTTGGCGATCACGGGTTCCCTTTCTCGACGGAGGGACCCGGCTGCGATCCAGAAAATAGCCCCTAGTCGGCCGTTCGGGGCCTGGACCCAGGGGCGGAGCCAGGGGTTGGCACCGTTGGGCCATGGCCCAACCAATGCTGGGTCGGCCCAACACCCCAACCCCCTAATCTGGCAGGGTCCAGCCGGACCAGTCGGCCGCTAGGAGCCAGCCCCAGCCCCAGGACCTTCACTTCTCCCCCAGTCCCCCGATCCAACCAATGCGGCTCTGCCTAGGGTTAGCGTGCCGCCGCCGTCCACCGTCCGCCGCCGCCCTCCATGGCCGGTGTGTGTCTGCCTCCGGCCCTCCACTGCAATCCGGCTGTCCTCCGTGGGTCCGCCGTCCGGCGTCATGAGCCGCAACCGTGGAGCGATCCGCCGCCGTCGGCCGCCGTCCTCCGCCTCCGCCGCCATCCGCCCTCCGTTGCCGTCCGCCTCCTGGCTCGGCCGTCCGGCGTCGGCTTCGCCCTCAACCACTGCCTGCCGCTGGCCAGACTGGTGTCTAGTGACCGTGGTGACCATGGCTCCGGCTCGTCGTCCGTCCCGTTGGCCGCCACCCGCCCGACTACCCGAGACCGTGAGGTGAGGAGCAATCCCCATCCCCAATTTTCAAATTCTCGGGTTAGAAAATAGATTTTAATTTTGAAATTTAAAAGGTAGGATTAGGATTTATGAATGGATTTTACTGCTAGTGTTAGTGTTAGAAAATTTAGGATTCATGTCCAAAGAATTTTTTGAAATCATTTGTGATGTTGGTAGAAAATTGTATGCCTAGGCCTACTTAAATACTAGATGGATATTTAGGAAATTTAGGAAATTGTTAGTGTTAGAAAATTTAGGGTTCATTGTTTTTTGAAATCATATCTACTAAATGGAAGAAAATACATGATGTCATATATGTTGGCATGTAACTGAGAATTTTTTTTTAAAAGTCGGCCCAACCAATCCTAAAATCCTGGCTACGCCACTGCCTAGAACCGAGCAGTCACTGGGGGGACAGAGGATGACCACTGCAGTGAGGCTCCCGCCTCACGAGAGGACGGTGATGCGCTCGTTGCGGGGAGGGCTACTGGCCCGGTGGTGGCTGGCCATGAGCGTGGCCTCGCCGGCCCGCCGTCGTCAGGATGGAAAGGCCGGGGTCCGTTCGCTGCGACGAACCGGCCTTATTCTTGGGCGGTGCCGTCTGTGCGTGTCCGACCGGCACCACCTTTCTGGGGGCTCCTCAAGCGAAGACTCGTGCCTTGCCCGGCTTGTCCGACGAGGTTAGGGAGGTCTCCGTGAGCGAGGGCCAGCCCGCGAAAACCATTAACTTCCATGTGTATGTATGGTTCCTTTTTCCTTCTTTCGTGCGTGCTGTAGTTGCCTGGTCGGATACCGCCAACGTTGGTCTGGTTTTGGTTGTCGCATATACCTATAGCCTGATGGCCCCTTGGCGGTAAAAGTGGACGCCCAACATCCGCGTCGTGCAAGGAAGGGCGATCAGAGGGCGAGTTAGGCACAGTGCTCAATACCGTCTGGGCTCTCCGTGCCAACGCGAGTACCGCTGGCCTACCACCTCCGAGGACCTGCAGTCTTAACCGCGTGGTGTTGTGATCTAGTCTCAAGAGACTGCATAGGTGTAGGCCTCGGGTGGTGGCGAGGAAGCGACAGCTGAACTCATGCCAACTGGTGTTATCGCGGCGAGCGCTTAGCTTCGTTGGTTTTCTCTCCCTTTTTTGCGCAAATGTGGTTTCACCCTCGCTCACGTGGGGAAGTGGTGATCTTTGAGCGCAGGGAAGGCGACATAAAGCTAAGTGCCTGGGGGCTCGGGTAAGCCATTTGCGCGGACAGCCCCCGACGACGACGGCTTCTCTGGCTCGAGCGACCCTGACTGTGGCAAGGACGAGGAGACCTCCTCCAATTCTCGTCGGACCAGGGACCCGCTCCCTTCGGCTTGGTCCTCGAGCGGGGGTTCAGGTGGGCAGCGCCGTACTCGGTGCGGCGTCGGATGCCACGCGTTCTCCGCCCAGGGCTTGTTCGGTTTGTGCGTCTGGTTGTTTCCTTACTCCCTCCGTGCCTGTTGTGGTTGTCTAGTCTGGATGCTACCAGTGCTAGTCTCATATGGTTGCTGTGTGTACCTATCTCCTGACGGCCCCTTGGTAGTAAGCATGGACGCCCAGCGCCCGCGCCAAGCAGGGAGGGGCGATCGGAGGGCGTGTCTGGCACGGTGCTCAATGCGGTCTGGGCACCCCGTGCCAACGCGAGCACCACTAGTCGGCCACCTCTGAAAACCTTCAGCCTTAACCGTGCGGCGCTGTGGTCTGGTCCTAGGGGACTACGAGGGTACAAGCCCGGATGGTGACGAAAAAGCGACAGCCTAGTATGCGCTCATTGGTAGCATCGCGGCGAAGGTTCAGGCGTTTTCCTCTCGCTTCTTTAGCGCGAGTGTGTTTGACCGTCGCTTGTGCGCGGAGTGGTAATCTTTGAACGCAGAGCAAGCAGTGCCAGAAGAACCTGTCCTCGTCGTGCTCGGAGGCGCGATGGGGCAGGCGGGCGGAAAGGACTCACCAAGGATGCCGATGGAAATCGTAGCCCGAATGGAGAAGGGCATGTACCGCTGCTCGCGTGAGTAGTGGGTCTTGTCCAGGGCCGCGTCGGATTCAAGAAAGGCGTTTTCAAAGTTCTCCGATATTCCACATCCCAGGACGGGCCCGGGGGCTACACTGTCGGTGAAAATGTCACCAGACAAGATCCGTCCGAGGGATTACGGGATTGTTCGGCTATGGGGGTGTGCGTAGTTGGCTCACTCCTCGCTCCTCTCTAACTGATGAACGGAGCAAGAAAAATCAGGAAAGCACAAGGTTTACCCAGGTTCGGGCCCCCGGTGTGGGTAATAGCCCTACTCCTGCTTGAGGTCTTGCGGCTTGTGTCTACTGTTATTCAACTCTAGGGTCCTCCCCCTTTACAGATGCACCGCCAGCCCTTATATACTCCTAGGCTGGCTTGGGCGAAGAGAAAGAGAAAAGTACATTAATTAGTCCGGTCACTGTAGCCATCAATCCTCCTGACCTGCCTTGTCCGCGCTGCCGTCCACCCCTGCCCTCACTCTGACAGTGGGACAAGATGGATGGGACAAGGCAGCGCTCGTACCCAAGCGTCTCTGTTTCTGCACCTTGGTCCGTATGGACTGTGCGACTTCAGTGTAACTGACGATACTAGTGAGACGGGGGTAACCATGCTATCAGACGCCCCGTCAGACCTGTTTCGTCGCATTAAATGACCTGGATTCGATGTATTCCGGAGAAATCCTTAGCATGGAAGCTTCCTTGCACCTTCGTCCTGTATCCCTGATAGTGGGGCCCATGCGTCCTTGAAGCGCCTGCGTGCGCACGGGCCGCCACGCGTCCTGGTCGCCCGACGCCTGGGCTCGATCGCCGCGATGCTCGGGTGGCCACGCAGCGTCTGGTCGCCTAACGCCTGGGCTCGATCGCACTTTGCCGTCACGGGTCGCCACGTTAAGTCTTGTGGGAACTTTCTTCTGATCCGGCCTCAGGGCCCATATGGAAGCGGTGGAGAGGGCACCCCGGTGTCATTGATCTAGCTAGCTATCCGGATTTTCCTCTAAATACATGCATGCGCCTTCCCAACCACGCAATGCCTAGGCCAAAAAATTGGAAAGAGGAGGGCTAAACAGGGAGCACCTATGGCTCAAGTGCTAAGCCAACAACTACGTCAAAATCCTAATCTATCTATTATACTATATAATTAAAAGAAGGAAAAACAGAGCCACCACGTTTGTCCACATCATCCAAATTATTTCAGCCGTCTGATCAGCGGTGGGACCAGATTATAACGGTCTAGATTAAAAACAAGAGTCCATACTAATCTTTCTATCTTTAAAACTAAAACCGGACTCTATCTCACCAAATCAGATTATATCTTAAACAAAGAATATATTTGGTGAAGAAACAAAGAAGAACTTCCGGCCGCAAATTTCAGCCGAAAATTAGGAGTTGACTCGACCTCGGATTGCGTGCCAAGGAATTGCGTCAGCCGCCGCCATCCTCTTTCCTGCCCGCGCACCGCGTCCCCCAACCGAGCCAGCCGCCCCGCCAATCCCGCCACGCCGCGCCAGCCTTGGTGGACCCCGCTGCTGCCGTGTCCCCTACCCCGCCCGACAGGACCGCGCGCAGCCGCCAATTCCCGCCTGCCACGCGCCCCGCTCGACCCCGCCTGCCTCCTCGCGCGCTCGGCCTCCCGACCGCGCGACGCGCGCCACCCCTGCCTGCCGCCGCGTGTCTGCTTGGGGCCCTGCTAGCTGGGCCGAGCTGGGCCAAGGAGAAAGAGAAGAAGGACTGGGCCAGAAGCTGAATTGAAGCCCAAGTTGGAGTTTGCCCCTTATTATTTTCCTGGGATTTTCTAATAAACTCGAAACTTCCCGAAATTGTTCAGATGGCTCCCGAACTTCGATTCAGGTGATTACACAGCCTATAGATTCCTTATTTCCTCTAGTATTTTAATAAAATATTATTTTGCCTAAGTGTTGTACTGATATTTGGTGTTTTGCTTGTATGTCCATTGGTTGGTTCATATGCGTATACCGTGCCGGTATTTGTACCGATAATCGCGAGTGTCGGTAGAATCCCGTGAAGCTCGCCAAGACCAGAGATGGAGACATACGTTGCGGAGGAACGTGAAGACTAAGATCTCGGACCGTGACATCACCACCGGCAATGTGGGCCCGTCAGCGTCAACAACTACTTGCGAGGCCGATCGCTTCCAGGCAAGCAATAGTCTTGCTCATATCTCTGTCCTATGATTTACCTCCTGCGTTCAAAGATACGTGTCCTCTTCATTATGACTAAGGGCATCGGTCTTTGAGCGAAGGATTGCATATAACTGTGATATTTCGTGGTGCTTCCTCAGTCCTTGTACGGGGATTGCATGTGATTATTCCTTGATTAATAATATGTGCATTCATTTAGTATAGAGTGTGTGTACCTACTGGTGTTAGTCTTAACTAGCACCACCTAGCCTGTTACTTGCTAAACACTTGTATTTCCCTAGCCTATCCTTCGTGTAGTTATTTAGGATTGATATTAAATTCTACTACAAGGAATTATTGTAAGGCTTCGGCCTTGTGATGATGATGTTTTGGCAAAACCTAAATAACTAAAAGATGCTTAGTTGGCTAGGGGAGATCCGGAATGGTGGTTCCTAGGTTTGTGGATGTGTTACGGAGGTCTCCCCTACTAAGGACTCAAGCTTATGAACTTTCTAGACCACACCATACAGTACAACCACTCGTGCCTTTAGCCTCGTGCCTTAGGTCCTGGCTTAGTAGCTCGTGAAACCTACTAACCCCTTGCTCGGGAGATGACCGGATAAGGCTCAAGTGACACCCTAGGTACCGGAACCGAGGGGTGGGCTTGGGTCTGAGGATGAATGGCTTATAAGGGGAACCACCGGGGAAACCTAAAGAAACCTAAAGAATAGGTTTGAGGACGAATGGCTTAAACGGGGAACGACCCAGGCTTAGTAGGCGCCCTATTGCGTCGGATATCGGTCGAGCCAGGGAAACCTAAAGAAGGGCAGGCGAAGTGGCAGGCATAGCAAGTGAACGATCTTGTACCGTTTCTCCCTTAAGGATTGAGACGGGGCTTGTGGGTAAAGTGTACATACTCTGCAGAGTTAAAACTATCATGATAGCCGTGTTCACGATTAAGGACAGTGTGAGAGGTCTTCGCATGTAGAATTCACCATTTTAATAATTAAACTTGACTAGTGTAGACTGGGATTGGCCTGGTGTGGGATGCACCTTCTCTTGATTATTTGGGATCAATTGGTATTCATGCATTCACCAACTTAAATGAGTATCTAAAACATGCCAAGAAATAAGTTTTGGGGCAAAAGAACCTCCTCATCCTTTGATCCTTGCATTCATTATTAATGACTGCTTGCTGGGAAGTCACGTTCTCATTATACCAGTCGTGAACTATTTGTTATTCAGGTTGCAAGGACCAGGAAGGTCCGAACTTAGTTGTGCGAAATTAGCTGTGGAAGTCCAGGTCAATTGCTTGGATGTTCGTCGCTGAAGGCTTCTGTTACTCTGATGTTTGTTTTTATTCATTCTCAATATCTGGTAATGTTATATCGTAATTTTATATATTTAAACTAGATATTGAATGCTAGCGATGATATCCGTTTGTCCACCGTGAGTACTAGCTGCCTAGGATAGTACCGTCATGGTGTGGATTCTGGTGTGGAAACACTGGGGTCACGACAAGATCAAAGCATTGCTCATTGCCCCCTCCCCCCTTAAACAAGTATTCATCAACAAGCACAATTTCAAGTGAGCTCTCACAACTCTCCCCCTTGAGCAAATATCTCTCTCCCAACAAGCAATTCACATTACTCCCCCTTTGGCTCAACAAGTTCGCAATTTTATGCACTTAAATCATGCAAGCTAGATTTGTCACACTTCTCCCCCTTTGGCATCAAGGACCAAAAAGAATGAACAAAGCACATAAAAGAAAGGAAGAAATCTAGCAAGCTTTGAGAGTTATACATCTCACACATGAGCCAATGAGATCACCAATTTCACAATTGAGACTACTACTAGGTCCAATGTCACATTGATCAAGAATAGCATATTTCAAATGATGTTCAAGTAGAGTTATGACCTAGAGCTTGATTTAGGTGAAACTAGAGCCAAGAATATCAAATAGTGCTCAAGTCAACTAGAATGTAACATAAGCACAAGCTATAGCTAATAGAAGCATATCAAAACATCCAATTTCATGACCCAGCAAGAGATTTGAGACTAAAACAATGAAGTTGAGCTCATTTTTATCAAAGATTTCATATTTTGCACCATTTTCAAATTTTTGCTAGTCTCAAGCCTTTGTCGACCCCATCTAACATTACACTAAAAATGGGTGTCTTGGTCATCCAAAGCTCCTTCAAGTTCATGCCTTCGTGTGCAATGACAAGCTATCTCGTTGGGGAGTCATTTGTGAGACAAGCTAGGCTACTTTGAGGCCATTTATTCATGTTAGCACATTTAGCTCAACATTTCTAAAAACAATGCTCAATTTCTAGCCAAGCAAGAGCATGAATGAAATGATAGCCTAAAATCACAATAGAAGCTTAAGCTATCACAAAGATACAAGTGGCTCTAGATGACCTAGCACAAGCTCCAAGCATTCCATTTTCAAATGATTTGAGTTAAGCACAAATTGAGCAAGTGACATTACACAACTAGCATTAGCTCTCATGATCAACTAGTAACCATATTAAGCACACATGAGAGAGGTATATGTCGGTGTAATAAATACCGGGGCACAAAGAGCCCTCAGAAGGCCAAGAGGGCCCAGCGTCAAAGCGGGCGAAAGCAAGGCCCCCACACATGGCGAGCCCCTCAGAGGCCGACAGGCCCCACGTGTCAGCAGGCGAAAGCAAGGCCCAGCCAAGCTGGCGAGCCCCTCGAAGGCCGAGAGGCCCCACGCGTCAAAGGCGAGGAAGGCCTCAACAGGGCGAGCCCCTCGAAGGCCAAGAGGCCCCACGCGTCAAGTGGGGCGAGCCAGCCCCAGCAGCACGGGCGAGCCCCTCAGAGGCCAAGAGGGCCCCCACGCCAGCGGTGCGCGCGGGCGAGCCCCTCTGGCGAGGCGAGGGCCCACGCGCCAAAGTGCGGTGCGTGGGCGAGCCCTCCGACGGTGAGGCGAGGCCCCACGCGCCAAAGTGGGCGTGGGCGAGCCCCTCTCGAGACCAGCGAGGGCCCGCGCGCCAAGCGGGGCCCATGAGGTGGAGGCGTTAAAAGGAGTCTTGGGACGAAGGCTCCCCGCTTCAAAGGACGAAGCGCATTTAATGAGACATCACGCGGATAGACAACAAGAAATGATTATCGCATGATGACTTCGCAGGTCGAAAGCGGTACTGCCACCGGGCGCGAAGAATTGACCGGCAGAGAGAAGGTTTGTTGAGGAGGCCGCCTGCATGGCAGAGAAGCGTGTGGCCCCACCAGTAGACTCACCGGTGTGATGTCTTGGTCGAGGCCACTGGCGGCATCGCGAGGGCGGCGCCGCGGTACGGGCAATGCACGTTTTGTCTCTTCTGTCGTGTCTTGTCGAGTATCGAGAGCATCAGACGCTTATCTTGCCTACCCGGCTTCTCCGCCATGACCCACGGCTTGTATAAAAGGGAGAGAGAGAGGGGACGGGGACGAGAGATACGAGCACTAGCATTCGTGCATTCAAACACCCCGTAAACACATTCCCATTCAACCACAATCGAGAAAAGAGCTAAGGCTCGGCAGAGTAGGACTATTACCCGCGAGGGGTCCGAACTCAGGTAAATCATGAAGTCGCTCCTTGTCGTGCCCGACGCCAAATCGAATCGAGCTTGATCGAGTTGGCTAGCAGACTAAAAATCGACCAGGTGTGATCCGCAGATGGTTGAGCGGAGAACACGCCGTCGATGGCGCACTGTAGGGAGCGCTAGCATCGGTTCAAGCTCTTGACCCTTCTTCAGAGGCGATGGCGAGTAGCTTGACCGCGATGGAGCAGAAGCGGCCGCTAGAGCCGTGGCCACGAGTCGGCCGGCGATGGCGATGGATCACCCGGCGGTGGCCGCCCGCCTAGGGTTGGAGCCTGGCGAAAGCGGCCGCCTCGGCCAAGCTAAGCGGCGCTGCCTTGGAGGAGTGCACTCAAAGATAGAACCTCCACCGGCGAGGCCTTGCTGAAAACCCACGGTTCCGGTGACTCGGACTCCGGCTGGCGCGTGGTTGGCAGCCTTGGCCCCGTCGTCGACGCCGCCATGTGGTGGTGCAAGTTTCGGGCGGGGAACCGGCGTTCGCGCCCTCCCGTTCTTTGTTGCCCTCGCACTCTCTCGCAGATCTCTGGTGAGGGGGCGGGCTAAGACGACAAGACGGCGACCCTACGGGTTCGGCCGGCGGCGGCGCAGTGGCCGCGATCTCCGGTCCCATCTGGAAGACCGCCACTTGTCAGCATGGAGAAGACTCGCGGACAAGCTCCGCAGGGGCGCGACCGAAGGCAGCGATCATTGTCGCCGCCGTCGCTGGGACCAAGAAGAGGGTTCCCGCAGAGCTACCCGGCCATGAGGGTGGCGCTTCTTCGCCGCCCTAAGCGACGGGGCGGCGGAGCGAGGACCGCGCCCAGAGCGAGAGGCTCCGGACGTCGGGTGCCGCGCCTTTTCTAAGGAGCTACGCGCGTCCGATGGCGGAACGGTTTCGTCGGCCCCATCGAAAAGTACGACGGCACCACCAACCCTGATGAGTTTTTGCAGATCTATACGACGGTGATGCAGCCGACTGGAGGGTCGGGAAGGTTCGGCGAACTACTTTCCCGCGGTCCTCACCGTGAGCCCGCCTCGTGGCTCATGAACCCGCCCCGAGTCCGTGGGGTCATGGAAGGAGCTCTCGAGCTCTTCGTCACCAACTTCCGTGGCACCTTCGAGCAGCCCGGTAGAAGACGACCTCCACAACGTGGAGCAGAAAGAAGGAGAGTCATTGGCGACTATATTCGCGCGCTCACCAGTCCGCAACACCATCCCCGACATCTCCATCGACGCCGTGGTCACGGCATTCGTGAGAGGTGCCCGAGACCCCAAGGTCAAAGAGAAGATGGCCACCCGCAAGATCAAGACGACGGAGGAGTTTTCACCTTGGCGACAAGCGCGCCTTCTTCAGTGAGCTCAGATCCGCCCGGCCGCTGGCGGGGCCACCATGGCGGCGAGGCCGGACCTCGAGGAACCCGGCGGCAAGGACAAGAAGAAGCGAAGGCGGCCGAGACCGGCAGGTCATGGTCGCCGAGCGCCGCCGCCGACGACGACGACATGGCCAGCCGCAAGAATGGGCGCAATGCGGCGTAAAAGAGGAGGAGGTCGCGGCGCCGGCGGGTACGGTCCCGTAGGGCGGCCGAGGCGGCGGCTACGGCGATCGCTGTGGTCGCTGACGGCCCAGCAGGGCGCGACGAAGGGCGAGACCATCGCCCGTGAGTGGGACGGAAGGCCCCACCGCCCCATTCACCGCAATAATTCCCACAACTTGGCGGATTGCCATGTCGTCAAGAAGATGGTGGACAAGCGAGTCCACGAAAAGAAGCAGCGAAGCAGCAGCAGCAGAAGCGCCCGGCGATGGCAAGGGCAAGGAGACGGCTTCGCTTGGTTTTCAAAGAAGTGAGCGCGAGGTTGCCGTCATCCACGGGCGTTCGCCACCTATCCGCCCCACGCTAGCTTTAAGCGTGCGATGATGGGAGGTGGCGCCGCCGCATTCGCTTTGGGTCGGTGAGGCGGTGGCGTGGTCGGAGCACCGATCGCGTTCGATCAAAGCCGATCACCCAACCAGATACCGCCGCCTGGGCATCTCCCGATCGTGGTTGCGCCCACGGTCGGAATGTAAAGCTAGGGCGGTCTTTGGTAGACGGAGGAGTTCCTCAACCTCCGTCCGCCGGGCGCGCCCGGCGCCCAGATCCAAAGCGGCGGGAGCTTCGCTTAACGCTCCCATTCTTGACATCGCGCTGGGCCGAGTCTGTCTCATTGGGCGTCGATCTCCGGTGACGTTTTGAGGTTCGACAACTTCCGCACCGAGATGCTCGAGTTCGAGGTGGCGGACTTGACCTCCCTACAACGCCATACTAGGTCGGCGGCGCCGACCGAGTTCATGGCGGTGTGCCACTATGCGCACATGGTGGTGAAGATCCCGGCCACCGCCCCATCGTTTGAAAGTGGATCGCCGAGGCGCCCGCTGCGACAAGGACGCCCTCGCGTGGGCGACGGCGGCCAGAGGGCCGAGGCTTCGACTCTAGGAGCTCCTCCGTGAAGACCGTGCCTCCCGATTCGTCTGCGGAGGTTAAGGCGGTCTCTCGAGCGAAGTCGACGCGTGTTTGCGTGGCAACCGTCCGACATGGCTGGGGTCCCCAGGGAGGTGATTGAGCACAAATTGGCGACGTTCCCCGGCGCGCGACCGGTCATGCAGAAGGTCCGGAAGCAATCGGTGGAGCGCCAGGAAGTTATCCGCCAGGAGGTGGACAAGCTCTTAAGGGCGGGGGTCGTCCGCAGTGTCGCCCATCCCAGGTGGCTCGCGAACCCCGTCCTCGTCAAGAAATCCAACGGGCGTTGGAGGATGTGCGTGGACTTCACCGACCTCAACAAGGCGTGTCGGCGATCCGTCGCCGGCTGCCCGCATCGATCTCATCGCCGACTCAAGCTGCGGGTGCGAAAGCGGTGTGCTTCGGATGCGTACTCTGGGTACCACCAGATTAGCATGGCCGAAGAAGATGAAGACAAGACCGCCTTCGTTACGCCCATGGGCGTCTACACTGCTATACAAGGATGGCGTTCAGACTCGAGGTGTATGTCGATGATCTGGTGGTGAAGTCCAAGAAGGCGGAGGAGTTGATGGCGACCGGAAGAAACCTTCACCAACCCGAGGAAGCATCGCATCGCTTAATCCGGAGAAATGCGTGTTCGCCGTTCGTCAGGCAACCGCTGGGATTCCTCGTGCCCTGGAGGGGATTGAGGCGAACCCCGACAAGATCGCAGTGATCGAGAATATGAAGCCCCGACGCGACTTCGGCAGATGCAAGGCTTGGTGGGTCGCTGACCTCCCCGGGCCGCTTTATAGCTCGCGCTGGGGATAAAAGTCTCCCACCGCTCAAACTCCTAAAGAAGACCAACCAGTTCGAGTGGACGGCGGAGACGCAGGAGGCGCTCGACGGTTCAAGAAGTATCTTACCTCCCGCCCGTCTTTGGTCGCCCTGCACCGGCGAGCCGCTGATCCTCTACGCCGGCAAACCCCCAGTGTCGTAGCAGGTTGGTGGCGGAAAGAGGGGCGCCCAGCGCCCATTTACTACGCCGCAAGGTCCTCCACGACGCCAAACAAGGTATTCACAAGACCAGAAGATGCTCTACGCCCGTCCGACGCAGATCCCGAAAGCTACGCCACTACTTCCGTGGGCGCGAAGTCACGGTGTTGACCAAGTATCCCTTGCGGAGATCCTCTTCAACCGCGAGGCGACGGGTCGACGCCAAGTGGGCCATGGAGTGGCGATTCGATCTCAAATTCGCTCCCGAACGACCATCAAAGGGCAAGCTCGCGGAGTTCATCAACGAGTGGACTCGGCGGACGCAGAAGCCGAAGACACCCTCGCACCTCGCCGTGGACTCTCTTCTTCGACGGCTCATTCCGTTTGGAGGGGCGGGGTGGCGTCGTCTGGTATCTCCCATCGGCGATGTCGTCCGACACCGGTGGTCTTTGGACTTCCGCGCCACCAACAACGCCGCGAGTATGAAGGATCGCCGCGGGCTCGTGGTGGCCGACCCTTGGCATCCCGCGGCTACAAGTAAAGGCGACTCTCTCTGGTCATCAAGCGCGAGGAAGGATTTCTCCCGCCGGATCCCGTCATGGCGGCACTACGGCGAGGTGCGCCGGTTGAGCGGCACTTTGAGGGTTTGGGCCGGCACGCCCTCGCCGCGACAACTACATGGCGGATGAATCGCCCTGCATTGCCTCGTCAAGGGCACCTGTTCCGGCTGGGGTCTTTGAAGAAAGACTTACGCGGCCGTCCGTCGCAGCCCCCATTCTGGCGGGGACGACGCTTTCCCTGACGCAGCTCCCACCTCTGGAGGAGACGTCACCGATCCTGCTGCAGCTCCCCGGTTAGAGGGAGGAGGCGGAAGAACTGCTGAGGCGGTTGAGGCGGAAACGCCAAAGCCAAAGTGAGTACGCCGGCGACAATGTACGTAATGTCGCCACACTCGTCCGGAAGGTCGATTGGATGGATCCGATCCTAGTCTACTGCGGGATGGAGTGATCCCAGCGACGGCGACGCGTCGGCTGAGAAGATAGCGCGCAAGGCCAAGCGCTACGCCCTAGTAGGTGGGGACCTGCATCGCTAGGGCGCAAATGGAGTTCTACTGAAGTGCGTCCCTCGGGAAGCGGGGAGTGAAATTCTCTCTGAGATCCATGGAGGCGCGCGGGAGCCATTCAGCCGAGGCGTTGGTTGGGAAAGCTTTCGCCACGGTTTCTATTGGCCTCTCGTCCTCCAGGATGCCTTCGAGTGGTGAGGAGATGCGAAGCGTGCCAATTTCATGCTAAGCGAGATCCACCGACCGCCCAGCGCCGCAAACCATTCCGCTCTCTCGCCGTTCGCGATGCCGGGGCCGATGAACATTCAGGCCCGTTCGCGGGCGGCCGGAGGATATACTCATCTGCTCGCCGCCATCGACAAGTTCACCAAGTGGGTTGAAGCCTCGCGGTCCCGGCGATCACATCCGCATGGCTATCAAGTTTATGAAGAGCATCTTCGTCCGGTTCGTGTCGCCAATGTAATCATCATCGACAACGGCGCCGCTCAAAAGCGCGATTTCCAAGATCGGTGCGAAGAGTTGGGTACCAAGTCGTGCTTTGCCTCCGCCAGCATCCAAAGAGCAATGGGCACGTGGAGCGCGAACGCGAAGTACTTAAAGGGCTCAAGACAAGGGCGTTCGACCGCTGGAGAAGCGCTTGCAAGCGCTGGCGGAAGAAGCTCCCGTCAGACAGGGCGCCTGCGACAACTCCCAACAGAGCCACCGGCGAGACCCCTTCTTCTGGTGGATGGCTCGAGGCGGTGCTCCCATCGAGCTCGCCGGCTCCCCAAGAGTGGCGGCGTTCAGCGAAGACCAAGACCTCGACCGGCGCGGGATGAAGTAAATCTCCGGAGGAGATCCGAGACAGGCGGCGATCCGCCGCTAAGTATCGGCAGGCGCGCGCCGTTATCAAGCAAGGCGGTTGTGTGTGAGAACACCGGCATGTGGCGACCTCGCTCTGCGCAAAAATCTCGCGCTTGTGTGGCGCAACAACCGCTCTCCCCATGGGAGGGCCCTTCAAGGTGGTCTCGCCTCCGCCAAGGCTCGGTCCAGCTCAGATTCGAGGACGGTCGCGAATTGGCGAACACTTGAACGCCGAAAGCGGTGAGGAAGTTCTACCAGAGGTAGCAGTCCAAGAGCTTTTTGGCCTTCCTTTGGAGCCGAAAGCGGCGAGGTCTTCTTCCTTCACCGCTTCGCCTCGGGGCTGCATTGTACAAAGCCATCTTCAATAAGAGATAAGTTTCTCTCCTTGTGGGCATCTGTTTTTTTTCGCCTCAAAAGTTCGTTAGAAAGCATTCGCCGAAAGTCGGGCAAAAAAAGTACTCAAGGCGATGGCCCTTAGTTGCAAGGACGAACGCCACGGCTCATGGTTGGGCGAGGCGGCGACGGAAGCGGGTTCTAGCTGGTGTGTCGGCTCGGTCTAGCAACGCGCAACAATGGCACCAACGACTAGACCACTTAGGAAGCTAAGTTCTCGCCACGCGATGTCTAGGGTCGGTTCGCAAAGAGGCCATAAGGGTTGAAGTAACTAGATGCCCGAGGAAAAAGCGCTCACTTTCAATGTAAAGCTCATCTAAAGCTTTTTGGCGATCGGTGGCTTAGCCTTAGAAAGGTCTGTTAGAAAGCATTCGTCGAAAGTCGGTAGCGAAAGTACTTATGGTCGATGGCCCTTAGTTGCAAAGGCAAACGCTATAACTTACCGATGCGAGGCGGCGGACGAAGGCGAGCTCTAGCTTTGGTGTGTCGGCTCGGTCTAGGCAATGCGCCAACGGCGGCACAAATGACTAGACCACTTCCTGAAGCTAAGCGCCGCCACGTAATGTTTAAGTCGGGTTGCGAGAGGCCATAAGGGTTGAAGTAACCAGATGCCTAAGGAAGCAGCGCACCACTTACGGCAGAACGCTCGCCTAAAGCCTTTGGCGCCAGTGCCCAGTTCAATTCCGCAAGTAAAAGTTGTGCGAAGTTCAAGTGAGACTCACAACAAAAGAGCAAAAGTTTGTTTGCATTGATAGGCAACATTTACAAGGCAAAAAGACGGGAGTCTCGCTTCTCCTCCTCGTCTTAAATCCTCCATTGGAGCGGCGCCCCATCATGGACACGCTGGTCGGGCGGCGGTGTCAACCCGCTACCGCTCAAACCGGTCCAATGGGCGCCAAGGCTCCCGATGGCGGCGCCGAGATCAAACGCGTCTCGAGCAAGACAGTTGCTCAAGATGAACATGCTTGCCGAGAGCGCCTTGGCGACCGTCTTCGATCGCCCGCGTCGCGCGCCGCCGGAAGGACGCCAGCAGGCTTTGCGGCCCGCCCCACGGCGCCAACAGACGCGCAGCCGTCTCCTCCAATGGGATGCAAGGAACACCAGTGGATGCAGGCATCCGGAAGCCCGCAGAGGCGGTGCGCAACATGTCCGCGAGGGTTCGGAGGCCTTCGAAGTGCTCCGGCGGAGGTCTTCGACCGCTTGGCGCCGAGGCAGCGGTGGCAAACGCCGCCGCACCTCGCTGGTCATCGCCTTCGCGGGCGGTTTTTGGCCAAGGGCCCGCCGGCTTCGCCGGCAGATCGCTCCGCCAAGGCAAGGGCTTCTCCGCGCCGCCAGTGCGGAGAGGGTGCGAGCGCCTCAGGAGCGCCACGCCGGCGGTCACGGCCGAGATGGCGGCGACGCCACGGACGCGTGATGGCGAGGGTTCTCGCCGCTGGCGCCGGCGAACTCTCGCCGTGAAGCGACCTCCGTCGAAGGGAGCGGCGGTGTCGGGGTCGGCGAGTCGCGTGGAGCGGAGCTCGATGCCCCCGTCCGCCTGTTCCAAGAGGGACAATCGGGGTTCGTATGCAAAAGCGTAGCATGCTAACCCCAATCGAAGTAAGCGCAGGGAAAGCCAACTGAAGCGGTGTGCCCAAGGCGAAAGCTGAAGGGGAGTTCAAGTCGCTTGTTTGCGGCGGCAGAAGGCAACGGCCGCGTCACCACCTGCCAAACAGCCGTAGGCCGGCGCGAAGCGGTGCGGCAGAAGCGCCAATATGACAATGAGTGCCGCCGCAGGAGCGCCGGCGTAGAAGGAGCGGAAGAAACCGGCGCAGCGGCGCCAGTTCGAAGAGTCGCCGCGCTTGCCCGGTGGCGAGCGGCGGCGGTAGTAGCAGGCCTCGCTGGATGGGGCCGGCGGTGGCGGCGAAGCTTCGGGGCTTGAAGGCGCGCTCTCTTCGGCTCGCCCTCCTCCTCGCTCGCCGCTGCCGACGGCGAGGATGAGGCGGCACTTCCCGAGAGCGCTTGGCGGAGTCGGCCGCCACGGCAGAGCAGCAGCCGCCGCGAAGCTTGGGCGGTCGCCGAGGGCGGCTCATGGATCTCGCAGTGGTCCCGGGCCACTTGGACCGCAGGACCGAGACCTCCATGGGGCGGCCTTTGCAAGTAAGGGTTGCGCCCAGCCGATCCAATCGCAGAGGGGCGGATGCCCGTCGGCAGGCGACAGCGCCGGTCGGCGTGGTCGAAGCCCGCCACCGAGCCCCCGAGCACGCCGCCCAAGACGCTCCCATCATTGAACACCCAAAGAAGAAGCGCCGAGTTGGCTATTAGCCAAAAGTGGAAAGAAAGAAGGTACGAAATCCAAAAGAACGCGAGTATTCACCTCCAAGAGCGGGCGGGTCCGCTCGTCGCCGCCGTAAGTACGCCCGGTAGGCGCGCCCTCGCCAAGCGCGGCAAAGACGGCGCCGCAAAAAGTCCGCCACCACGTGGGTTCCGTGAGCCTCGCGGCGGAGCTTCGGCAATGCGCGCCGCCATCGCCTCCGTACTCGCCAGATCGTCTGGTCGGGCCCCCGCCGGCGATGGGCTCGCGATCGCGGGAAGAACAAGATCGCCGCAGCTACCGGAGTCCTCCACGTCTGACCATCGCCGGTGCCGATCCTTCCAGCTTGGACTTGACCGCGGCGAGGATAAAAGCGGCGGCGTCGCGGGCGAAGTAGCGACTCCCAACCGCGCTCGGCGCGAGCCCGTGTGTGTGATGAAGAGTCGACGCTTGAGCGGGAGGTTTGGCATCGCCCCACGAACATCTCACAGAGGTGGGCGAAGATGACCAGGCCATGATCGAGTTGGGGAAGGTGCGCCACCGATCCCGTAGAAGGCGAGCACCCCAAGAAGAATTGAATCTACGGGACAAGGCCGCCAAGACGCCAGAGAAGGTCACGATCTCCCCGCGAGACTCGACATGATGGTGCGGCGTGGAACCGGGCGGTCGGTCCGCACGAAGATTTGAAGCGCGCCACCGATCCTCATCAACAATGGAAGCGGGCGTAACAGCCGGAAGGCGGTGCGGCGTCTCACATGGCGACCCTTCTTTGCGCTTGGGAGCCATGGAAAATTTGGCGGTGGGAAATGGCGGCTGGCGAAAGGCTTGGTGGCAATTGGCGAGGAGGTCGTGGTAGCGGCGAAGAAGGCAAAGGGATGTTTTGAAGACTTAGCGTCGCGGAAGGATTATCGCGTACCGAGAGAAGTATTTAGGCGTGGAAGCGCGAGCGCGACGGTTTGATTCCGCCCACGCACGCGCTGGGCGCCATCATTGCCCCTGCTGTTTTTGGTTTCCCGCAAAAGCGCGAGTTCCCAAGGAAGATCGTGTGCGGTGGAGAATCAGCGTCGGCGGCGCGGTGGTGGGCCCCCACGATCTGTCTCCGCCACACAAGAAACGGAAAGTATCTGCTGACGGTTCGCGATCATGGTGGACCCGACTCTGTCGATGTAATAAATACTGGGGCACAAAGAGCCCTCGAAGGCCAAGAGGGCCCCCAGCGTCGGCGGGCAAGCAAGGCCCCTGCCATGTGGCGAGCCCCTCAGAGGCCGAGAGGCCCCACGCCACAGCGGGCGAGCAAGGCCCCAGGTGGGCGAGCCCCTCGAAGGCCAAGAGGCCCCACGCGTCAAAGCGGGCGAGCCAGCCCCAGCGCATGGGCGAGCCCTCAGAGGCCGAGAGGCCCCACGCGCCCAGTGGGTGCGTGGGCGAGCCCCTCTCAAGGCGAGGCGAGGGCCCCACGCGCCAGGCGGGTGCGTGGCGAGCCCTCCCACGGCGAGGCGAGGGCCCCACGCGCCAAGCGGGTGCGTGTGCAGCCCCCTAGAGACCAGTAAGGGCCCCACACAAAGGGGCCCGCGAGGCAGTGGAGCATTGCAAAGGAGTCTTCGTGACGAAGGCTCCCCGCCGCAAAGGACGAAGCGCATTTAATGAGACATCACGCAGCGGATAGATAGTCAAGAAATGATTACGCATCTGATGACTTCGCAGTCTGGCGGTACATCCACCGTGGGTGAGAAGAATTGACCGCAGAGAGAAGGTTTGTTGAGGAGGGCGCCATGGCAGAGAAGCGTAGGCCCCACCCGCAGACTCACCGGTGGATTGCTTGGTCGAGGCCACTTGCGAAGCATCGCGAGGGCGCGCATGGGCATGGGCAATGCACATTTTCGCCTCTTCTGTCGTGTCTTGTCGATGTCTTGAGAGCATCAGACGCTTACCCCTCGGCTCTCTCCGCCCACCCACGGCTTGTATAAAAGGGAGGAGAGAGAGGGGGACAGGGACGAGAGATACGAGCACTAGCATTCGTGCATTCAAACACCACAAAATGATTCCCATTCAACCACAATCGAGAAAAGAGCTAAGGCTCACAGAGTAGGACTATTACCCGCGAGGGGTCCGAACTCAGGTAAATCTGAAGTCGCTCCTTGTCGTGCCCGACGCTCAAATCGAATCGAGCTTGATCGAGTTGGCTAGCAGACTAAAAATCTGACCAGGGGTGTGATCCGCAGTGGTTGAGCGGAGAACACGCCGTCAGTATATTAGTCAAAGCTCAAGATTGTCAAGAACAAGTATATACAAAGTTCATACTAAAAAAAAATCCAAGATGACAACTAGGAAGAATTAGACCCATATAGGAAGTTGAAATCAATTTTGGAGCTTCTTTGCTAGTGGGGTGTGCTATCTAAGTTCAACAATTCATTTTCTAGCACATCTAGGAAAGGCAAAATATCTCACTTGCATGTACAAAATGAGACATGATACCACTTGAAGGAACCTATCAAGGCTAGATGCAAATGAGATATGAAGTGCACAAGACATGAAATAGTAAAGCGAAGGGTAGATGGGCGTACCTTCGTTGTAGAGGTTCAAGTGTCCAAAGATCATCATGGGAGCTTGGGTTGCTTTGCAATGAATCATCTCCAATCGCTCCAAGGGATCCCGAATGAGCTTCTCTTGGGGTATAGGCATGCCGATCTTCACTTGCTTGATCTGTAACCCCAAGTAGAAGTCAAACTTCCTGATCATGGACTTCACAATTTGCTTCGCCATCATCTCCCAAAATTGGTGCACATTTGCCTCCATGGAACTCCCAAAGTTGGTACCAATTGTAACACCTTGATACCACTTGTAGCACCTTGGGAAACTCTTCTTGGTTAGGGAATTTCTCAACCTCACATTTATCACCGGGGAGCCTACTTGAACTCATGCAACGCCTTGGACAGAATATAGACATGGACTGCTTAGCCGACTCCGCATTTGACTGACAAGCGGTCTCAGCCTGGGTGAAGCTCCCCCTGAATCTATCACTGGCTGTCAACTGAACTCCCCTGAATCAGCTATTTCATCACATGGTGTGAGGTGCCTAAGTCTCATCCTTTCTTGACTCTTCCATAGACCTCACATTCCAAAAGATGTATTATAAAGGGACCACTCCCTCAGAGCTTGTTCCATGTATCCCATTGCCCTTAAATGTAGCCTGCCACCATCATTTTGTCTCCCAAAGCTGCCTCTAAAGCAAGTTGAAAAATTGAGCTTCTTGTTGATGTGAGGCTCCCCCTGAGTCTGCCATGAGTTCAGTTGATGGAGTTGGCAACTCAGGAGCAAACCCATTTGATGTAGCTTCAAGCTTCACATTTCTGTCATCCATCTCTCTCATGGATCCAACTAGAAACTTATTTGCACACATCTTGCCTTTGAATTCATCTCCAATCATTAAGCTTGATGCCTTGATCAAGTTGCACATCCAAGTGACTTGCATTTGTCACCAACACCAAAAGTGACCTTTGCCGGGGAAGGTGTTTCCTTCTCCCTTTGAGGTGACCAACTGGGAATATGCCTTTGATAGTTGATGTCAAGATCTCCATGGCATCCTCCACACCGATGGTCCACCTGACATGAGAGGAGATCACTTTTTTGACTCAGGAACCCAAACAGTGGGTCCCCGAGGGTTAGCCTTAGCAACATTACACACATCATTGATGATAGATTTTAGCACCCAAAGCTGTTTCTTGTACTCGTACTCCTAAGAAGGTCCAATGAATCTAGGAAAGACTCCCTTTTCCCATCTTGCCTAAGGACATAGTTCTTCTCTACCACCTCGATGTGGGCTCTCCTAGTGTCCACCCATGTAGGTCTAGCATGAGGTGCGATATGGGCTCTAGGACATGGAAACCTAGCACTATTCCACACAAAGTTGGACCTATCATAATACACATCTTTAAGAGGGGCATGATCAATGGGAATGAATCTACTTTGTATCCTACCAAATTGGGGTCCATGGTTGTATTAGTGCCTAGATGGAGCTTGAGGCATGTCGTTGTAGTGTCTAGGGGGTCCTTGCCTAGCAAAATGATGCTTGGGTGGAGCTTGCCAAGTGTTGTGAGGCCTTAGTGGATCTTGCCAAGTGTTTTGGTGCCTAGGAGGTCCATTCCACATATGTTGAGTTCTAAGTGATTGCCAAGTGAAGATATTGTGCCTAGCTGGTCCTTGCCAAGTGCTTTGTGCAAAGTGAGGCATATGAGCAATGTTGCTAGTGTGCAAGTTTTGATTGTTTCTTTTCTTGAAAAATGCATGGTAGTAACTTTGCCTCATGACAGGTCCTCGAGGAATAGGCTTCTTTGCCTTCCTTCCCTTTGGCTTCTTCGAGGTAAACCCCAAGCCACCCTTTTGGGAACACATACTCTGTTCCTTGAGGACCTGCTCCAAGGTATTACGACCACCCAAGTAATTCTCAAGGCCCCTCTCAGATTTCTCAAGTTTTAGCTTCAACTCAACTTCAATAGAAAGTTCCCTAGCAGCTAAAGCATATTTGCAATTATTAGAATTACATTCTATAGCATTGCTAGAAGAACCACTAGAAGTAGAAGCAACAAGAGTCAAGTCAATCAAGTCATCACATGAAGTAGAACAATTGACTCTAGGAGGAACATCAACTATAGCACAAGCATTTTCAACAATAATAGCAGTGGCAACAGGCAAAGACTTGATAGCTTCATGCTCAAATACAAGAGACTCATGTTCCTTCCTAAGCTCATGATAAATGATCATCAAATCATCTAGAGATGCATTAAAGTCATTTCTCTCCTCTTCTAACTTATTACACTTGGATGACAAGGATTTGTTAGTGCCAGACAAGATATCATACTCAGTCTTTAAGCTATCACATCTAGTAGCAGGGCTCATATACTTAGCATTCATTTCATCAAGAGACTTCTCAAGCTCAAGGCATTTCACAGCTGCAGTTTTATAGCTCACATGTTTCTCCAATAAAGGCATGCAAAGCTTTAGGATCACGGTAAGAGTCAGAGTCAGAATCAGAATCACTTATATCACTGTCGGGTCGGGCAATCAAGCACTTGGGAGTGCATAAAGGAGTAGATGCAGCCTTGGGTGTAGTGGAAGGAGAGGAGATAGACCCATCATCATCTGAGTATCACTCTTGAGGCTCAGTCACAGCAGTGAGACAGCTTGGAGGAAACGCCGGTGGAGGAGGCACGGACTCTGCAATCGCCATGGAAGCCATCCCTTGATCTTCATCTCCAGAAGTAGAATTGTCACTCGAACTGTCATTGGTGATTCATTCTCCCACAAAAGTTAGCCTCTTTCCTTCCTTGAAGTGACCCTTGTAGCCGGTCTTGTGGAGGGTCTTTCCCCGGTCCTTCTCCTTGTGCCTCTGCTTGTCACCATCTCCTTTCTCCTTGACATTCTCCTTATACTTGGCTTTTCCCTTTTGGGGACAGAAAGCATCTATGTGGCACTTCTCTTGGCACTTCCCGTGACAGGCTGCTCCCGCCATGCGGCTTGGCGGGAGCTTGGAACTGCCACCACCTGTCCTACCACCTGCGTCTCCCGTGCCACGCGTTGCCGTGAGGAGTGGCGGGAGCTCTGCTCCTGCCGTATGATGCGGCGGCCGCCATCTATGGTGGCGGGACCAGGTGCCAGACCGGGTATTTTCATAAACTGTCAATTATTATAAGAATTGTGAATTAAAAGTAGATTATTTGTGGTATTTTTCCTTCTTTGAGACGGCAAATATCTCACTTGGAGTCACCGTGACTTTGTCTATGACGATGGAGTCCTCCGTGCAGCCTTCACATGGGACCTGAGGACCCTCCTGTCAGCGAGAGTCGCGTGGTGTGATCGCCTGCTAATGGATCGAGAACCAGCCTGAATCCAACCCAATCCAGCACTTGCGGCAGCAATTTCTCAACCCAACCCATCCCGATCGTTAAATGCCTGGAATCCAATCCAATCCAATCCGTTTTAGATTTCCATCCAAACCACACCAAACCGCCTCCCTCAAATGGATCTAAACCCATTTGAACCTGGGTGCTCAATCCACACTAGGGATGCAAATGGGGGCGGGTTGTCCATTTGCCCGCTAGATTAGCCCGCAATATTAACCACCAAAATACCCGCATACCTGACCGCTAAGTTTTTGCAATTGAAGGGGTAGCCACTTAGCTCGATGGGTCCCTTTCGTCGCAATCGCTTCATCATCTCGCATGCGCCATCGTTCTAAATCTCGGCTCTGCTCCGCTTGTGGCGTGGTGCTTCCCTACTTGGTCCGCAAGCTCGGCGAGAGCCGACGGAGGCAACCCACGATATCTGACGGCGCCGCACCTCGGCGCGTCGATCTCCACGGCGTCCATGTCGGTGGACGGGCACACGGGTCCCGCGAGTCCAGCCGCACTGCCCAAAGACGAGCGTGGTGGCCGCCGGAAGGAGACGCGAGCACTGTGCCTCCTCGTCGCCGCTCGATCGCCCGGAGAGCAAGACGGACTCGAGGCGAACGGTGGCGAAGCTCCAAAGAAGCGCCGATGGCGCGCTGGAGGTGCCCGATTTGCGCGGCCCAGAGGCGCAGCCGCAGGGACGTCAGCCGCGGGAACGCGACGACGGGCGGCGACGTGAGGTCCAGGTCCAACACGCGGAGGGTCTCCGCAGGCAGGGAGCCGAGGCTGAGCTCGTAGAAGTCCCCGCTACTGCTAGCGTTCTCGGATGAAGCGGGTACCCGCAAAGCACACCTTTTTTTTTCAGCGGGTAGTGCAAGCGGGATTGTGATCACCGCACGTGGGCATGCGGCTGGTGTGGGCGGGTGCGGACTGGCCACAAACCGCCCCACTTGCATCCCTAATCCACACTGCTGCAACGTTGTACAGTTGCAATGCTCCCAGCAAGAACTACTTACATGGCAGGCTGACAGCAAGTATTAAACTAATTACAGCAAGTATTGTAGTAACTTAGTTTGTCTGTACATGTTACGTGAAGTAAAAAATGTGAGAAAAATCCATGTTGCAGCTAGCCAGTAATTAACAAGATATGATGATTAAAAAAACGAAAACATACATTTTCTGATCACCATCATATTGAAGGCATGCGAACAAATCATCAAGAATTTTCTCTTGATAAAAAAGAGAATCTCAAGAATCATAAAGATATAGGCTTGCAGTTATTTGGTAATACATCAATATATTACATAAAGCTTGCAATTCTTTGGTAATATATTACATAAAGGCCGCAGGGGAACCGATGAGGTAATAAAACCAAATGCATGTGACACTTCCTTGAATGCCTGTCTGTCCTGGTATGAAAACCAATAGCACAAGTTAAATGGAGATAATTGTATTTTTACTGGGTGATATTGCAACACTAACCTGCTTGGATGAATTATGGATATGACGGACAAGTGAATAAATTATATTAGTTACAATCGTATATTAAACTCCCAGGCTTTTGAAAAGAACCAAGAACCAGGCAAGTTTATCTAACAGCACATTTGCCTACTTATTAGGAGCAAAAACGAATAGGGTTAATACATATTGCATAATTCTTTTACCCGATTAAACTGCAGATGACTAAGAATATAAGAAATCAGTAATCAGGATATGCCCAATGCAACCCCTTTTCTACTCCTATTTGGCACTTAAATTACTGTAGCAGTAGGTATGGAATAAAATATAAGAGAGAAAAATGTAGGGAAAGATAGGGTAATGATTGAAAAGTGGAATAGGGATGAGATAGGAGAAGTTTAGGGGTTGCATTGGGCATGGCATTCGGATCCTCTGCCGTTGGTTATGACCCGGGGGGGGGGGGGGTGAATAGTGATGTTCTTTTTATCTGAACGGTGACAAACGATTACGAAAGCGGTGTTTTCTACAGATCAATGAACAGTACAGTTTGCTACAGTGTTTTGCTACAGTGTTCATGCATTTGCACCCTTTAGCTACAGTACCCCTCTGCATTTTACACTACCATGGCAAAGGATCCGGACCGATGAGTTGGGCATGCCCTCAGTATTGGTTTTTAGGACTGCATGACCAGCAAAACAAGAAGTGTGCCAATTCCTCTCAGTTACTACAATTCCACTCAGTTACTACTACCAACTACTTCTCATGAACATAGTACATAAATTTATGATGGTATACTTACCACATCAACCTTGAGTGGCCCATCCATCCTAAATGTCTCAAAAACTTCCCCATAATTCTGCACCAATTTCCTAAGAAACTAAACCAAAACGAACACAAATCTATTTAATCTAGTCTATAACTGATATGAAGAAAGGTGAACATGACTAGAATGGTTCAATTTTAAAGCACACTACAAATCAATGGTGGCTGTTATCCAAGCAAACAGCTAAAGCAGATTGAGAAAAAATCGTAACTCTCTTTGCAGTTAGCAGGTGAGACCATCATTTAATCAAAGAAGCACCTCAGTGGCTGCTCAAGAAATAGCCTACAAGAACAGCTGTAGCTACTGGTACTAGCAGCCAGCTCTCCCCCGCACCGACCCTAAGAACAGCAATACTAAAAGGAATTCACAAGGAGGAGCCAAACCCACTAACTAATGCAGTGTTAGTGGGTTAATCAAATTACAGCTACAGCTAATTTAGCATTTGCACCTAGGGGAATCAGAGTTCTTGAAAGCAAATATAAACTGATCGCGAAAGCTGCTATCTTTATCAAGAGAAGATCAAACAAGAAAACAAGAAAGTAAAGAAGGGCATACTGTGTGCAATGACGACAAGTAGAAATAGAATTCCAACAATACAATTTCTTCCTCATGGCTCCAATGAACCTTCTTTTTTCACGTGCACATGGCAGCAAAGTTAGTCAGAGGAATATGTGTATACAAAATTATTATTATCACTATTATTATTATACCTTCATTGCTTGATGTTTTAATCAACCAATCTTTCCCACACACTAAAGCTTCATGCGTTTTACAACTCATGAGGTGCTTAATTGACATCTAATAGCATATCTAAATTGACATCTAGCTGCAAACAGTAAATGCACATAAGCCAACACATAAGCAAATCACTTGCAAAATTTAGACCAGCGTAAAGCATATGAAGGAGAATAATGTATCTACTCAACATAAAATCTGTTACTGTAGCTCAAGTAATATTCGAGCCGGGGCCGTCCTGGGCGGCGACTAGGGTTTCCCTAGCCGCCGCCGCCACCTCTACCAGCGTCTGCTCCCGCCACCAGGTCTTCCTCCACCGCCTCTCGTCCCCCTCCCCTTCCTGGTTCTTTCCCTTCCTCCCGCCTCGAGTCTCCTCTTCGCCCAGCCCGCCTCCGGCGGCGGCGGTTTTCGGCTGGCCACGCCGCCACCGGTGGGTTTGGCGCTCCATGGCGCCCCTCCACCGGGTGGAGCAGCGAGCGGGTCCGTGGCGACGGTAACGAGGCGCTGCGGCTTGTGGCCGGCGGCGACGTCTTTGCCTGTTTCGCGTGGCGGCGGCGGCCGCTGTGTGGCGGCGGGCGCCTCTCTTCGCGGCGCCACGCTTAGCCGGGTGCCAATGGCGTTGCCCTCGGCTAGCGGCGGCGGCGCCGTCGGTGTCTTTCGCCGTGCTCCTCTCTGTGTGGCCCATGGTGGCGGCCGGTGGCCACCATCGGTGGCCGATTGGCTTTGGCTGGCGGCGGCCGGTGCGGCGTTGGCGGGCAGCTTTTGCGTCGGCTAGCGGCTCCGGTGGCCGCCGTCAGTGGTCGTTGGGGGATCCGGATCTGGAACGTCGCCTCGACGGTTGGTTTTGCGGCTACTTCTCGCGACATTGTCTTCATTTTTAGTCAGTGGCTGCTATACCGGCCCAATGGCTGCGGTCATCTTGGCATCGACTCACGGAATCGCTTACTTAGGCGACTCAACCTTTATTCTTATGGATCCTACGGACTTTGGGCGTGTGCCTATTGGCTATCTTGCGACACTGTCATCGTGGGGTGGCTCGTCTAAAGATGGTTTGCTTGTTTTGGAGTTCGTGGCCGTTTGTAGTTGGCCAAGATTGGGAGGTATGGCGGCATTAGCTCGGAAAGGAGGGGAGGCAGCACTGGGGGACTTCGATTTGGTGGTGCTTGTTTGGTACCGGTTCCTCGCTCCGAGGAGTTATCCCTAGGTCTGGCCTTAACTGGTTGTACCTGGCAATGGTGGCATTGTTGTCGCTTCCTTGTTGAAGGCGTTGTCGGGAGTTCGAGGAATTTGCTCTCCAGGGTGAAAACATATGGTCTGTGCTTTATTGGTTGGATCATGGCAACGGCGGTGCGCGTGCGTGTTGTTTTCTTCTTGGAGGCGTTGCTTTTGGAGGGCCTCGTAGTCCAAGTGTTGCTTTGGGGGTGGACATAACTGAAGATTATGTTGTGTGTTGTAACTCGCTCCGACGTGATTTGGTGTCATGTCGTTTTCTTTTTTCTTTTTATTTTTAGGCTATATGCATCCTTACTATGCAGAGCCAAGAATGGTCTTATTGATTGTATCTTCTCGATGTAATTTTCTAAGATCAATAAATTTCTCTTTATCGAAAAAAATCTACTCAACATAAAGAAGAAAATTACACAAAAATCCTGAGATCGATTGTTGTGGTTCAAATATGCAAATAATATGTTTCAAGTCAGCAATTGGCTAATCCAGACTGCATCAGCTTTTAGAAGCAAAGCGGCTGATACACATTCAAAAGCAATTGAGGCCTTGCTGTTAAAAAAAAGAAGATAAATACCCCACCTTAATTAAATCTGATAAAAACTATTGGGGTAAAACTATATAACTCAAATTGCCTAAGACATGCCTCATCTCTTTACTATGTGATGTGAGCATGTGACGTAAATTAATGCACATAAGAGAACTTTTAAGAGAACTAACAAGGACAATTATCATGTAGAAAATGTCATGTATAGCAGCAGTAATAAGAATGTCGAGTCATCTGGCATATTAGAACAAATCTATCAAAGAAAAAGATAGATGCTAATTAGTGCAGTCTAAGAAATTACAAAAACACCTCTTCTAATTTTCAAGAATCCTTTTTGCTAAAATAATCCTAAGAATTCTTTCTCTCAGGCCTCAGCCCTCTTCTCAGACAAAACTGTGTATGAAAAAAGATAAAAAAACACACCAATAACTAGAACGCAATCTTCATGTAAATCAGAATCACACGGGGACATAGTCAAGATTGACATAGTCAAGATTGAGGGCCCGTTTGGAAACCATTTCCCCGCGGGGATCCCGGCCTGTTCCCCGGGTGCGCGGCCCGCGTGGAAGATATCCACGGGGCAAACACAGGGAAATTTTTTTTTATATATTTTTTTATTCGTTTATACAAAATTATATGACGGATTGAAAATTAGACAAAAATAGGCCCCGATCGCACCTTGAATTAGTGATCGGGTCCCGGTCGCACTTTCGGGGCGCGACAGCTCGCTGAGGGGAGGGTGCAGGCACCTATGGATCCCTCAAAGCGCGACAGCACTGTAGCTACAGTAACTTTTTAGATTTTGGATTTCTTATATCTATTAACACTTCATACCATATCCAATTTACACGAAACAAATTTTAAAATTCATGTTAAATTCTAACGAACCCATTTTTCACACTTTCAATTTTTTTAAATTTTTTTGAATTTTAAATTTACACTTGAATTTGTATTTTAAATTTTGAATTTTTGAATTTTGAATTTCAAAAATACAAAGTTTGAAAAATGGGTTTTTCAGGATTTCATACGAATTTTAAAATTTGTTTCATGTAAATTGGATATGGTATGAAATATTAAACTTCCAATTTTTGAATTTTGAATTTTGAATTTACACGAAAATTGGAAGTTTAACATTTCATACCATTTCCAATTTACACGAAACAAAATTTAAAATTCATGTGAAATCCTAAAGAATCCATTTTTGCAAACTTTGAATTTTCTAAATTCAAAATTCAATAAGTCAAAATTTAAAATACAAATTCAAGTGTAAATTCAAAATTTAAAATTTTAAAAAAATTGAAAGTGTGAAAAATGGGTTCTTTAGGATTTAACATGAATTTTAAAATTTGTTTCGTGTAAATTGGATATGGTACGAAGTGTTAATAGATATAAGAAATCCAAAATCTGAAAAGTTACTGTAGCTACATTGCTGTCGCGCTTTGAGGGATCGATAGGTGCCTGCACCCTCCTCTCAACGAAGCTGTCATACCGAAAGTGCGATCGACCCGTCGCTAATCTGCCATGACGTGCCTATTTTTGTCTAATTTTCAATCCGCCATATAATTTTGTATAAACGAATAAAAATAAATATAAAAAAAAAATTTCGGTGGCGCGGCCCGTCCCCCGTCCCAACCCCGGGGAAACCTCCCTCGCGAGACGACTCGTGGTTTTTCTCCCCGGGCAAATCGCCTCCGCCTCCTCGTCGCCTTCGTCTCCGCCTCGTCGCCTCCGCCTCCGGCGTCGCCTCCCCGTCGTTTCTGCCTTCGCCTCCCACGCAGTCTCTCGTCCCCTCCACCTCCACGGGCGCAGCCTCCTCAACCCTAGCGCCTCCTCCTCAACCCTGGCGTGCTCCAGTTGTGCACCTCCCTCTCCCGATCTCAGATCTACACGAGCGCGTGTCTAGGGTTTGGGTGGCTACGTGATCCGGTGGGGCGTTTGGGTGGTATGTGAATTCTGGAGATGCGTTCTTGGCAAGCACGATTCTTGGTCGCGGATTTATTGGTTGATTTTGTCTTTTTAGATGTTTTCGTGGAAGCTCGTCATAGCTCATAGGTTCCATTGATTGGATTCTGGAAATGGGTTCTTGGACAAGAACGGAGGACAACCCTTGATCATGGCCTAGTTCTTGGAAACAAATTCAACTTGCTAACTTGCTTGATAGTAATGTTGTACACTTGTACTCTAGCTTGATATGTGCTAGTACTTACTGTTGTATTTTATTAAAGTAAATATCTGTTATGTTCACAGCTGCTAATGGTGTAGTTATCGCTACTGAGAAGTAATGTTCCCTTGTCTTATAGCTAATTATTAGATCCTCATGGCTCTCTGTTGCTTATGGAGCTGCACTAATGTTTTAGTTCTTGTTTTTGAAAATTAGATAGCTCAAAAAAAATTGTATGTTTTTAAATTAGCAACTTTTCCAGATTAAATGCTCCAGTTTAAATTCTCCAGTTTCAATGCTCCAGTATAGCACTCTGTAATAGTAGTAGTTACTATTCATTTCTTCTCTCCATCTCTCTCCAAATCTGAATGCTTTGAATGAGTAGTCCAATTGAATTTGAATGAGTAGTCCAATTGAATTTGAATCATACAAGCTATTAGTCCATTTGATAGATGTGCTCTGTTTTGTGGGGGAGAAGCAGATATTTGTCATTGCTATGTTAGTACTCCAAAATTGACATTACAAAAAATCAATTGCCAATCTTTTTGGAATACTCTGAAAATTACAAGCTGCATAGCAGCACCATACAAACTTGGAATACTCTCAAAATTACTCAAAAAACAAGGGGTACAAGCTCCATAGTCTCATCATACAAGCATGGAGCACAAGCTTATTGCCATTTTATTTCTGCAAATATTACAGGTTCTGCAGCAGAACCTGCTGGTAAATTTTGTTCGGCATCTTTTCTTTATTTTTGCACTATACTCTGTATGGATGCCTCCTTTCTTTTTCTTTTTTTGCAACCAGCTTCAATAGAAATCAAAGTCTTCAATAGACAAGCTTCAATTGAAGTGTGTGATATGAGGTTACAGTTGCTTAATTCTTTTAATTCTTTACTTTTGATGTTGCTAGTTTTTTTTTAACAAAGATGTTGCTAGTTGACGTTGCTGTGAATATGGAATGAGATAAATATATAATTTTCCGAGTGTAACAGTTAAACAAGAAGCATCGAGAAGCAAGTCAAAACACGAGCATTCTTTAGTTTTACATTTCTGCTGTGTTGACGATCTCCGACATTATTTTAGTATTTGATCTTAAGGCCTTTTTTTTTAAGGAAAACAGATGTCTTGACAACTATCTTAAAATGAGGAGCCACTGGGCTTACACAAATGGACTCAGTACCTTATCTGCATCTAACAGCTAAACACTTCTTGCAAAATTTCTAAAAGACAAGTTGTTACACGCTATACTATCTGATTTGGTGTCTCTATGAAGACTAGTTTTTTTTTTTGCAGTATCATCAAATGAGTTTTTTTTTTTAGAAAAAAACAAGGGCATGTAGTAAGCAGGATATGGATATAGCCTCCTTGAACATATTGGCTGCTTAGCTTTATATGGCCAATATAAACCTATGACCCATATACCTAAACACCATGTGCATGTTTACAAACTTATACTCTTGCAGATTAAGCCATAATTAGTCAATCATATGAAACTATGGTATTGATATCATCATGTGGTATTGATATAAGCGAGCTTGCTACAGAGCAGCACCAATGGCAGCGACAGCCTATTTTAAGGCTCCTTCGTTCCCTGCTCAACTCTTTTTCTTACATGACCACAAAGATGTATCGCATAATGGTTAATTTTCAATAGCATCCTATGAAATTAAAGTCAGGAGTTCACTTTATCTTGGTTTTTGCTTTACTTCATTTGCTCTTACCAGAAGCTGTAAGCCTGTAACCAGTTTTTATCTTGACGGTTGATGTAGGAAATTACGTTTGATGTAGTACTTGTGTTTTCTGATTTTTTGCATAAGATCTATGTTCCTATTTTATTGAAATAGTGGATTTCTTCCGTTGTGGCATGTTTGGCAATTTTATTGAAATATTGCATAAAGAGCAATCCTATGTCACAACGTTGTGGCATGTTCCTATTTTATTGAAATAGTGCAGCATCAAACGAACGCTAGTTGACAGCGCCAGTGCCAAAACGAAAATCCCCTTGGGAATGTTTGGCTGCCTTACCCCGCTAGGTCCTAAGGGGAAAATTCCCTGGGTTGGAATCGCACCATCAAAAGCCCCTGAGGGGAATCTGTCCCTGGGAAGTTCTCCCTCAGCTCCCAAACGAGCCTTGAAGGAGAATCCACACACAATGGACATTGACGGATACCATGCCATGGGCCTCGGCCTGACAGTGGGCTGGGCTGGTTTTAAATGGGTTTTCGGTTTGGTTTTTCCACGGGTTATGATTGGATTGAGCCGAACGGATTTATATCTCCTATCGGGTTGGTTATTGTGTTCTTTCGGTTTGGTTTGGGTTGGGTTGGGTTGGATTTGGGGTGAAATCATCGGGTTCAAACGGATTGAAACCTGTGGGTTGGAATAGATCACTCACCCATTCGGCCATTCCCCACCGCATCCTGTAGCTAGGGTTCCCCACCGTGACGGCGGTAGCCCTCACGCCGCTTTGATTTGACGGCGGTACCGCCACGGCTGTTGACGCGACGGCTTCGGGGCGGTGCGGCGATGAGCAAGTCAGGTCGGCATCGTCGCGTGAGCATCACCATGCAGAAGCTTGGTAAGGGCGGCTTCGACAGCGTCTACAAGGGCTTCGTCCGTCTGCCCGACGGCAAGGGGGACCGCCTCGTCGTCGCCGTCAAGTGCCTCAACCAGCGCGGCCTCCAGGTTCTTGCTTTGCTTCGTCTCCTCCCCCTCGTTGCCATCTTGTTATCCACTCTAACCTCTCCCTCGACATGTGAAGGCCCCAATAAACAACAGTCTCTTCTCCGAATCTCCGTCACCGCAAGGGCTCCCCACAACACCCCCCACCCTAGATCCTGGACGAGATGTTCCGCCGGAGCGTCTCCGGCGGCGGCCGCCGGAGTGGCGCCTCCGTCGGCAGCCGGAGTGTTGCCGACCAGGGCAGCAGCAGCATCATGAATTCTCAGATCTATGGGCCGACGAACCTCGAGGATGACTTCCTCCTAGATCTGGAGAAGGAGAGTAGACCGGTTCTTGCCAAGATCCAGAGGTGCTACGACCGGCCGAAGAACCAGGAGCTTGGATACGGCGGATTCTGCTTCGGCCTCCTGGATCCCACCTCCAACATCTACGTCACCTCCTTCATGTCCCCGGATGTTGCCGCCTGGGAGGCCACCGGAACAGGAGGAGAGCCGGCTGCTCCTGCGGCGGCAGACATGGCCATGATCCAGCGCTCGCTGGACGGCCTCCTGGCCTTCCTGACCCGCCTTTTCCCTACCTCCCCGAAGTGGAGGCCCTGCGGTATCTCGACATCGCAGACGCGGACCCCCTCGTCGCCTCCCTCATCCACCGCCGCGGGATCCAGCGCTCGTTTGACCTCTACTCCGCCGCCACCGTCGCCCCCTTCGATGCGCAACGGCCGCTGCCCGCCACCCTGATCCACACAAGCTCGTGCTAGGCTGGAAGCTGGTTTCTCCTGACCTCAAGAAGCTCTTGCCTAAGCTTCAGCCCAACTGTGATGTGCTCCGTATCCGGCTGGCCAAGATGACGGCTCCATCATCGGATGATCTACTTCTTGAATTGAAATAATCCTGGGAGCTCGCCGGATCCCGGCTTCATCGTCTGAAACCCTGTGTGCTCTCGCATGCCGCCGCCTTTGCCGGCGGCGAGGAAGCGCCAGTGAGCCGAGAAGCGCTTGTCGCCGAGCGCAGGTGGCATGCTGGCGATGGCAAAGAAGATTATATGCTACTTGGAGACTTGCAGCATTTGGGGTGCTTCCTCCAACTCTAAAAGATGCAACCTGTCGCAAGTTAGCAAGAAAGTTCTGGCTAACGTCTCTTCTCCTAGCCTCGACCTGGAGCATATCACCAAGGGTGGGATCAGCTACTCGCAAGTCAGCATTGACCTCTAGTCGCTGCAGAACTTGGTCAAGTGTGCGGTCCGGGTAGCGGGCGCACATGAAAGACACAAGGCCATAGAATGACCGGGCCACCGTTCGCATTAGGCACCGGGTGCTGATCATCTGTATGGTAACCTGTTTGCTTGACGGAAAGGCTTTGTCGTATCAAACGGTGTTGATGATAATGTTATAGACAGGATCTAGTGGACCATAGCAGAGGCCAGCCTTGAGCAGGCTGTGGTGGTATTTGGAGCACAGCTCGTCCTTGGGCAGCCTAGCCAGCGCCTCAAGGTAGAATTCATGGATTGTGGCGAGGAGCAGACGCTTCTCCGCTCGGCAAAGCGGTAGCGACTTCTACAAGAAGACTGGTTTCAAGACGATGAAGCCGGATCCCATGAGCTCCTAGGATTTTTTTAATTCAAGAAGTAGATCATCCGATGATGGAGCCGTCATCTTGGCCAGCCGGATACGAAGCACATCACAGTTGGACTGAAGCTTAGGCAGGAGCTTCTTGAGGTCAGGAGAAACCAACTTCCAGCCTAGCACGAGCTTGTGCGGATCAGGGTGGCGGGCAGCGGCCGCTGCGCATCGAAGGGCCGTCTCGACGGCGGCGACGGTGGCGACGGAGTAGAGGTCAAACGAGCGCTGGATCTCGCGGCGGTGGATGAGGAGGGAGGCGACGAGGGGGTCCGCGTCGGCGATGTCGAGATACCGCAGGGCCTCCACTTCGGGGAGGTAGGGGAAGAGGCGGTCAGAAGGTTGGGAGGCCGCCCAATGAAGGCCGACCATGGCCATGTCCACCGCCGCAGGAGCAGCCGGCTCTCCTCCTGTTCCGGCGGCCTCCTAGGCGGCGACATCTGGGGACATGAAGGAAGTGACGTAGATGTTGGAGGTGGGATCCAGGAGACCGAAGCAGAATCCGCCGTATCCTCCTGTTCCGGCGGCCTCCTAGGCGGCGACATCTGGGGACATGAAGGAAGTGACGTAGATGTTGGAGGTGGGATCCAGGAGACCGAAGCAGAATCCGCCGTATCCGAGCTCCTGGTTCTTCAGTCGGCCGTAGCACCTCTGGATCTTGGCAAGAACCGGTCTACTCTCCTTCTCCAGATCACCTAGGAGGAAGTCATCCTCGAGGTTCGTCGGCCCATAGATCGGCAACGCTCCGGCTGTCGACGGAGGCGCCACTCCGGCGGCTGCCGCCGAAGACGTTCCGGCGGAACATCTCGTCCAGGATCTAGGGTGGGGGGTGTTGTGGGGAGCCTTTGTGTTGACGGAGATTCGGAGAAGAGACTGTTGTTTATTGAGGTCTTCACACGTCGAGGGAGATGTTAGAGTGGATAACAAGATGGCAACGAGGGGGAGGAGACGAAGCAAAGCAAGAACCTGGAGGCCGCGCTGGTTGAGGCACTTGACGGCGACGGCGAGGCGGTCCCCCTTGCCGTCGGGCTGACGGACGAAGTTTTGTAGACGCCACCAAGCCGCCTTACCAAGCTTCAGCAGCAATGATGCTCCTCGCGACGACGCCGACTCGACTTGTTTCATCGCCGCACCGCCCGAGCCGCCGCAGCAATGGCGAGGGTAAGAGGCCGCCGCCGCCGAGCAGCGCGTGGGGAGCTGCCGCCGTCACGGTGGGGAACCCTAGCTACAGGATGCGGTGGGGAATGGCCGAATGGGTGGGTGACATATTTCAACCCACGGGTTTTAATCCGTTTGAGCCCGATTTCACCCCAAATCCAACCCAACCCAAACCAAACCGAAAGAACACAATAACCAACCCGATCCAACCCGATAGGAGATATAAATCCGTTTGGCCCAATCGAATCATAACCCGTGGAAAAATCAAACTGAAAACCCATTTAAAACTAGCTCAGCCCACTGTCAGACTGAGGCCCATGGCAAGGTATCCGTCAATGTCCATGGCGAGGAAGCGTCTACTCGCCACAATCCATGAATTCTACCTTGAGGCGCTGGACAGGCTGCCCGAGGACGAGCTGTGCTCCAGGTACCACCACAGCCTGCTCAAGACTGGCCTCTGCTATGGTCCACTGGATCCTGTCTATAACATTATCATCAACACCGTTTGGTACGACAAAGCCTTCCCGCCAAGCAAACAGGTTACCATACAGATGATCAGTACCCGGTGCCTGATGCGAACGGTGGCCCGGTCATTCTATGGCCTTGTGTCTTTCATGTGCGTCCGCTACCCGGACCGCACACTTCCATATTTTGCAGCGATTAGAGGAGGTCAATGCTGACTTGCGAGTAGCTGATCCCACCCTTGGTGATATGCTCTAGGTCGAGGCTAGGAGAAGAGACGTTAGCCAGAGCTTTCCTGCTAACTTGCGACAGGTTGCATCTTTCAGAGTTGGAGGAAGCACCCCAAATGCTGCAAGTCTCCAAGTAGCATATAATGCTGATGCCACTGCCGCATGCCACCCTGTGCCACTCGAGCAGCAAGCGCTTCTCGGCTCACCAGACACACTCCTTAAGCTTCAGGTTGCCTGTATGCAGTTCCTGCATAAAGATCGCCTACTCTCCTCACAGAATGTTGAGTTCCTCGCCAGTTTTCTCATGCCTCCCCTTGCTGATGACTCACACCAGCAACCGCAGCGAGAGCCTAAAAAAGTAGACAAGGCGACCTACACTGACTTTTCTCATCAATGCCTCAAATTTCAGGTCAAGCACGACCTAGTCCTCAGGCAGGTGGAAAGCAGCATTGGCGAAATTCAACATCCGCAAGGTTCGTTTCTTCTCTTACTTTTACTCGCTCCAAAGTTTTGCTTCAAATAATCCTTGCATTGTTGTATGCTTAGCCTTCCAATTTAACTCTTTTCGTGTCCATTGTTGAAGGTACACAAGTATAAGCTTCATTTTATCTGTGGTGTTAATGAACGGGTATCTGGCTCGGAGTACAACCGCTATCATAGAGGGAATCCTTTAATATATCACCACACCCATATCAATTTTCTGGCGACTTGCGAAGGCCCTTAATCCGCTCATGCTCCTGCTGCGCCCTTTTTTGCTGAATGTGGCAACTATAGCAAGAAGGAGACTTGGTGCTTCCCTGTGAATCCGCTGGATCATGACACTGGTATGCTCTAGTATTGACCTTACTAAAGAAACATTGGAGATGCTATGGAAGCACAACCCAATGTACTCGGATATCTCCTAGCTGATGCTAACTCAACTATCATCTTTGTAACACCATCTTTTTAACACCAGTAGATGCTCTGTATTCACTCAAATAGAACCATAGATGCTCTGTATTTGTTTATTGCTCTAAATTAATGTAGAATAAATCCCTGTATGAAACCTCACTCCGAAAGAAGAAAAGAGACCTAAAATCTAAAAAATTCCATTGTTTTGATTTCGAATAACATAACTCGGTGCCATCAATGATAGAAGGGCATGGTGCTTCTTATGATTCAACATAGTATAGAATGCGGAGGAGCACCCATCTCGGACCACCCAAAAATATCCAATTTTTTAATCATCGTGCATTTGAAATTTTGAGCATGAAGTTTACCACTGCGTAACCACCAAAGAGATCTAATCACACACGCCTAAATTTAGTAGCAAGCTTAACATGCTGGGTGCTAGAAATGATAATGCAGATCCTCTGCAGTTGGACTGTTTGCATTTTCGCTACTGACTTGTGGACCTTGGCTCTGCATGATATGGGCCCACATGTCGGTGGCACAAATGCAGACTACTCAACTGCATTTCCAAAAATTATAGCTACTCAACTGCATTCCCAAAAATTATAGGTCATGTACTCCCTCTTGAGTCTTGAACCTATCTAGGTCCTCTTTGTCACATTCAGCTGCTTGAATAATCCCTTGTCGATATTGTATCTGGAAGAACAAAGCATGTTTGACTTGAAAACATATTTGCAGAACCCAGTCTCATTTTTACACAACACATTCAAAATTGTGTCAAATGGTTGAAGGAAATAAGCTTCAAAATTACAAAACATGGAACTATTTATTCAGAATTATGTCAGCTAAGCTCAATCTCTGAATGCTGATAAAGCTAGGGTAAGACGACGATAGGCGGGAACATATGTAATCAAATGGTTGATGCAGGAGAAAGGTCAAAACCTTAATTTTTCGATAAGAAAGCAAAATTGATTAAAAAAAGGGTGCAATTGTTTCATGCATGGGAAAGGAAGTAGCACTCAATTCACTGAAGTTGTCTTCTTGTGATGCTAAGCAGCTAATTTCAGGATTCCTTTTTGGATAGTATCAGCATTAATACAATTAAGGCCACATGAGGCCCTGCATAGGAACGGTCAGACCTTGATGTTAAAAGGATGTTTTAGCATGTCTATCGGTCCAAAATATCTGATTTTGAGATGCAAAGATGATTATTGAAGTAGAATATTTGCTCAGACATGTTGCCATCCTCCTGATTCAACCTGGAAGGGATTGCTCTTGCATTTTGGAGGTTACTAACTTACTTCATCCCTAAATGCTCATGGCCATACAAGATCACCCTGCTTGCCATTCCTTTTGAATGATTTGAGTCCTAGAAACACTTCCACCAAACCTTTCAAACTGTTTTAAGTATTACCTTCAGACTTTCGGAGCCATGATGCGACTCAAGGGATGATCACATTTAATATCTTGAATCCTCATCTCAAAGAAACTCACGAAATTTTGAAGGGATATTTTTAGCAAATGACAATCATAATGTGGCAATTCATTAGTGTTAGCTGAATTGTAGAATCATAATGTGGCAATCCATTAGTGTCAGTTGGATTCATTAGCAAATAACTCATTATATGTATTTTTTAGCAAATAGCAATCATAGTGTGGCAATTCATTAGTGTCAGTTGAATTCCTTTATATGACCATGTCAAGATTTTTGAATGTCGAGAAATAAAACGAATGCTTTCTTTGTAGTAAACCTGCAAATTAAGGAAGTAAGCTTATTTAAAGAAGGCATCCATTATTTTGGCAAGCAAGAACAAGACTTCAAATGCTTTGGTCCTTCCCTATGTGTGCAAATGTGATATGTGAAAAATTGTCACTAGCATGCGTCGCTATGCTATTTAATGTAATGTGATGTGATTTTTGTATGTATGCAGAGCATGTTCGTTGTATTTACTGTGAGTATCGAGGGATTGCGATTGTGCATCCAGCTGTGAAGGGTTTCTATGAGCGTCATATGGAGTTTGAGAAGGTGCTGCGTGGAGAACGCATTTTCCCTGGATCAGGCACAAGCAATTACACCAACTACTGTCTATTTAGTGCTAATCCCCTAGATAGGCTGCATTGCCCCCATAGTTGCACAGAGGACTGCATCTACAATGACTATGTCCTAGATCCTAGTGCTAGAGAAATTGTGGGCCTGCCGTACATTGGCTCTTTTTCTTTCAGCTTATAATCAGATTATAAGCTGCAGCTTAAAATTTATCATTTTTGTACCGGTTATATTTTGAAATATTTTATAGTTATTTTTTTGAAACTTTGCACAATTTGTCTCAAAGATCTCAAAAATATTTTTCATAATTTTTTTGGCTCTTTAAATCTTCTATAAAAACACTACAACCTTTTCAGATTATAATCTAACCGCCCAAAGAAACACAGCCATTATGTATCTGAAGTAGAGCAAATTGTGTCTTTTGTGACAGCAGATGTTAATGATTGTGGGTCTACTCTGACCGCGCAGCATATGCTAATGATAGAGTAGCGGACAAGCTTGTAGTTGTGTCTTTTGTGCCATGTTTAACATCGTGCGATGTTGCCCTAGGTGTGTTTGTGTTAGATTTGTGGATATCGAATCTGTGATGAAATGCTTAACATTGTTTTATGTCGTGTGTTGCCCAAGTGGCATTTGGATGTTGGGTTGCAAAAAAAAAAAGCTTTATGTTTTACTACATCCAATCCAAAAACATGATGTTTTGGGCAAGCTAGTTAGTTGAAAAATGAAAATTGAACTACTACCTCCAATCAATATTACTTGCGTTTCAGACAGGAAAACTGAACTGCAAGTTATACTAACTAGAGGGAGTATCTAGCTTGTCAAAACGTTTTTTTTTTAAGCGGAGGTAGTTATGCTAGCCGGCCAGCCGACAAGATCTAGAATAAATAAATAGATAAAATTTTAGAAACATTTATCCCAAAAAATCTTTAAAAAATTAGCTCCAGTCAATAAAATTTTAGAAAAATTTATACCAAAAAATCTTTAAAATAGTATAAGTCCCTATGTATATCAGTAAAAAATTTAATGAAAAGTTCAGCCATTTAAAGTAGGAAAAAGTACAAATTTGATTCGTTGACTATGTCCGCAGAACCATTTGGTCCTTGATGTGGAAAACCGGTTGGACTCGTCCCTCAACTCTAGACAACTCTAGAAACCAGAAACCCATAGCCCTTTGACTAGTCAGATGTTGGTTTTGTCCACGCGGAAGGGAGTCCGTATCCTGTGCACATGAAGGAGCTGTGCATACTTTAAATCTCAGCGCTCCAACTCCCATCCAACGGTTGCTCCGAATTTTTGCATTTACCCCCTCCCACGTTCCCCAACAGGTCGCCCTCCTCCCCCAACAGCGCTTTCCAGGGCTCCCGTGTCCGCGCTCCGTCGCCGATCGTGGGGCGCCTCCGATGCCCGGCCGCCATCCGCTGCCCAGAACTAGGGTTCCGTTGCCCACCCGCCATCCGCCGCCGTTCGCCCGCGGTCCGTGGGGCTCCGCTGACGCCCTCTCTCCACTGACGGCCGCCCTCTGATGTGGAAGCTGAAGCTTCATCTGCCACTGATGCCGAGCGCCTACTCCCCCTCTTGCATTTGTAATTGGGCATTTACATATGTAATTCATTTGTAATTGAGGAGATTTGTAATTGGGGCATTTTGTTGTCCTCATGCTCCTCTGTTGCATTAACATTTTGTACAGATTGTTGGTTGTTCTTGGTGTGCACAGATTGTGCCCTCTCATGGCTGTGGAGTGTAGGCTCAACATCGCCTGTCCGCTAGAAGCGTAGTGGTAGCATTGCCGGCAAGTGTTGTGGCCATGGAGTCTCTTCTACCTAGTTAGCTGTATGAGTGAATTTGTATCCTATTTGTAATTCATTTGTAATTGAGGAGAGATTGCATTTCTGGTTGGTGTGCTGTATGCTACACCCTTGAATATCTTTTGCAGGATAATTGATAGATGTTGAGATTGATATTTGATCCTATGATTGCAAGCATATAGCCTGTTAACCACTCCCTTGCTCCGAAAATTAAACTAACGAGGAGAGTCCCAAATTTTGTAGTTGGACCATATTCTAAACTATACCCTTCTGTGAACATATACTATAGTGGAACATATTTATGTATTTAGCCATGGTGTAAAGTATTGTATATTCTCATGTTTCAAGGGAATATAAATTATTATTTCAGCTGTACCCTTCTGTTACTATTTTGTGAAATGATTGCTGAAGAGAATTAAAATGGATCTTTTAAACGAAGAGAATTGTTTGGATGAAGCATTAAGCACCTGTGGGAGGAGCACATGCCATTTTTTTTTTTTTTTGAGAAAGAGACCAGTTCATTCCTAAAGCTTCATGCAACATACAAACATACCCTTGTGAAAAAAGAAAATTACAAGCAAGTCCTTCAGGGGCTCTAGCGCTAAGCACTTGCAGAAGCTTTCCCTTCTCACCAGGGCAGTACTGGAGACGACGAGCAGCAAGGTCGACGGCACCACCAGGCTGCACCACTCCGCTAGCCAAACCCAACAGGGGAGGCGAATCAACAGGTCAAAACCACAAATAATCGAGGAAGCACACGAAATCGCCTTGGCCAAGGAAGGAGAAAGCACAAGCACACAAGCAGCACCGCCAACGACCACCGACTTCTCCCCCAGCATCGCCGACGGAGTCTCCATCCCACATCCGCTAACCTCTTCCTCGATAAAGCTCTCCTCCGCGACGCGGGGAGTCTGAAGAACCTCGCCGGCAAGGAGTTGAAGACCACGCAGCTGCGGATGTTGGCCACCCCGCCACCACGAACTCCCTACCGCCCAAAACTCCTTATTAGCAAACCTAGAACTACTGCTATACTTACCTTTGGACATCCTAGTGATTTGCTAGGAAAAACAATATGGGATCATTGTGTCGTTGGTTTATGTCCATCTAACAATCCATATGGTTGTATGCATTTTTCTGTCCATGCATGCCAAATGATTTTGCTAAAACGACAAATGGTTCTGCAACAAACTCGCTCACTAATTTGATGAAGCACTAAAATCCTTGATTGATCATCACTTGTCACTAAAATCCCATTCTTATGCATCGTAACTTCTAATCCTGGACATCTATGACCAGATAGTGGCTTGGCCATGTCAATCTTTTGCTTTCCATGACAGATATGAAGGGCTAATTTTCCTGTTTGGTTATAAGTGCTTGAATTACATGGTTATCCAGGTATATTCTGCGCACTCCTGCCTAAGTGCATGTATATTCTGCACACTCCTGCATAAGTGCCTCAAATTGGTCCACTGATAGATATACTCTAGGGACCTAATGCCAAGGGAGGGGGGTGTGAATCGGCTAAATTTAAATTTTAGACCCTCCCAATTGTTAAGTTGCTTAGCAAGTTAGGGAACCACTTAGCGCGTGAACTTAGCAAGTTAGGGAACCACTTAGCGCCTGAATCCTAGCAATTTTAGTTGCGGAAGCTCACAAGGTGACAATTTCAAAGCTCAACAAGTGAGAACACAAGTAGTAAGCAATCACAATGAGATGATAGGTGGTTCGAAGGCACACACAGACAGTTAATCCAAAACGGTGTGAGAAAGTAAATGAGATAAGAGACGCACCAGATTTTTTGAGGTTCGGAGCAAGCTCCTACTCCTCGTTGGGGAACCTTCCACCAAAGGCCAGGACTCACTTGTCCCGTGTCCCCAATCCACTCAGTAGCTCCTTTTGGCAACGGATGCCGGGCGAACTAGAACCCTCACAGGAGCGTGAGTTCTTCCACAAGCGGAAGCTCCTCACAACTCAACCTGTGTACACGCGGCGCCTCCAACGGATGAAGACGAAGCACCACACGGCGGTGGTGACCCCCAACGGATGGAGGGTTTCATGTGCCTCCAACGGATGAAGACGAAGTAGTCATAGTAGCCGATGTCGCGGAAGCAGTAGTGGCACAGCTTGGTGAAGAATCCAGCACATAAGGAACCCACAAGCACAAGTTCGGAACCTCTCACAAATACCAATCCTCCTCAACCTCAAGAACTTGCCAAAAACACCATGGAGGGGAACCAATCTCTAACCTTGAGAGGGTGGAAGAGGTAGGAGATGCAGACCTTGGTCTTCCTCCTCTTCTCCACTCCTTCTCCTCACTCTCAAACACCCTTGGACATGGGTATGGAGGCTCCAAGATGGGGGCACACCATGGGAGAGACCCCTTTGGGAACAAGGTGGCTATGGGTGGCTAAAATGAAGCTCTTTCTCCGCTCTCCCCGTGGGAAATGGCTCCCTATTTATAGCCCCATGCGCAAACCCTAGATCAAAGACAGATCGAACGGCTCAGATTCATCGGGCCGAAGTGGGTGCGCAGAAACAGTACCACTGGGCGCGTCCGGTGGTGCCTGCGCCCTAGAGATCCTGGGCGCACTCCAAGTGTTCGGTCAAATGCCTTCCCGCGGCTGGTTGGCTGGATTGCTGTAGAAACCACTCATCGGACGCGTCCGATGAAGGAGCGGACACGTCCGCTGGCTCGGTAACTGGGGTCAAGGCTGTGGCACCCTCTTTGGATCGCCCTCCATCGGACGCGTCCAGTCGATCGGCGCCGTACATAGGAGTCTGAAATACACCCGCTCTGGACTCCACTGACCGAACGCATTCGGTGCTTCGCCGGACGCGTCCGGTGGGGCTGATTTTTCTGCCCCAAGCTCCGAACTATCTCCTCTCTCCTCCGGCTTCATCTAGGGCTTCGGTATTTGGTCTTTCACTTTGTGGACTTGGTGGGAACACTATGATCACATTGGCGGGAAGTTTCGCGCCACAAGTAAATATCTGGCTATAGGATCTGGCTGCTATGAAAACCCCCGAACCGGTATTCCTCGGACTTCTCTCTCGAAGACCCTAGAAGCTCAACTCTCTCTAGCACCCTCTCGAACACACCCGAAGGATAGGTGTAAGAGCAAGCTCCCGAGGGGCTTATTTGGTTTTGGTAATTGATGGCAACCGAGTTATAGAGATGAATCACGTCAAGATTAAGGATATTTGTTTCATAGTTCTTTTGATTTCTTGCGTGTGTGTAGTCTACGTCATCATGCCTACCGATTGTCGAATCTCCGTCAGAGGTCCCCAGAGCACATATCCGGTCTCTTATCCTTATTCGTCTTCGAGAGAGTTGGGGATAGGTCCAGAGGATTCCAAGGGGTAGCCACGTGTCCGAGGTTTCGTAGCCACTAAGCCATCCAAAAACCGAAACTCTTTGTGGGTGCGAAACTTCCCGCCTAAGCCTACGAACCTTCCCGCCCGTTTGAGCTTAAGTTTTGACGCCAAATATTTCTAAATCCTCAAAAATATATTTGTTCGGGTAATGCTACAGTAACAGAGGATTTTGTGGGCTGCTGGCCGAGCTGGGGCAGCTGGGTCCGGACAGCCCGGCCCATGGGCCCGGACAGTCCGGCCCATGTGCCCGGTTCGGCCTCCGTGGTAGATCTGTGGTATTTCGTATTTTTGAGAGTCTTCCCATACTCGGATTAAAAACTTCAAAACATGAAAGTTGTAGATAATTTCAAGGCGCATCTTTTTCGTATTGACAACTTTTTCATTTGAGCAACAGAAAAAATCATATAAATTCGGGAAGCGTTCAGCAGCCTGGAAACCTGAGACGCCGTCGAAATTGTGCCTTAGGCCGGACTGTCTGGTCTCAGAGGCCGGACTGTCCGGCCCAAGTGTTGTTTTCCCAGCTTGCAATTTCAAATCGATGCCTTCGGCCGGACTGTCCGCCCAAGTTCTTCCTCCCCACTATGAATTTCATTTTCCAATGAAGATGCCTTCGTCCGGACTGTCTCGGCCTGGTGTCCTGACCGTCTGCCCTAGTTGTGTCCCTCCGTCTCAAGTGCATTTTCTACAGGAGCGCTTGCCTTCGTCCGGACTGTCCGGGAGTTGTCTGGGGGTTGTCCGGCCTAGGGCATAAGTTTGGATCTGAGATCTATTTTTTAGGGTTTCGAAGTGGGGGAGTATAAAAGGGGATTCCTGGTCGTGGGAGAGGATTGAGAGACTCATTTGCAACCCTAGCCACCATTCCTCAAGTGTGAGAGCTCTCCCCATAGATCCTTGCTCTAGGGTTCCATGTGCTTGAGAGATTGAGTGAGAGAGAGTGAGGGAGAAGGAGTGAGGAAGAAGAAGAGAGCATCCCCTAGTCTCCTCCTCGTCATCCCCAAGGTTTGTGCCCTCTCCCATGGTTGTCTTGCCATCCTCCATGGTGGGATGAGGGTTGAGTGAGTTGTGGTGTCTCCGGTTTTGTGCTCTTGGGATTCTTGCTACCGGGAGACGTCGTCATCGCCTAGCTCCATCAACCGTACCACAAGCAAACCCTTCTTCGTGAAGGTCACCGTGCTTCCCACGGTGCTTCCTCTCCGTCCGTCGGGGTGTGCAAAGCCCGTCATCGTGTCGGCGGCCACCTTGCTTCCCAAGGTGCTCTTCTCCGTGCGTCGGAGATGTGCTAAATCCTCGGTGTGCTCGAGGTCGGCTTCGCTTGTGAAGTTGGTGTTTTGGGTCCTTCGCGTGTGAAGGGTGCCGATTCGTGTGAGGGTTTGGAGCTCGTCTACCATGTGTTGGTGAAGAGCTACCATCGAGTGGATTGAGGGCTAGGGACGAGAGAGTCCCGACTTCTCTGTGTGAGAAGTTTCCTCAACGGAGACGTAGGTGTTCATGTGTTGAGCACCGAACTTCAGTAAACAACTCGGTTTGCGCCTCTCTGTCTTATTTACTTAACCGCATCTTGATATCCACTGCCTGTGAGTGCCTTCGTGCCTCCTACACTTGTGCATCGATTGCTTCCGCCAACTAGACTTGTGTAGAAATCCACGCGCTAGCTGTGTGCCTTAACTTGCTTAAGTGACTAAGTGCAACAAAAGTAAAATTTGAAATAGTCCGATTCACCCCCCTCTCGGCCTTAGGTTCCTTCAATAGGTAAGAGTGAAGGACCCAACAGACTGTGCTCAAGTGGGACCTTGCTACTAGGCAACTGATGATCTGCAGGCCTACCTGTAGCTACACTCACACAAAGAAGTAGAAGAACTAGGAAACAAATATCCTTAGCCTTGTTGTGTGGTAGCCTTGTACATAAAGCTTGGTCATTAATTACCAAAACCAAAACCAGGAGGGGAGCCTACACTTACAATCTCCTCTTTTTTGGTAATTGATGACAACACCTACAAATCTCAACTAGAAAAGCATCTCTGGCGCAAGGATTAGCTCCATACAAGATATATCAATGAAATATGAGAGCAAGTATGAATCCAATTGCTGTGCACCATGCCAACATGACAATGCACAAATGTAAGAGCATATGCAAACTAGCCATGATACCAATTGAAAGCATTAGCGAACAAATTGTGATGCATGCTAGAATTAGCTCCCCTTAGAACCAACCATTGCCCAAAGATACCAATTGAAATGACCCATAATAGCATGGTACAAAATAAGCTCATGGATACCAATTGAGAAGCCTTGAAGGAGACAAATCTAGGAGCACCCCAAATGATCAACAAGCAACCCAGCAAAGTCTAGATTCGTAATTCTCTCCCACTTTCACTAGGATTGCAATTCTCTCCCAACAACTCAAGCAATTTCTCTCCCCCATAATTCAATTCTCTCCCCCTCAAAACAAGCTTTTGCCTAGATTTCATCTCTCTCCCCCAACACTCAAGCTTTGCCTAGATTTGCACATTTCTCTCCCCCTTTGGCATCAAGGACAAAAAAAATGAACAAGGCACATATAGAGGAAAGAAAACAACTACAAAGCTATGAGGTTATACAATTCAGATGTATGGCAAATAGTCACCAATTAGCAAATTTAAATCACTACTAGGTCACATGTCACAAGGCACAATAAATTGCAAGCATTAGACATGATATTTAAGTGATAATTAGACCTAGAGCAAGATTTAGGTGAACTAGAGCCACATATATCAAATAATGCTCAAAACAACTAGAAGGTGACACAAGTACTACCTAGAGCTAGCCTAAGCAAATCAAGTCACCCAAAGCTCAAACCAAGCAAGAGATATGAGTCTAAAATATTTTGGTTGAGCACTTTTCTTTAAATATTTTCGTTTTTCTCATTTTTCACAAATTGTGCATGGCCCAAGCCTTAATCGACACCACCTAGCATTACACTAATTTATGTCTTGGTCATCCAAAGCTCCCCCCAAGTTCATGTTGTCGTGTGCAATGACAAGCTATCTCGTTGGGGAGTCATTGGTGGGACATGACTAGACACTTTGAGGCTTTATTTTTCATTTTATCACATTTGCTCAACATTTCATAAACACATACACAATTTATAGCCAAGCAAGAGCAAGAATAAATGAAAAGCTAGAACTACCCTAGGAGCACAAGGTCATTCCAATTAGAAGCAAAAGCAATTAAAGAGATACAAATGGCTCTAGATGACATAGCACAAGCTCCAATTTGAGCAATTACTCATATGATTTGAATTAAGCATAGAATTGAGCAAAGTGACAAGTGACACTAGCAATAATCCTCATGTTCAAATAGATAACAAGTTTGACAAACATGAGAGAGGCATAACAAGCATAGCAATTAGGTTCTCAAATCATCCTATATATACCAAGTTCATACAAAAATGGTCCAAAATGCAAACTAGGTGGAAAAATATACCCATCTAGGAAGTTGAGAACACAATGAGCTTCTTTGCTAGTGGGGTGTGCTACCTAAATTCATCAAGTCAATGTCTGACACATCTAGGGGAGGCATAATATCTCACATGCAAGCACAATGAAGCAAGATTACAAATGAAGTTAAGCACATGATACCAATTGAAGGAACCTATCAAGGCTAGATGCAAATGAGATATGAAGTGCACATGACATGGAATGGTAAAGCGAAGGGATAGATGGGCGTACCTCCGTTGTAGAGGTTCAACTGTCCAAAGATCGCCATGGGAGCATGGGTCGCCTTGCAATACATCATCTCCAATAGCTTCAAGTTAACCCGAACGAGCTTCTTCTTGGGATATAGACATTCTGGACTTCACTTGCTTTAATTGTAACCCCAAGTTGAAGTTAAGCTCCCGATCATGGTCTTCTCAATGAGCTTCGCCATCATCTCCCAAAGTTGGTGCACATTGCCTCCATAGAACTCCCAAAAATGATACCAATCGAGAAACATGCCCACCCAATCGAGGCATCTTGATTCCCCTTGTACCATTTGATACCAACTGAAAGGACCCTTGTTGATACCCATTGTGACACTTGTACCATTTGGAGCTCTTCTTGGTGAGGGAATTCTTAACCTCACATGCATTACCGGGGAGCCTGCTTGAACTCATGTCATACCTAGGACAAAATATGAACTTGGTGTGATATCCTCTATTTTATCGTATGTCACTTGTATTTTAAAAACCCTAAAAAACTAATTAAAAGGGAATTGTTATATACAAAACCCTATTTTAAATTAGTTTGATTTAGGTTTAAACCCAAAACCCTAGGAAAACTTTTGAGAAAATTCTAGGAAACTTTCAGTAAATACTAGAAGTATACACTTAGCCACCACCCAAATTTCAAGCCCATATTCCAAGTCTAGCTTCCGCTACCACTGACTTCGCCACGGCTCGCCGATCCCGGCCTGCTGGCCACCCCTGCTTTTTCCGCACCACCCAATCTCATGGCACAAGAACCTGCCCACGCCAAGGCCAGCCGCGCTGGCCGCTTCGCCACATGCCGCTCTCCGTGAGGCTATCGCCACCGCGCCGTCCATGCTCGCCACGCGCGCCGCACATTACTGCCGCCGCCATTGCAGTTAGCCCGCTCACGCGCGCCACGCGTCCCGCGCCAGTGGTGCGTGCGCGCTCAGCACAGCCAAGACGCTGCCGCCACCTCGCCGTCGCCGCGTCAAGCGCCGCCAATCCAGTGCCGCCACGTGTCCCCCAGCTGCCGCTGTTGCCACGTGTTGCGCCCGCTCGCCTGGTTCGCCGGTTTTTCTTCGGTTAAACCGGTTTATTCTTTTTAGGGTTTTCTGATTTTCTCGAAACTTTCAGGATTTGTTTAGGGAGCATCCAAACTTCAAATTTGTTAATTCCAGAGTCATTAAATTCCATAAATAGCCTAGAATTTTATATATTTTATCAAGTTATATGTTCTGTTGGTTATTTTGCTGTTCTTATGCATTATATATGCGTGTAGATCGTCCGTGTTCGCACTGCTCAGGAGGTTTCTAGAAGCCGTTCGGAGGAGGATCCCAAGATCAGGAGTACTACCAAGGCAAGATAGTTTGCATCTTGCTTCCTATTTTGCAAAATTCACCTTGTTTACTATTTTGTTTTATTATCTCATGCATAAAATGATGAGTCGGGGTAGAACCTAATTATATTCACACCGCGTCATTGACCTTGTGAATTGTAGCCATTTATTGCTGCCTTAGATAATTCCTAGCCTATCCTTGTGCTTAGTTGCTAGTGCTCGTGGGTTTGTAGTTGGTTAGGTTCATCATTATTTAATTGCTCTTGTGACTTAGTATGTTTAGAGATGTTGAGTTGCTTTAATAACCTAATCAACTAAAATCTACGTGGCGTGTGTTGACTCAAGGTGGCTAGTCGGGTGGTATTGTTGGCATGTAGTTTGTGGTGGAGGTAGTCACCTTGGTCTAAGGACTTTTGGCGTGTGCTTATCCGGCCAAACCAAACAAGCGCAACCATAAGTGCTAGCAACAACATGTTGCGTAGCATGTGCTAGTCCTGGCTTAGTAGTTAGGGAAAACTGGTTAACACACGATACTTTGAAAAGATCGGGCTGCGGTCCGTTGGCTCAAGAAGGGGACCCGTAGCGTCGAAACCTTAGAGGGGGTATCGGTATTAACAGAAGAAACCAATGAATCGGCTTGTATCGTTACTTGGTCTAGGCTCCTAAGAAAGAGCTAACACATAAAAGTACCACTAGGCTTATAGGTAAAGTGTGCTACACTCTGCAGAGTTAAAACTATCATGATAGCTGTTCCCACGGTCATGGGAGGGGAGGAAGGTCGTACATGGTAGTCTCATTTGTTAATAACTAAACCTGATGGGTGGGTGTTGTTCGAGGCAAGCTTTGGTCTGCAGAGGGGCTTGAGAAGCCGAGCTCTGTTAAGTTTCTCTGGGGAATCATTATCATTAATAATTGCTCTACAAAACTATTTTGCAACACTTTTAATACTTTGACTAGAGTAGGTGTTTATGCAAAATAACTACCCTGTTCTTGTTAATATCCTCGCATCATTATAAGGATTCTTGCTGGGTAGCCGTGTACTCACTATACAAACCAACGAATATATTTGTATTCAGGAGAAGAATCAGGTCCGGTCTTCATACAGGATCAGGAGGATTCTGTCACGGGCTTCGATCAGAATTAGCTGACGCTAAAGGTTGGATTGGAGCATCATCGTACCTTATTTCCGCTGCATATTTGAATTTCCGCACTCTGATATACTATGGACAATATTATATCATTTAGAATCAAACTATTGTAATAAGTGGTTGTGCAATAATTACTTTTGCATATTATGTTATTTTCTTAGTTATTTGTGATTGTGTGATGATGTTCAGCAACTATCGCTCATGAGTTGCTAGCATTGATCTCTGAGACTAGCAATTGATCATGAGTGGATCCTGGTGCAGCCGGGGTCGCGACACTTGGTCTCCGCCTTGGGGTGAAACTCCCCTTGAATCTGTCAAAGGCTGCCAATTGAGCTCCCCTGAATCAACTATCTCATCATCATGGTGTGAGGTGTACATGTTTCATCCATCCTTTACTCATCCATAGACCTCACATCCCAAAAGAGGTATTATAAAGGGACCACTCCCTCATTGGCTTGCTTCATCCATCCCATTGCTCTTGATCATGACCTGCCACCATTGACTTTCTCCAAAGCTGCCTCTGAAGTTGGTTGAAGACTTGAGCTTCTCGTTGATGTGGAGTTCCCCCTGAGTCTTGCCATTTAGACCAATTGATGGAGTGGGCAACTCAGGTGCAAACCCATTTGATGTGGCTCCAAGCTTCACATTATTGCCCATTTCTCTCATGGATCCAACTAGAGGCTCATCTTCACACTTCATGCCATTCATGCCATCTTCCTCATTGAGCTTGCTGCCTTGATCGAGTTTCTCATCCAAGCGTCTTGCATTTGCTATCAAACCACAAAAGTGACATTTGCCGGGGAAGGTGACTCCTTCCCCCCTTGAGGTGGCCAACCGGGGACATGCCTTGCATAGTCGATGCCAATAAGCCCATGGCATCCTCCACGCTGGTGGCCCACCTGTCATGAGAATAGATCACTTTTGTGACCCGGAAACCCAAACAATGGGTCCCCGAGGATTAGTCTCAGCAACATTACACACATCATTAATGACAGATTTTGGCACCTAAAGCTGTTTCTTGTACTCATGCTCCCAAGAAGGTCCAATGAACCTAGCAAATACTCCCCCTTTCCCATCTTGCCTAAGCACATAGTTATCCTCTACAATCTCCAAATGTGCTCTCCTAGGGTTCATGTAGGTGGGTCTAGCCTGAGGTCCAATGTGAGCCCTAGGACCTGCAAACCTAGCACTATTCCACACAAAGTTGGACCTATCATGATACAAATTTCTAGGAAGGGTATGATCCGTAGCTGAGCTAATTACTGATTAGCCCTGGTACCTACGCCGAGTTGACTTTGTGGCGAAGTTTGACAGACGGAGACGGCTGCCTTAGCTTGTGAATGTGTTGCGATGGCGATTAGTGCTAGGGATTGGGCCGGCCGGGCTGGCACGGCGTGGCTCGTCGTGACTCGGGCCTATGCAAATCAGGCCAACACAGCCCTAACATGTTTTCCCCGCCATGCTGGGCCGGCATGGACAGCCGAAATGAAGACCAACCCAGCCCAAAAGTAGGTCGGGCCCCTTTTAGGCTGGACTGGCAAGAGCAGTAGAGCACTGCCCAACTCCAACTCCCAACTCCAGGCAAATCCAGACAACAGCAACACTTGACAGTTCAAAAAAATTGACTCCAGTCTTCAGGCAAGAGCATGGACATTGGACACCAATTACAGGATCAGAAAACTAGACTCAAATCTTCAACCAGGCCCTCTTTTATTCACGGTTTGTTCAGTTCGGTTGAGATAAAAGTTAAAAACCTTCAAAAAAAGATACGAAAAGAGTAAAAAAAATTATTAAGAAAACGTTCAAAAGATATTTGAGTAAAATCTTACATCGTACAAAAAAATTATACAAAATGTTACATTGAATAGTTTATATAAAATGATAAATTTTGGTTCAACCAAACAAAATCAAATCAAACCACGAACCAAAGAGGGCCTTAGTAAACAAAAATTGAGTTCAACATAGAAACGTGACTTGCAACTTACGTGCAAAGAGATGAGTGGACTTTTCTAAGGGGGCCGATACCCGGTTTCCCATCTTAGGATTAAGCGCACCAAGCATCATACTTGAGAGGGTGAAGTGGACCTTTTCCTATGTTGACCCTATCCTAACATTATTCACTCACTATATACTTTGGATCACCTATTTTTCTCTACATAATCGTTACATTTTTCCCTCTTGTATTTTACTCTCAATCATACCGAATTACGGATATAGTACCAGGGGTTAGCTGCTGCACTAGGCTTGGAGGTTCCTTCTCTATAGCTTACCTTCTTATGTTATCCTAACTTTTCATCTCTTAGCCAATGCATTCACATCTACATGCGTTACATACATCTTCTAGTCAAAAATTTTAAGATAAGCTATGAGAGCATCAGGCCAGTGCTACCAAATTATTAGCTCGGGTCAGGTTCAACTGATCGAGGCGAGAAAAACATCAAATAATGATCGTGCGACCAATGCCGAAAGTACAAATGATAGGCAGCAAGAGGCACGGGAGCGTCACGGACCGTCCGATCCGCCCAATTTTGCGCCACCTTCTGAACCCGGATACGATCGCCCACCAAAACTTCTCGTGGTACGGAGTGCTACTTCTGGAGGGCCGAGGCCACGCCGCCACGGCCACCGTCTCCTCTCCTCTTCCAAAACCACCACCACCACCACCACTGGCACCGCACCACTCAGAGAAGAACGTACGGAGACGAGGGGACAGAGGCTGACATATGGCCCCCTCCGCGTTGCTCGTCCTCGCCGTCGCCGCCGCCCTCATCGCGCCCGCCGCCGCCCAGGAGCCGACGGCCACGCCGTGCGCGGCGGCCATCGTGTCCATCTCCCCGTGCCTGGCGCACGTCGCGCTGGTCGCGCCGCCCTCCCCGGCGGCGGCCGCGCCTACCGACGCCTGCTGCGCGGCGTTCCTCCGCGCCGTCTCCTCTGAGGGAAGCGGTGTGGGATGCTTCTGTCACCTGCTCCGCGACCCGCTCCTTCTCGGCTTCCCCGTCGACGCCGCGCGCTTCAGCGCGCTCCTCCCCACCTGCGCCGCGGGGAACGCCGAAGCCGCCGCCACCGTCGAGACCGCCGCCTTATTTGCCGACACGTGCCGAGGTGACAAGCCTGTACCTTCGTGCTTCCTCCCTTTAAATGTTCTGCGAGATGAGAGTATATGCCTGATTGCTTGGACCGATTCTTGTGCTCTCTTTATGCTCTTGTTCTTATTTATTGATCAACGAGCAAGGCAGATATTAGTTCATGCGCTCCTGTCCATGACCTTGCGAGAGTACAGCATTTGGTAATGTTTGTTGGTCGGTGCGAATCACCGCCGAGTTCTAGATGCTAATCCATGTTAAGGGATATCATTACCTGCATTTTTTGCAATGGATAATCGCGATTGCTTATCAGTTAAGCAGCCCTTTTGATCGTACCATTTTTTTGGTTAATGTAGTTCTTGCTTGTCATGCATATCAAATTTCACCAATTTTGGTTGAGTTCTATAATCATTACTTGTTGGTTTCTTATTATTCTTTATCTTTTCTTTTTTTTTTTTACTCTGTTTGAAACAGATTTCAAGTCACTGCCTGAGATGCATTACAGACCTGAGTCACCTCCTCCCATGTCAAGAATATCTCCAGGTAAACATTTTTTTCTGCTCATCTAGTTTTTCCATGAATTCCGTGGCCACTGATGCCATTCAGAGAGAGAATAACTTCTGGCCATTTCAGTTTTTTTTTTTATGCCAGTTGATCCCTGCTATTTCTTCATATACGCAGCCATTTCGTGTATTATATATGAAGCTATCTCATAAAGCTACATGAGTAACTTAACCATTTGATGAAACGTTTAATTTTGAGCTGCATACCATGCATCTACTTGCATCATCTGTTCAGTTATGTTGTAAACTTGTAATTGCATTTGTGCTACCCTGCATCTACTTGCATCATCAGTTCAGTCATGTTGTAAATTTGTAATTGTATTTGTGCTTACTGCCTATCCTGTTACGTTGTAACGTGCCTACTAATTGCTGAATCGAACGTCCTGGTGATGCTATCTAACTTGTGTGCACTGCACACTTCAGTGTTGCACTATATATGCTAGGTTGTAGTTGTACATTTTTAATCTGAGTGAATCATTAATTGACCAGCTGATCCATTTGATTATTTTGAACAGAGGAATTTCTTTGTGGACTCATCAATCATCCTTATGTTCTCTAGTTAATAGCTAAACTGTTGTGCATGTCTGTGGCTCCGTTCCAGGATCAGCGTCACCGACGATGGATGATCATTCGGCTCCTGAGCCGCAGAGCCGGTCAGGATCGGGGGCCATCGGTTCCTGCCGGATTCCCCCTGTGACGGTACTCCTCGCCGCGGCAGCAGCCCTGATCACGCCACAATTCTGGTAGATGCTTATCATCGCTCTGACGCTCTTGGACATGCGTCTTTCTTGATCGGCTCCTGGCGTTGCATGCAATGAATCGCCGTGCTATGCAGGGCTTGATCTAATGATCTCTGGAATCTCGATTCGACTGGTGCAATATGGAAGCGGTGGCAGATTTTGTGTAGTGCGTCTCATGCTCCATAGTGGAAGCGGTGGTAGATTATGTGTAGTGCGTTTCATGCTCCGCCGGTAAAAGTGGCTGTTGTCTGCAGCTTAGATGCACACCATTCAAAGAATGCAGTTGACGATATGGTTCAGATATACAGGATGCAGCTTAGTTTATGTTGTGCGTCTCTCTCTGTGAAATGTGAGGCTGCATGCTGTACCTCTCTGAGTCACAGGTCTATTTTACGTTCAATGTGCATGGGGCCAGTTTTTTCACACGCGCATAGAAATGGACTGAAGCCTGACAGAAACATAGATGTCAACCTGTTCTCAACATTGCGGGACTCGGTTGGATTGAGCAATACATCAGACATCACTTGATAATCGTTTTTAATGATTTCTTCGCATTGGCTCATGGATGATGGATGTACGCGATCTGCATGCATGATCGTAAAGAGAAAGAAGAGGCTCCCGTTTTCAGTACGTCTCGGGGTATTATTGTAGGCTTTCTAGCCAGAGATGGAAGTAGCAGCGCTGCTGCAACAAGCTTGCCGCATTCCACTATTCCAGTGTGGCGTCTCACGGTCTCAGTTGCATCGTGTTTGAGCATCACCAACTCACCAAGCTACTGCATTGTAGCCATGACCATGAGCGATGGCAGCAGCAACCAAGGCATGAGCTGCGACGGCAACAAGCAAAGAAGTGAACCCGGGGCGGCGCCGCCGGTGAGCGCTGGACGGGTGGTACTGGTACGCGGTGTCCGGCGGGTACATCTGCCCCGGCGTGCCCACGATCCCCAGCACCGGCGCCGGCGGCCAGTTCGCCTGCCCCCACGGGTACCCGTACGGCTGAGCCGGCGGCGGACGGTAGTACACGGGCGTCGGCTCCGGCTCCGACGGCGGCGGGTAGTACTCCGGCGGCGTCGGCTGCGGAGGGGAGTGGTATACGGGCGTTGGCTCGGGCTCCGACGGCGGCGGCGGGTGGTGGCGCGACGGCAGCGCCGGCGGGAGCGGGTGCGGGTCGACGTCGCAGACGCACATGAGGCACTTGCACTTGTCGTCCGTTACTGTGCCCAGCGACGGGGAGACGGCTGTGAAGACGAGCAAGGCTAGGAGCATCTGCCTTTGTTGGATTCTCATGTTTCGTCAAGGATTAGCTGATGGATTAATAGTGTGGTATACTAATCGGCAGGCCGTGAGTTCAAGTATTCGACGCCAATATATATCGCTGGGGACTGGGGTGCTTGATAGTTGGTGGTCCGTCTTGCCTTGCTGGTGCAACCGCTGCTTGTTTTCTGGGGGTTGCGTGCTTCGACGAGTCATCCAACCAAACCAGATTTGCTAGTACTTTTTTCTCTCTTGGTGATTAGTTAATTTACTCCTTCGGGTTCTCGTTGGTGGCGCTGTACATATCATCTTTGCTGTTCAGGATCTGGGAACATATACTTACCTTTCTTTTTCCTTAAATGAGGGGCAGGGCTGCCATTTCAGTCTACAAGGTAGCCAGAGAAAAGGGTGAGGAAGGAACCTAGGTCTCGATTACATGGAGGGACTATCCAACCGGAGGGGAGGATACACAAAGTCAGAGTAGGATGTCCTCCTTAATCTCATCGACAATATTGACCTTATGTATAAACGATTAACAGAGGGTTTAATGGTTTCGCTCCTTTCAAATATTCCATATGATATAAATGACAAGGCCATTTAAGTTCTTTTCTTGTTGCCTTAGGAAGCTTACCGGCCTAGGTAGTCTAGCTACCAGTTACAGAGTCATCGGTCACCCTAGTAGTAGGCCACAATGCCATACAAAAGTGTGAAGATGTTCTCCCAAATATAGTTGGCATAGGGGTAATGGGCATAAAGATGATCTTGGGTCTATAGAGATCGAGGTAGAGCCCATGGAGCACGCGTAGGGGGTTGCAACGAATCGAGTTTGAGCGAGACAGGGCCTGGCTTGGCTCAGGCTCGCCCACGGGTTCCATGAGTTAGGGAAAAAATGTTGGCTCGAGGTCGCTCCTAGCTCGTGAGCCATAGAGGACCAGGGCGGGACGTGTCTTGATAGAACCAGAGGACGGAGGAGTTGATTCTCGACTGGGAGGAGAGGGAGGTATAGGTGGCCTAAATGGAGGAGGGATGTGACAGCAGTACGTTAGACTGGATAGGAGAGAGGAGATTGCTTCCTGCTTGACTTAGTTGTGGTCACCCTCATCTGGAATCTTGAGATGGCAACAGGTGGTTCAGTCAGCGTAGAAGAGAAGAAAGGAAAGAGGCTATAGTCCAGAAGAGAAGAGGGTGAGGGAAGCAACATGTGTGCGGGAGCCAAGGATGAACATGATAGAGAAAGGGTGAACTAGATGAACGAGTCCACAAGCGAGATGGGTCTTGGCTCCGTTCGACTTGTTTTTCAACCGAACAAGAAAATACAAAGTTTGGGCTCGACCTCATTGGCCTATGAACCAAGCCAAAACCAAGCCGCTTTTAAGCTAAATTGCAGATAGTTTTGGGCTTAGAGGGATGGCCAGGGGAGGCGGCAGCCTGGCGGTTGGTTGGGGATAGAGTGAGGCGGCAGGAGGGCGGCGGCACGAGCCGTGGGAGGGGGTGAAGGCGGTTGGGGGCGGTGGGGGGGTGAAGGCACTGCCGAATTAGGGTGGGCGGGGTGGCACGGTGGCGGGAGGGAGTTGGGGGCGGCGCGGCCGGCGGGCGCCACCAGCCGGGGTAGTGGCCGCGCCGTGGGAGGGTGGAGGAGGAGGGGCACGGGCGAGACCAAGAGAGAGAGAGAAACATGGGGAGAGACGTGGGGAGGGAGGGGGAGAAAAGAGAGAGGGAGGGGAGATCTGGGCCGTTGGATTTCCAACGGCCCAGAAAATCGCCTGGGCACACCTATAGGGCGACTGTCAGGGGGTCAATTCTATAAAGATATCCTTTCTGGTATGATTTTGGTAGTGATGACAAAAAAAAGTTTGGTGATGGGGTAGTTCCTGATTTCCTTGAAACTTTGGAGAATTTATTGGAATGCCGTCAAGTGCAAAAGATGATGACCCATATTTATTTTTGGAGTGAATTGCACCACATGTACATGAAGTTGTCTTTAGATTTCACTAAGGTCCAAAATCCCTAAACCAAGCATTTTTGTTCATGAATTGTTTTTGCTCCATGATAGGTACAAAGCAATATTTTAAGAGTGGCTTTATGACATGGATTTCTAGTCACCACTATAACATATCCATATTTTTCACATTACCCCCTCTTCCTCTTCCATCTCTCTTCCCTCTCTTTCTCAATCAGAAGCGCAGTGGTGCTCCACTACCACCCGCACCTAGCGGTGGCGCCACCACCCCTCCTCTCCCACCCCATCTCTCTCATCTCCCGCCCTTCTTTGCTTCTCTTTTTCTCCAAGTTCTTGAGGAAAGAACGGAGGAGTGCCGCCAATGGCACGAGCTCTAGTTGCTGCCTACTTGCCAATGCGCTACCTCGTCCTCTCTCTCTCTCTCTCTCTCTCTCTCTCTCTCCCCCTCTTGGTTTTGCACCTCCAAGCTTGTACAACCTTGCTGGCCAGCTGGGCTTGTCGCTGCCCCCACTACACCGTGTCGCGCAACAACAGTACTTGTCAATAGGGTTGCACATTTTGTTTTTTGGGGTTTGTACGGTTTGGTTAATACGCTATACGATTAATACGGTTTTACTAGTTCGGTATTATACAATAGTTCATAGAATACGGTTTGGTATCGGTGATACCATTCGGTTTTGGTACAATATCTGTAAAATACCATGTATACCAAAGCTGGCACAAATTGTAACATGAATTTTGGCAAAATGACAACTTTTCATGCAACCAAATAAGTAAAGAGGGCTAGTGGATGGTATACTGTTGAAACGGTATACGTGTTTCATGTGAAACACCATATGAAACACATTAAATGAAACATCATGTGAAATATTGATAAAATGAAACACACATAAATACTAATAATGCACCACACGAAATACTATTTGAAATACCTGTACAACTATGGTTGGAGGCCGGCACTCGTCGACGAGGTCACCAATACCGTGTGCCGCTGTGCTGGAAGTTGCTAGACCCTCTTGCCGATGGTCACCGTTGCGCAATAGTCAAGATCCCCCTACTAGGGGCCATCCTCATGTATCTACGCCACTCACGTACGTGTGCTCTTGCTCATGTCTACGCCGTTCTTATCTATGGATGTTGGCCTATGCATGGCGCTGCCTCCTATTTGAGCCACAACTATATTGTCGCCGGTGCTTGCGGGTGTCACGACGCCGCCGCTGTCAGGTCGAACGTCGCCAATTACCACCCCACCCTACCATTGCTCCTTCTCGGAACAGGAATATTAGTCATGTATAGTGTTGGGAGTTTGGGCTGGCCGTCTGGGTCGGCCCAGGCACGACCCAAAAAAGGCGGCCCGAAGCATGGCACAGCACGAAAAAAAGATGGGCCAGGCCAACACGGCCTGAATGCGTGTGCCGGGCCAGGCCTGGAAACTAGGCATGACGTGCCGCTCGGCCCGGCCCGGCCCGACTATCTGGGCCTGCTTAGGCTGGCCCAGCCCAAAATGAGGCAAAAGTTAGTGCGTTTTTCGTGTTCTTCATTCCTCGGATGAATTTTTGTTCAACACGAAAATTGTAGATTATTTTTTGAAGCATCTTTTTTATGTAGGCAGGTTTTTCATTTGAGCAACGTATGAATTTATACAAATTATTTTCTTCGTTGCCTGCTTTAGGGACGACGACACCGTCCTCGGTAATTCACCATTTTCGAGGTTTTCTATTGCTCGGATTAATTTTGGTTGAGCACAAAAGTTGTAGATAATTTCGATACACATCTTTTTTATGTAAACAACTTTTTCATTTGAGCAACATATGAATTTATAAAAAATTATTTTGTCTGCTATTTTGTCACCCATGCCGTGCTCAGGCCTGCCTGGCCCGATGCCGGCCCGCCATGCTTTTGGGCCGTGCAGGGCCTAGAATTTAGCACTCCATGTCGGCCCGATACGGCCCAAAGTTCTGACCGGGCCGTGCGGCCCGTTTTGCACCGTCCCAAGGCACAACAGGCTCGGGCCGGGCCGGCACGGCACGGCCCGATTCCCACCACTAGTCATGTATGTTTAAAACATTTTATTTCCCTTGTGAAACATTTTTTTTGTTTTTGTATATTAATTTGCTTTTTCATCTGAAACATACATAAAAAGCATTGGCGATATTCTTTTTGCTTTTGTGAAATATTTTTCTCGCTATGAAACATTTTGTCTACTCATACAAATCACTCATGAAAAATAGGAAAAAGTATCAAATTGGTCCCTTGACTATGTCCACTAGACTATTATTGTCCTTGAACCGATATATCGGAGATGAATGGTCTCTCATCTACCAAACCAAATTTGATCGATTCTTTGACTAGTTAGTGGAGTGTTTTGGGAGATTTCATTGGTGTGACATGGGCCTTGTTTGTTTCAGATTAAAGTTGAGTTGTGTTTTACTGTAACAAATTTGTGACCTCTCAAAAAACGTTTTAAAGAGTTCAAAAATTTATGAAAAAATTATTTTATAAAATTTAAGGACTATTTAAAACCCCCCACAAAAATGACTACAAAATATTACATCATTTGCCTTATACAAAAATAACAAATTTTTATTTAATTTAATTTAATTTGAAACAAACAACGCCATAGTTTTGTTGATGGCTTGATGTGGTAGCTACGTGGCGTTGACATGGTTGCCACATCCGCTTTCGGTCTCTCATCTATGTGGTCTCTACCTCTAATCTTAGTCTTTCTCTACCATGCAAGTCGAGTTTATTGGCAGAAAGAAACAAAATTAATAAATAGACGGCGTCCCTTAACCTTTCAAGGAGAACAATTTCTTGGGGGTTCCATGTCAAAACGAGGCTAATTACCAGCCTGTCTGTGTACTACAGGGAACAAGGGAGGCAGCGGATCCGAGTCAGAGGAGGAGGTGGTGGTGGCGGCGCATGGCGAGTAGTGGCTGCGATTTGGCTGCCAGAAAACTATTAAAATGTCAGGTTCGAACATGTGGCTTTAATAAAATATTATTTATCTTTCACTCATATGTGGGATTATTTATGTATGATGATGGCACCACAATCACTCAGGCTTTTATCGGTCTAGAAGTCACATTGATTAATCATAACGATCATGGAAATGCTACACGAACACAAATGTGTAGATATAAAAAAAGGAAAAAGAAAGAAGAGAACGAAAGAAGAATAGACTTTTGCATTTGGTAACTCTCTATAATAATAAATGAGATAAATGAGACCGACATTTTAACGAAACTAGTTAGTCAAAGGTGGCATATATACAAATCCCCTCCACGGCTGATGTAGGGGGCCTTGTTCTTTTCAGTGTGTTTCACTGTAGCAAAATTTATTTATTTTTAATATAGACTACATGTTGTATTAATTTGCAACAATGTATTCAAGGCTTTTAATAGTCCTCTCAAATATACTAAGATTATTTTAAATTATTTTAAAAAAAATTAGACAATTCTTTAAGTACTATCAACTTTTTCAGTAAGCTCAAAAAAACAAGGCCGAAATGTCTGTTGTAATTCTTAGGGGAAAGCCCAAACCCGTTAGGTTTCTCCTGGGTATTGTGGGCATACCGAATTTTGGTAGACACTATTTAAAGAGAGGATCTCCTATGGTTGGCTCCATTGAGATTAATAAAGTCTACCACCTCGTGTGTTCTCTCTACACCTGTTCTTCTTTGTCTATGTGATTGTTCGATTGTGACGTGCCGATACGTTGTTTTACAACACGTTATCCGCACGCTCGCTCTAAACGCTCTTGTTTTTCGATGAACGGTATGTTGCTCTCGTTCCAGTCACTTCCTTTGCCTGCAGGTTCGTAGATTAGTTCTAATTCTAGGGGTTTTTCGATAGTAGATCGTGCATGAAAGGGAGGTCGGGGGTGACGGCACAGGGCGCCGCAACCCAGTTGGCGTGGCACACGGCACGGGCACGCGACCGGAGCGGTGGCTAGGTACAGCCCGACGCAGAGTGTTGCTCGGCGTCGGCTCGTGGCCGGCGCGGTGCCCCGGCACAGCAACGCAGCACCTGACGTGGCGCGCGTATCCGGCGCAGCGGCAACATCACAGGACCTCTAGCACGACAGTGCAAGCGGTGGCGCGCAGCTCCTGTGTGAGTGCACATGCGGTGGCGACACAACACCATAACCCTAACCCTAGCCGACACGGCTAGCAGCGCCCAGAGGGGCGAGCGCAGCCGGCGCGTTCTAAGCAGCTTGCTGTTGGCGACTGTTATGACTACTAGAATTAACCCATAAGCATGCGGATATCGCGATAGCTTTTACCTAGAGTTATTCCAAAGGTATCGATTTTTCACGAAAAACGAGAAGTGACTAGTTTAGAATTCAACCTGTCTGGATGGATATGATGAAAGTGGGATATGATATTTCGGGTCGAGAGGTTCTACTGAACGGGATTCACTTGGCTAAAGATGCAAACTCACCCAATACAATAAAGCACTCTGTATTGGAGCTCGGTCGATCCACTACCACCCGCTATCTGTTAAGAACTCCGGATGGTTATGGTCACGTCCGATTGGGCTCGACTGGGTTGAGACTAATGGGGCAGACTACACAAAAGCTAATACCACTCGAATAGTATGGCTGGCACCACCTACTACCTACCACACCTCCGTTGAATCAGGTGTCTATCGGGCACTAACTAGTATAGACACCACGTCCATACCTAGCAGCACTACATACCAAGTCGTTTCTTGATATGCACTCGAGCAAGATAACACAAAATTGATCGAGCAAAAGCCAAGTACCAACAGAGAAACTTAAGTACGAAATAACTCTGCTTTATAAATTAAAGGATAGGGCTAAGTGTTACCAAACAGCAGAGCGAAGTTGAACTCACACCTGAGTTCGGCTCTGGAGCACTAGGTGGAAGAGAGCTGACACGTCGACTTCTCCCCAGCACTAAACTCTCCTCTCTCTCCTACTCTACTTTCTATTTGGGCAGCGTAACGTCGCTTTCTTCTTGTTCCCACACTTTATCGTGCTTTGTAAATGAACTAGCATAGTTGACGCGCCCGTGGCGCGTTGCATAACCTCTGTAAGGCACAAGCGTGTGTGATTTCTTGTAAGGAAAGTTAGGCATTAGTTTTGATTTTTATTCCCGTAATTTCTTATTTTCTAAAATTCATTTTTTATTGGATAAATCTTTTTATGGGCCATTATCATGATATTACGGTTCCATTTTATAAATTTTTTTTGCATTTTTTTTGCTGGCCACAAAAGTTAGAATGAGGGAAGAATAAATTATTTCCTAATTCAATTATTTGTGAATCTGAATTTTTTAAAGAAAATGGATAATTTTTTTTATGGAGATCCATATGGAATTATGATTTGTATGCTTTTAGCTATAGTTATATTTTAGGAAGTTTATTTTTTATTTCTATTATTTCATAATTCATTTGTTGAATTTCACGTTTTTAATACTTAAATTAACTAATGGACCCTTATCATGATTTTGTGTTGTTTTTTATTTATTTTGTTTTTTTCCGGAATGTTCTTTGTACGGTTCGATTTTTTGAGTTTTTGATCTTTTTGGTTTTTTTGTGACACAAAAAAGAAACGCACATGGGGAAGGATAACTCTAAAAAGATAAAAATGACTTTGTACATATGTGTTTTTTTAATGATTATATTCTCCAAAGTTTTTTATTTCTGTTATGTCTGAATTCATTTCATATAATGTAACATTTGTAACACCTGAATTTATTTATGTACCCTTATCTTTTGTAATTTTTTAATTTGATTTGGATTTATTTCCTGTACGTTCTTTGTGCGAGCATGGTTCCAATTTTTTAAGTTTTTCAATTTTTGGATTTTTTATGACCTGCAAAGAAGAAATGGAAAATGTGGGGAAAGAAAATTCTAAACCTAAGATAAAAATAACTTTGTATGTATGTTATTTTTTTCATGATTCAATTTTTGAAGTCTTTGATTTTGTTTTCTTTTTCTTGTCACGTATCGGAAGGAAAAAAGGAAATGGGGAAAAAGGGAAGCTGGTTGGAAATAGAAAGGAAAAAAGAGAGAGAAAAAAGTTTGCTGTGTGAGAGAGAGAGGGATAGAGAGAGAGCGTGTCAGAGAGAGAGCTGGGAGAGAGCGTGTCAGAGAGCTGCGAGAGAGAGCAGAGAGAGCGCGTTTGAGAGAGAGAGCGGAGAGGTGCGAGCTGCGCGCACTGGGGAAAAAGGCTCCGCCGACGCGGGCTACGCAGGCGTGTGCGAGGTGGCGCGTTTGGGAGGTGGAAGCGTGGCCTAAGGAGGAGGCATGCTGATAGCGCTTTGATATATAGAATGATAGGAGGACTCTATTATTGCACTCCGGAGCTCATGAGGTATTGCCACATATAGGAACACATGGCAACTCATTAATGGTCTAAGGAGAACCCGAGGTGGCATCCAAGGGGTGGCCGACCCACTCTTGGGCCAACTCGGCCTCCCATTTGCCTGGGATGCTCCTTCGGTTTTGGCAATTGGATTCGGTAAAACCAACTTCTAGGTGGAGACATGGATCCTTCCCAAAGCTTTCCTGACCTTCGGATGCAACCGACGTTTGTGGATGGCCTAGATGTCGCCTTGGTGTGTTTTGGGGAAGCTGGGAAAAAACACAACTGGTCCCTGCAATTTTGCCCTGTTATTGCATGTAGGTCCCTACAAACTCAAAACTCACAAAAATTTGTGGAACTTTGTGAATTTGAAAGAATTGTCCATGATCCCTTTGTTTCATGGTTATGTCGACGATCGAGATCATATAAATTGTTACAAATAATGACCGTCGACACCACCCACACTTAGAACTTTGCTCGTCCTTGAGTAAAGGGTTAAGATATAACAATGAGGAATAAGCAACACTACTAGAGAAATGGCCTAATTTACCAACACATCAGTACCGGTTGGGTTGAAACCGGTACTGATAGTGCACCAGTACCGGTTCGTAGCAAAAATAGCAATTCTAGACTTTAAGTACCGGTTGGAGGCAACAGAAAAGATACCTTTTACAAAGTGGTACAAAGCTAAGCAAGACGGACTTATCAAGACTGTCAGTAATACAAACCCATACTGATATGGGCTCATCAGTACCGGTTCGTTTTAGGAACCGGTACTAAAGACTCGTTCCAGCAAACTTCAAAAGGAATGCATATCCTACTCTAATCAATACGCGTGGGTGGATGGGTTGGTTAGAAGGGTGAGTGGAGAGTCATGTAGTGGCATGAGATTCTAGGTTCAAGTATTGGGTTCACCATATTTTTTAGATATTTCAGTGGATATAGTCCTGGTTGGGGGAACCGAGACTAAAAACCACAGCCCTTTAGTCCCCGAATTTAGGCCTTGTTTGTTTCAGATTAAATTAAATTAAATGAAAATTTGTTATTTTTGTATAAGCCAACTGATGTAATGTTTTGTAGTAATTCTTGTGGGGTTTTAAATGGTACTTCTTAAAGTTTGCAAATATTTTTTTCATAATTTTTTGAACGTGTTAAAACGTATTTTGAGGGGGTCATAAATTTGTTACAGTAAAACACAACTCTACGTTAATCTGAAACAAACAAGGCCTTAATGTCGCGGTTGGGGAACCGAGACTAAAGCCTGTTCCCATCCGGGACTAAATACCATTTGCGTAGTAGTACCAGTTCAAGACCTATTACTCTTCAGAATTTATTGGCAAGCATAAAGATTATTCCAAAATATCGCTCAAATTGTGGGATTGAGAAATGGCTACTAACCTTATCTTATAAAAAGTTGGCAAATGGAACAGCTTCGTCATGATAAAACTTTCCTCATTCATTTATCATACCCTAAAAATTTATATTTTTTGCAAAGAGTTCTTGGCTCGTTCCCTAAGTGATACTCTTAAATCACTCAGAAGTACCGAGGCCAAGGCATAGCCTCTTCTTACCATCTAAGGCTTAAGTAGAGCTCAGGATAGGATAGCAAATTATTCATGTTGCATAATATTGTTAAGTTAAAAAGAGATCCTATGGACATCGTGACCATCTAATTTCAAATCATTGTAAAATTAATAACAAGGGGTGAGAAAGAGAATGAACTCACGCCGAAGGAATAAGAAGAACATAAGTGTAAGGATGTACGGTACTAATTAGTCCTACAAATCGGATCTTGTGTTTTGGAAGAGACGATCTTTCTTTAGAACTCCAACATTTTGAAACACTAAGTCCCTTTTTGAGACTTTCAAAGATAAACAACTCTTTATTTCCTCCCTTTTTTCTACGGGAGATTATTATTGGTTTGTCTCCCTTTTTCTCTTTTTTCCCTTTTTTTCACACTTCCATGCCCCTTATTTGCCTGGGGACTTTTAGAACTTTTAACTTAATGGAGCTTTTATTTTGAAATACCATCGTGTAGATAGGTATGGTGGCACTAGATATGAAAGGGGTCTGATGTTTCAAGGTGGAATGCCTGGTGGAAGTGGACGGTTAAATCCAATATGGAATTTTGCGTAACCAGACATAGAGAGGTTAGCGAGCAAAAGGTACGCAAAAGGGAAATGATTGGAGTAGATGACACTTTCGCCAAAGGATACAAGTTCTAACCTAACTCAACACAAACATGAATAATAAATGCAGGCTCAAATCTTATACTAAATTTTGGCTTTGGTGGGTAATGAAATCACTAAAGAAAATTATGAGCCAAGGTTTTCAATTTTAGTATAAATGAAAAATCTGGGATATAGCAAATTTAAAAGAGAAAGACTACCGCTTTATGCTATATATGTGTCCTAACAAGGATATATCCCACAATTATAGAGTATCAACCAAGGAATAAGAATTATGCGAACCAATAAGAGTCGAGCAGGGTTATAGTCTAAGTTTTCCAATTTGCTTTTGCAATGATTTTAACGTTGTTTACCCAATATTCAGTGTGAAATTGCATGATCCACAGAGACAATATGTATGACCAATAAGAGTCGAGCAGGGTTATAGTCTAAGTTTTCCAATTTGCTTTTGCAATGATTTTAACGTTGTTTACCCAATATTCAGTGTGAAATTGCATGATCCACAGAGACAATATGTATGAGAAAGAACTAGAGTGTACCAAAGTTGGCCGTGCGTAAATGGAGACGTGATCACGTGAGTGGGTCGACCGGCCTAACTTTTTTTTTTTTTGCCAAACACGTCCAGTTTTGTTCAGTTTCTTCTCCATTCTCTGTACTTCTTCACACTTGAACGCATGTTAGTTAATAAGGTCGATTGGTGCAGAAATTGCACCGATCGAAGCAAACCATAGCGTCTCATACATTTTAAGCAAACAACTTTATTCAATTTTGAAATGACATCAAATACAAAGCAAATTGGAGGCACACTCACGGCAGGATAAAGTTTTGGAAAATAAAAAAAATAGTGTGCCTAAGCTTATTCTCTCCCTAGCCGACACATTTAGGCCGGGATCCACCGGAGGGTCGTAGAGCTTTGGGGAGACCATCTACTTTGCGTAGTGCTTGAGCTTGGCAGTGGTGGCCTTGCGGAGGACAGTGAAGTTGTTCTCGCAGTCCATCATATTGATTTGAACCTCCACCATATGCTCCTCTAGATTGTTCTGCCTCTGCTGCAAGGCAATCACTAGAACCCGCAGATCGGGCTCCTCCCGGTCTTCATCGATGAACTCCATCTCCTCGGATGGTCCTCTAATGGGAGCGGCGTTCGAGCACGCCTCACCCTCGCCCGGGAGGGAGAAGAGTCGACGGACTCGTCGACAAGAGACTCCACCTTCCTCAGTGGAAGAGAGAGTACCTTCCTATACCCCGTCGCCGTCTACTGTACACGCACCGTGTAGCGCGGCGGGGAGTCGTGAGGTGTCTCCAGAGTGTACTTCGGGGACTTGGGCTCTAGTTGCTCATACTTCATGAGCGTCTTGCCCTTCCCATCTGAACTGCCGCCTTATGAGTGACATCGGTATGGCCTTGTGGTGAGAACATCAGCCTCCTCGACACCACCTTCTTGAGGCTTAGCTGCCCTGTGGTAGGGGGAGATGGTGAAGGCACACGTGCCGCCTTTCCCTTTCCGATGGTTTCGGAGGGGAAATAGCAGACGGGCAGCACTCCGGGAGCTGCCGATGCAAAGGGGCGACGCCGGGCGACTAGAGAGGGTCGGCCGGCCTAGGCGACGCCTTCGGCGTGAGTGCCAACCTCTCTTATCTCACCGAAGAATAGTTAAGATTCCGGGTGAACGACGGGTTCCAGAAGTGCTCTTGGATGGTCTAGCCTTGGTTGGATCAGTTGGAGTAGCCTTGATGGGGCTTGGTGTCATCTTGGGGGACTCTATAGCTGAAAGGATCTAGTTGGCCTAGAAGGGGTGAATAGGCAACTTTTAAACCTTTTCAAGTAAAGTTCAGACCTTTAATAGTTTGTTACCCAAATTAACTAGCAAGTCCTAGTCTAATCAGAGAACAAAAAAAATACAACGGAAGAACAGACAAGATACAAGTTCCACAAGTAAAAGACAAGAAATTTAAATGCAGGGAATAAGATAGGGACACAGAGATTTTTTAACCGAGGTTCCGAGTCCTCCTACTCCTTGTTGAGGCAAGCCCTTCACTAAGGACCGGCTCCCTCTCGAGCTCGCAACCTCATTCCACTCTTGGTTGCTTTTCACCACTCCGGTAGGCAAGCACCTAGTCTTCACAAATCATCTTGAGGGCTTCCGCAAACACCATTGATAAGCTCTTCAAGAACACCTCCACCAAGCTGTCTAGGATTGATAATCCAAGAGTAACAAGTTTCAGATCATCACTCAAATGGATAATAGACTCTCAATCAGATCAGGATACTTTTGGAGCAATTGAAATGTTGGGCCTTTTGTGACAATTTTGGTGTAGCTGAAGAACAGGGCTCAAGTGCTAGCTTATATGTATGAGAATAATGTTCTAAGGTCAAAGCTCACTTTTGAAAGAAAGTTTTGCGTCTTTTTATAGGCTAAGAACTAGATATTAGCCGTTTGAAAATAATCCGAGCAATTAATAAGATGACAAAAATACTTTTGCAAAAGCACTATCAAAGTTGCTTTAGCAACGGACACAATTCAACGGTAATAATATTTGAACAAAGAATATTTAGTTTGCGGTGGACAGAAGTTCAGAATAATACTTCTCATGACGGACTTGACGGCGTGTTCTCCGCTCAACCACTGCGGATCACACCCCTGGTCAGATTTTTAGTCTGCTAGCCAACTCGATCAAGCTCGGTTCGATTTGAGCGTCGGGCACAACAAGGAGCGACTCGCAGATTTACCCAGGTTCGGACCCCCTCGCGGGTAATAGTCCTACTCCTGCTGAGCCTTAGCTCTTTTCTGATTGTGGTTGAATGGGAATGTGTTTACAGAGCGTTTCGAATGCACGAATGCTAGTGCTCGTTCGTACGTTACCTCTCTCCCTCTCTCTCCTCTCCTTTTATACAAGTTTTGGGCTGGCGGAGAGAGCCGAGGGGTAGGCGATCTGATGCTCTCAAGATAATCGACAAGACACGACGAAGAGACGAAAACGTCACGCTTGCCGCGCCGCGCTGCGCCGCCCTCGCGTGCCCGCAAGTGGCCTCGACCCGACATGACCACACCGTAAGTCTGCGGGTGGGGCCCCCGCCGCTCCTCCTGACACGGGCGGCCTCCTCAAGCAAACCTTCTCTCTGCCGGTCAATTCTTCTGCGCCACAATGGATGTACCGCCAGACTGCAAGGGTCATCAGAAGCGATAATCATTTCTTCATTGTCTATCCGCGTGATGTCTCATTAAATGTGCTTCGTCCTTCAGAAGAGGGGAGCCTTCGTCCCAAGACTCCTTTTGCAACGCCTCGCCATGCTGGGCCCGCCTGGGGCGCTGGGCCCTCGCCTGGTCTTCGAGAGGGGCTCGCCACGCACCCTTTGGGCGCGTGGGGCCCTCGCCTCGCCGTCGGAGGGGCTCGCCCACGCACCCGCTGGCGTGGGGCCTCTCGGCCTCTGAGGGGCTCGCCACGCACCCGCTGGCGCGTGGGGCCCTCTCGGCCTCTGAGGGGCTCGCCAGCGGCTGGGGCCTTGCTCGCCGCCGACGTGGGGCCCCCTGCCTTCTGAAGGGCTCGCCCACGCGCTGGGGCCTTGCTCGCCCGCCTGACGCGTGGGGCCCTCTCGGCCTTCCTAGGGCTCTTTGTACCCCGGTATTTATTACACCGACAGGACTATCCGGCGCGAACGTCGTTTTGTCTACGTGGGGAGCTATTGAAATTTAGTTGGGAACAGACAAGTTCGACGTAGACAACAATCATTCTGAATGGAAATAAATGAGATTGATTTGCGCCCAAGTATACGTCGGACTGTTCGGCGTGAACTAGAATTTTTCTGAAGGTGGCGCCGGACAAAATGCAAGGCTTAGGACAAGATTGTTTGGCGTTAACTTGGATGTCTCTGGTGGAACACCGGACAAAAAATGTAAGTTAAAAGTATTGTTCAGCGTGAACTTGAATACTTCTAGAGAAACACCGGACAAAAACACAGGATAGTTGAAGTCATGTCCGGCGTTAACTTAAAACTTTTAGGCAAGGAGAATGGCTAAGACCTTATAGGATTAGGTTGTTCCAAGGTATTTTTATGTGATTGAGAGAACTATTACCCAAATAAGTAATAACGTGAAACCTCCCTTAATAGTACGGCAAAGAACAATAACCTAGCTACAAGCTTGAAACTACTCGCAAGCTTAAACTAGCACAAAATGTCCTTAATCTCATCTTTTAGCTTGATGCCACACTAACAGGGAGACCGTTCACGAACTTGAGCCTAATTGCTCTGAAGTGAGTCCAATTGAAATTTCTTTACATCATCATCACCAAAACCCTTTAATAATCAACCTCTCAGAAAATTGGGGGGCTTGACGCTACACCAGCCATGATGAATGAGTGGAACTCTAGGTGGCTCTAGGTGGAAGGCAAGAGGCTACGTGGGAGGTTGGAGAAAGTGTTTGAAATGAGGGGAGAGGCTCATCCCGACGTGCTTAAGATGGGTGAAGCGGTTCTAGATCTATACTTTCGGGTGAGACGCTCCTCACTTCGAAATTTTTTGAAAAAGATAAAAAAAGGGGGTCGGTTGACCCGGACTACCACATCAGCAAATCCACCCTCAAAACCGATCAAGGGACAAAAATTGTGCTTTTGCAAAACCATAAGGACTGTTTCAATCCGGTTGTCCACCATGAGAACCAATTTGGTGCTTTCATGAAAGTTTATGGGCTAAAATGACACTTTTTACAAAATTTTTTTAAATATGCTACTACAACAAAAACATTTGTGCTACTGCAACAAAAAATTGTGCTAATGCAACAATTTTTGTTTGCCTAGTGCAACCGTTTGTTTAGCCTAGTGCAACAATTAGTTCAGCCTATCGCAACAATATGTCTAGCCTACTGAAACAATTAGTTTAGTCTATTGACACAATATGTATATCCAAGGGCAACAATTAGGGCCTCCTTGATACCTTGTTTTAGTTTAGTTTTGGTTGGGATTGCAACTTTTGTTATTTTTATATACACCATTCACTTTATTTTTTGAAAATATTTTTTTATAACTTTGTACGGTTTTTTTAAAAGATCTCAAAAATATTTTTTAAATAATTTATTTAGCCTTTTCATACCACTTTCAAAGGTGGTCAAATTTTACCAACTAAAACTAAACTAAAACTAAACAAGCTATCAAAGAGGACCTTAGTTTAGCCTATTGGAATAGTATGTCTAGCCTTCTAAAACAATTAGTTTAGCCTATTGCAACAATATGGCTAGCCTACTAAAACAATTAGTTTAGCCTATTGGATGTATAGCCAAGTGCAACAATTAGTTTAGTCTGGTACAACAATTAGTTTAGCCTAGTGCAACAATATGTCTAGCCTGCTGAAACAATTAGTTTAGTCTATCAGAACAATATGTATAGCCTGCTAAAAATTTGAAATCTAAAAAATTTAAAAGTATAAAAATGGTTTTTTGCAATCTTAGATAAATTATAAAATTTATTTTGTAAGATTTGGGTACTGCATGAATTTATATAAAAGTAAGAAGTTTAAAATCAACTGGAAAAAAGAATCAGCATTCAACGCGTTGCCTACTAGCTTCCTGGTGGAGACGTGGGCCTGGCGCATTGCGGGCTGTACATCGGACGCTCGAACATTTTTTTGAACAAAAGGCAGGAGAACTGCCATCTATTGATCAAAGAGCAGAAGAGTGAGTACAGCTTTTAGGGGGGACAAACCCCTCCCCCCAGGGTTAGCCCAACTTAATTAATTACAAATGTTAGCGCCTGCCTCTTTCCAGAGGCGCAGGTCGTCGGACATGATCTGGAGAAGGGCTGAACGGGGACGTTCCGCTTGACGAAAAATCCGGTTATTACGCTCAATCCAAATGCACCAGATTGTTCCAGAAACCACGGATAGGGTGTCTTTGGAAGGTCTGGCGTGTAAAATATCTTCCGTCCACCAACGAGGGAGACAGGACGACTGGAGCTAGTTAACCGGTTGTAGGAGCGGTTTGTTCATCTGAAAGGCAATGTGGCTCCAGATGAAACGACTGAAGTCGCATTCCAAGAAGAGGTGTTCCGGAGTCTCGAGGTTATGCCTGCAAAACGGGCAAAAATACTCGTTCGGGATCTGCCGACGCATTAAGGCATCCGCGGTGAGGACGTGTTCGTGCAAAAGCTGCCATAGAAAGAATTTACACTTGGAGGGTGTCCAGTGCCTCCAAGCTTGCTGCAGAGGTGAGGTACAACGGCCAATGAATTGCAGCTTGTAAGCAGAATTCACGGAGAATTCACCATTTGAGCTGAACCGCTAAGTAAAAAGGTCATCCCCGTGCGTAGGAAGCACGTAGTGCGCTAACTTAAGAAGCAGCGGCAACAGCTCAGGGATCATGTGCGGACTAATTCTATGGCGAAGATCGAGGAGTCATGTTGAACCTTCCAAGGCATCCTGCACCGACCTGACTTTCTTCATGGTGGCAGCGAACAGATGTGGAGCAAGTTCCTTCGGGGCCTGACCATAGAGCTATCTGTCTTCCAAAAAAGAGGTGAGGGCTCCGTTACGCATGGTGAGCTTGGAGCCCACACGCAAGAGCTTCATGTCAGGCCGAGAAGTTTTCGGATTCCCAGGACGCTCGAACATAATCATTATCGATAAAACTATCCCAAGTTGACCTCAACAGGGCAAATAATCAAGGCGTGCCAACTTTGGCAAAAAATTTAAGGCATCCTAGCTTCAGGCAAATAATCAATTTTCTCAAGTAGTAAACTCATATGCCCATTGAGATTTCCTAAATGGGCTTAGGCCTTAAGCGTTTTGGACCACGGCTTCGTCCTGACCGACGGCCAGCCCACCATCCCCGTTGTTTGTTCGTTTGGCGGCCCCCTCCGGCGTTCGGCGCGGCGGCGGGAGAGATTCCGGCCTCTCCATGGCGGCGAACGCACCTGAACGTCGCCAGCCGCAATAAGCACAACACCCGGCGGCTTCCGGGTGCTTGCGTTGGTCCCTGCCGTCCATATCCGCTCCCCAGGCCAGCTCCGCGGTGAGTTCGTCGTAGCTATCACCCCGCTGCGGCATGCTAATTTCCGCGCGCACTAGCAGCGGTTTTCCTATTATTTATGTATGTTTCCCGTGACAGCATCGATCCGTTCTTCACCCACGAGCGTGAGCTGAGCTGATATGCATACTTTCTGAAGCAGCGATTAACTAAAACACTCCCTTCTTCCTCCGATCACGAAAAGAAGTCGCCGTTGATTTTTGAGACATTTTTTTGACCATTCGTCTTATTAAAAAAGTTGAGCCATGCCGTGTTTCCGTAACTTTTTTATTCTACAGAGGAACAGCTTTCGTTAGATATTTGGTGCTCCTGTACACATAACTGAAAGGCGCCCCTCGACCTAACATGATATCGATATGTTTATTTCAAGCCACTTGGAAATTTCTATATTTCTCTGTCCCACTACCACGACTTCTTCCTAGTTCCTACTAGTCATCATCCTTACCTCACTGTCTCGGTAGTCGGTATCAGTTAGTATACATTCCTCATTGTGTCTCATCTCCTCAGTTTTCCACATACACCTTTTGGCCTTTGAGATTAGAACCATGGCAGAGTTACTCTCTGCTTTCTTGCCCATCCTCCTGATGAAAGCTGGCCACTCCCTGTTGAAGGAGCTTACTTTCATGGGTGGAATCGAAGGCCGCCGCAAGAAGCTGCATCTCCTGCTGCTTGCCATCAATGATGTGATCGCTGATGCTGAGGAGCAGGCTTCCAAGAGGCCCGCTGTGAAGTCCTGGATCGCCCAGCTCAAATTGGCTGCCTGGGAGGCTGATGACACCCTCGATGAGATGCACTACGAGGCGCTCCGCCATGATGCGTGAGCCGTGGGCACAAGGTTAACAGTGGTGTGAAGGGATTTTTATCTCCTCGTTATAACCCTTTTCTGTTAGACTATAAGATAGGGAAGAGGCTCCAAAAGATTATTGAAAAGATTAGTGACCTTGTTCTCCAAATGAATCAGTTTGGGCTCATTAAAGATCAGCCTGTGACGATTGGTGATAGGATGCAGACACATTCTTACGTCGATGAGGAGGAGGTTATTGGGAGGGATAAAGAGAGACAGGAAATCGTGCGTATGCTGCTACATGCCAGTGGTGAAAAATTATCCATCATTCCTATTGTTGGGATCGGAGGATTGGGCAAGACAACTCTGGCACAGCTGATCTTTAATGACACGGAAGTGAAAGCTCATTATCAAAAGCATATGTGGGTTTGTGTATCAGAGGACTTTGATGTTCCGGCTATTGTCAAAAAAATAATTGATTCTGCTGTTGGGAGTGATTGTGGGCTAAAGAATGATAACATGGAGCTCCTACAGCAGCGCCTTCGGCAAGAATTGAGCCATAAGAGGTACTTTCTTGTACTAGATGATGTTTGGAATGAAGATGTGGGGAAATGGGATGATCTAAAAAGTTTACTTGGTTGTTGTGCAATAGGAAGTGCTGTTATAGTGACTACTCGAAGCTTGAAAGTTGCATCAATCATGGGGACACTTGATCCAATCCGCCTGAAACACTTGAGCCCTGAAGAATCCTGGATTATATTCAGTAGAAAAGCATTTGGTGCATGTTTGGCTGAGTCTTCTGAGTTTGTTGTGGTTGGTAAAAAAATCGTTTTAAAGTGTGGTGGAGTCCCATTAGCTGTAAAGAGCATGGGGGGCTTAATGAGCTCAAAACTTGACATAAGAGATTGGGAGAACATCCTTGAAAGCAATACATGGGATGATGAAAGCCAAATACTGCCAGCGTTGAGGCTGAGCTATAAACATTTGCCATCTACTATTAAACAATGCTTTGTTTTCTGCGCTGTATATCCCAAAGATTATGAGATTGACAAGAACCATCTAATACATCTTTGGATATCCAATGGCTTTATTCCATTTCCATCGGAGGGGACATTTGATGTTGAAGCAGAAGCGAATCACATTTTTCTTGAACTACTTTGGAGATCTTTTTTCCAGGATATTAAGAAAGTGCGATCCTGTGAAAAGGAGAAATATGGGTACTGTGATGTGACTACATTCAAACTTCATGATCTCATGCATGACTTAGCAGCATACACAACAGGTGATGAGTGTTTTTATTTGCAAGACTTTGCTGAAACCAAAAAAATTCCAAAGGATGCCCGTCATGTAGCTTTACATCATCCTCGGATGACTAGTTTCATGATGCGCCATTGTCGAAATATCCGAAGTATATTTATCTTAAGTAAGGATGTACGTTACCTCCCCGGTTTTAAATGGACAAATTCCACCTTGAGAGTTATTGGCCTTCACATAAGTGGCACCAAAATTTCATTTGAACCAGCATTTATGAAGCACTTGAGATATTTAGATTTGTCTTGTAGTGCTGTAGAAGTAATTCCTGAAGCTATGACTGCACTATATAATTTACAAGTACTGATGCTCAATGAATGTCATTATCTGATTCGGTTACCCGAGGGAATGAAGTTTATGGTCAACCTTCGTCATGTATACCTTGATGGCTGTGACTGTTTGAAGTTCATGCCAGCTGATCTTGGGCAGCTCAGTTATCTACAAACCCTAACTAAGTACATTGTTGGAAAAGATCCTGGCCATGGAATCAAGGAGCTTAAAAACCTAAAACTTGGTGGCAAGCTGCAGATATATGATTTGGTGAATGTAACTAAACAATCAGAGGCAAAAGAAGCCAACCTAGAAGGTAAAAAGAATCTTGAGCTGTTGACATTGTGTTGGGATACAGCAGAACACAGTTATCCACAAGTGTCTCGAGCTAAAGATTCAACAGTAAATCTCGCTGAGGAAATCTTGGATGCCCTTAAACCTCACAACTGTTTGCAAGTTCTAAACGTATATAAATATATGGGAATTAAGTTCCCCAGTTGGTGGATTGATAATTTGACCTTACAAAGGCTGGTTGAACTCAGGTTGTATGGCTGTGTTAATTGTACCAAGATTCCACCATTGTACCAGCTTCCTTGTCTCGAGGTTCTTGAGCTAAAATGGATAAACAGCTTAGCATATCTGGGCAACAGCTACTCACATAATGAAGGGTATGATCACTTGCCAATGATATTCCCCAAACTGAAGCTGCTATCACTGGAAAGAATGGAAGTTTTCCAGGGCTGGCATGAAACTGACTCCAACAAAGTATCATCAGTTACTTTTGCAGTGCTTGATGCTATGGAGATTATTGACTGCCCAACATTGATTACTTTACCTAACGTTCCAATGCTCAAGTCCTTATGTGTGACAGGAAACAAAGTACTGATTGGTGTAGCAAAAAGTCTACCTGGTCTATCATATCTTTGCCTTGGTGCAAGTCGCAGGAGATTGAGCAAAAAAGGAAAATCGGACTATGTGTACGAGGATGCAGGTCAGGGAAACCATGATGCACAGGAAAATATTTTTCCTGATAACTTTTCTTGCTGGGGATCGCTTAAAAAATTATACCTTGAGGGGTTTAATAGCCTTTTTCAAGAAGATGAAGTCCGTGCAAGTCATTACATGACATTGAAGACCGAGTACTTGAATCTAACTTCCTGTGATTGCTTCATCCAATCCGATAAATTTCTGTCACCACTATGGTTTTGGAAAATCTTCGTCAACCTTGAGCACTTGGATATTTACTACTGCGGTAGCCTCACCTTTTGGCCAGAGGAGGAATTCGAAAGCTTGGCTTCATTGAAGAAGCTACTTATTAGGAACTGCAAAAGCTTCACAGGTTCACCACCTGCTGCTCCACTCTCGGTGAACCTCGCACCAGATGAAGGCATGTATAATTTGGAAGAATTGCGTATTTGTGACTGCCCCAACTTGGTGGTATTCCCTACATGCTTCACCTGCCTAAAATTTCTTTCAATTCAGAACTGTTCAAAAGTCGAGTTTTTACCTGAAGGATTGGGTCGTCTTGGCACCCTGGATTCATTGCAAATTGCTGCATGCCCAAGCTTGAAGTCCCTTCCGGCAAGCATCCAATTTCTGTCCAATCTGAAATACCTTAATCTCTACCGATGCAACAGCTTGACACAGCTGCCGGAAGGAATGCATAATTTGATAGCTCTAAAAACACTGTGTGTTCAATCTTGCCACAGTCTAAAGGCTTTCCCTGAAGGTCTGCAACATAGGCTGCATAGCCTGCAAAAATTCTTGATTCGATATAACCCTACTCTGGCAAGAAGATGCAAACGTGGAGGAGATTACTGGGACAAAGTTAAGGACATCCCTGATTTGGAAGTGGTAGTGGAGCAGGTCTCCTTTCGGGGAGACACAATGCACAAAAGCACTGCATACAAGATCATTCCTAAATGTATGGATGCATGGAACACAAGATCATCAAGTGCTCGGCAGCCATTCAATTAATTTCACTCCAAGGTGCAACATGCTCCCTCTTTCTCCCCCATCTTTCTGTTTAGCAATTTCAGATTATGATTCAATCATACCAGTGCGCGCGGGAATCTATTAATCATTTCTTGATGTTCTTTTTGTCCAAAACTAACCGTCATCAATCAATCAAGTGAAAGTCCATGTGCTTGACACTGTTTTGATTGTTTTCACTTGTTAAGACATGCCAAGAATTTGCCCATGTGTTTCTACTTCAATACTTTTTTGATAGCACAGCCCTTTCCTGCAAAACGTGTCCGGTTAAATATTCTGTTGGCAATTGGTACTGAATAGTGGTAACCATGCATGAGCTGCACTCGTGGCTGCTTACTTTCTCATGATTAGATTGCGTGATCCATTTCTCTAGATGGCCTGTACTGTTACAGAAGAATAGTCTTACTCACGCGGATGTTATCAAAATATACGCCGTCCATGATGACCAAATGTAAGGGTGCTCTCTGCTACAATTTTCAGAACTGCTTCACATGTAGTTCTGTAGGATCGTAGGCGCTAAATACCCCTAATTAGCAGAAGCAATCGATGCAAATAGATATTCATGCAAGATTAGAAAAACATTACCAGAGATGCACACGTTTGATAACACAGTTTGGCACCTGTCTATAGCTGCTGGGCAATGATTCCGAGCGTTCCTCACCAATCAAATCCTTTTCCAAAGAAGTACTTATCTGCTTTGATATGAGTTGGCTCCTGCCCCCGCCCGCCTCCTGCACGGCAACCAGCACGCACACATACACTGCACAGCCACGTCCAGCCTCATGCATGCACCTTTTTCCTTTTTGTTTCTTTCTTCTTTCTACAAAATCAAAATATATATATATATATATATATATATATATATATCCAAAACATTCTAAAATATTAGTTCAAGATTAGCCCAATAAATCATCAATCATCCTCAAATATTATCCAAAATTATCATTTTCCTTTCAAAGATATTCTCATAATTCCAAAAATATGTACATAGCTTGAAAAATCATCTCATCACACAATAATCAAAATAGTCACTCAACAAGTTCATTGTAATGATCATAACTATGTTTAAGTATGTTCACTCCAAGTATGCCAATGATGTTTCTCCGAGGCAGGGAAGTTGGCGGCAATGGAGCTTCTTCCGGCATCGTCTTCGAAGACAGGGAGGGAGCTCCATCTTCACTCTTCAGCTCCGACTCTTGCCACGCTGCAGTGTTCATCGGGAATAATGGTCTTGGATCTAGACCTTGGCGGTGTTGTTTCATCGAACCTGTGCGATGGATAGTTGATCGCTGACAGACTCTAGCGCCGGCGGTAGTTACAATGGTGCTGGATGGGAGAGGCTCTTCTTTGGATCTATTCACCTTGAGTCTGGCCGAGACGGGTCTTAGTTCCCTCAAGACTATTCTTGGTGTAGTTCTTATCCATCCCCATTTCTGGGTGTGGTCGAAGGTGCTCGTAGAAGTCATCCATAGTAGTTGTCTATGAAGCTGGTGTGAGGAGAGGGATGAGCATTTTCTTGTGCTTTGTAGTCAGGCCTTTTTTGGACTTCCATGGAATTTTGTGTTTCAGCAAGGGTTTGACGGTAACTTTGAAGATGCTTCTGGAATGAACACCGGTGCCTTTCTCTAAAAAAAAAAAAGTGAAGACCTACGACGTACTGTTGTGATTAACCGTGATATGGATACTACTGGATCAGAAGCTGTAACCTGTAAGACATTGAAAGACCTCTCAGCATAGATGATCGCCACCAATCACTAGCCGCTTATGAGACTTTCCGCCATGCACTTATGGATCACTAGGGGGTCATTGGTCATTCTCCTCTAGGGCTCTAGGTTGTTGTTGGTCCGTGCTCGTCTCCGTAAGCATCCCAATACCGTTCCTGCATGTATTCATTTGTAGTGAGTATTATACATGAAAGGTGGTTATTGTAGTTCTCGTGATCGTTATAAATGACACTTAACAGTTTCAGCTGTGCACGGTGGTCCAAGGTGAGTTGTGCATCATCCTTCGCCTTAAACTTGTGGGCCTTCTCCAGATGTCCATGACCCTTGGTCTTGTCCCGGTCTTCATCAACATGATAATAAGGAAAAAAGATATGTTAGTAGGACAATCTTAAATATCTAATCATAGAAAGTGATAATTACAAGTTTTTCCCACCCGTGCAATCGAGCACCTCTTGTTGTTCAACTTATAGTCCTTTGAGGTTCGTCCTTTGCCGCAGCAGACTTGTAACAGATCTCTTGTCTGTCCCACTACCTCCCAAGCATCAGGCAGTTGGCAGCCCACTCCTACCGCACCTTGGTGTACTACTCAGTGGTCAGGTACTTGCTGTGAGTCAACGTGCTTGAGATGTTCTCGTTGTGTTCTTTCCTAAATTTGATGGTTCAAACACGACAAAAACACATGTTCGTATATACCTGTCACTGTCAATTTCGATTGCTTGCAATCATTTGCACCTCCTGTTGCATTCTTCAACTTGTTTTGGCCCCTTTTCTTCCTGAGAGGCTAAGACGATCTAACCTGGCTAGATACTTGCTTTTCCTCCTAGGCTTGCGTTGACCGCCCTCAAGACACATGACCTCTCTCGAAGCAGTCGAGAGAGATTACTATCTCGAAGGATCCCTCTTTGGCCCTCTTCTGATGGGCAACAAACCTTCTTTTATCTTTAAAAAATAATGGAGACAATATTAGTGATGCATGAGCTAGTTTTGCTCGATGCATCATGTGACACTGTCATAAATAATTTGAGGGATCCATCACGTCTGGAATTATCGATCCGCGTGAAAGCAATCTTTTTAAACGATGAATGCAATCTTTTAAACGATGGTTGATATGTCTGGTGAAATGTACTGAGCATAGGTAAGATGGGCACAAAATTCCAAGTCACCATCAAAGTACAAATTTGTCGGTTCTAAAACAGTATTGTGTAGTAACATTGACATTTTATGACAATCGACTATATTTTATATGTATTTTTAAATTTTCAAACCTAAATTTATTTATGTAAACCACACGACATACTTCAAAAACATAATGATATTAGCAAATACTATCAAATAATTTGTTCCTATGTATCTATTAAGATGTATGAGATACTAGCAAGCAAACGCGCCCGTGGCACGTTGGTGCTATGTTTAGTATTGGCTATTTTCTTGAGTTTTTTAAAAAAGAAACGACTGAGCTTAAAAAGCACTGATGTGCAATATCGATAACCGTCTCCGTACATGCGCCACGTGGCTCTTCTCGCTCGCTCGCTGTGGCCCAAGGCTGGTGCGACTTCACACGCTAGGCTCGTTCTCACCAGGCTCGCTTGCATTGCTGCTAGCTTGTCCGTTCGCTCGCCGTTGCTTAAGGCTCGGGTCAAAGCGCGCTCCGTTGTTACATGAGCCTTGACGCGTTCAGGTCGCTCCAAGACACTTCGTTTGTGTCACTCCCAGTTTCGTCGCTGTGCCGCGCCGTTTTGTTTACAGAAAAGGCACATCTAATATTTTATCTGAAGCATGAATAAGCCACAAAATTGTCATCATAATCCATGTTAATTAAAGGCATGCTCAATATTAACTATATGTACCCTTGTAGGTAGCCTGATTGAGAGGTCACAATCTGTTCTAAAAAAATCCGAATAGTATGCAGAGAGGCAAATAAAATAAAAATCACGCATATGGGTTGTCTGCATATAGCGATGGACTATATAGGGAACCCACAATGTGCATTGCAAAATTGTCCTAACTTAGCCAATTACACTGAATGTTGGTATTACATATGGTCACAAAATTTGGAAACAGACACTGGCCGTATATGGTAAGGTTCGTACATCCCGACAGAAACATTTTCCCGATTGGAAGGCCAAATTTCCAAAATTCCTTTCCATTTCACTTGTAATGTAACCTGTATTAATGAAATAGAAATGGAAAGGGAATATGAAATGAATAAACATTAATTATACAGATTGCAATATGAAATGAAAGATTTGCTAAAACAAATAGCAGAGTGCAATTCCATACGAATATTGTTAATTACCAAGTAACACAAGGTCACGCGCTTCAGAAATGTGATGAGGTGGTTCTAGAGTTTCAGCACGCGCATAGTTCAAAAAAATGTGAAGAGGTGGTTTCAAGGTTCTCAAGGCAGCAAGGCACACTGCGTATGCCAAGTGCTTTCTCCCTAAGGTGATGTGCTCCTGGCAGTTTTACATAAACTAAGTAAACTATGAGCCCGTACCGAAAATACTGTAGAAACACAAAGCTCTTTCATCTAAACTAAGTAAACCATGAGTCCCTACTGAAAATACTGTAGAAACACAAAGCTCTTTCATCTGTAGTTAGAATATAGCAAAAGCGAAATACCATGGGTAGAAATCTGCGTTAGTAGATAAGGTTAGATAAGCATGTAACCCTTTGTAGTTATCTCATGATTAGTTGTAACAAAACTCTTGTATATCTCTTCCTTGCGGTTCAGCAAGGTATATATAAACACCATAAGCTAGAAAGAACTGTATCTTTCATGAAAGCAAGTGGCCAACATGCAGGAAATCCTCCATGATTTGAAGCTCATAATTTTGTTCTGTGAGGCATAACAAAAAGTTAGCACTGTGCAAAAAAAGAGCTAACAGTACATCATGTATCCCTATTATGGGAGCAAAATTTTCTTGATACCTGCAAAAATATATTTCACAGGACAACATGACCTGCTGCTCTGTTTTCCCAGCTTCTGCAGGTGCATATGCAGATCTTGCTATCTTCAGCAGCTCTGTGTCTCTAATAGATATATGCATTACATTGTTGTGATCATGACATTGGTATATTGAACCCACTGGTCTATTGAAGAAAGCATAATAATATAAATCATGACACAACCCAATTCTTTTGACAGTAAATCACAGCCATGAGCCTTGCAAAAAAAAGGATTGCATGTTAATGAGGAGCTAAAAACAGGGTAAGCACGAAGCCTGGCACACAACAAAAATGGCAACTTCATAAAAGCTTAACTTTCAGCTTGTTGACTAAACTGTCGGAATCTGATAGTGAAGTTGAAGAGCAAAGTTCCTTTACTATCTGAAATTTCATAAATTATAGGATTTGAAGGACGGCTATAGTTCTAGCTATTAACCCGAGTGCCTAATATGAATAGGTATTGAAGTTTGTTTATGCAGATTATGCCCCTTTACTTCGAACAAAAAAATCCTGCTTCTCTACCATGTAAACACATTTCGTTGAGTAGATTTGAAAAACAAAATGCATGAACCCGGACCTCGGTTAACTAATTTTAGAACTGAAACTACATATGAGAATATGTAAATCAACAATGTCTGTAATTAGGAAACGCACTACAGCAATAAGAGAGAGAGATTGGATGGGGGTGAGCAGAGCTGAGCTGAGCTGAGATGCGCCAAATCTGGCAAGAAAAAATTGGGGGGACGAAACGAAACTGGCAGGGCGAGATTAGCACAGGGCATCGCCGGGAGGCGCGCGAAGGCGGCTGCCGCTAAGGAGGTCACCCGAGGGCATGGCTGTAGAGGTCAGATCCGGTGAAGCCTCCGTAGATGTTGGATGTAGCCGATGGTGCGACATGACGGCGAGCGAAGACTGCGGGGAAAAGACCAAACCCTAGTCGAGGCCCATGGCAGGAGATGGTACGGCGCCGGCATGCACGGGGGGAGAGCAGATAGGTTTGCGGCGAGGAGCGGTGTTGGGAGAGGGAGGAGAGGAGATGCGGCGGCGACAGGGGGAAGAGGATAGCGATGGCAGCGGCGGGGGACAGGAGGGCGGAGGCGGTGGCGACATGGGGAGGGGGAGAGGAGGGTGGCGGCGGCGGCGACACGGGGAGGGAAGGGCGGCGGCGGCTAGAGGAGGACGGTGGTGGCGACGGCGCGGCGAAGAGAGGGGAGAATGGAGGCGGCGACGCCGACGGCGACGGCGACGGCAGGAGAAGGGGTGGACGGCGGCGGCGGGGGAGAGGACGGGGCGGGCAGCCGAGCGGGATTTTGGCTGCAACTGCGAGACGAAGCATGCGAGGAGGCGGCGGGGAGGCTTGCGGTGGGGGTGGGGGGGAGCGTGCGCTGGGAGTGGGAGCCTGGGAGCCACCGCGGGCAACCCTAGCCCAATGGCAAGGCGGGTAATTTCAATCGAACCTCAGGTGTATCTACAAAGGCCGAAAGGGCCTATTTGCAAGCGGCGAAAAATATCGAGGGCGCGCGGTGAAGATGGCAGAGAAGACAGAAGGCAAGGGAAGGGTACTTCCGCGAGAGCGAGGGACCTATCCACTAAAAATGTAAACACGAGGGGTTTTTAGAAAAACCGTCCCGGCTGGGAAGGGCAGGATCGTGCGGCATAGATGCTGAACCACGGCGCGATCCGACGGCGCACGTTTTCCGGGTGACGTGGCCTAGCGAGGGAGCAGATTCAGAGTATGAAAGTACTACCTAATTTTTAAAACAATTATCTTTTAAAATTAATTAAGTAACATACTATTCAAATTTTCAACAATATTAAGGAAAATAGGTTATCTCAATAATTTTGTACTCAGTTGATGAGAGAACTCCCATTGTTGCTCGATCCACGACCCAACCCAGCAGGGTGGCTAGAACGCTTGAGCAGCACTCTCGATGGTCAAGGAGAGGCCATCAAGAGACACAAGGATGGTATAAAAACAAAGTGTGCCCTTATTAGGTGAGATAGAATGGAATGGCGAGGTGCTACGTGTCGCTGGTGTGTGGCTGCGGGATCGAGTTCGTGCCCACGTCTCAACATTTTAGCATTTTTGGCTCTCTCGATGGCTATCTTATCTATAGGACATCAAGAGAGCTTCTATCTCCTGTGTCGGCCATGGCCTATCCCAACAAATGGGGCCAAAGCGATGGAGTATCTCTCTCGACAATCAAGCTATGGCCATCGAGAGATACTGAGACAGTACAAAAATTGGGCACCCATATGTGTTGAGATGAAATAAATGGCAAGGTGGTATTGTTGGAAATAATCTAGATAAGGCAACAGTCCTGATGAGGTAGTAAGAGTTTGTTTCATATTCTAGGACTAGAATTCGTATAAGAGTACTATGTCTAGTTTGAGTTGGATAAGATTTAGGAGTTTGTGTTCTAGTCGGAGTCAAAGTTGTGTTCGTGTAAGGCACGATGTGTCTTTGGTTATAAAAGCAAATAGGTCTTTGACGTTGTAAACATACTCAGCCGTGTTGCAAGTCAATAGATTAAGGGATTAAGGGTTAATCAAGCTTTGGCTAATCACGTTCTCGTATTTCTTGCTTGTTCAAGTTCGCTGTGTTTGCAACGTCGGACGTATTGCAAGATAGTCGACAAGCTAACGCTGAATTGATACGCGGGGGGGGGGGGGGATCTAACAAGTGGTATCAGGGCAAGGTTGCTCAAACTTCTACGGCTGTGAACCATGTTGATAGTTCCTTCGAGCTCGATGGTGAAGAACGGCGGAGTGTCGTTCTACTACCCACAGCTCACGACAACGAACTACACGACATGGACGATCAAGGTGGAAGCTATGATGGAGGCCCAGGGAGTCTGGGAGGCTATGAGCTCGGCGGAGAACACCGTGGTTGATCCGAAGAAGGATAAAACGGCCAAGGCTCTCCTATTTCAAGCTCTACCGGAAGATCTTCTTCTCCAGGTTGCGACGAAGAAGACGGCAAAAGAAGTTTGGGATGCACTCAAGACACGATTCGTCGGTGCTGATCGCGTCAAGACGGCACGACTTCAAACGCTGAAAAGCGAGTTCGAAGCTATGCGTATGAAGGAGGGAGAAACCCTAGATGAATATGCTAGCAAACTCAGTGGGATGTCTGCAAGGTATGTTAATTTGGGCTCCAAACTTGATGATGCTGTCATGGTAAAGAAGTTGTTCAATACCGTGCCGGATAAGTACTATCCCATCATCGTCGGAGTGGAGCAATTCTGCGACCTCGACACAATGCCTTTCGAGGAAGCAGTGGGACGTTTGAAGACATACGAAGAGCGTGTACGTACACACACATCAGTGGGGAGCACCGGTGATAGCCAGCTTCTGTTAACTCAAGCGGAGTGGCAGGCACAACAGAAGATGAAGACGGCAGCTGACGACACTTCATCAAACAAGTCAGTTTGGTCCTCATCCAACGACGATGATGACTACTGCGACCGGTGTGGTCGTGGGCGTGGTAATGGAAGCGGACGTGGGATCGGTGGTAGCAGCGGCGGTGGTCGGGGTGACTACAACCGCAAGAACGGTTCGGGAAATCGAGACAACAAAGGGTGCGACAAAAGCCATATCAAGTGCTTCAATTGTGAGAAGATGGGGCATTATGCGTCGGAGTGCAAGAGCAAACCACGAGTTGAGGAGGAGAACCTCATCCATGCTGAAGATGATCAAGAACCACTTCTACTGTAGTTTGGCGAGGATGCGCCATCTACGTGGAGTTCGTTGCGGTGTGCAACAAAGGTCCAGGATTATCGGTGTGGTAATCTCCAACAAAGTTCAAGATTATCGGTGTGGTAATCTTCATTGTTACGCGGCGTGCGTGACGGGCTCACATGGTGTGTGTGACCTCATATATGACGGCGTGTCATACGTTGAATCTCTTCAGATCGGTGTGATCATTAGAGTTTTGAGTTCGTATTTTGCAGCCTAATCTAGATTAAGGGGGAGTATGTTGAAAATAATCTAAATAAGGCAACAGTCCTGATGAGGTAGTAAGAGTTTGTATCATATTCTAGGACTAGTTTGTATCATACTATGTCTAGTTTGAGTTGGATAAGATTTAGGAGTTTGTGTTCTAGTCGGAGTCAAAGTTGTGTTCGTGTAAGGCACGGTGTGTACCGGTTATAAAAGCAGCAGGGTGCTGCACGTTGTAAACATACTCAGCCGTGTTGCAAGTCAATAGATTAAGGGATTAAGGGTTAATCAAGCTTTGGCTAATCACGTTCTCGTATTTCTTGCTTGTTCAAGTTCGCTGTGTTTGCAACGTCGGACGTATTGCAAGATAGTCGACAAGCTAACGCTGAATTGATCCGCTAATCCGCGGGGAGGGGGGGGGTCTAACAGGTATGTGGCGCTGGTGCTCACCCGAACAGTCGTGGGTTCAAGCTCGCGGGCACAGCTCTTCATTTTATTCTTTATCTTTATGCGTCGGCATCTAGCTGGTTGTCAAGTTTGGTACAGTCTAGTGCTCTACCAACTTTAAATCTCCTAAAAACGCATACGGCCGCTAGGAGTTTTGACAGTAGATTCACAGCTGTCGAGGGAGGTTATCTCTATTAATGGTCAGTTGGTGGCCGTCGAGAGAGATTAATATATCATGACGTTTGAGTTTTGGCTGTCGAGAGACTTTTAGGCAATCGAGATTCCTTGCGATTCTTATAGTGACTGTGACTCAGGTCTCCACCCCATTTCCATTTGGGTATTAATGGTGAGAGCTGGTAGAGTCAATTCTGGCGTAGAGATGAAGTAATTGGTCCCTATATTTGTTTTAAACAAAAAAAAGAAATAAAAGTTAAAATAGAACCGCAGCAGGAAACCACAAGTACGGACTGTAAAACCACTCTCTTATAAGAAGGGTGATATGTGCATATGCCATTATTAAGTTTCAAATTGCATGATATGTAATTTTTCAACTTAATAATATCAAGCATGCAATTAATTCCATAATAAATGATATAAAAATATAACAAACTATTGCCTAGATAGCCCAAACATTTCGTCTAGACCCCTGACATAAGGAAAAAAGAAAGTATGTGCTATCAGAAAAGCAAAACCACTCCAAAGTTCTTTGACCATTTGGCATGCCCCTCGAAGCAAGGATTGTTGTTTTTGTTGCTGCTGTTGCTGTTGTTGTAGCCACCGGAGGAAAAAGATTGAATTGGCTCACATCTCCACTAGCCTACTAACAAATGCAAATCTTGAAAGAAACTAAGTATGTATCTGGTTGTTTTGCTTCCACTTCTTTGATACCATCATACTCACATAATTTGTCGAGAGGAATTGAAACCAGCATAAAATACTCTTTGTTTTGATTTTGTTGTAGTTTTGGGGTTGAGACTCCTATTTGCAATTATTCTGAGTCCTCTAATATTTAAGGTGACCACGTGTTTTAAGATTCAAACCTCATGATCTTAACCAACTTTTTTTAAAAGATATAAAAAATTTAGAATACAAAAATTGTATCATTAATTCATATTCGAACGTACTTTTTAATGACTATAATATTGTTATTATAAACAATATACAGTACAGTTTGAAGACTATGATAAGTTAAACCGAATAAAAATGGTCGAAGGAAGTAGTCCTCTAGGATTTGATCGACTCTAGACGCCAAGAAGACGGTGCTGGTGTGGTCTTCTAAAGAGAAGATCTGAAAACCACCAGGTGGTCCGGGTTGTAAGAGATTTGGGGTTTACATCGCTCCTTGGGAGCGATGATTTAGAACCATCACAAGTGGACGGTTTAAGCAAATCGGTTTGTTTTGAGTTGGAACGATCTTGAGAAAAAGTGTGTTCCAACGAGACTAAACTCGTTGATACGTTAGGTGCAACCGCTGCTCGTTTTCTGGGGGCTTGCGTGCTCTGCATCCTCTGCTTCTGCAACTGCAAGTCAACTAGTCAAGCAACCGAACCAGATTAGTAACTATTCCAAATTCTAGTTCACCTTTGACTTTTGGATATTCATTCATTTTTCCTTTCATTTCAAATTATAGTTCACTATTAACTTTGGAATATTCTATTTGACCATTCGTCTTAATTCAAAAAATATATATGTAAATATTATTTATTTTGTTGTAATTTGTTTTATTATTAAACATATTTTAAACATGACTTATATTTTTACATGTTTGCACTATTTTTTTGATACGACAATAATCAAAAGGCATTTCCAAAAGTTAACAGTGAACTAAAATTTGGAACAGAGGGAAGCTGTAACACCCGGTTTCTCGAGAACCCAGAATGTTACCAACTCTCCAAAAACTATAAATTTCGACAGCATCTCCCATGTTTATATGGGCATCCACGACAGGCAATTTACATCAAGAGAACAAATAAACATTTCTATCAACTGAAAGCCAAATAAGAAAACACTAAAGGACTACAGGTCTCAATTAAACAAAGCTCATCTATTATTATATAGATCAAGTGAAAACTATATTCACTAGTCTCAAAGTGAAAGGTAGTGGGTGCTCGGGTTATTTGACCTACTCCCATGTCCCATGCAAGATGCTGCCATCCATTACCTAAAAACCAAATAAAAGTAAGAGTGAGTATTCAACAATACTCAGCAAAGTATATGTATAAACAATATGAATATCACAATTTCAAAATAAATCTATGCTCATGAATCATCCAATATCTCAAAAGCTCTATATAACTCAATCGCTTCAACATATCCACGTAAAACACTTTTCACCCAACGATGCAATGCAATGCACATGCGTTTGTACTGTGAGCTCATACTGGTATAGCTTGGTGCGCACCTGTCGATGCCACACCTTGCCCGTCCTTTTCAGACGGGGACCAATTACTCCACTCATGTGGAGTGCCTATCAAGTAGGATTTCAGAGCACTCCGGACTAGTCACTTTTGACTTTCTCACCGACCTCACCGGACTAGTCAAAAGTGACTTTCTCACCGACCTGGCTCTTATGCACATGATGCAAAAATGCCTCTTCACTTTCATACAACTATCATATACCTCCATCACTTAACTATAAATAGTAGAGCATCTAAATTGCATCAAAATAATAAAAGCCCTCATTCCAACCAATCAATAAGAACAATCACAAAACAATCAAACCACACAGTCATATAGCATCAAACCAACACTTGTTTAACATATACTTGCATTTTTTTACCAAACAAGTCGGAGGGATGGAACGACGACGCCGACCCGGAAAGAAAGCCGTCTGCAAGAGACATACCAATCAACCAAACTAGCATCGATATCCAACATCAAGAGAAAACTAATACAAATAGCTTAGCTTTTAATTCTCTATGTCAAAGAGTCTACTTTATCAACCATCTATTATTATCCATATAAAATTTTATTATCTAGTCCAACATGTCAAAGGCTTAATAAGAAACCCCGTCATAGTCTACATTGAACAGCAGCACGAAAACGGTCATATCTCTCAAAACCGCTAGGCCAAATCACGCGTTCTTGAATGCGTTGGAAAGCTAAGAACATAGCCTACAATTCTTTCCATAAGACAGTGCTCAGATTCTGGACATAAATACCACTAATTTAACTCGCAAGCTACTGCAATGGTATCACACGACTTTCTTTCATCCATCCACCATTAGCCTTCGCTAATACCCACATCCAACATCTGCTGGACATAATTTTCTACTAGCAATCTCCTAATCACAACCTATGCAGCAATACACAAAGGAAATCCATGGGAAGAAACAAGCACTAACCCTTTCTTTACCTTCTTCCTTCTCTACCTCTTCTTCCCCTTTGCCTCCTCCCGTCGATCTCCACTAAAAGCAGCAGGACGGCAAGACGGTGGCGGCTCGGCGGCACGACGGCGGCGGCGGAGCATCCCGGCGGTTGGGCAACGGGGACGGCGCTGGGCGACGGCAGCCCTAGACGGCGTTGGGCGGCAGCGGCGCTGCCCTGGGCGGCGACGGCCCTGCCCTGGACAGCGGGGAGGGTAGGAGATGGGCGGCAGCTAGGGTTTGCCTGGGGAGGAACCGTCGGGTCCCCACCCCCACTATACCTCTTAATCTCATTAAGTAGACCAGGTCTGGGCCATGGAGGATGGGCCAACGGGCTATTACAGAAGCGGTACTCATTTCTCTTGGGAGGTATAGTACGCCGTACTGTACAGATCAACATAATGTTTTCTGTCCAGGCCTTGGGAACATCTCTCTTACATTGGCACAAATGCACAATTACGTTCCGACGCAGCAGAACATTATCACCACTTCACCAGGCGTGCATGTACAAGCTGTACAAAGGCAATATCAGCCCCAGTTCGCACTCGTCATATACATCGAGATAAAGAGGTTTTATCTCTCTCTCTCAACAAACAACAACAACAACAAAGAACAAATCAATGGGTGCTCTTGCCCTTCTCCCACCATATCTTCTTTTATTCCCTGGCCCAATCGGACGGAGTCCTATACTCCCGTTGGCCGTAACGGCTCGAGAGTTCTGACGCCGCGACGTCCTGGTCTCTTCAGTCAACCAGATGGACGAATACGCAACGCGGGTCATCACTGATTCACTGTGCTCAGTAGCTAGAGAAAGCCGTCCGGCTGAAGCACGCCGAGCTGCCGACCCCCCTGGGGATGCATACTTGAAGAAGAAGCAGAAGAATAAGGAGAGCCACGCGGCGGTGCGTCGGGCTTGCCGAGCGGCAACGAACCGGTAGCGGTGAAGAAACCGCCTGGGAGTGACGGTTCTGGGCCGCCGAAATCCTGCATCATCCCATGGAGCATGGATTGGAGCTCCTCCAGGCTGTACACGCGTTCCTGCACGAGTGATGAGTAGCCAGTTCAGTTAAAAGATAGATGTGTCTAGCATTTGCGGAAGAACGATTTCACTGTCTGAACAGAAGCTTGCAAAGCTGAATCTTTTAGCACATATGTTGCTTTCTTGTGACGTTTGCATGCGGCCTGTAGTGGGCGTCACCAAAAACGTCACGACTGTTCTAGATTCCTAACGAATTATCTGCTGTGCTCCCATGATCTGTATTTCTGAACTCCCAAACGGCCTAATAATCTATATACTGATTTTTCTCGAGCGCTACAGTTCAATCAAGCCTAACTGAAATGAACATGGCAGAATGGAAATTATGGAACAACTGAAGAAATAATTAAACAATCTTAGGTGGCATGATAAGCTAGCTCACCTCTCTGCCCACGGTAGCCATGAGCGAGAGCATTTCTTGAAGGAAGTCGTGGAAGCCCTGAACACCAACAATACGTGTAATGTAAGCACGCTTTCCGACAGCAAGAGCAATTACAAAACATAGATCCGATCCATGTGTAATTGTGAATCGATCTTCAAGTGGTTACATTACACCAGTGCCTACCTCAACATCCTCCTGGTCGTCGTCGAGGGGGTCGTACATGCCGGAGTCGTAGAGCGCCCTCCTCTTCTCGTCTGACAACACTGCGAGAAGCCACCATTTTCAGAGGTTAGCTGCACGCACATCGATCGAAACAACAACAGAGCAGGCAGGGATCAACGTGCTACCGCAGGCGCGCACCTTGGTATGCCTCGTGGATCTGCTGGAACCTGCTCTTCGCTTCCTCCGCGAGCGCCGGGTCCATGCGGCCGCTGGTGATCCGATCCGGGTGCCACCTCTGCAATTGTTTACGGCACAAGCACGCACGTCACGCTCTGCTTTCTCCCGCGCGAATCGAGCAAAACAGAAGCCGATCGAGGGCAGCCGGTGCGCGCGAGGAAGTCACTCACCATGGCGAGGCGGCGGTACGCGGCGCGTATCTCGGCGGCGGAGGCGCCGGGGCGGACACCGAGCACGGCGTAGTACGAGTGGGAATGCGGCTGCATCATCCCCCTCCTCCCCTGGATCTCGCTTCTTCTCCTCTCCTCGCTCGCGCGCGCGCAGACGCTAGAGCATTACCGCGGCAGCAGCAGCAGCAGCGACGTGGTGGATGGCGACTGGGAATGGGCGACGAGGAGGCGTCGCGGAAGAGGCAGCAGGTGGGTGTATATATGGAGAGAAGGGAGGGAGGCGGGAGGGGAGAAATATTCACGATAGAGGAAGCATTCGGAAGGGCGGGCGCGGCGCGGGAAGACGAGTCCCGGGAAATATCTCGCATCGGGAACGTTCTGGAGCGGCCGGAGGCGGACGCGTCGACGCTTTTAGCTGCGTTCTGGTTTCCGCGGGCCGGGATATTTTGGGTGGGCGGCCCGGTTGTGTGGCTGTGGATGTGGCCATTTCCGTGCGGGAAAAAGTCTACTTTACCTCCCTCTACTATTCGCCGGTTTGGTTTCTCCTCTCTTCTAAAAACAGGGTAAATTCCTCCTCTACTTTTTATATTGTCAAATTCTCCTCTACTTTTTATACTGGACAAATTACCTCCCTCACTCCGGTTTTGAGTGATTTGGTGTTCTAATCAACTGTTTTTGACTAATTAAATTTTAAAAAAATGATAGAAAACTTAGAAAAATAAATAAAAACATTTAAGTATATAAAAATATGTAAAATCCAAAAGAGAAATAAAAATATGATATTTGTGTACAAACCTATATTCTATTTTTTAGTTTTCTTTAGTTTTCTTTTCTCAACAAAAAAAGGAGTTTTGTTGATGTGACATCATAATATTGAGGAATTAAATTATAGAAAATTATAGAAAACTCAGAGAAACAGAATAAAAGTATGAAAAATCCAAATAGTTAATAAAGTGGTGCTTGCATATAAACATACATGCTAAAAATCCACATATTTGAGATTTTTTTATTAAAAATACCTCCAATCATAAATATGAATTTTGGCTTATAGGTTTGTACAAGAATATCATATTTTTAATGCACGTTTGGATTTTAGATTTTTTATAGGTTTAAAATATTCTAATTTTATTTTTTCTGAGTTTCCTATAATTTTTTAGAATTTAATTAGTCAAAAACCCGTTGATTAGGAAGCCACATCACCCAAAACCGAAGTGGTTTCAAGTGAGGGAGGTAATTTGCACGGTATGAAAAGTAGAGGGAGGTAATTTATCCGGTTTTGGAGTAGAGGGAGGAAAACCAAACCGAGGCAATAGTATAGGGAGGTAAAGTAGACTTTTTCCTTTCCGTGCGTCTTCGACTCTTCGGGGTGGGATGCACGGCCCGCCCTTCTGCCCTCGGGTTGCCTCCGGTGGGGGACGGGGGAGTGGGACCATCACCCGAGAGGCCGAGATCACATTGTTTAGGAGCTTCCGCGCATTTTCCAAAAAAATCATTTGATTCTTTTTATTATTTTTAGATTTTGATATTGATTTTCTAAAATTATAATATTCTTATACCTAGCTTACAATTATTAGTTTTGGCTATTCAAATACACTGTTTAAAACGGTTAAAGTTTTGTTCTTACTTATATTCATATAATTTTAGCGCTACAAAACAAACTCTATAACTAGAATTTAAAGGTCTGTCGAGTATGGTATCACCTCTACGCGACTTGGCCTCAATCATTTATGATTCTAAATGACCCAACACGTCAATGCCCATGTCCGCCCCAAAAGAGAAAGATGTGGTAAAGAGATGGCTGTTGGCCGTGGGAGCCGGGTGACTGCCCACAAACTAGGAAGAAGCCACGGCCACCGCATATCGGAGCGACAAGGAGGAAGTGGCTTGCCGCCACAACCAAGACATCCCCACGAGGGCTGAAGCAGTGGGGGAGCCTAGATCTGGCTGTTTCTATGATATGAAGGGCCCAGATATAGTTGTCGCCACTACTACAACTCTATGCCACTGCATCCCTGCAGAGGCGTGCAACAAGGAGCTAGCACTAGGGAAGGAGAGGAGGTGAGTCGGTGGGATTGAGAATGTGAGATAACATAGAGGGTGTTGCGGCAGCGAGGGCCATATGGAGAGGGAAGGGATGCGGGGATGGATTATGGTTTGGGTTATTCGCCGATGCATCGGGGGTCATTGGATTTAGATCGAAGGGTGGATGCCAGGGTGCGTTGAGCAGGAGTAGGGTGAACATGCACTCGACCCGGTTGGAATCATGACTTGGTGTGTCGGATCAAGATCTAGATCACTACTAGCTACACATAATCTTGCTTATCTAATTCTTTGATGAACAATTTAGATTGTGTGCTACAATATATTCTAAGTTTACAATAAGTGAAGTGGTCGGCCACAAGCAGGTGCATCTGGTGTGGCGGATTATGTGGACATGTTAACAAGGTCATGGTGATTCACACGCATAGATAGCAGTGGACATAAGGGTCCCGGTACGACTGGAGGAAAGCTAGGATCAACAACCAAAGTTATCCAACACTCATAGGCTGTAGACCCGCCTCTCAATATCCAACATCTGTGGTGAACAACACGACACCTACTCCATCACTAATGTGGTCCGTGGTGTGGAGGTGTAGTTGTTTTTCTCAAAGTCCACACTAAGATAAATCTAGGATTCTAGTAAACTTCGTCGCTAGCATCCATCGTGGAGTAAGTGCAATATGTAGATTGATGATTTGGTTACTTTCATGTCAAACTAAGCCCTTTGTCTAAGTTTTTTTTTTGCAAAATAAGGTATTTTGTGATTTTTCAAGCCAAACCTAAGGCAATCTTAGGCTTGATGAGAACATCACCAGTATGGATACGATCAGTGTGACCGCTGCCCCTCCTTCCTCTTCGACCACTACAATGACTACCGACGCTGCTCCATCTTCGTCAGGGTGCTGCGTCACCGTATTTTTGGGCCTATGGCCCATGTATCACTAGGGTTTGATGGTGGCTCTCCCCTTGGACGCCCCACTACCCCTGGCCGCCGCTATATATGTGGTCGCCGGTCCTCTTCTATCCTTAGGTTTTGTTGTGTTTGGTAGACCCCTTGTGTATCCCTCTCCGAGATTGCGCATGTCGACTAGACCGCCCGATACGGGAAACAGAACCTCATCTTTGGTTTCGTTAATTATCAGTTATCATCTTGTTCTTACTTGTTCTCGGTTGCAGCAGGTTCAAGGATCGATCGGGTTTCGACTTAGTTGATCGGTTCAGCGAGGTGACGTTGCGATTGCTTGGATGCTGATCTCGTAGTTAGTAGCCGATCCATCTACTTCGCGGTACACCAAACCGACGTATCGTACCTCACCAAAAGATCGGGCCGACCCCGTGCGCATCAAGGCTTAATTGAGCTTTCATCGATCCTGAGTCAAGCTTGGTATGGAGATTAGTTTGAATTCAATCAAAACACAAGTTTGGATACCTTCAACTCGCTTAAGCAGTTTGGCTCGAGCTTGGAAACCTTTAACTCACTCAATCTCGACCTGAATCCAATCCTAGATCTCAATAGTAACTTTGGTCGTGATGTTATGATGCGTATCCTGACATTACAAAATCTAATTAATGGTGGTGATAGGATGGACGATTTGATCACCAATTAACTCATCAAACTAAGATGCCACCTCAAACAAAATGAAAATGTTATTGCATTCATGTTATTATTAAATTGTGATATCGTAGAAATATCATCACAAAACGTGAAATAATTATCGTGTCATCATAAAGGGCACTCTATTTCATTGATGCTACTGTGCAGTTTTATACCCCTCCATCCTCTTCAAACTGACAACGAAATGTCGTCCTTCATATTCATTCTCCCTTCTGTCTACTCCCTCATCCCCCGACTCAAGTGGCCGGTGACATCTCTCAACTTTCCCCCTCCTCTAGTGTCATCTAGCCTCTACCGCCTCCTGCTTCGGTTGACGGTGTCACGCTGCCTTGGGTCGCTGTGCTAGCCTTGGTTGGTTGGAGTAGGGAGGCGACTACGACGTCAAGGAGGCAACATGATCATAGTTGGTGACGACAGTGGGGAGATAGCCATCGAGCCCAAGCGGTCGAGTTATAATACCTCCATCCCCAACCTCTTTGTAGGAGGAAAAGCCGAAAAGTAGTGGATGAAGAAGAGATAAAGGTCATTTTGATCATTTTAGGGTCATAATGTCAGTGATGAAAGAGGGTATTTTATAATGGCTTGATGATTATTTTCGCGTTTTATAATACTATTTCTGAGACGTCATAAATTAATAGTGACATGGATACAGTTAGCCCTTTAAATATACATTGCAATATGCTTTTTTTTTTAAAAAAAAATACTAGTCATTTGGGTTGATTGATCCACAATAGCGAATTTTGTTAGAGCACCGTGGGCCCATGGCTGCCGGAGATAGGGAGTAGGGACCACCTGCATTACAAATGGAGGAGAGGTCCCACCTACCGGCTTCGGTTGAGCGAGTGTTTGATCCACGCGCGCGTGCCCATACCAGACTTATCGATTCCGTTCCGGTTTCGCCCCGTTCCGTCGTGTAAAATGGAACGGAAAGAGATATTTTCATTATGGTCAACATTTAGGTCAATACCGGTCGGAACGGTCGGATTTCCCCATTCCAGCCGGATTGCCAATTTCGGTTAATACCCCCTAGTTTCAAACTATGAAATACGATGAACTATAAGCTATGTTTGAGTATTATATGAATGATTTATGTATGTTAATGTAAATTTTGATAAAGATATTCATATTTCTAACATTTATTTTATTATATGAAAGGGTACGAAACGGTACATCGAAATAGGCCGATACCAAAATGTTTCGTTACAATAAAAAAACCGAAATGAATACCGGAATGGAATTGATAAGTTAGGCCCAGACCCAGAGCTGGTGGTGGCCTCTCCAATACTACCACCCGCACACGTGACTCGCCTTGCCTAGTGGCCTTGCGCCCTCCCTTGTCTGGTACCGTATGCACGACCGACGACAGTGAGAAAACGGGTTGCCAATGCTGCGATCCGTCGCGCCGCGCGGCCACGGCAATGCAGGCATCACCCGTGGGCGGTACCGCGGTAACACGCGTCGGCCGCCTGCAGGCACCTCGCGCCCAAAATCCCCGGAGCAAACGAGCCTCCCTGTGTGCCGGACACGATGCCACTCCGCCTTTTCGTTTCTGATCACGACGACGATGATGAGAAGTTGAGAACGAGACGGAGACGGCAACCATGACCGATCGGTCGCTGGAATCTGCTTTTGTTCGAATCATCTGGGGGGTTCTTCCGTCCGTGCTGGAGTTGGTGGAGTACACGGCTGTGCGTACGGGCGAGGGGTAAAAAATATCTGGGAGCTAGGAAGAATCTTGCGCGAGCGCGACCATGGGGCCAGGGAATCGACACATGTCACGTGAATCTTCAAAAGTCGACGTGCAGGAACGTGACTGGAATTTATAGGAGGCAGATGAACTTTTAGATTTAACTTAATCTAGAATCAGCTAATAATAAACACAAATATACTAATTAGATAACCATACACATCACCTGCAAATAGACTTGCGCACAAATTCCATAGAATAACCTTGGATTTAGAACTGAGGAAGAAGATGATAACCCTATTGTTTCAATAACGTAGCCGACGAAAGTCGCGACATAGAGAAAGTAGTCAACGTCGTAGAAGTGGACAACAACGAGCAGTCTCCTAGTGCAGGATCTCAACAGTAGAGGGTTTCAGAGACCTGCCCTTTCTCTCTCCAGTGCACACTAAAGCAAAGGAATAGACTGAGCTATATGCGGTAGCGCAGTGAATGCGAAGAGGCAAAATCCCTTTTCTCATGTGTGTGTAATTTCTTCTCTGAACTCTAGTCCTCCTCTTTCAAAAGATGCAAGTCGGAATTTATAAAAATACACAAAAAGGCCATCCCAAAGAAAGTTATCATTAAGTTTACTTGACATGTAAGTTGAACAAGACACATAAGTTGGACAATACATGTAAGACAAAAAAAACCATGTCTAACTTGGTAGCTGAGCTCTCATCTTGCCTAACTTTGTACTTGACCCAACAACTAGAGAGTAAAATAATTACAAAAATGAGTTGCACCTATATAAGAATTGAGAAATATTCATGGCATCACTGTACACGGATGATGTGGCGGTCTTTATCCATTCATCTAGAGAAGAAATATAAGCGCTCTGACTGGTGCTGACTATTTTAGGCGATGCTTCAGGATTGCAGACAAATATTGAGAAAGGTGAAATCTATTCAATTTGCCGCGACAACATAAACCTTCAAGGGGTTTTCAACATGTTCCCAGCCCCACTACAGATTTTCCCTTGCAAATACTTGGGTCTCCCAATGAAATAGCGGAAAACTGATTTCACTCCCATTATTGAGAACGTGCAATAGAGGTTGGCTGGTTGGCAAGGTCGTTGTTTGCCTAATGCCTATTTTTTAGCTATCAGCTTAATGATTTATCTACGTTTTGAAAAGATATATGCTTTGAGTTTTTTAGATCCATTTTTCGCTGTTTTGAAGGTGTTCCTAACGCTTTAAACAGCAAGTCAAACGAAATGGATCCAAATCTTGAGACTACCTCAAAAAGCTCTCAAAATTCAGTCATTTCATCCGTTCAGCTGTTCAGATCAGCTCAAAAGAACATGACCTAAGGCAGGAAGATTAGTTCTGGCAACCCTATAGGAAATAGCATGTGACTCGATGGCCAAAACCATCGATAATAAATGCAAAGCCTTCGGAAAATATTACACTCAATGGTCAGTTGTTGAAACAAGGCCGTTGAGTTAGCTTAGTCGAGAGATCAAAATTGTCTCGACGGATTAGATGCAGGCAGAGCACAGCCGTCGTTTAAGGTCTAGACGACATACTCTCGAGTCTCGACGGCTTATCAAGGGTTGTCGAGAGTAAGTAATGTGGCCCCACCTAGCCCCTTGGGGCAGGGCTTACCGTACTCTCGACAGTACTGAATGAGCCGTTGAGAGTAACTAAAGTGGGCCCCACCTAGACCCAGCAGGGCTGACCATGCTCTCGACAGCACTAACTGAGCCGTTGAGAGTAACTAAAGTGGCCCCACCTAGACCCTTGGGGCAGGTCTGACCTTACTCTCAACGGTCACTTCCTGGCCGTTGAGAGTATGATAAATTTGGGGAAAAAAATTATAATTTGGAAAAAAATAAAATAGCAACAGCTACACCTGCATACCCGAAATTCGCACAATTCACATATCCCCCAATTTCGCACATATGCGACCACGGCATAACCAATGACACACATCAAAAACAGCAAAATATATATGACAATATACACACACTTCAAGTGAACACATGCACATAGTTCAACAGAGTTCGCATCTCGAAGTAATCTAATGCTCGCTTGACGGGTGCTCACTTGACGTGGGGAGGGTAAGTTGGGTAAACAATGATAGTGTCTCCGAGGGAGTCGTTGGGCACGCTTGTCTCGACGACCAACGTAAATCCATAGAGAAAGGTGTCTCCGAGGGGTCTCTGAGTCAACCACTCTCGACGGCTGAGTCAAGGCCATCGAGAGAGGTGTCTTCGTGGAGATTCTGTGGCCCACCTTGTCTCGACGGATGTACTCATATTGGCCGTTGAGAGTACTCTCACCCGAGAGTTTTCCTTGACTACCCTCTTGATAGCCACTCTGCCTCGACGGTTTGGTCCAAAGCCGTCAAGACATGTGCCTATCTCGAGGGTTCCAATCTCCTCAGCCCTTTGATGGTCAACAAAACATATTTAATTTTAAAAAATATAAAAACATAATTATTACTACCGGTATGCATTTCATGTTGGTTTATACATCAAATAACATCACCGAAAAAATGATTTTTTTTCGAACATCCAATGTGTTGACCCCTAAAGGTGAACAATTTCCGGATAATCTAGGTTATCGTAACATGTATGATTTAGGCTATTCAGATACCTAATAGTTCATACAAATTTAACAAGACAGTATCAAGTTTTAAATTCAAATCATACAAATCTAATTAATGGCTTTTAAATTTTTATAAACATTAACATGTATAGTAGTGGAATTTATAATTCAAATAACTGAATATAAAAAATAAATATTATCGACGGCTTGACAGAGGGCCGTCGGGACTAACTGATGACGTTGCTTCATGTGGTAGGCGCTGCCATATTCTCAATGGCCTAGAACCTTGCCGTCGAGAAGAAGTATTTGTCTCGACGATTTTTTCTTGGTCATTGACACAAGCAAATACCTCTTGATGGTTTGCTTCAGACCATCGAGACTTAATTAGGGGTGTAAACAGTTTGGATATTACCTAGACCGGACCGACCAGATTCGGATAGGATCGAATCGGATCATATTTTTTCGGATTCGGTTTTGATATTGGATATTTAGTTTCAGATACGGTATTGGTTATGAAACAGTCAATACCACCAGATCGGATAATTTTTCGGATATTCAGTTCGGATATATTTCGGATATCCGGTTTGATTTTAGTGCACTGCTCGCCCATGCATGCGGCATTGTTGGCCAGCTCGTTGGCCCACTCGCTGCTTGCTCCCTCGGCCTGCTCCTGCATTGCATGCATAGCCCACGATCATGTGCTCAGCCCACTGCTCGCGTACTCGCACGCACAGAATGTCATGCATGCATTGAATGCATGTACACCACGTATACATGTAAATACATACATGCATGCCGCCCCGATCACCGCCTCCTGCCCCGGTCCATCTTGTGTGGCTACCAACCTCACCGAACAGCTAGGTATCGCAATAGTTTCATATTTCGATAAAATATCTGCACCCGTACTCAGGTCGATTCGTGCTCGGTCCGTATTTGTGTCCGACAAAATCCGATCCTTATTCGTGTCCGAAATATCCGTAACCGAATCCAATTCTGAGAAAGATGCTAATGATATGGTTTATCCATTATCCGATCCGATCCGAACCGTTTACACCTCAGTACTTAAGCATTCGACATTACTGCGCTTTCTTGCGGTGCAAATGCAATGTTGACTTCTATCGTCTATTATCTTCCCAAGCTCCATCATCAAGAAAATAGACAAGACAAGATTCAAAGAGGTTTTTTATGGAAAGGTAAAGAGGAGTGCAACGGGGTACATAGGGGTCTTGAAATAAAAAATATTGGCATCCTAGGTAGGTTGCGGCGGTGCAGGTTGAATTGGTTGGAATGGAAAGATCAGGAGCGGTCGTGGCAATGAATGAACACACTCGGTGGACAATACTCCGATGGTAATACTCTGATGTGGTATGTGGAGTATAGTTTTTTCTAGGCGTCAACAACAATCATATTGGGAGATGGTAATAAAGTTGATTTCTGGACAGATAACCGGTTAAATAGGAAAGCACCTCAGTATGATCCCGTTGTCAGCAGGGCTTATTACCAAAAGAGATTACACGGTGAATGTTGTGATGGCCTATGGTGTTTGGATGAGACCGTTTCTACATGCAACTTCTGATGCGCAAGTGTTAAATTCCTACTGCTATGGGAACAGATCACCCACATTCATGACTTGGATAACTCGAGGCAGTGGCGAAGCTACTCAAGGCTAGGGTAGTGCCATGGCAACAGGGTAAAATTAAAAACTCAGTTAATAGCATCGTAATCTTACCTCTAATGCACCACGTAAATAAAAAAATTGTGCACTCGGGTCCTTCATTTTGATAAGAATTTCTGCCTTTTGTGGTAAATTCCTGCTATTGTATATTAAGTGTGCACTCGGGTCCTTGGAGCGCTAGCTTCGCCACTGACTCGAGGCCATCTGGTCTCGGCAAGGTCTGCCTATCGTTCCACTGTTTGATCGATTACTCTGACCATGACTAACCTCCTCTAGAAGGCCTCTACAGCGGACTGAGCCGTAGCTCGGTGGCATGCTCTGCTGTTGTGCAGGCTACCGGCCTGCGTTCGAGCTTCACTCGACGCCAGTTCACATGTTTCTCCAGAATTTAATCTCTGACTCGGTACACCCGGGATTATATCCCGAGGAGCACGCGTGCGTGTTCAGTGGAACTACGCGTGTCTGCGGACTCTTTCAGGTTAACGTGCACGCGTGTGTGAGTGTGGTGGTGTGTGTTGGGTGTGTGTACGTTCGTGTTGTATCCCTTCAAAAAAAAAAAGAAGGCAGAGTGTCTTCAACGACCACTCTATATTATTTTATAAACACTATTCACAGATACATACATAAATAGTATTAGGCGAGCTACCGCGCCAATCCTACGCGCTGCGTGCTCCCGCGTCCCTGCGTTCCCAGGTAGTTAGTTGTTAGTCGTGCGTTTGACCTTTTTCCAATTAAACTTCTGATTTTTATACAAAATTCAAACAGTGTTCAAAATGCGTGGAATAAATTTCAAAATTCTTCTAAAATCGAGAGCAACCCGTTTTAAATACTTTTTTATTTTTTATTTTAAATTTTTTCACTTTTTCAAATTTTTTTGATGTGAACTAGGAGAGGGCACTTATGAAACTTACATCTATACTAGCGAAACTTGTCCGTGTGCTGATGAAACCTGATGAAACTTGAATGAAACTTCGATGTAATCTGATGAAACTTGGATGAAACCTGTTGAAACTTAAATTGACTGATGAAACTTAAAGAAACTTGTATGAGACCTGCTGAAACTTGCATTAAACCTGATGAAACTTGATAGTTCGGTAAGTTTAACGAATATGAAATCCAAGTTTCCGTAAGCGAAACCCAAGTTTCAGTAGACGAAACACAAGTTTCACCAGATAAGTCTGAGGAGTTATATGGCAACATATATCTTGCTTTGTTCGAAAAAATACGAGGAACACGTTGGCGCAAACGGTTTATGGATTGAAGCATCCAGTCAAAAATTATGGTCGTCGAAAGAAAAAAAAAATGCCCGTCGGCCCCACCCTGCATGTGCAAACTTCTGATTTTTTATGGTTTTTTTTTTCTGATTTTTACATGTCATATCAGCACCACATCAACGCCACATTATCATTTAACGGTGGATATAACGGCTCAGGGGTTCCGTGCAAACGGTGCCAATCTACAGGGTGCTCCACGCAAACGGTGCCAACTTCCAGAGGGCGATAAAGTGAAATACAAGTTTCGGAGGCTAAGTAAAACAATGTGCCAACTTTCGGGGGCTACAGTGCAATTTACTCTTTACAGAATGTTTAGAGTGGTTTTTTTTTTAGTGTGAATGTTTAGAGTGGTTGTTGGAGATACTCTGAGGTTCTCGGTTGGCTTATAATCAAGATCTAGATGGACCCACAATCCTATTTGCCCTCCATGTAGAACGGAGCCGAAGTCAGCAACTCTTATGATAGCTTTGGGACTACTTAATTGAATTGGAATTGGTGCAGACAGCAGGCTCTATTGAATTGCACAAACGTGGCAGATTGATTAACTTCCTCGAATTTTGATGACAAGCTGCGGTGGGTTTTCTTGATTACATTTTTTTTAGATAATGAAAACTTTATTAATCTTAGACAATTACATCAAGAAGATACAATCACACTAAAACCACTTCTGACCTCTGCTTAGCTAGGATGCACACAGCCTAAAATTATTAAAGAAAAAAACGATATGACAACAAATATCACGCCGAAGCAAACTACACCATAACAAAGTCTTCAAAATCAAGCCCCATCATAGCAACACTTAGATCACGAGAGGGTCCTTCAAAAGCAACGCCTCAAAGAAGAAAATGACACGCAAGCGTGCCACCGCTGCCATGATCCAACCAGCAAAGGCCAGAGCATAGATTTTCACCTTGTAGAGAAATTCATCGAACTCCAGACAATGCCTTCAACAAGGGGAGACAAACATTGTCATCATTGCCAGATACAACCAACTAAGGCCAGATCTAGGGATTTCTCCCCGGAGTTGACGAACTGGTACCAAAAAGCACCACCCAAACGAAGTCCCCAGTGCTACCTCCCCCAACTTTCCAAGCCAGTTGCCGCCATACCTCCCAACCTTGTCCAGCTGCAAACAGCCACGAACTCCGCGACAAGCAAACCATCTTCAGTCACACACCCACGACAACAGTGTCGCGAAATAGCCAACAGGCACACGCCCAAAATCCGCAGGATCAAACTGAAGACGGGATGAGTCACACAGGTAAGCGAATCTGTGAGTCGAAGCCAAGGTGACTTAGGTCTGTGGTTCGGTATGGAAGCCACTGCAAAAGATGAAGACGCCATTACGAGAAGTAGCCACTCAGCCATCCAAGATCAGCACCGACGACGAACCGCCAACATCGGCCAGATCTGAATGGATACACCTAACATCGGCCAACATCACCACGCACTTGCCGGCGACGAGGAAGGGCGCCGTCGCACGAGGGTCCGCCAAGCCGCCGTCGAGACAACGGCGAGGCGCCATAGGCCGGGAAGGATTTGCACTGCTGGCCACCAGATCCGGGCACGAGGACGCCAGATCGGGCCATCCCGCAGCCGGCCCCGGCGCCCCAAGACCACGACAGAGCCGCCGCACACTGAGCCTTTACCAACCACTCACCTGCCAGGGCGAGGAGGAGAGAAGAGGGAGAGGGAGAGCAGGGCCCGCCGCCACCGCGCGGAGGAGGAAGAGGCGACGGCGGCTGCGAGGAACGAGGCGGCGGCTGCGGGTTTCTGGAGGCGGCTGCGGGTTTCTGCATTCCGTTTTCTTGATTACATGTTGGTGCATTTGGTATAAACACAACAATAGAACTTTCCATTTGCTAAAAAAAAACAATAGAACTTTCCAAAAATACCTTTTCTGCCTTGCAAGACGCTGTAAGATCAAGCCTCCCATGGGCTGATTGATTTTGGTAATTGATGGAAACTAGGCCGTACAGCTGGAACGCCAAGGTTAAGGACCATCTGTTTCCTAGTTTCTCTGATTTCCTTGTGTGCGTCATCGGCCCAACTCAGCAGATCGACTACATCTCTCTGGTTGCAGGGTCTCACTGAGCACAGGTCCAGAAACATCAGCCGTGGGTCCCATGGGGTTCCGAGAGTGCTAGGTGTTAGTACTGAGCGAACCATCTAGAGCGAGTACACCTGTCCCAGGGTCGAGAAAGTTCGGGGTCCAGCTGTCCAGGGTTTCGTAGCCGCTAAGTCACCGAAATACCTGAGAGCGCGAAACTTCCCGCCATAGTGATCTAAACCTCCAGCCGGGTCCACAAGTCGATAAGATAGGCCCAAAACCCTAGGTGTGACGTCAGGCGAAGTCGGTAGAGCCAAAATCCAAGTGGTGGGCAAAATTCCAGCGCCATCGGACGGCGTCCGATCACTAGCGGACGGCGTCCGACGAGCACTAGCCAAAATCTGGCTAAGTCCCGAAAACACACCCACTGTCGGACGGCGTCGAGCGCGCTGGACGCGTCCAACAGCAGCGGATTCGAAGGATGAGCTCGAAAATGGCTAAGTCCCAAACGTGATCGTCCTCGCCGGACGGAGTCCGATCCGGACCGGACGGTGTCCGATGAAGAAAGAAATCGACGGCACGGAGCTTCGGACGGCGTCTGGCGAGCGTCCGACGGCGGCCACCCTCACTGTCGGACGGCGTCCGACCAGCACCTGACCGTGTCCGATGACGGCTAGGCAAGCGACCGAACACCTGGCGGGCGCCCCGTTCACTCGCGCCAGCACCCTGTCGGACGCGTCCGATAAGACACCGGACGGCGTCCGACAAAGCACAAAAAAAAGCCTTGACTTTCTGTCGGACGGCGTCCGACGGAACCGGACGGCGTCCGATCGGTCAATCTGAATCTCGCGATTTAATCTGAGCCGTCCATTCCTAGGTTTTCTACTTGTGCCTATAAATAGGGGCTTGGAGCACGGGAGAAAATTGAGAGCGAGCCTCATTAGCAGTCACCCCTTGCTCTTTCCACCCAAGAGAGCTCCTCCCATGGCACCCACCTCCATCTAGGGTTCCATGTGCTTGACAGATTGAGAGGGAGGAGAAGAGAGGAAGAGGAAGAAGAAGGTGCCCCCTATCTCCTCTCATCCATCTCCAAGGTTTGCCCCTTCTCCCATGGTGTTCTTGCCCTAGTTTCCATGGTGGGAGAGAAGGGGTAGTGGTGAGAGACGGTCTCCGATCTTGTGCTCTTGGGACTTCGACGCCGGAGAGATTGTCACCACACCACGAGCTTCATCAACCGTACGACTACGTCAACCGAAATCCTCCGTGTGTCGGGGGTCACTTCCGTGTGTCGGAGGTGCGTGGCCTTCATCCGTTGAAGGTTGTGTGCAAAAATCCTCCGTGTGTCGGAGGTCGGTGCCGTGTGTCGGCACCGCGGGTGCGAGGAGCTTTCGCGTGTGGAAGAACTCGTCTTGTGTGAAGGTTTGGGGCTCGCCTACCATATGTTGGTGAAGAGCCACCACGAGTGGATTGAGGGCTAGGGACGAGAGAGTCCCGACTTCTCTGTGTGAGAAGTTTCCTCAACGGAGACGTAGGTGTTCATGTGTTGAGCACCGAACTTCGGAAAACAACTCGGTTTGCGCTTTCTTGTCTATCTCATTTACTTCCTCATATTGAGTTGATCGTTTGCATGTGAGCGCCATCGAGCCTCCTAGTAGTCGTTTGTGTCTCATTGTGATTGCTTCCACAACTAGACTCTAAATCAATCGATAGCTTGTGTTCCAAATTTGATTAACTAACCAAGCGAATTGAAAGAAGTAAAATTTGAAAAGACCGATTCACCCCCCCTCTCGGCCTAGAATCCCTACAAGTGGTATCAGAGCCAGGTTCTCTAGTTGCTTAATCGCTTAGAGATGGCCGACGGGGGTAGTGTAGCCGCCAATAGGATTCCTCTGTTTAGTGGCACTAATTTTGGTTTTTGGAAGTTGCGCATGAAAGTATTTCTCCAGGCCATGGGAATGAATGTTTGGAAGGTCGTAGAGTCTCCTCATGGTGTCACACTCACTAACAATGTACCTCCCACACCCGGACAAACCAAACTCTTAGAGACCGACGCTAAGGCCATGAACGCTTTATTTTGTGGTTTGAGCATGGAGGTCTTCGATAGAGTTAGCAATCTCACTAGTGCACACGAGATATGGATCACCCTCATTGAGATTCACGAGGGCACTTCAACTGTTAAGGAGGGTAGACTAGTGGTTGTCAAGGAGCGTTATGATCAGTTCAGAATGCTTCCAAATGAAAATGTTAATGCTATGTTTACTCGGCTTAACCCCATCCTTAACGAGCTTAAGGGGCTCGGTTACACTGTTGCAAATGATGAAGTATGCAGGAAAATACTGCGGATCCTCCCCAAGAAGGATTACCGGGACATTATCACCTATCTCACCTTGGTGGTGATGTGGAGAAGTGGCACCTGACTTTGCTCAGCAAGATCACCGCGCACGAGATGATGCTCCTCAATGATCGTGAGGATTCCCCTGCTCCAGCAAAGAATCAAGTGATCGTCCTCAAGGCCAGTGGATCCAAGCAGAGTGGTCTCAAGTCAAGTCAAGCTGAGGACAGTGGTGAGATGACATGGAATGAGCTCGAGGAGGGTTTCCAACACTTCGGGCTATTCATGAAGCAAGCTGGTCAGTTCATGAGCAGAAATGGCTATGGAGGCAAGAAGAGGATGAGTAGAAACACCCATGCATCATACCGATGCTATGAGTGTCAGGAGAAGGGACACATCGCTTCAATGTGTCCCCAGAAGGGCAATACCAAGTACAAGGACAAAGGAAAGGAGAAGGGCGATGGCGAGAAGCCGAGGCACAATGACAACAAGAAGAAGAATCTCCAGAAGTCAGGGTTCAAGGGTCGCTCCTCACAAGGTAAGAGGCTAGCCTTTGTGGGAGAGTGGGTGACCGATGACAGCTCCAGCGACACTTCAGCTTCAGGAGATGAGCAATCAGCTGATCAGGAGCTGGCCACCATGGCGATAGCTGAGTCCGTGCCGCCTCATCCAGTCTTCACTCCAAGATGTCTCACGGTGGTTGCTGAGCCTCGAGAGTGGTACTCTGATGATGATGGGGCTTCTTCCACTACTTCCTCTATATCGGCAAAGGCTTCACCGACTCCTGCTGGCACTTCCAAGTGCCTAATAGCTCGACCTAATGGCGAGGTGAGCGACTCTGGTTTTGACTCTGATGTGGATGTTGAAGGCATGCGTGATTGTCTTAGGTAAGCTTGTGAGCGCTATAAGCATGAGACACTAAAGAACCTAGAGCTTGGTAAAACTTTGATTGCTTTGCAAACTAAGTGCAAAAGTCTTGCCACTAGATTTGATAGCTTAGAATCTGAGCATGACACTTTGCTAGGTTCTAACAAAAATCTGTCGTCTCAGTGCAATGTATTAGAACAAGAGCGCAATGCTTTGAATGAATCCCTAAATGATCTCATGATTACTTACCATGCATTTAGGGAGAACCATGAAACACTTCTGGCTAAGAATGATGAGTTGGTTGCTTTGCCTCTTGCTCAACTAGTTGATACTACACCTGTTGATACTGTGGATGTTGCTTGTGCTATGCCTGTTCCTTCTGTTGCTATTGCACCTGTTGTCGACTTGACTCTTGCTTGTCCTGAAGTTGCCCATGATTGCACTGTGTTGGCTTCCACTTCTAGCGGTTCCTCTAGCAACACACTAGTGTGTACCCCTGATAACTGTAAATTTGCACTAATTGCTAGGGAGCTTGCTATTGAAAATGCTGAGTTGAAGTCAAAACTTGAGAAATTTGATAAGGGGCTTGGGAAGTGCTATGAGGGTAGCTTGACCCTGGACAGGATGCTCAAGGAACAACGAAAACCCTCCCAAAAGGTTGGCTTGGGTTTTACCCCAGAGAAGCCAAAAGGAAGGAAGAAATCAAGTGTTCCTCGAGTATCTACCATGAGGTAAAGTTACTATCATGTCTATCCCAAGAAGAGGCACGGTAACAACTTGCACACTAGCAACAATGTTTTTAGAATGCACAGTGGGCACAACACATGGCATGATCCTAGGTACAACACTTGGAATGGTCCTAGGTTCTACAATAACTGGCAAGGTCCTAGGTACCGCAACACTTGGCAATCACCCAGGCAAAATTTCTGGAATGGTCCTCCTAGGCACAACATTCGTAGGACACATTCTCCTAGGAACCAAAACTGCAACACTTCCAATCACACACAGCCAAGATTCCCAAGAGCACATACTGAGCTGTGTGATCACTACATGCTAAAGAGAAATTCCCAAGGTAGAGTGACGGCTAGATTTGTTGGGCTCAAGTCTGAGAATGAGCACAAGGCACATGTTTGGGTGCCCAAGTCATTGATTGATCGTTTTGGTCTTAGTGCTTCTGGTTTGAAGGCTAACCCTCGGGGACCTCCTGTGTGGGTCCCTGAGTCACATAAGTGATCTTCTCTCATGACAGGTGAACTACCGGAGTGGAGGGTGCCATTGGATCATCGACAGTGGGTGCACTCAACACATGACCGGCAACCCCCGGTTGTTCACCTCAATAGGGGAGGAAGGCAAGATTCCCCCCAAGGTCACTTTTGGAGATGGAAGCAAGAGCAAGGTTCTGGGAGTTGGAAAGGTAGCAATTTCTTCAGACCTTTCAATTGATAATGTGCTACTAGTAAAAACTTTGAGCTATAACCTTCTCTCTGTTGCCCAAATATGTGATTTGGGGTTCCATTGTAATTTCTCACCTGAGGGTTTGTTGGTTTTGGACAAAAATGAAAAACTTGTGTTCAAAGGCTTTCGGTTTGAAAACTTGTTTCTTGTGAACTTTAATGAGCCTGCCGCATCTGTCTCGACTTATCTTGTCGCCAAAGTCTCGCTTGGTTGGGTTTGGCATAGGCGTCTCGGACATGTCGGCATGGCAAATTTGAAGAAACTTTTCAAAAACGATTTGATTCTTGGGGTGCAAGATGTGATATTCGAGAAAGACAAGCTATGCAGTGCCTGTCAGGCTGGCAAACAAGTGGCAAGTCCACATCCTGCCAAGAATGTCATGTCTACATCTCGACCTCTCGAGCTTTTACACATGGATCTTTTTGGGCCAACTACCTATGTGAGTATCGGGGGAAATCTCTATTGCTTGGTCATTGTTAATGACTTCTTCCGATACACTTGGGTTTTCTTTCTACCTGACAAAACTCCAACTGGAGATGTTTTCAAAAAATTTGTAAAGAAAGCCCAAAATGCTTTTGATTGTACCCTCAAGAAGGTGAGAAGTGACAATGGAACGGAGTTCACTAACACTTCTGTTGAGCTGTTCTGTGATGAGTTAGGAATTGATCACCAGTTCTCAGCCACCTACATTCCTCAGCAAAATGGGGTGGTTGAGAGGAAGAACAGAACGCTCATCGAGATGGCGAGGACAATGTTAGATGAGTACAAGACTTCAGCATACATTGCTCGGGTGAAGCGATCAACCTGACATCCTTTGCATCAGCAGTGTATCTTCACAAACTCCTGAAGAAGACGTCCTACGAGCTGCTAGTGGGGAGACGACCCAATGTCTCATACTTCAGGGTCTTTGGCTGCAAGGTCTACATCAAGATGAAGCGGGAGCACTTGGGCAAGTTCCAGAGCAGAGTGGACATGGGAGTTTTTTTGGGATATTCAGCCAGAGGGTCATCTTTTAGGGTCTACAATGAGAACAGTGGCCAGATTGAAGAGACCTGCGATGTGAAGTTCGATGAGTCAAATGGGAGTCAAGGAGAGCATGAGAATCTGGATGATGTGGATGGTGAGCAGTTGGCAAGAGCGATGGAGGATATGCCGGTGGTGATGTTAGGCGAGAGAGGCTCGAGAGGGAGACCGAGGCGCCCACCACCTCTCACACGAACGATTGCGGACTCGGGGAGTATTCCTCAAGATAGCTCAAGTGTGGAGCCAATTCGAGGCAGAGAGCGACTTGTGAGCGGATCTTGAGTCGGTAGAGCTACCACCTCGGTTGATCAAGACCCATCACAAGCATAGCTCGTGATCATCCGGTGATCAAGTGATGGGGACTTGACTCAAGGTGTGCAAACAAGGTCAAGGACAGCCAGTGTCAGTGAGGTCAGTGCTTTGGCAAACTTCTGTGAGCACACGTCATTTGTGTCTGAACTTGAGCCAAAGAAAGTGGAAGAGGCTCTGAGTGACCCAGACTGGATCAATGCGATGCATGAGGAGATGAATAATTTTGAGAGGAACCAAGTCTGGACGCTGGTTGAGAGGCCAAAGGACCACAATGTGATTGGCACCAAGTGGGTATTCAAGAACAAGCAAGATGAGCTTGGAGTGGTGGTGCGCAACAAGGCGAGACTTGTGGCTCAAGGCTTCACACAGATCGAGGGTGTAGATTGTGGAGATACCTATGCTCCAGTAGCACTTTTAGAGGCTATCAGACTGCTTGTGGCATTTGCAACGTGTCACAACATTGTGCTTAAACAGATGGACGTGAAGAGTGCATTCCTAAACGGCTACATTGGAGAATTGGTGTATGTTGAGCAGCCTCCAGGTTTCGATGACTCACAGTCTCACAGCACCCTGATCATGTGTATAAACTGTCGAAGGCTTTGTATGGTGTTAAGCAAGCACCCAGGGCATGGTATGAGAGGCTAAGAGACTTTCTGATTGGTAAGAGATTCACGGTCGGAAGAGTTGACACGACTCTATTCACTAAGGTGGTGGATGGAGATTTGTTCCTGTGCCAGGTCTACGTGGATGATATCATCTTCGGTAGCTCAAATGAGTCCTTAGTCAACAAGTTCAGTGACATGATGAGTAAGGAGTTCGAGATGTCGATGATGGGAGAATTGAACTTCTTCTTGGGATTTCAAATCAAGCAACTAAAGACCGGGACCTTCATGTGCCAAGAGAAGTACATTCTCGATCTGCTCAAGCGCTTCAACATGAGTGACTGCAAGCCAATCCGGACACCAATAGGGACGAACTGCCACCTCGACCTCAACAAAGAAGGTAAAAATGTCGACCAAAAGCTTTATCGTTCCATGATTGGTGCTTTGCTCTATTTGACTGCATCTAGGCCGGACATCATGTTTAGTGTGTGCATGTGCGCTAGATTTCAAGCCTCCCTAGAGAAATGCATATGATCGCGTGAAGCGAATTCTTGATACACAAACACACACCTAGCATAGACCTTTGGTTCCCGAAGAATCTTGCGGTTTGAGCCCCTAGGCTATTCTCGACTCAGATTATGCGGGTGCAAGATCGATCATAAAAAGCACTTCCGGGGCTTGTCATTTCTTGGGTAGGTGTCTTGTGTCATGGGCGTCAAAGAAACAAAACTCCGTGGCGCTATCTACTGCCGAGGCTGAGTATATAGCGGCAGAGAGTTGCTGTGCACAACTTCTTTACTTGACACAATCATTATTTGACTTTGGGCTTAAACTTGACCATGTGCCTCTCCTATGCGATAATGAGAGCGCGGTGAAGATAGCGTGCAACCCGGTCCAACACTCACGGACCAAGCACATTGATGTCCGTCACTATTTTCTTCGGGATCATGTGGCGAAGGGTGACATTGTGCTTGAGCACGTGCGGACAGAGGACCAGCTTGCCAACATATTCACTAAGCCACTCGATGAGGCACGATTATGCAAATTGAGAAATGAATTGAACGTTTTAGACAAGTCAAATATTGCCTGAGTCGGTCGTATGGCTATGTTATTCATTGAAAATCTTTTGAAGCTAGTCTGAACATTTAGGTGCTTTGCCTGTTAAACTTGATGTTATTCATTGCCTATATGTCCATCACATGAATTTGATTGCTATAGCATGTGTTTACCTTGTCACTAGCTCAACTTGTGCTTAACTAAATATATCATGCAATTGGAAGCCATGAGTATATGTTAGGAGGGCTATAGCTTCTAGTCTCACTTGATTGCTCTAAACTTTTTGGTTGACCATGTGCTTCTAAGTCTAGGTTGTGTTCTTCCATTTTGCACATGTCTTTACTTTGCTAACTTGAGCAAATTTTGAGAAAATGTTGAGCCAAATTTGCAAAGTGTGCTAAAATATGAATAAGGCCAAAATTGGTCATACATGTCTCACCAATGCCTCCTCGATGAGATAGCTTGCCATGGCACTAGGCATGAACTTAGGGGGAGCTTTGGATGACCGAGACGTTCATCTTCAGTGTCATGCTGGGTGGCGCCGCTTGTGTTTTGAGACATGGCAAATTTGAGAAAATGCAAAGTGCAAAATGTGAGATATTTCAAAATGAGCTCAACTATAATGTTTTAGTCTCAAATAGACTCGGTGATAGCATGTGTAGCTTGGAACGCATCTTCTAGTGCTTTGGTGCATCATGTGTCCCCTTTGAGTTTTGGAGCAACTCTTGATACTTCTAGCTATAGTTCACCTTATATTTGCTCTAGGTCATAATAACTTAAATTACATATCTATCAATTTTGTTATAGTTGATCTTGTGACATTGTGAACTTGAGATGGCTAGATTATTAGTATGGTGAACTTATGGGCGTGTTTGCACTAGTATAACTTCCAAAGCGCTTAAATTATCCCATGATTTGCTACTTTATGGTGATTGATGCCAAAGGGGGAGAAATAATTGCAAATCCATGTTTTTGAAATCATTATCATGTTTTAGATGCAAAGGAGGGAGAAGTGATGACTTTGGGTCACAAGTGGTAGTTCCAAGTGGTAGGCTCAGGAGATGCTTTACTCCATGAGATGTGATGGTACTCTCAAGTGGTATGCATTGATTTAGGGGGAGCTCGTGTCTATACGTACATTGCATCTTATTCATTGGCCTCTTTGCATTGTGCTATGCTGGCATGCAATGTTTCTCAGCTAATACATTGCACCAGATATTGTATTTGTGCCTTGTCATGTTGGATTTGCAGATGTTGTCATCAATTACCAAAAAGAGGGAGATTGTAAGATCAAGTCTCCCATGGACTGATTGATTTTGGTAATTGATGGCAACTAGGCCGTACAGCTGGAACGCCAATGTTAAGGACCTTTTGTTTCCTAATTTCTCTGATTTCCTTGTGTGCGTCTTCGGCCCAACTCAGCAGATCGACTACATCTCTCTCGTTGCGAGGTCCCACCGAGCACAGTCCGAAACATCACCGTGGGTCCCATGGGGTTCCGAGAGTGCAGTGTTAATCTTGGCGAACCATCTAGAGCGAGTACACTGTCCCGGTCGAGAAGGTTCGGGTCCGGTGTCCGGGGTTTCGTAGCAGCTAAGTCACGAAATACGAGGCTTGAAACTTCCGCCATAGTGATCTAAACCTCCGCCGGGTCCACAAGTCGATAAGGTAGGCCCAAAACCCTAGGTGTGACGTCGGGCGAAGTCGGTAGAGCCAAAATCCAAGTGGTGGGCAAAATTCCAGCGCCATCGGACGGCGTCCGATCACTAGCGGACGGCGTCTGACAAGCACTAGCCAAAATCTGGCTAAGTCCCGAAAACACACCCACTGTCGGACGGCGTCCGACGCTCTTCGGACGCGGTCCGACAGCGCGGGATTCCCAGAGGATGAGCTCGAAAATGGCTAAGTCCCAAACCGATCGTCCACTCGCCGGACGGAGTCCGATCGAACCGGACGGTGTCCGATGAAGGAAGAAATCGGCCACACGGAGCTTGGACGGCGTCTGGTGGCGCCCGCGGCGGCCACCCTCACTGTCGGACGGCGTCCGACCAGCACCGACACGCGTCCGATGACGGCTAGGCAAGCGACCGAACACCTGGCGGGCGCCCCGTTCACTCGCGCCAGCACCCTGTCGGACGCGTCCGATAAGCCACCGGACGGCGTCCGATGAAGCACAAAAAAAAGGCCTTGACTTTCTGTCGAACGGCGTCCGACGGAACCGGACGGCGTCCGATCGGTCAATCTGAATCTCGCGATTTAATCTGAGCCGTCCATTTCTAGGTTTTCGACTTGTGCCTATAAATAGGGGCTTGAAGCACGGGGGAAAATTGAGAGAGAGCCTCATTAGCAGTCACCCCTTGCTCTTTCCACCCAAGAAAGCTCCTCCCATGGCACCCACCTCCATCTAGGGTTCCATGTGCTTGGGAGATTGAGAGGGAGGAGAAGAGAGGAAGAGGAAGAAGAAGGTGCCCCTATCTCCTCTCATCCATCCCCAAGGTTTGCCCCTTCTCCCATGGTGTTCTTGCCCTAGTTTCCATGGTGGGAGAGAAGGGGTAGTGGTGAGAGACGGTCTCCGATCTTGTGCTCTTGGGACTTCGACGCCGGAGACATCGTCACCACACCACGAGCTTCATCAACCGTACGACTACGTCAACCGAAATCCTCCGTGTGTCGCGGGTCACTTCCGTGTGTCGGAGGTGCGTGGCCTTCATCCGTTGAAAGTTGTGTGCAAAAATCCTCCGTGTGTCGGAGGTCGGTGCCGTGTGTCGGCACCGCAGGTGCGAGGAGCTTCCGCGTGTGGAAGAACTCGTCTTGTGTGAAGGTTTGGGGCTCGCCTACCATGTGTTGGTGAAGAGCCACCACGAGTGGATTGAGGGCTAGGGACGAGAGAGTCCTGACTTCTCTGTGTGAGAAGTTTCCACAACGGAGACGTAGGTATTCATGTGTTGAGCACCGAACTTCGGGAAACAACTCGGTTTGCGCTTTCTTGTCTATCTCATTTACTTCCTCATATTGAGTTGATCGTTTGCATGTGAGCGCCATCGAGCCTCCTAGTAGTCGCTTGTGTCTCATTGTGATTGCTTTCACAACTAGACTCTAAATCAATCGATAGCTTGTGTTCCAAATTTAATTAACTAATCAAGCGAATTGAGAGAAGTAAAATTTGAAAAGAGCCGATTCACCCCCCCCTCTCGGCCTAGAATCCCTACAGACGTTTTCTCTGGCGCGAGGCAAAGTATTACCTGTGAGAAGAGATAACTGACCCCGCAGTATCTTTTTTTCAACTTATCTTATTTAATTTATCTATTTATTTGACTTAATTCTTTGAGGTTGTCTCGAGAGTCCAATACACCTCGTTCAACTTGTGTTTTAGAACTTTTATACAAATCTTTGTGATAAAAAGATCAAATTCAAGAAATATTTTTTTAAAATTTTAAACGAATATAAGTCAAATAAGCTGACAAGAATAGACCCTAAGTCTACATCCTTTTTGTGTTGTAACACGCTGGGACAGTTGAGCTTCTTACTTAAAGCTACTTTTTTGTAATGTAACTAGCGATGTTTACGCATCCGTGGCGCGTTATCCAGACGTCATCGAACTGGCCTAATGGTCGTTGCATCGTGGTCTTTCTAGTGAAGGGGTTCCTCCGAACGGGTTCAGTTAGCCCCAGTCCTAGGGTTTGGTCCCTACTTGACGTTGTCCGGTGGGCACCAGACTGTCTCCAGTGGAGTTTGTTTTTCTAGGGTCCGTTCTTTGCCATTATTCAAATGCCCCGAACTGGTGTTTTGTTGCTTCAGCGGACGTTGTTCGGTGGCCGCCAGACAGGGTCCGACGAAGTCGCTTGATGGCGTGGCTGCCTAGGTTGTCACGTGTCGCAATGAGGAGAAGCATATGTCTGGTCGTTGTCCGGACAACGTCCGGTCGTCACCGGACTGGATCCAGTGGTCGTTGCGCCATGGTCTTTCCAGGGAAGGGGTTCTGTCGACGGTTGATATATCGATCTCAAGTCAACTAAGGTTCTTGAGAAAGGGAGATAGGAGACACGCCGAACAGAGCGAATAGCAACCAACGAGCAATAGGGAGACAAGGGTTTTTACCCTGGTTCGGGCCTCTCGGGAGAGATAATAGCCCTACGTTCAGCCTTTCTTATATATCAGAGATGATTACAAGAGGAACTCGGTTTGATGAACAGGTCTCGACGAGATTATGTGAGTACAGAAAGTAATATGCGATTTTCCGGTGCCCTCTACATGCCGTAGGGGCCCTGTTTATATAGTGTTGAATAACCGACCTACCGAGGGATAATCGGGCCGAGCTGACCACGAATCCGTAACGAACACGATACATGCCAAATATATCCCGAGGTAGATAAGGTAAACTCCAAGTCTTGGGGATCACGACGTCTGTTCCAATCCGGGAAGCCACGTCCGGGTCGGACTCAAACACGAATCATAGGCCGTTACGCACCGTGCCAACTAGGAAGCTGTTCGGCAGGATACATATGGGCCTGATTGAACCTTCTAGGGAACTGGGCCCTAGTAGGCTGTTCGATTGGGCCGTCAGGGAGTGGGCCATAGCAATGGGCCGTGATATTATCCCCGACAGGTTCCTCCGGATGGGGTCCGATCAGCCCCGGTTCTAGGGATTTGGTACCCACCCGACTCTGTCCGGTGGAGTTTGTTTTTCTAAGATTTGTTCTTCGATCATTGTCCGAAGGCTTCGAATTGGCACTTCGTTGCTTAGCGGACGTTGTCCTTGTCGGTGTAATAAATACCGGGGTAAAAAGAGTCCTGAGAAGCTCTGAAGACGAGGCGAGGGCCCCACGCGCCAGGCGGGTGCGTGGGCGAGCCCCCTCTGGAGACGAGGCGAGGGCCCCGCGCCCGAGCAGTGCGTGGCGTGAGCCCTCTCGAGACCAAGCGAGGCCCCATGCGCCAAAGCGTGTGCGCGGGCGAGCCCTCTCAAGGCCAGGCGAGGGTCCCACACGCCAGTGGGGCCAGCTGGCGGAACGCCGCAGAAGGAGTCTTGGGACGAAGGCTCCCCGCCTGCGAAGGCGAAGCGCATTTAATGCGACATCACGCGCGGATAGCGGTGAAGAAATGATTACCGCTTCTGATGACCCTTGCAGTGTCGGCGGCATCCACCGTGGCGCAGAAGAATTGACCGCAGAGAGAAGGTTTGCTTGGGAGGCCGCCTGCGTCGAGGAGCAGTAGGCCCCACCCGCAGACTCACCGGCAGGATCAGGCGGGTCGAGGCCACTTGCGGCACGCGAGGCGAGAGCTGCTTGGCGTGGAAGCGTGCACGCGTTTTCATCTCTTCGTCATGTCGTGTCATGTCTCGAGAGTATCAGTCGCTTACCCTCGGCTCTCTCCGCCATGACCCAAAGCTTGTATAAAAGGAGAGAAGAGAGAGGGAAGGGGGTACGTTGCACAAGCATAGGTTCTGAGCACACGCAGCTCACAAGCACCCTGTAAACACATTCCTATTCAACCACAATCGAAAAGAGCTAAGGCTCAGCAGAGTAGGACTATTACCCGCGAGGGGTCCGAACACAGGTAAATCATGAAGTCGCTCCTTGTTGTGCCCGACGCTCAAATCAAACCGAGCTTGATCGAGTTGGCTAGCAGTCAGTGGCGCGCCAGGTAGGGGAGCGCTAGCATCGGTTCAAGCTCTTCGACCCTTCTTCAGACGGTGATGGCGGAGCAGCAGTCCGCGATGGAGCAGGAAGCGGCCGCTAGAGCCGCGGCCACGGAGTCGGCCGCGGCGATGGCGGTGGATCACCCGGGCGGTAGCCGCCCGCCTAGGGTCGGAACCCTGGCGGAAAGCAGCCGCCCCGGCCAAGCTAGGCGGCGCCTGGCCTTGGAGGAGTGCACTCCGACACAGAACCTCCATGCGGCCAGGGCCTTGCTGGAGAACCCACCGGTTCCGGTGACTCCGGACTCCCCGGCGGCGCCGTGGTTGGCCAGCTTGGCCCGCTACGTCGATGCCGCCGCGGCGGTGGTGCAAGTTTCGGGGGGCGTGGGAACCGGTGTTTCCGCTTCCTCCCGTTCTTTGTTGCCCTCGCACTCCTCTCGCAGATCTCCTGGTGAGGGGGGGCGGGGCCAAGACGACAAGAGCCAGGCGACCCCTATGGGGGCTCGGCGGGCGGCGGCAGTGGCCGTGATCTTCGGTCCCATCCGGAGGACCGCCACTTGCTTGATGGAGAAGACTGCGTGACAAGCTCCGCAGGGTTACGACCGAAGGCGATCGCAGCTGCCGCCGCCGCACGCGGGGACCAGCAAGAGGGCTCCCGCAGAGCTGCCCCGGCCAGTGAGGGTGGCGCTTCTTCGGCGCCGCCTAGGCGACGGGGGCGGCGGGGCGAGGACCGCGTCCAGGAGCAGGAGGCTCCGACGTCGGGTGTCGCGCCTTTTCTAAGGAGTCTGCGCGCGTCCGAGGGCGGAACGGTTTCGTCCGCCCCATCGAAAAGTATGACGGCTCCACCAACCCCGATGAGTTTTGCAGATCTACACGACGGTGATGCACCGACAGAGGGTCGGGAAGGTTCTCGCGAACTACTTCCCGCGGTCCTCACCGGGTGAGCCCGCTCGTGGCTCATGAATCTGCCCCGAGTCCGTGGGGTCATGGAAGGAGCTTTGAGCTCTTCGTCACCAACTTCGTGGCACCTTCGAGCAGCCGGAGTAGAAGACGACCTCCACAACGTGGAAGCGGAAGAAAGGAGAGTCGCTGCGCGACTATATTCAGCCGCCGACCAGTCCGCAACACCATCCCCGACATCTCCATCGACGCCGCGGGTCACGGCATTCGTGAGAGGCGCCGAGACCCCAAGGTCAAGGAGAAGATGGCCACCCGCAAGATCAAAACGACGGAGGAGCTTTTCACCTTGGCGACAAGTGCGCCCTTCAAAGTGAGGTTCAGATCCGCCGGCCGCCGGCGGGGGACAACATGGGGCGGCGAGGCCGGACCTCGAGGAACCCCGCGGCAAGGACAAGAAGAAGCGCAAAGCGGCCGAGACCGGACAGTCATGGCCGCCGAAAGACACGACGACGACGACATTTATTAACGACGATCAGGGCTAGCGCAAGAATGGGCGCGGCGGGCGAAAAGAGGAGGAGGTCGCGGCGCCGGCGGTACGGATCCCCGTAAAGCGGCGAAGCGGGCGGCGTTATGGCGATCGCCGTGGCCGCGACGGCCCCATGACCACGACGAAGGTGAGACCGTCGCCCGATGAGTGGGACGGAAGGCCTTCATCGTCCCATTCACCGCAACAACTCCCACGACTTGGCGATTGCCATGTCGTCGCAAAGATGGTGGACAAGCGAGTCCACGAAAGCAAAGCAGCAGCAGCAGCAGCAGCGTCCCGCAGATGGCAAAGGCAAGGAGGCGGCTTCGCTTGGTTTTCAGCAGCGAGCGCGAGGTTGCCGTCATCCACGCGGTTCGCCACCTATCCGCCCCACGCTAGCTTTAAGCGTGCCATGATGAAGTGTGCGCCGCCGCGTGCGGCTTTGGGTCGAGAAGGCGGTGGCGTGGTCGGAGCGATCGATCGCGTTCATCAAAGCCGATCACCCACCAAGATCGCCGACCTCGACATCTCCCGATCGTGGTTGCGCCCACGGTCCGGAATGTGAAGCTAGGGCGGGTCGCCGGTAGACGGAGGAGTTCCTCAACCTCCTGTGCTCGCTGGTCGCCACGCGCCCAGAGATCAAAGCAGCCGGAGCTTCGTCCAATGCTCCGTTCTTCGCATCGCGCCGGGGGCTGAGTCCGTCCCGCTGGGGCGCGTCAGTCTCCCGGTGACGTTTGGAGGCTCCGACAACTTCCGCACCTAGATGCTCGAGTTCGAGGTGGCGGACTTCGACCTCCCCTACAACGCCATACTAGGTCGGCCGGCGCTGACCAAGTTCATGGCGGTTTGCCACTATGCGTACATGGTGGTGAAGATCCCGGCCACCGCCCCATCGTCTTGAAAGTGGACCGCCCGGAGGCGCTCCGCTGCGACAAGGATGCTCTCGCTTTGGCGGGGGCGATCGGTGCCCAGAAGGCCGAGGCTTCGACTCTGGGAGCTCCTCCGGCGAAGACCCGTGCCTCCCCCGGTTCGTCCGCGGAGGTTAAGGCGGTCTCTTGAGCGAAGTCGACCGGCGAAGACCGTTCGGTGGGCGCCTCTCGGCGCCAAATAGGAAGGCGCGCGTCTCCTTCCTCGAGCTTAACGCAGACGTGTTTGCGTGGCAACCGTCCGACATGGCTGGGGTCCCCAGGGAGGTGATTGAGCACAAATTGGCGACGTTTCCCGGCGCGCGACCGGTCATGCAGAAGGTCCGGAAGCAGTCGGTGGGCGCGCCGAAGTTATCCGCCAGAGGTGGACAAGCTTTAGAGGCGGGGTCGCCCGCAGATGTCGCCCATCCTGTGGCTCGCGAACCCGTCCTCGTCAAGAAATCCAACAGGCGTTGGAGGATGCGTGGACTTCACCGACCTCAACAAGGCGTGCCCTAAGGATCCAGACTACGCCCGCATCGATCTCATCGTCGACTCAACAATGGGTGCGGAGGTATGCTACGGATGCGTACTCGGTACCACCAGATTAGCATGGCAAGCAGATGAAGACAAGATCGCTTTCGTGACGCCTATGGGCGCTCATCGCTACACAAGGATGGCGTTGGATCAAGAATGCAGCCCAACCTATTAGCGGGCCATGCATATCGCCACCGCCCCCAAATAGGGCAAAACACGGAGGTGTATGTCGATGATCCGTGGTGAAGTCCAAGAAGGCGGAGGAGTTGATCGGCGACCGGAAGAAACCTTCGCCAACCCGAGGAAGTATCGCATCAAGCTTAATCCAGAGAATGCGTGTTCGCCGTTCCGTCAGGCAAACCGCTGGGATTCCTCGCTCCTGAGGGGGATTGAGGCGAACCTCGACAAGATCGCGATCGAGAACATGAAGCCCCGACGCGACTTGGCAGATGCAATGCTTGGTGGGTCGCTTGACCTCCCCGGGCCGCTTTATAGCTCGCCTGGGATAAAAGTCTCCCACCGCTCAAGCTCCTAAAGAAGACCAACCAGTTCGAGTGGACGGCGGAGGCGCAGGAGGCGCTCGACGGTCAAGAAGTACCTCACCTCCTCACCGTCTTGGTCGCCCCTGCATTCGGGCGAGCCGCCGATCCTCTACGTGGCGGCAAACCCCTGCGGTCGGGCCGCGGTGTTGGTGGCGAAAGAGAAGGCGTTCAGCGCCCATTTACTACGCCAACAAGGTCCTCCACGACTTGAAACAAGGTATTCACAAAGATCGAAGATGCTCTACGCCGTGTTGACGGCGTCCGAAAAGCTACGCCACTAGTTCTAGGGGCGAAGTCACGGTGTTGACCAAGTATCCCTTGCGGAGATCCTCTTCAACCGCGAGGCGACGGGTCGACGCAAGTGGGCCATGGAGCCGACAGATTCGATCTCAAGTTCGCCCCGAACGGCCATCAAAGGACAAGCTCGCGGAGTTCGTCAACAATGGACTCGGCGGACATGAAGCGAAGGCACCCTAGCACCCTCGCGTGGACTCTCTTCTTCGACGACTCATTCCTACCGGAGTGGGCTGGGTGGCGTCGCCCCGGTGTCTCCCATCGGCGATGTCGTCCGGCACACAGTGGTCTTGGACTTCCGCGCCACCAACAACGCCGCGAATATGAAGGATCGCTTTCGCCGCTCGTGGTGGCTTTCACCCTTGGCATCCGTGGCTACAAATAAAAGCGACTCTCCCGGTCATCAACCAGCGAGGAAGGATTTCTCCGCCGATCCCGCCATGGCGGCCTACTGGCGGAGGTGCGCTACCGAGCGGCACTTTGAGGGTTTGGGCTTCGCACGCCCTCGCCGCGACAACTATATGGCGGATTTAACCGTCCCAGATTGCCTCGTCAAGGGCACTGTTCGCCGGGTCTTTGAAGAAAGACTTACGCTGCCGTCCGTCGCAGCCCCAATCTGGCGGGACGACGCTTTCGACGCAGCCCCACCTCTGGAGGAGACGCCACCGATCTCGCCGCAGCCCCGGTTGGAGGGAGGAGGCGAAGAAGCGCCGAGGCGGTTGAGTCGAAAACGCCAAAGCCAAAGCGGAGTACGCCGGCGACAATGTACGTAACGCCGCCACACTCGCTCGAAGGCCGATGGATGGATCCGATCCAGCCTACCGCTGGATGGAGTGATCCCACGGCGACGCGTCGGCCGAGAAGATAGCGCGCAAGGCGCAAGCGCCACGCCAGTAGGTGGGGACCAGACGCTGTGGCGCAAACGGAGTTCTACCGAAGCGCGCCACTCGGGAAGCGGGAGGAAATTCTCTCGAGATCCATGTAGGCATGTCGGGAGCCATTCAGTGAGCCGGGCGTTGGTTGGGAAAGCTTTACGCCACGGCTTTATTGGCCTACCGCCTCCGTGATACCTTCAAGTGGTGAGGAGATGCGGCGTGCCAATTTTATGCTAAGCAGATCCACCGACCGCCCAGCGCCGCAAACCATTCCGCCTCCGCCGCTCGTGGTCTGGGCCGATATTCGGGCCCGTTCGCGGGCGACCGGAGGGTACACACATCCGCTCGCCGCCATCGACAAGTTCACTAAGTGGGTTGAAGCCTCGCCGTCCCGCGATCACATCCGCAGCTGCTATCAAGTTTATGAAGAGCATCTTCGTCGGTTCGTGTCGCCAATGTAATCATCATCGACAACGGCGCCGCTCAAAAGCGCCGATTTCAAGATCGGTGCGAAGAGTTGGGTACCAAGTCGTGCTTCGCCCGCTGCACATCCAAAGAGCAATGGGCAAGTGGAGCGGCGAACGCGAAGTACTCAAAGGGCTCAAGACAAGGGCGCTCGATCGCTCGAGAAGCGTGTGTTACCGGGTCAAGAAGTTCCCTTTGTGTTGTGGACGCCGCGAACAACTTTCAACAGAGCCACCGGCGAGACCCCCTTCTTCCTGGTGTATGGCTCTGAGGCGGTGCTCCCATCAGAGCTCGCCTTTGGGTCCCCAAGGGTGGCGGCGTTCAGCGAAGACAAAGACCCTGACAGGCGTCATGACGAAATGAATCTCTTGGAGAAGATCCGAGACAGGGCGGCGATCCGGCCGCCAAGTACCAAGAAAGGGCGCTGCCGTTATCAAGCAAGGCGGAGTGTGTGAGAACATCTGGCGTTGGGCGACCTGTTCACAGAAATTCAAGCGCAGCGGGCGCAACAAACTATCTCCCCGTGGGAGGGCCCTTCAAGGTGGTCTCGGTCTCCCGCTTGAGCTCGGTCAAGCTCAGATTCGAGGATGGTCGCAATTAGCGAACACTTGATCGTCGAGCACCGAGGAAGTTCTACCCAGAGGTAGCGTTCCTTTTTTTTTTTTTTCCTTTGGAGCCGAGCGGCGAGGTCTTCTTCCTTCACCTTCGCCTCGGGGTGCATTGTACAAAGCCATCTTCAATAAGAGATAAGTTCTGTCTCCTTGTGGGCATTTGTTTTTTTTCGCCTCAAGTCTGTTAGAAAGCATCTCGCTGAAAGTCGGTAGCGAAAAAAGTACTTTAAGGCGATGGCCCTTAGTTGCAAGGATTTAACGCCACGACTTTGCGGTTGGACGAGGCGGCGGACGAAGGCGGGTTCTAGCCGGTGTGTCGGCTCGGTCTCAGGCAATGCGCCAACAATGACACCGCGACTAGACCACTTCAGGAAGCTAAGTGCTCGCCACGCGACGTCTAGGGTCGGTTCGCACAGAGGCCATAAAGGTTGAAGTAACTAGATGCCTAATGAAACAATACCACTCATGCGTAATCGCTCGACCTAAAGCCTTTGGCGGTCAGTGCCCTACCGATCTCGCAAGTTAAAGTTGTGCAAAGTTCAAGTGAGACTCACAACAAAAGAGCAAAAGTTTGTTTGCATTGATAGGCAACGTTTACAAGGCAAAATAGACAGGGGATTTTCGCTACTCCTCCTCGTCTTCGTCTTCCGCTGGAGCGGCGCCGCCCATCATGGATACGTGGCCGGCGGCGGTGTCAACCCGCGCCTGCTCAATCCGGTCCAGAGGGTTCTCCGGCGCCGGCGAACTCTCCGCCATGAAGCAGCCTCCGTCGAAGGAAGGCGGGCGGTGAAATTTGGCGAAGAATGCGCGGAGCGGAGCTCGATGCTTGGCGCCCGCCTGCTCCAAGAAGGACAAACAGGTTCGGTATGCAAAAGCGTAGCATACTAACCCTAACGCGAAATGTGCGAAGCGCAGGAAAGCCAACTGAAGTGGCGCGCTCAAAACGAAAGTTGAAGGGGAGCGCCAAGTCGCTGATTGCGAAGGCGGTGATGGCGCTGTCGCGATCGCCGCCGCCGGGCGACCATCGGGCGCGAGTGGTGCCGGGCAGAAGCACCAACGCGGCGGAGGCGGCCAGCAGCAAGAAGCGCCGCAGCAGAAGCGCCGGCGCAGAAGGAGCGGAAGAAATCGGCGCGAAGGCGCCAGCTCGAAGAGTCGCAGCGCCCTCCGTGGTGGCGGGCGGCGGTAGCAAGCAAGGCCCCCGCTAGAGGGGGCCGGCGGTGGCGGCGGAAGCTCAGGATTGGAGGGGCGAGCCCTCTTTGGACTCGTCGCCCCCTCCTCTTTGTCGTCGTCCACGGCGAGGATGAGGCAGCGCTTCCCGGAAGCGCGGTCGGAGTTGGCCGCCACGGCAGAGGTAGCGGCGGCCGCGGAGGCTTGGGCGGTCGCCGGAGGCGGATCGCGGATCTGTAGTGGCCCCCGTGCCACTTAGATCGCAGGACCAGAGACCTCCATGGAGGGCAGCGCACGCAAGTGTTGGTTGCGCTCCCGTGGATCCCAGTCGCAGAGGGGGAGGATGCCTGCAGGCAGCGAAGTGTCGCTGATTGGTGGGGCGAGAGCCCCCCTTGGCCCCAGAGCACGCCGTCTCAAGACGTTCTCGCGGCCGGGCGAAAGAAGAAAGGAAGCCGTAAGGTCGGCAAACAAAAAGATTCCAACAAAGACAGGAGACCCAAAAGACTAAAAGAGCACTCACCGCCGAGGGCGACGCGGACTCCATCGTTGTCGCCATAGTACATCCAGGCGGGGCGAGTCCTCATGCGGAGCGGGCAGAGTCGGCGCCGCAAAAAATCCGCCGCGACGAGGGTTCCGGTGAGCCCGCGGCGGCGAAGATCGATGATGGGCGCCAGCATCAACCCCAGCTCCGCTGAATCGTCGGGCGAAGCCCCCCAGTTGGCGGTGGGCTCCGCGGGACCCTCAGGAAGAAAAAGATCATCGCAGCCGCTGGAGTCCTCCACGACTGACCATTGTCGGTGCGCGATCCTTCCAGCTGGACTTGGACGCGACAGGATGAAGGCGGCGGTTTCGGAGCGTGAAGTAGCAGCCCCGAAAGCTCAAGACGCGCTGCCTCGCGTGCAAAGACGAAGAGCCGCCAGAGTGGGAGGCTTGGCATCGCCCCCACGAACATCTCGCAGAGGTGGACGAAGATGGCCGCAGAATGATGGAGTTGGGGAAGGTGCACCGTCTGGATCTCGAGAAGGCGAGCACCCCAAGAAAAATTCAGAGTACGGCGGGATGAGCCCCGGCCGCCCATCGAAGGTGATAATCTCCCGTCGCGAGGGTTTCGGCGCCATGGTGCTGTATGAACAAGGCGGCGGTTGGCGGCACGAACACTTGAAGCCGACTCACCGAGTCTTCGTCGGCGGCGGAGGTGGGAAAACCTCGCCCAGCGACGGCGCGCTTCACGGCGATTCTTGCTGCGTTTGGGCGCCATTGAAAGCGTGGAGAAGTTGGCGAAAAGAAAGAAGGCCGTGGTCGCAGCGAAGGAGGCAATTGGCGCTTGTGAAGACTTAGCGTGCGGAAGGATTATCGCAATACCGAGAGAAGTATTTATAGGCGTGGGCGCGAGCACGACGGTTTGATTCCGCTTCACGCGCTGGGCGCCATCATTGCCCAGCGTTTTGGTTTCCCGCGAAAAGCGCGTAGTTCCCAAGGAAGATCGTGGTGCGATGGAAATCGGTGTACGGCCGCCGCGGTGGTGGGTCCCCACGATTCGCCTCCGCCGCACAAGAAACGGAAAAGTGTCTCGCTGTGACGGTTCGCGTATCATGGTGGACCCGGAGCTACTGCGGTGTAATAAATACCGGGTACAAAGAGTTCGAGAAGGCCAAGAGGCCCCACGCGTCAGCGGCGAGCAAGGCCTCCCAATGGCGTGGCGAGCCTCGGGAGGCCAAGAGGCCCCACGCGCAGCGGGCGATCAGCCCAGTGGCGCTGGCGAGCCCTCTCAAGACGAGGCGAGGGCCCCACGCGCCAGCGGGTGCGTGGCGAGCCCCTCTCGAGACGAGGCGAGGGCCCCACGCGCCAGCGGGTGCGCATGCGAGCCCTCCGAGATCGGGCGAAGGCTCCATGCGCCAGCGCGCGCGGCGAGCCCCTCTCAAGGCTGTGCGAGGTCCCACACGCCGTGGGGCCAGCGGCGGAACGCCGCAGAATGAGTCTTCGGACGGCTCCCTCGCCAAGGGCGACAAGCGATTAACGCGACATCACGCCGGATAGACGGTGAAGAAATGATTACGCTTCATGATGACCCTTGCGTGTCCGAGCGGCCGCCATCGGACGAGAAGAATTGACCGGCAGAGAGAAGGTTTGCTTGAGGAGGCCGCCCTGCCGGGAGAGGAGCAGTAGGCCCCACCCGCAGACTCACCGGGTGGATTGCGGGTCGAGGCCACTTATGGCACGCGAGGCGGAGCGCCGCCTTGGCGTAAGCGGCAGACGCGTTGCGTCTCTTCGTCGTGTCGTGTCGATCGAGAGTATCAGATCGCTTACCCTCGGCCTCTCCGCCTTGACCCAAAGCTTGTATAAAAGGAGAGAGAGAGAGGAAGGGGTACGCTGCACAAGCATAGGTTCCGAGCACACGCACTCACAAGCACCTCTGTAAACACATTCCTATTCAACCACAATCGTAAAAGAGCTAAGGCTCAGCAGAGTAGGACTATTACCCGCGAGGGGCCCTGGGTAAATCATGAAGTCGCTCCTTGTTGTGCCCGACGCTCAAATCGAACCGAGCTTGATCGAGTTGGCTAGCAGTCTAAAAATCTGACCAGGGGTGTGATCCACGGTGGTTGAGCGGAGAACACGCCGTCAGTCCTGTGTTCGCCGGACAGATCCACGGAGTCACTTGAGGGCGTTAAAAAAACACTTATTCCTGGTGGTGCCACATACGGTCGTTGGAAAATGGTGAAAGCTAGCTCAGTTAGCCAACCTATCAAGGCGTGCACCTTGTTCGTTCATAGATGGGAAATTTGTTTTTAATGTTAATTTTGTATAGATGGATGGGTTTTCTTTGATGAGACGATTAGACGGCCAATGTTTTTTCGGCGATGTGGCGCATTTGTGGTAGCGCCCCATGCATGCAGGCACCATAGGCCGGCTATGTGGACGCATTGCGAGCCGGCCTGTCAGGGCATTGTAGCATTAGTAGATTTGTACTTTTGCTTCCTAACCGAGTAAATTTCACGAGCGGTCCTTAAACTTGTCCCGAGTTCTCATCTAGGTCCCGGTACTCTCGAAATGCACTTCTGGCTCCATGAACTCGCATGAGAGTTTCATATAAGTCCAAAAGCCTCTCCAAAATCATAAATTTATTTTTAAAAGAATAAAAATGTATATAAATTATAAAAAATCTAGAAAATCATAAAAAAATTCCAAAAAAATCATAAAAAATTATAGAAATTTATAAAATCATTAAATATTATAAAAAAATCATAAAAAATTGAAATTTTCATTTAAAAAAATGGAAAAACATGTAAGACACAAATTTGTGTGTCAACTAGCCGACATTTGTGTCGGTTGTGTGGGCTTGAGAAGCTTGCCATGGCATGTGGGAGCCTAGAGTGTTGGATTCTATGAATTTTTATGATTTTTTAGGAATTTTTTATGATTTTCTGGAATTTGTTTTATGATGTTCTAGATTTTTTATAATTTTCTATACATTTTTGTTCTTTTTAAAATAAATTTATGATTTTGAAGAGGCTTTTGGACCTATATGAAAATCCCATGCAAGTTCAGGGAGCCAGAAGTGCAATTTTGGACCTATATGAAACTCTCATGCAAGTTCAGAGAGCCAGAAGTGCATTTTGAGAGTACCGGGACCTAGATGAGAACTCGGAACAAGTTTAAGGACCGCTGGTGAAATTTACTCTTCCTAACCTATCCAAATGGCCAAGCTAGTTTTTTTCGAAAAAAATACGAGTTCAAACGTATCATACAAAATTGCAAGGAGTGTTTATTCCAGAATGAAACATTTAGCGCCTACTTTGGCTACAATGAAATGCGTTAGACTAAAACATTTGTTTTGAAAGATTAAGGACTAATAACTATCGGAAACACTTGTGTTCGGCCGTCCGGCCGTCCGGACGTGTGCAAGGCAGTGGGCCTTTAGCCCAAGGCCGGCCCATGCATGCGAGCTCACGGGAAAATCAGCATGCGCAGGGCAATAAAAAACGATGATGTAAACTGACGTCAGCAGATTCCGTTTTTTGTATTCTTCTTTCGGTGACCATAATTTTTGACTGGGTGCTCTAATCCAAAAACCGTTTGCATCAACGTGTTCCTCGTATTTTTACGAACAAAACAAGATGTTTGTTGCCATATAAATCTTCAAACTTACTTGACGAAACTTGGGGTTTGCCTACTGAAACTTGGGTTTGCCTACTGAAACTTGGATTTTCATATTCGTAAAACTCGCCAAACTGTCAAGTTTCATCAGGTTTAATGCAATTTCATCAAGTTTTAACAAGTTTTATTCAAGTTTCTTCAAGTTTCATCAGGCCAATCCAAGTTTCATCAAGTTTCAGTAGGTTTCATTCAAGTTTCATTAGGTTACATCGAAGTTTCATCTAAGTTTCATCAGCTGAAAGTACACAGCCAAGTTTCATTAGCACACGGACAAGTTTCGCTAGTATAAATGTAAGTTTCATAAGTGTCTTCTCCTAGTTTCATATAAAAAAATTTTAAAAAGTGAAAAATCAAAAAATTTAAAAAGTATTTAAAATGGGTTGCTCTTGATTTTAGAAGAATTATGAAATTTATTCCACGCATTTTGAACACTGTTTGAATTTTATACAAAAATCAGAAGTTTAATTGGAAATTTGATCTAACGCACTGCTTTATCTAGTCACTGGAACGCTGGGACGTGGGCGCACGGCTTCGCGTAGGATTGGCGCGGTGACGTTCATCCGACGGCGCAGGCAGGTCCGAACGGAGCGCCAGGAGTCAGACGTCCGACGCCTGGCGCTCGCCAATAACTATATATTCACTCCATCTGCAAACAATTATTCATTTATACTGAATTTTCTTTTGGTGCAAATCATAGGCATCAAATTAAAGCTAGCAATTTACACCAGGATTTTCTTAGGCATCTCATTAAAATCTACTCCTAATTTATACATTGACTATCTAGATATCAGTGTTCAATTACTCCCAAAAGATCGAATTCTTTGCCATCTATAAATACGGAAGATGGAGAAGCAGACGGCACTAGCAAACACCCTAGACCCCTGAAGAAAGACAAAGGGCGAGATACCCACACCACACACACACACACGGCAAAGCGCGACATGGAGAACGGCGGCGCCATGGCACCCGTCCTCCTCCTCCTCCTCCTCCTCCTCGGAAGCTTTGTCGTTGTGGCACAATGTAAGCAGATATATGAACAATGCTCATTGTTTGTAATATATACAAGCTGATTCCGATCCACGGCGCGTCTCAATTCCCTAAATCACGCAGAGCACTCGTCGAATTCGTTCGTGAATCCATAGTTTGAATTAGCACTCATGCTGATCTGGGATGAATGGTTTGGTCGCGCGCAGGCGCAGGTGGGGGGAGGACGCCGCACGGCGTGGAGGCGGCGGCCGCGAGCTGCTACCCCGCGAGCCGCCCGGGCGACTGCGATCCGGCGTCGCAGAGCTGCCCGAGGGCGTGCTACCCGGCGGCCACCACGGCCGACTGCTCCGGCCTTGGGAAGCCCGCCGGATGCTACCAGTGCGGCCTGCCGGGCATGGTGGACTGCTACTACCGCACCGCCGACGAGTGCCGCAAGTACTGCGTGACTTCGTGATCCCTTGGTGTGGCGGCTACATATATATTTGACCTGGGAGGATGATGGCTGATGTGCTATGTTGTTGAGCAACTTTGTTATTATCGCAGTACGTAGTACTGCTGAATAAAGCTAAACAAAAAAAAATGAGGGATCTACGTATATCTATATATACCTAGTTAAAACTTGTTAAAAACATCCCGGCTCTGATTGGTTCACATTGCTGCTCTTTCGGACGAACGTGCTCCCATCTTCCTGGTCTCCACGCCAGCCCGAAAATCTAGTAGCGAGCCGTGCCGCCTTTAATTCCCAGAGCTGTTGTCCTGTTGATCACACACACAGAGCAGATCTGGCCGTCAAAAGAAATGCATAAGCATTTGCAAAAAAAAACCTTATATAATTTTGAGTTGAATATTAAGAGCTATTTGACTCTCGCTTACGTGCTTTTTTTTTTACACCATTGTATTTTCCTGTTCTCGACCCGCTCTCCTTTTCCGAAGCCGAACCATAGGTCTAGCACATATCTTCCTCTCACCTTCGCATTGCACCTAGCAAGCCCGCAGTGGTAGACACGCTAACCCTAGCCATCGGCCTCCTTGTCTCTCCATCCATGGCGCGGCCTCCCTCATCTCCACGCAAGGCGACGCCACACCGTGGGCCATTGCGCCGTCTTCTGGCCTATCCTCCCATTCGTCTCTTCACTGGCCTCTAGGTACTTTGCCTCCCCTTCATCTCCTGGCGACCATGCTCCTTTTCCTTCCTCTCTTTAGACCGCTCCCCCTTCATCTTCGGCCACGGCGTCACCACCACGTGGTCGTCGCTCCCCTCCCCCAATCTACCCTCCCCTTCATCTCTCTATTTCCATCTCTCCCTTCCTCTAGCCTTGCCCTTGCTCCAACATTGCCTTACTGGTTCCCACTGCCATGCCATCTTTGTGCCCCCCTTCCATTTTGCTTCACAGGTTCCCACTGCCATCCTCTCACACAGCCTGACGGTAGGTTGAATGAAAAGGATGAGCACAATGTTAAAGCACTCAGATGAGCTTGTCATCAACACGGGGAGATCTAGATAGTGCAAGTAGGAGCTAGATTTCACTACAATTGTATATCAATGAGAGAGGAGAGTATGTGATGTGCATGATTAGTCGTCATCTAAATGATTGATTTTGTCATAAGTCCGCAGCTAAATAATGTTAGGCATGATTACCAACCAAATGCACCGTTGAGTAAAGACAAGGTACCCCTTGCAAAAAAAAATTTTGCTTACAAAATTAAATAAAAAATTTATTTTAAAACATAGAATTGTTTGTGATTCTTTTAGCTGTATAACATTTCGGTGTTGCTATATTGGATTCTTGAAATCTTTGTGTTCCAAACGATGTTAACAAACAGAGTAGTATATCCAACAAACTACAAACTGCTGTTTCCCTTGTTTTTCGGCCCTCGACGAATTTATCCTTTATTTACTAGTCAAACACGGATGCGCAAATCGTCTTCCTCCGATCGAATCTCCCAGTTCCAGAGGCCAGAACGGCGGAACCCAAATACCCAACCAACCCCTCCAAGATGGCCGCCTCCCTCCTACCGCTGCTGCCCCTCCTCCTCCTCGCCGCCGCCGTCGCACCGGCCCCCTCCTCCGCGCGCCACGTCGTCACTTTCGCCTCCAGCCGCGGTGTCGTCCCCTCCTCCCTCGCCTGGGACCCCACGGCGCACCACTTCGTCGTGGCCGGCGGCGGCGACGCCGTCCTATCCGTCTCCGACGCTGGCGTCACCGATTCGATCGCGTATGCTGGTGCCTCCGCCGTTGCCGTCGACCACCGTCGCCGCCGCCTCCTAGTGGCTTCCGCGGGTGTCGTCTCCGTCTTCGACCTGCGGTCCCCCCGCCCCCACCGCCTACTCTTCTCCACCCCGCTCCCCGACCTCGCCCCTCCCGGCGGCGTCGCGGTGGACCCGCACACCGGCGCGGCCTTCTTCACCGTTGGCGCCCGAATCTACAAGCTATCCGCCGTCGGCGACCTCGCCGCGCTCCCCTCCTCGCCAGCGTACGGCGCCGAGCCCCTGTCTGCCCTCCTCGCGCACGTGAGCCACGGGTTCCTGCTCGTGGGTGAGCCCAGCACTGGGCGCCTCCTCCGCGTCGACATGGAGGATGGCGCAGCGAGAACCGTGTCCGACGCCTTCACACCTCCCACGCCAGTGGCCGTGGCGGTGCGGAGCGACGGGGCGGTGGCGGTGGGCGGGCCCGCGAAGCTGCAGCTCATGGTGAGCAACGATGGGTGGGCGTCGTGCGCCGAGCGGGACGAGGCGGCGCTGGACGGCACCCTGGCGGCGGTGGCCGTGCGGGAGCGGAAGCGGGTGTTCGCGCTGGTGGAGGCGGAGGTGGAAGGCAGGAGAGTGTGGCAGATCGAGGAGGTGGCATGGACGAAGGAGGGGGAGGGGGAGATGGTGGTGGGGTTTATCTTCGTCGGCGCCGCCCTCGCCATCTTCATGTTCTGGAGGTTCCAGATGCGGCAGCTCGCCGGCAACATGAATAAGAAGATCAGATAGATAGTAACACTGCAATGCTCTCATCGTCTCAAACTACTGTAAAATTTGGGTCCTGATCTGCGTTAGTTGTTACACGTAGAGATACTTGTGGATTGGAGATGTTGACTCGTGGTCTTGATTTCGTGATCTTACATGGAATTGGGGTTTGTGATAGGTAGTTTTGTGATCAACATAGGGACGATGGATGCGAAGTGCAGCTGATGAGCAGATTGGATCGTGAATGGCAGAATAGCTTGCAAACCCATGCCATGTTGACGATTTTTGCGTCAGTTTTGAGATTTTCTGCAGTTTATGTGCTTGTTCGATCGTCAGTTTTGAGATTTTCTGCTGTTTTTGTTCGATCCATTTGGATCGGCGAAGTGCAATTTGTGCCCATCATATTGTGAATTTTCAACGGATGTTCTGAACCAAGAGAGCGCAAGAGTTTGGTAAGTAGTTCGGATCGCGTTTGTTTTTTGGTAATCTTGGATCTGATAAATGCTCGCAAATCTATATCTATATCTATACTTACTACTTTAAAAAGCATCAGTAGGGGTGTTGATACAAGCAATCAAGGTCGTCCTCTCCTCATCCAACGGCTCAATTTCACCAAATCTTATGCGCACCCCTGATTTTAACATAGGCGCTGTCCTATTTGCGCATCTATGCCCGTTGATAGTCCATCCGACGGCTAATTTCAAATACGTATGTCTCTCTCTCCATCATTATTTACATTAAATATATTTCCAAATCAACCCGTCATCATTATTTCCAAATCTCTCCATCATCCATTTACATTATTTACACGGATTTGAAAATAGCATTAATGTAATTAAAAATGGAGAGGGAGATCAGCAGGCATTCAAAAGATATCAATGTAATTAATGAAATTAATGATGGAAATCCGTGTCGTTCCCTCCTCATCCTTGCCCCATTGCTTCCTCCACTCCTCAATCCTTCCTCGACATTCAACCGAGCTCGATGCTGCCCAATTCTTCGCAGTCATCTCTGCAAGCAGCGCAACGTAGGTAATCTCTCTCTATAGTTAATCTAATCAGTTCGTTCTGTTTTGTTTTTAGTGTTTTCGCGCAGCTGCGCCTCAAAGTAAAATGGTATCAATCTGTTCAGTGTTCTATAGGACTTACATTGCCGCCGCCTAATCGCGTTTATTCATTGCTTGATAAATGCCAAATATTCATTATGGGTAATTGAGTTTTTATATCCCTACATATATATACTTTCACCGTTAGTCAATCCCATTCTTGATTGTTGTTTAATGGGCCATTGAATGGATTAATTATGCATTACAATAGTGTTTTACAAATACATTAAAAAATTTGCAACATCCTAATTCGCGCCAGGATTCCTCATCATCCAGCACTATAAAAGTATGGCATTGCGCTAGCTAGACACAGCCACACAATTTTCTTCTTGAGTGTAACCAGTGACCAGTGAAATAGGCTTTAGCATTCTGAAATATCTGCCCACAGCTCTCTGATGCCGTGCCCGTGCTAGGAGATGACCAGACCTTCGGTGAATCTATCTTTTTCTTCTCCAACTGCACAATTTCACTCCATTTTCATTTTCATTATTCTTCTACCAATACGAATGGTAATCATGTCGCAGAAGTGGTCAGGGTGGTGGTCAACGTGGGAGCACCTGATGATCTCCTTGTTGTACGTGAGATCGTTGTTCTCACGGGAAGGTATGCATATGTTTTTAGCTGTGTGTTCATTTGACCGAAATGAACATGACAAGTGGTTTCATTATAAAGTTTACTTTGATTGTCTTACATGACAGTGGTATAATCTTTCTTGAACTTGGAGCCCATCTTTTCAAGAGCATGGGGAGCTGGTGAAAGCCAAACAAAACAACTCCATCATTGTTGCATCGAACCTTAAGTTTTCCACATCTGGTAAGTTTATCTATATACGTATCAGATCCTATATTTGTTCACTCGGTTGGAACTGTTGGGATTGAGGGTGTTAGCTGGGTTTAAAAGCAAGAATTTCAATGGGTCGGCTCCTTCAAATTTGGGTGTCTGGGTTTATTGGTTTAATAGGTTGCAAAAGAGTTTGGGTTGGGTATTGTTTGTTTGGCAGCTTGATAGCAAATTGTTCGGGCATGTTTCGTTCACGAGTAAGATTGCCATGCATAATTCTATTTTCATCATTGTCTAGTCTGTGTAATTCAAGTTTTTATTGGGTTATTTCAAATTATATCTCCTATCTTTTTCTTACTGCTACTGCTATGAGGTATTTGTTTTATAGTTGCCACTCATCTAGCTTGACTAGCATGGATACGATTAGATCCTATTTCGTTCATGACCACAACTAGCATCAGGAATGGCAAAAAAACTTTTGGTAGTGTTTGGTTGCTAAGATAAAACTCAGAAAAGTGATCTATTACATGTTGATTACATGTTTATCTATACATGTTGCCATGTGTTGTTCCATGCAGTGCCTCCGCGTTTCATTGATTGCAATGAAACATCCTTGTCTTTTATTCATGAACCCCATCTCCACGGGCTCAGATCCTTGGAAGGTGAGTAACAGCATTCCTGTACATTTAACAATCTTTCCAAATGGCTAGATCTCTGATTATGGGATTGAATGATCGAATTATTATCATTCCTATTATCACAGGTATCCGTCAGTCACTCAATGACACCCAATCTATACATGTCAGGGACGACATCAAGAACGTGATTTCTTACAGGGCTAAGCATGGGCCGCTCACCCCTGAAAGAGCAAAACTTAAGGATGAGGTGGAAGCCCAGATGTATGACATGTCAATTAACAATGCAACGGATGTGGAGGTCAAAGTGACGTGTACGCCTTCCCCTCCGGCTAGGGCATCTGATTGTGCCGGACTGAACGCATCATCTTCTTCAGAAAAGGTGCAGTCTGCTCCACCGGCAGTTCGCGGCAAAAAACCACGCTCTGTTTTCATTGATCTCGATGTTGAAATTATAGATCTTGATTAGGAAATGGTCCATTCCTCAAAATAAATATTAGGATATGGTCCAAATATTTGATGTATCGGCGCTGTGCCGTAAGGAAATATCTTATTTCCTTACAGTTTCGTTTTTATTTTTTCCAAATTCAGAATGCTCATTGCTTCCTAAATAAAAAGGGCCATATCGTTTTCTATTTGTCAATGATTCCATTGAAATGATTTTACAATCCCAGCATGCTTATCCTATGAGTATATGTCTTTTCATGTAGTTATGAAAAAAAATTATCTAATTAAGCCAAGCCATTTTAAAGAGCATTATGTAGATATGCATATAACAAGCATGTGCATTGCATGAATATATTAATAGTAACAACCAAATTATTATGAATTGCAAGTTTTTTATACAATTAAGTATAACTTACGTTGGGTCAACCCAGTATCTTCAGAAATGAATTACCTCGATTAACTTCAGTTCAATCTAAAATATTAAATTCTAATAATTTTGCATTATGATTTATCAATCCAATACGTTTAATCATAAATTATGACGGACATTAATTTGTCTGAAAAAATAATATTCTTCCTAATTAACTATGATTCGCATTGGGTCAATACAATATTTTTCGCAATTAATTTCTGTGATTCTGGGCCATCTAAATACATCCAAATTATTATTACGTTTAATTAGCATTGATCCATGTCATTTAATTCGATTAAAAATATAACCATCTCCACAAGAAAAAATAACCTATATACTCTAGACATTCTTTTGCAACTACGTGTCACACAAACTACCGATGGCGGCGAAGTCATTCCTTGATGCAGTGATTGCGTCAGGAACCAAGGAATCATCTGGTTCTTAATCTTCACACTATTTTTCATATTTTTCTATTTAACATTCGTATCATCGTCATGTCATTTGTCTAATTTATATGATGTCAAAGGGTCATTCATGTATCCGAGAATTGGATATTTATATTTTATTTTAAAGTACAATCTGAATCATGTGTCTTTAAAAGTTTCATAGTCTTGGGGTTCTTCTATATCACGATGCATCAATATATGACTTACGCTAGGTTTAGCACTGTTGAAGAACGCCTGGTATTTTTCCGATGCTTCCTATGCGTGTTTTCTCATAAATGGTACCTTTGGAGGTACTATCCGACGTGCGTTGCATGTGCCTTCTTTCTAGTTGCTAAAAAGAAAAGGTAAATTGCATGCATGTCATGAGCGAGTTGCTCTTCAAAGAAAATATTTAAAGAATTGACTTCCTCACAGGCAACTAGGTCCCAATAGAGTTGCCTAGGCGATTATTGGATTGAGATCCAACAGCCGGATCTATCCTCTCTTTTCTTCCCACTCCCTCTCTCTCCCTAAGTCCCTATGTCTCTCTCCCACGTCACATTCTCTTCCCCCACGCGTGCGCCTTTCTCCTCCGCCCCTGCCGTCGCCGGCCGCTCCGTCCCCAACTCCCACCACCGTGCCGCCTCATCCACCCTAACCTGACCGGCGCCGCTGCTCCGCACGCCTTTGACCACTGCCTTGGTCGGTGGCGCCCTTGCCACGGCCACTCCACCTCCTACCCACCCACCCACCACCCGACAGCCCCACCCACCCTAACCACAACGACGTGACCCCGAGATCCGCCCGCCATTGACTGTCCCGGACACCGTCTTCCCCCACTAATGGCTCCGACGGCGGCGGCGCCGTCCTCACGAACCCACCCAACTGCTGGGTCGACACCTCCCCCACTAATGGCTACGACGGCGGCGGTGCCGCCCTCACAAACCCACCCAACTGCCGGGTCAACACCTCCCTCTGACCCTCAATCTAAGCCCCGCCGGGGAGCACTGGGGACCCCGAACCCCCAAACCCTAATCCCTAACCTGGGTGGCGCTGGCGACCGGAGACGAGGAAGATGGCAGCGGAGCTGCAGGACATGAAGAAGACGATGGTCCACATGTACATGTGATCTCCCTCCCTCTCTCATCCCCCTCCAAATAGCCTGCAATGGAGAAGACTGGGGTAGTCGTCTGGGCCGATGAACTACCGCTCAGGCGACTACCGGGGTACAAAGCCTCAATTTTTTTATAAATATGCTATTACGGGCATTACTAGATAATTTTAGATCAAAATACACTTCCTCCCTTCTTTCCTCCCACCTATCTCTTCTCCCTATCGGTCGGTGTCCTTTGTCCTCCCCTCTATCGGCCGCTCCTATCACCAATGTTGCCCCTCCTCTTTCTCTTATCCCCACCGCCCGATGTCCTCTCTCCTCCCTTTCCTCCACCAGTTGGCCCTTTTCTCTCCTCAAGATTCATTGGTGGTCCCTTCAACTGTTTGCTTTAAATACAATGAACGAGAAACGTATGCCTTGGCCGCAAGTCTCTTCAGCAGTTTTGTTGTTTTCTGAGAGAGACGGTCGTTGGTTTGGCTTAGAGCATCCCTAGCAGTAGCTGCATCGCAGCCTACGTCAACTTGTGAATTACTGTAGCACAACGCAGGCATAGCGGGAAATCCAAATCGCAGGTACAACACAGTGTCCCCCGCGCTGCGCGCTGCGCGCTGCGCTAATCAACGCGCTACAGTTTTTTGTAGGCCGTTGATAGCGGGTCTGCAGTTCATGCTCTTAAGCTCTGTCTTCATTGGTGGCCCCTTCGGTTGTTTGGATAGATTTTTTTCACCATTCACTTTAGAAAATGATTTTTAAAATTTTTAGAAACAGTTTCTCTCGTCGAAGGATAACGTTGAAGATAATAGAAAATAAAAGGAATAAATATGAGAAAGAGAATGGAATGAAAAAAATGATCGCAGATAGTCTATGAACATGTTCCGTCGGCCCGTGTACCCTACCGCTGAGACACAGGACTACAGGAGCTTTCAAGTTCCAACACCAGCAAAAAGGTGACCAACATTATCCATAGCCAGCTTCCTCAGCGAAGTGGTCAGCGTCGTGGACGCCTGCAGCGCCTGCGTATCACACAAGGCAGCACACGGCGGCGGGCGATCCTAACGAGGGAGCAATGCAAGCCGCTGGAGACTGGAGTTGGCGGACGCCATCCATTGCAACAGCCTCAACCGGCGGATCACGCAGCCCCTCCGCCCCTGTGCCACGGCCAGCCCTGGGCGCTGAAGCCGGCCATGACATTCTGCCGGTTGTCGGAGGAAAAAGAAATCAAAAAATTATATTAAATTTGCACGCCTTTTATCTAGGCGAAATATGTGGTGCAAACCATTGTTTTCGTGCAAACCCCGTGAAAACCATATATAAAAGTTTTGTAAATTCGTGAAAAAATTACTGGAGATAGGTATGTGCACGAACTACATGACCACCAAATCTCAAGTCTAAACTCAACATCGTTTGGGAGAAACAAAAAAAACACTTGAGATTTGGTGGTCATGTAGTTCGTGCACATACCTATCTCCAGTAATTTTTTCACGAATTTACAAAACTTTTATATATGGTTTTCACGGAGTTTGCACCAAAACAGTGGTTTGCACCACATATTTTGCCTTTTATCTATTATTTGATCGTTTAAGTATGGCAGTGGACCAAGATGTCATGGTTGAAATACAAATTTTAAAATGCGCGTGGTCCGCGCTCGTTCGACGATCATGTCTAGCGTTCGATGTATACACATGCATGTGTTACTAGTTTACTATTTCCGTGGCCTCCGTGAAGTCAACTCATCATGGCTACAGTTTCTTCACAATGACGGCGAAGAATTTTCAAAACAATGACGGCGAATAATTCACAGTAGTGCTGCTTCGCGCGGTAGTGTTGGCGTTCAAGTGCTGAGAAAAACATTTCGCGAAGCAAGCAGCAATACGGTGAGTCAAAATAAAAGATGATCTTTCTGTGTTCTATCTGAACACCGAACTCCGGACGCTAGTCTTCTAGGCTCGGCTGAAGCACGAGAGCCAATTTCACCCAAATTTCGGCCGTCATCGTTCGGTTCGGTAAAAGGAATTATCAATCTAAAAATCCGGCTGAATTCATGTTTTCAAAAAAAAAAAGATGAACATTTGGCAATAGATTGAATTTTCGGTTTAAACATAAATTTTGCCAGTATCAAGCTATACAACTCTGCACATTCAAATGCTGACAAAAATTATTCTCCAGCCATTCACGTGCCACCTCCAGGCTTCAGATGCTTATATCAGGGTACGAAAATTCTCTGCATATATAATAGAAGTAACCACTGACATATGTAGGGTTTCATTCAACAATGTAAACGGGCACCATCATGATTCTTTGGGGGAAAAAAAGCCATCTGTACTAACAATAAGCTAATCGTAGTGTTTCCTAACCTAAAATCCAGGATCTATCATCTATGTATGCATTCAACCCTGCCATCCATTATCCTGTAACAACTAAATTCAGCATTCCAGCAACAAGATAAACTCTTCCGTACTGTGTACTAGTACATTCCAGTTGTACTGATGGCATCTTATGGACTAGTAGAAAACCTCTCAACTGAAACACATTCTGCGCTTAACCACTTCCATCAAGCTGACCATGGGATAGAAGGTGTGCCATGTATTGCTGAAAACAAAAGTGAATGTGGATATAAAGTTCGCAAATTATGCAGATGAAAAACAATCCAAAACAAACAAAAAACCATAGCAAATTTGCAAGTGTTATGCAAACATAACATGAAGTAGGAAAGTACGTGTGTGACAACTTACAGCATGGTAAGCATATGGTGGTTTGCCTTGCCGGTCAAAATGTTTCGCCATGATGGAAAATTCTATTGGACCCCAGTCATCTATTTCAAAACAATTACCTAATGCAGCCTTGTAAAGCTGCAAAACAGAATAACAAATGTCACTTTTTTTACATCCACATACTGCTAAGATTAGAAACAAATGGTCATAGATTAATCAAAGGACATATTTCCAGTTTCCATACCTTTGCGGTGTCAGTTAGAAGCTCAGTACTAGCAGGATAGGAGGCGTAATACTGATCGGCCCTTGAAATGCCAGCCCTTGTCCTGCAATAAGCTCGTAAAGAAAATATTTACAGGTAAGAACAAAGAACTGAGAAGATTCTGCAAATACGTAAAGAGCAATTCAGCAGTGACATACGTATTGCTTGTATAAGCATAGGTAATGAAAGTAGTAAAGCAGTAGAATCCAGCATAGGACACCATACGTCGAAACTTCTGGATTTTTAAGATCTCCTTGCACTGATAAAAAATATCCATCCCACAGCAGCTTACTGTAAGTGTTAAAAAAAATCAGTTAAGGTAAATGCAGTTCTCCATGGTACCTACCTAATAAAAGACCACACCTCGTAAAAGTAATAAAAGTTCAGTATCTAAGATTGCTTCAGAAACTCGCAAATTCCAAGGTGATAATCAACTGGCAAAAAAGCAAACTAGGAAAGCCAAAACCATTTGGTTCTCTATAACACTTGACAGATAAAAGTATAAACAAGTAAACAACAATACTAGTTTAGGCTTTCTAACAAGATTGAACCATACTGCATCCGCATGAAAAACAATACCCAACGACCATGTATAAAGGAGCATGCCTATGATTGCCATTACGGAGAATAAAAGATAATTATATTAGAGGTTGCATATTGGTATTAACAAAATTGTATTTTTATTTAATCCATATTCCCAAAGGGAAACAGGGGGAAAAGTACAAAACAGGGCACGTGGACCAAGATTAATAGATGATAAACAAGTCATACGCACATGCAAAATTGGGAATCCCAAATTTAAAATAAAAAGTGGGAATTGACAAATTGAGCGAGGCTTCAAGTACAGAACTACTAACCGTATATCTCACAAATGTATCAGATTCTGCCTTGCACAGTTAATCAATCCATGAATCAGGCGAGAATGAAGCAATTCAAAAATAGCAATCAATTCACAAAACTTTAACTTCCATGGATTACATCACTTTGTAAAGAATTCTCTTGTGAACATAAAACTGATGCACCGATACGGATACACCAATATTACATTGGCACCGTGATACGGGGATTTGCCATTTTTCAAAAAAAAAACATGATATGGCAATATGGCTATACCTATATAAATTTAAATAATACTGAAATGTTTTATTTTCTATTTTCTATGTGGTATTTTTTATTTTGTATTTTCTATGAGTTTACCAAGGAACAGAGGTCGAATGACTCACTTAGCATAAATACTCAGTCTCAGATCAAAAAATAATCTCATATTGGGGAGGAATCTAGCACACTGGCACTAAGCAGTAAGCGAGTAAGGAGAAGGGGAGGGGTCAAGAAGTGAAGCACACATCGCCAAAGAAGTGTCGGATCATGACAAGGACACGGGAGTAGAACGGCAACGCCACTACTTCAGGGCTCTAGACAGCAAACCTTGGAAGGCAGATGGAAGTAAGTGGCAAAGGGGGATGGAGGCAGGAGGAATATCTGGTTTCTGTAGAGCACTGGCTCGCTGCCGGTCCAGTCACTGTCATAAAGAGGGGGGCAAACTGTGGCAGCACCGCTGGGTTGTTGGTGAAAGCAGGAGGATAGGGCTAGGGTCACTGGATGGGTGCATAATCTGCAGAGCTGCAAGCAACTAGTGGTGAAAATGGGTCAGACATGGTTGGGTCGTAGGTCATCCTATATCCTACCCTTAACTAATTTTTTCTGGATCCGGCTAAAGGTAGCAAGAAACCGGGTAGAATATGGATACGAATACTGAAATTATGAATTATGAACGGGTAGAAAACAATATCGGATATTATACGAACGGGTACAACACGGATAACGGGTACTTAGTCGGATAGCGCATGAATTTATCATGACCAAGAAATGACATATTTGGCACATTGGTTTGTTAACAAAACTTAATCATGGCCAAATATTGCATGTAAATACATTATCACAATTAAAAAAGAACTTAATCATGACCAAGAATTGGCGCACTTCTTTTTTAACATAACCTAATCATGACCAAGTATTGCATTTAGATACATTACCAGTTTATCACTAATATTCAGAAGGTGCACAGATGGAACTTACAAACAACATCGGAGTTCTTAACGATACTGTTGACATACCTCGTCTTTCTGTTGCTAATTTCGAATTCCAATAGCTGCACCAAGATCATCACTAGTCATTTATATTGAAAAAGGAAACAAAGCGTAGATTAGGATACTTACTAAACAAAGTATCGAGCAATCGATGTGTAAAAAGAATCGACTTGATTTTAGAAATCAGAGAGACCTAAATACCAGATTCTAGCATCGGATTTCACTTTTCATGTTCACAGATTGGCGCCGCGGTGGGGGTGGGGGCGAGGCGGGATAGGGCAGCAGTCAGTGGAGACTGGAGAGGGCGGCGCCGCGGTGGAATGGAGAGGGAGACGGGTCGGCGGGGAGGGCGTCGGGCAGACGGCGTAGCGGTGGGCGGCGGCGGAGACGGAGGTGGGGCTGGGCGGGGCGGGGGCGGGGGCAAAGAGGGAGGTGGGGCGAGGCTGGGCGGCGGTGGAGAGGGCTGCGCACCTGCGCAGTGCCGGCGGGCCGGCGGAGGCGTGGAGTTGGGATGGAGAGCGGCCGAGTGGAGGGACGGGGGAGTGGGGACAGTGGGGTCTCGGTCACCTCCGCGGAGTCCGGAGTCCAGAAACTAGAGGAAACTGTCCATGAGAGCACGGCGGACCCATGACCATGAGGCAGAGCTCTCATAGATCTGGGAAGCTGTGATAACAAGGTACCGAGGGTATTAGTCATTTTAAATTTATTTTAAATTAAAATTTTAAAAATTTTATGAATGTAAAACTTTTAAACTATTTAGCTGGATAACATAAAAATCGTACAGATAGATTTTTTTTGAAAAAAACTCCCATAATAATACAATTTTTAATGTATTATTGTCGGCGTATTTCAGCTGATAGGTTTTTTGAGACCTAATCCGGTTGTTCGGCAGTGGGGGTGTGCGTAGCTAGCTCACTCCTCTCTTCTCGCTTCGGCGCAAGAACACAAGAACAAACACCAGGTTTTATCCAGGTTCAGGCCCCTGGATCGGGTAACAGCCCTAATCCCGCTCAAGTTTATTGCGATGTGTGAACTGGATATTTTTTGGGGTCTGATCTCCGAAAAATCCATCAATCTTATAGACGCACCACCACCCCCTATATACTTGGGCTGACGAGGGGTACAAAGTACTGAACAGTGTGCATTAAATGATCCTGCCACTATAGCCATCATTCATCCGGTCCTTTTTAGTATATTTGCCGCCATCTTTCTTACCCCTACTCTGACAACGGGACAGGTTGCATAGGACAGAGCGGCTCGCCTGCCCTGAGCGCCTCTCTACCATGCCGCAGCTGGTGTGAATGGGACGGCTACGGGGATGGCCATAATGTAGCTGACATCACTAGCGGGGCGGGGGCAATCATGCCGTCAGACCTCCACCCACTCTGCCAGACCGGTTTTGTCACATTGAATGATCCTGATTCGGTGTATCCCGAAGAAATTCTTAGCAAGGAAACTTCCTTACACCTTCGTCTTGTATTCCTGACACTGGGGGTCCGCACATCCTCTGCTGCCCAAGCGTGCACGCCCATCCGCCTTCTCGCCGGGCGCCACGGGTCTTGGTCGCCCAGTGCCTGGGGCCTGGTCGCCTGCTTGTGCGCCGGACCGCCATGTGTCCTGGTCGCCCGGCGCCTAGGGCCTAGTCGCCCGCCTGTGTGCCGGACTGCCACGTGGCCGAGAGAAACAGCTTGAACTTTACTTTATTTGGGACCAAACCTTGATTCGCTTGGGCCTAATGTTGCTGAGTATGGGACGCTCCCCTACTGGATTCTGGTCCCACATGGCAACGGAGCGGGAGCACACCCTGGTGTAGAATACACCAACAATTATAAATAAATATTTTTTAATAAATGTCAAAGTTATACTTTGGAGACCATGCCACTATTATTTTATAATGGAGGGAGTACTTGTTTATTTAGAATGTGTTTGGCTGTCAGCCAGGTCAAACAAAGCCTACCCGAGCCAGCATCACCACGGCCGGGCTCCAATGATGTAGGGTGTGGTGTTTTGTTGCACTGCGCCATGCGAGCCAGGTCGGCGTGAGCTTGCATTTGGTTGTCCGCACGCTTTCCTACCCTTGCTTTCTTTGCAAGCACCGATGACTTTTCCCCAAGCTCCGTTGCACGAATCTAGCATTGTCGTCCTCTTCCACGCACCAATCAGACTTCCCCAACCTTCGTCACCACCGATCCGGCCTACTCGACCCTCACCATCATGAAAATCAGCCTCCTCAACCTCCACTGCCATGCCACCGGATCGGCCCCCCTAATCTCTGCTGACTACTGCCACCGAATCCAGCCTCCCCAACCTCCATCGCCACCGGACCCGACCTCCACGATGTCCGTCCCCATTTGGACCGTCGTCGTCGGCGATGCTACTACAAGGATTTGTCTGTCATTGACGGTGCTGCACAGATTCATCCTCGTCGTCGAAGCTCCTCCATGAACACACTTGCAAGAGTGCACGTCAGTTTCTTCTGTATCTTATGATGTCATATCATTTATATTTCTCAAGTTCATTATTGAAAATGCTAAGGCAGATTACTAACAAGAGCTATGTCTTGGCATTGACAAGGATGAGAAGGGGCTGGAGAATTTTCCTTCTAGTAATCGATTACCCAAATGATCTAGTTTTTGTATGTCTGACATATTGCAAAAGATGATGATTCTATAAACCGACTATTTTTAACAGTTGCATTGTTCTCCTTATAGGCCAAAGTGTGGAGTATTTTCTGATGGTGAGGGTGCTTAACTACATTGATAGCGCAGATTTACCGGTAGAACATTAAGAGTACAATTACAAAAGATTGGACACTCAATTGCCTTCCACTAGCTTGGCGGATGGGCGGTGCTCGGCGGAAGGGGTGGCGGCGCCGGGCTCTGCAGAAGGGATGGCAGCGCCGGGCTCGGCGGAGGGGCGGCTATGTTGCTTGGCGGCTGGCCGACTGCTAGGGTTGCATGTCGGGACGCAGACAGCCAGACAGGTGTTTGCTGTGTACAAGTGCTACTGCTAAGTGCTAACCGGTTGTGGACCTTGTGGCCTTACAGGTTACAACAGGTTTGAAGATACATAGGAACCCGTTTTAAATTTTAGAACCCGATCCAATTTTATCAAATACCAGATAACTCATATCCGACCCGAATCCAAACAAAAAAAGATACTACCCAAACCCAAACCCGACGGTTACCAAAACACTAGCTGTTTTTTACCGTAGTGATTTGAGTCGAGTAACGCCGGTAGTACCCAACTCGCTTTTACCTCTAGTACTCAAGACCGAAAGATGTACTAAGATCAAAAAATGGCTCAACATGGCGAAGTGAGGCTCATCTTGGCATGCGAGGTGGTGTCTATAGATATTAGTGCAACTATCGAAAAGGCTACCATTGTAACATGGGTCGAGGCAAAAGTTGACTCGGCTTTTACTGTTTTTATTCGGTTTGTTGGAGACTCAAATTCGCATGAACCAAGAGTGAGAGGTTTTGAGCTTGCAAGTCTAGACGAGCCGAACTCAAATAGTCTGTCTACTGTCTAGGCTTGGGCCTTGTATATTTCAGTGTAGTGTAGTGTTTTAGCAACATTTATCTTTTTTATATAGCCTATTTGGTGTAATAGTTTGTAATGATTTTTCTCAGGTTTTTAGTAGTTCTCATAAAGATCCTAAAACTATTCTTAAATTATTTTTTATAATATTTAAACCATTTTTTAAATACTCTTAAATTTTGTTAAAACGCTACGCTAAGCTGAAATGTACCTGGACCGTTGAGGGTCCCCGCACTAATTCTCTTTTGCTACTTCCACCGCCGCTACCCGCTAGGCACCACGCACCAGACCGTGATTTTTGATGCGTTAAAAGATGCAAGACAGGGTAGCAGAGAGTTCATTTATTTTTATGTGTGAGACGAAGAAAGACAGGTAGGTCAATTAAGTATTTTCACTAAGATTTACGGTAACGAAATAATAAACAAAAACTGAAACACTGATGATTTACGTAATGAAATACTCACTCCGTTCTTTTTTATTTGATGCCTTTGATTTTTAGGCATGCTTTTGACCATTCGTCTTATTCAAAAATTTAGTGCGAACATGAAAATTATAATTCATGACTAAATTATTTTTAATGATAAAACAAATCATAACAAAATAAATGATATTTACATAGTTTTTTTGAATAAGACGACTGATCAAAGTCGTGTCCAAAAATTAAAAGCGTCAAACAAAAAAATAGAGGGAGTAATAAAGAACTGAAAAAAATGAACATTCATCACGCTGCTAAAATATATTATATTTGCATAAGAATGGAGGGAGTAATAAAAAACTAAAAAAAAATGAACATCCCTCACGCTGCTAATATATTATATTTGCATAAGGCACGCAAAAGGCACGCAAAGAGAGCGTCCTCCCAGCTGCTAAAATATTTGCTTTAAGTCTTTTGTCTTTTTTTTTTCAGATTATCGTAGCAAAATTGAGAGCTCTCGAAAAGAGGGATAAAGATTTAAAAAATAATTTAAAAATGGCTTTATGATCTTTGAAAGTACTACTAAAAGACACAAAAAAATTGTCACAAATTATCATAACAAATGTGGTATATAAAAATAACAAAAAATGCTACCGTAGTATGCAACGATACGTAACGCTGAAAAGAACAGATATAAGAACAAATCTAGGTGGCCCTTTATAATAAGGTAGCAAGGCTGGAGGAAAGGAATCTTTTAGAAGGTAGTGTAATTTGTGAAGAAATTTTAGAGGGATGGATAGAGAGGACTCTAATAGTGTTTTAGAGAGGAAATATAGAGGGAGAGTTGGAGTTGCTCTAGGGCACGCAAAGAGCATATAGCTCCTCCAATTGACTTGTTGACAATGAATGGCTACCTGGCTAAGTCGCATCAATTGACTTGCCATGAAATAGCGACCTACGAGTCACAGCAAAAGGGCAAAGCTAGGCAGCCCTGACCAATTAGAAAGTCGTCTCCTTCCACGAACAGAGAAAAACAAAGTAGTAACGTCGACATGGCATAATATTATCTAGACAAACTTATGGGTAATTAAGTTTACATGCATATCAGCTGCATATATCATGAGGAAAACCAAAAACTGAAGTCCACTAGCTTAGAGCTGAATACTGATCGACACCACTTTAAAACATCCGGGGTCACCGAAGGAGAAGGAAAATTAATGCATCTTTAAAGATCTTGTAAAACTAATGGATCTTAAACTAGGGGGGTAAAAATCTTGTTTGCTAGCTGGGCACTGCCTCCGAGCCGACCGACGCTTATCGCTCGACGGTGATGGAGACGTTGCCGCCGCCGGCGGCATTGCTGGGGGCAACGGTGGGCAGCTCGACGTTCTTCTCCGTCTTGGGCGTCGACTTGTAGTAGCAGGCGTAAAGGATCAACTGGATGAGGCCGAACAGCGCGCCGAGGCCATTGGGGATCTACATGCCCATGTAAGCACAAGATTAATTAGCACGCATGAAGAGAGATTCAGGTCTTAACTGTAATTAAGCTGGGATATGATTCGGTACCGTGACGTAGAGGTCGAATTTGATGAGCGCGTAGGCCGTCCAGCAGATGCCGTTGAGGAAGCTGACCAGCGAGAGCCAGAACGGCATGAACTCGACGCTCTTTGTTGTGATCACCTTTTTCTGCAAGAACACGAAACAAATAATTTACTATATAATTAAGCACATTTAAATGCTACTCGAACAGCAGCATGTACGGCTGTACCGTCTCTCTGGAGGGACCTGGACCACATTACCCACGAGAAGGTACTAGCCGCAGTATACCTTTTCCGTTTCAACGTGACCCAAGTACCCAACAGCGAGGCAAGGTCACAGGAAAGCACAGACAAATGCGGGGACACGTACAGCTCCACCCAAGAAGCGCAGAATTCGCAATCTAGCAAACCTGGAAACGGCGGCAACTAGGAGCACACGTTTGTGATCGATCCAGTGAGACCCGTCTCTCAACAACACGCTAGTTGTGTGATAAGAAGTTTGGTTGGCTAATCAATGATCAGGAAACACGTAGGTATGGTATGTGCCGGCTGCGGCATGTATTCCAATAGCCTTTTTGACGTTACATTGGCAATATGACCGGGGCAAGTAAATCAATAGATCATACACTAAAACATAACCAATTGATGCACCTTCTAGAGATATAAAGATTTGTGTGCCAAACTTAACCTAATTCCCATCAGAAAACAAACAGTAGCGCGTGCTTATGACATGATGAACGACTAAAACTACAACCTCAACCTGATTACTCAACTTTCCCTGGGCAGGCTGCAACATCCTGACGGATCAGGATTTATTAAATGTGAGTAATCCAAGCTAATAATGTCATATGACCTACTAATAACAGTTAGCAGGCAAAACAAAACATAATCTGGGGATGAACTATCTTTTTTTAGAGGTCCAGAAGATCAAATCTAATCTGATCACCCGCAGGACCCAGACCACTAATCCAATTCAACTAGTTGCCAAGGCAGCCTAAATTTGACTGCCAGGTGGGCACACCAAATCCTTGTGGGTCCCGTCAGTAATTAACCATGCACACCGGATTAAGGCCCTCTTTGATAGCTTGTTTAATTTTAGTTTAGTTTTTGTTGGGAAAATTTGACCACATTTGAAAGTGGTATGAAAAGGCTAAATAAATTATTAAAAATATTTTTGAGATCTTTAAAAAAATCCTACAAAGTCATAAAAAATTATTTTCAAAAAATAAAGTGAATGGTGTATATAAAAATAACAAAAGTTACAATCCCAACAAAAACTAAACTAAAACAAGCTATCAAAGAGGCCCTAAGCCACCCACGAGTCGACGACCCTATCCTATCTCCCTCCCAACAGTAGTACTGCACTAATTAATTAGCGCAAGGACTGACAGACAGGTGGGCCCGGAAACAAATCCATGCAGATAAACGTCCTAATATCAACTAATCAATGCACCCTGATCATCCATATCGTCGAGATTAACCACGTGCATTACCACGCGATTCACACCGAATTAAGGACAAGCACGAACCGAATTAAGCGTGCATGGATCGTCAAGGGCGCAGAACGGATCGGATTGAGGGATCGGAGGGGGGTTATGGATGCACACGTACCATGACGGTGAGCGGGGAGGCGTACATCGCCGCTCCGAAGCAGATGCAGAGGATGCCGACGATCATGGAGCGAGCCTTGTGGGTGTGGGCGGTCAACATCACGATGAGCACGACGGCCGTCATGAACACCGCCTCCACGGCCAGGATGGAGAGCACCCTCAACTGCAGAGCACAGCACAGCACGGGTACATAAGAAGATGGGCATGGGTGGAGCTAGTTTAGCCCGGTGGAAGAGAAGGACGTCGTACACGCTTCTTTCTCGTGCCGTAGATGAGGTAGGTGATGAGGTAGGCGCCCTCGACGACGAGGCCAACGCCGTTGATGGTGACGACGAGGATGCTGTTGGGGTGGACGATGGGGAGGCCGTAGAAGACCCAGAGCATGCAGTTCATCAGCGTCGCCAGGTAGGGGTCCGCGCTGAACTCCTCGATGTCCTTCCTCTTGAAGATCCGCCAGAACGTCGGCCTGCGCACGCGAAACGCAATCAAATCAACCCCCATGAGAGCCCAAAACAACGATCGAGATGGTGGCGGATCGAGGCGGCGGCGCGCGGCTTACAGAGGGGAGAGGAAGAGGCCGAAGGAGATGACGTTGCCGATGATGCCGACGACATTGCGGGCGGCGTCGGCGGAGACCATCCTGCTCGGTCGTTCGTTCGACGGCGGCGGCGGGCTCGCGGGAGCTGAGCGGGGAAAGAGAGGCGGAGCAACACCTGGATTAGGGATGTCGTTGGGGCTGGGGATGCGGATCGAAAGCGGCAGGCGGGGCGGGCTTTTATAGTGGCTTGTGCACGCCGCGGTCTCTATCTGCGAGCCGATAGAACTAACTGCCTCGCGGTTTATCTCCGGCGGCCGCGCGGGCCCGATAGGCCCGGCCCGCAAGCCGCAACGGCCGGCCCCTCGCGTGGATCCGTTCCTAGCGAGAGGGCCCACCGGGCAGTGGGAGCGTGCATGCAGGGCTTGCCGTTTCTTGACCAAGGGGGTGATATGGCCTTGGCCTCCCCCCTCTCTCCTCTCGTACTCGTCTCGTATACGTAGTTACGTCCGTATGAGCTGGGGTTTCCTTATTATCTCCTTGCTCTTTTGGAGATTATTAATTGGATAACAACACGTGGCTTTTAAACGGCAGAATAATTTGAATCCTAAGTGTAATGATAAAAAGCGTGAGGCAATGGACCGTTGTTAACCTATCCCTTTGAAGCAAAACTCAGACCGTGGATAAGGAAGGTATACATAGCATTTTATCTTAAATCCTAGCGAATCTGAGCCATTGGATAAGAAAATTAAATATGCTCGATATTAATCCTTATTCAGTTTTTTTTTCTACGAAATTATATTCCACGTGAAGAATAAACAGGTAGTATTAAACGACAATATAATTTAACAGAAACACTCCCTTGTTTCAAAATATAAGACGTGAAGTATAAAAAAATTTCAATATTTTTAACTTTCAACTAATAATTAAGGTAGAAACATATATGTTTTCATGTTATGCATGTGATATAGTTGGATTCATATTTAAAAATACTTTCATAGTATGTTAATTGTGTATTTGTTGGTGATATATATCTTGTGAAATTAAATAAATTAATGGTCAAACTTTAAGTTGGAGATCATGCCAAAAATTATACGCTTTATATTTAAAACAGAAGGAGGAGTACTAAGAGATGGTATTCCATTTGAACAGGATACCTCCCTTAGCTCACACCCGCCGTGGTGCTCCACCTTCTCCCTTTTCACGTCGATGCCCAACTCGTCGGCGTCACCACCGTCACCTCCAGGGTTGGGGTGATTAGTGTTCGACGTGTTTAGAGGGACACCAAGGTGACGGCGGACCATCAGGCGTAACCGCGTAAGTGAGGTGGGGATCGAGGGGGGAGAGGGGGCAATGTTGACGGCGGCATTAGAGCCGTGGGCTCTGTCGAAGGCGGCCAGGCGATGACGGCTGGTGGATCAACGTCAGCGTCCAGACTTAGGATGGGTGGGGTCGGCGAGCGGCGGCGGGAAGAATTGGGGCGAGCGGTGCCGCCGCCCGCGGATGGTGGTGGAGGTAGTGAGGGCGGTAGGAGAGGTGTGCAGAGCAAGAGGTTGAGCAGGTAGGAGTGGTGATCACTGACATGGTGGAACAAAGGGTATGAGACGATTTTGTCGCAACGCAATTCCGTCGTGACGGAATCCCGTCTCCTAGTCTTAGTTATTATTTAAAACTTAAGTAATCGAGTGCCTATGCTTTCTATAGAAATCTTGCAGTTTTAGGAGTGATTTTATGATGAGAAAGTTGGGATGCAAGCAACATATATGTGAGCAGTGTGCCTAACATACCAAGTAGCAGCGGTAATGCCAATTTTGTTGTGACGCCAGACTCGTGTCATCACATGTACTCCCTCTGTATCAAAATGTTTGTCACTTTTGACTTTTAAATAAACGTTTGACCATTCGTCTTATTCAAAAAAATTATGTAAATGTCATTTATTTTATTGTGACTTGTTTTATCACTAAATATATTTTAAGTATGACTTATTTTTTTACATATTTGTGCTAATTTTTTGAATAAGACGAATGGTCAAACGTTTGTTCAAAAGTCAAAAGTGACAAACATTTTGATATGGAGCGAGTATATATCTCGCCAAATTGAGTAGCTAGCTACCTAGCACGCATGCATGCAAATGCTTGCATACACATAGATCGATCTGAATTTGAGTTTCGAGTTATTTGTAGCTAGCTAGATGACTCTCATGCCAACTCCTAAGCCCCCTTCGCGATAGCACATTGATTGTGGTGCACGCGAGTTTTCTTGATGATATGTGGCTATCTACGTACTAGCTACTCCATATCTGATGTGCTGAACCTGCTTGAACGATCCAATCTAATTGATCCGGTAATTTCACACATGCCACACAGAAGGACGGGCGCCACACTGCATGAAGGGGGCCACGATGCCGCTTCAGCCATGCAACTCACGCCAGGGCAACCACCGCCGCAACCGGCAACTAACCGAAAGGACCATATTTTACCCCCTTTGGCTATCAACAAAGTTCGGTTTTACACCCTCAATTATAAAATCGGGTGATCAACATCCCCGTGCTACCAACACAGGCAAAGTAACTCCCTCACCTGAAGCCATGCCGGTTTTAGATGATGTGGTGTGCTACTGTGCTAGTTAGCATGGGTTTTATGAAAATAAAATTATGAAAAATTGTAGAAAATCATAGAAAGCCTAAAAAATAAAATAAAATACCTATAAAATCCAAAAATGTGTAGAATCCAAATATACAATATGCAATATTATATTTCTAGAAAACTTATATATGCAAATATTTGTTTTACAAGGTCTTTTACTGATTAAATAAATCAAGTATTTATAAAAAATTAGTATGGCTTGTCGGAAAATTGGAGGAAACTGAGAAGAATAGAAGGATGTTAGTTTTACCTTTCAATTTGAATTTATAAATTCAAATTCAAATTTAGTTTGACATTTTAATTGTAATTTAAAATTTTCAAAGTAAAAGGTTAAAATAGCATCCTTACATTTTTATTAATTTCTCTATCAATCCAGAAGCTAAATTAATTTTTCCCACTTTTCTAGAAGCCAAACAAAGTTTTCCTAAATATATACTTGATTTATTTAACGAATAAAAGATATTCTAAAACAAATAATTTTTCATTGAAGTGTACACCCAAACATTAATTGTTTATTGTATATTTACATTGTACATTTCTTTTGATTTCGTAGGTATTATTTTTCTAAACTTTCTATGATTTTTCATATTTTTTAGATTTATTTTTATGAAAGCAATGCTGACTAGGACATCACATCATCCAAAAGTAAGGGTATTTTAGTCGATATGGATAGTTGAGCGGTATTGGATACCTTGTTTTGGAGTTGAACAGGCAAAACCGAACTTTATAAATAGTCAAGAGAGAAAAGGTAGGTTTTTTTCTTTTCAACAAAAAAGTGTGATAATCTAAATGCATGAATGTCCATATTATAATAAAAAAAAATATGGTTACGTCGAGTGAATTGGGGTTGTTAGCTTTGTCCACAATACCTGGGCAACAGCTTAGCTAGTCACTTCGACTTGGTCTACGTCGCACATGACCAGGAGAAACGCAAGGTTGCATCGGCTCTTCACATGAGGCCGGGTATGATTATCTGAGTCACACACAGACTGACAGACACATCCAGCATTGCATGTCTTCTCCTAGAAAAAAGAATCAGCGTATGATTATCTGAGTCACACACACAGTACGTCACACCCCCTCGATTTTCAGTGCTAGTTTTCACAGTTGTTTTTTCCTAATCTTATGCTAGTTAATCACGAAAACGATGGTTGAAATCTGATACTAGCTAGCAGGCCCCCTCTAAAATTGTAGAGGTCTAGAGCAGCTGTGATACCTACAAGTATTTGTGCCAAAACCGGCTTAACTTTACTGGTGTTCTTTTGGAAGGGCCGCACTGCCATGTATGACTTATGTATCCATGTGCAGCCTATCTTAAAGGAATAGCACCGTTTGCATGTCTCAAGGAGCAAATCGGATATCTACTTAGGACTGTTTTGTTTAAGAAATGGGACGCTGAATTGACCAATCATTCGTTTGATTCAAGACATGCAAAGTTGCAAAACGAATCAAACACCATCCAGAATGTAGTGCAAATAATGAATGATGTCATTTCACCGAAAATCATGGAACGATCACACCAAACAGGCTAAAAATGATCAAGATACGCGGTGCAACGAAACACGAAATCGTTAAGGAGAGGAGGAACCCGGAAAAGCAAAAGGAAAACAACGTCAGGTCCGCATCATCCAATGCGATTGGCGTTGTAGTGAACGCCGTCACGTAAGCTCATGCAACTCGCATGAAGAGTGAACACGCATGCAGCACGACACAGACCTTTGTTCCCATTGAACAGGAAGGCATAACGGCAATTCTGTTGCCTAGCCCCTGAGATTCTGATAATACTAGCATCTTTGAGCTGCCACAAGCGGCCATCAGATATGTAAATTCCAGGCCGATAAGGCGGTAACCAGTAGGCAAGCCGTCAAACAGTTTGACAGTTCAAAATTTTTTCAGGGTAGAATTTACATGTGCTGGAACAACTGAATAACAAAGCTACTTAACTACAAAAAAAATATGCGCATATGCAACAAACATGAGGGGGGATGAACCAATGATCTTTACAGCAAAATCCCGCTGCAGTATCCTTCTAAGCTGTCGGCCAAATCAAATCACAGGTCTTTTTTTTTCCTGTCCTTTTCCCCGCCCCAAATATTTGCACACAGCTTACAGATTTCAGCATAAATGTTTGTATCAATCTAGTACTATCGTTTCCTCTCTCGATATGGATACACTGACTGGCCCAACATGAATATTAAAACAAGCCGATACAGAACTCAGCTCTTCTCTTGTTGTTGATGCACCCTCAGCTTCTTTGAAGGTAGTGACATGAAAAGCTTTCTAACAGAAGCAACAGGATCATCCTCCTGAAATTACACAAACCAATCATGAGGGCATGATTAAAAAGATATGATTCAATTAAAGACCACTACCTCATTGAGAAGGCTGATCTGAACCTCCACCTGTGAATCTCCATCAGTCCTATTATCCTGAGCAAGTAATGCCGAAAGAGTTAGCTGCCATCCAGGCATGATTTCACCATGATCAGGAGATATCCAAGGGCAGAATGTCCGGTGCTGCTTGATAGGATCAAACTCATTCATTTTATCATACAGGCCTCGCTTTCCTGATAAGGAAAGGTGGTTAACGAGAGCAATAAGTAAGAAACATTCCATGTATGCATAGCCTTCTGATTCCAAAACATAGTAGTAATGAATAGCTAACATTGTCACCACCACAAGAGAGAAAAAAAAAACTCTAGCACCGCTGCCCTAAATCAGTATGTGTTAAGCTGCTATTCATGCAAATATGTCGATTGTAGTTATAAGTTCCCAAACTCTGACAACAATAGCAAATATTCCCAAACTCTTGCAACAACTAACTAGATTTTTTTCGCTATAACTTTTGTTTTAGTATGTTTTATTCCTTTTAAAGTCATTTCAATTGGACCAACTGCACAGAATTGATAATACATAGCAATCAAATTATTATTGCCAAACGTTACAAAAAAGAGAAATAAACAGTATTGAAATTTTTTACCTGATGGTTGGTACACATGTTTTTCCTGGTTGATAAGCGATTTTGAGATTGTGCCAACCTCAACTGGACTGGAATTGTTTCTCTCTCTCTCCACCAAGTTCTGATTATTAGAAGCCCCTCTGCCCGTATCTTGAACAGGTGGGAATTTAGGTTCTGATCCATGTTCATCAAGTTTTCCTTCCGAGTTTGTTACACTTTTGTTTGTAGCAGCACCTGTTTCTTGTTCTTCATTGGAAGGTTTTTCCACATTGCTATCCTTACTTGTATCTGAACATGAACCCCTTTGTTTTTGTTCAGTGTTTGCTTCCAAGTTTGATATGTTCATCTCAGAATTATCTTCTTGCTGATTGTGCTGTGCCCCTTTGGTGCATGTATCAACATCATTGGAGATTGTATTACTGTCTTCCAACATGTGGGGCTCCTCCATGCTTCTTTTGCGTTTCATGTGACCTAAATTGTGAAAAACAGCAGGAACCATGTGGCTATCACTTTCAGATGAAACCAATTTCCCACAGGAGTTTAAGTCAGCTTTCAAGTGTCGACTGACAACAGGTAATGAAACTCTTGGTCGAAAACTGTGTCTAGTAGGTGGAGGGCCACCAGCAATGGTGAAATTAAAGCCAATATTTGCAGACTTTGAAGGTTCTCCTGCAGTTAATAGGTTGGAGTGCCCATTATTTTGCTCACCTTGCCTATTAGAATCCGATATCAGCTTAAAGAGTTGAAGAGGTCGTTGTACAAGAGAAAAAGGCCACAAGGCAACACATGCTCCACAAAACTGACAATCCAAAACAACTGATAAAGGATCATAATGCTGATCTCCAATATTAGCATCTGCAGTTGCTATTGAACCATCAACTTCATTAGGTGAGTACATTATAACCCGATCTTCCATTGTGTTGCTTATTTGTTCTGGTTGGGTCAATGTAGAGGTGGAGTTCGCATCTGAATGAGATTTGGTTCCACAATCAACAGCATAAGGAAGTAGGCGGGGTTCCCATCCACACAAACTTATGATCTTCAGTGCCTGATAGGCAGGTAAGCATTTAGTTGGGACAGACAGTCAATGATTTGATATAAAAGAATATGTGCAGCAAAATTATAAAATGGAAAGGACAAAATTAACAGTCCAAACATGCAAGACTAAGTATCTACTGCCAATAGGCCAAGTTTGAAGAAAACAGAATTTAAGTTACATAAACATGTATGCAGTTTCCTGTTCGAACTTCGGACATAAACATTTTTTGTTATTGATTTTTAGCCAGAACTACAAAGCAGGTTTAATCTGTATGAACTGACATAAATTTTTTATAGGTATAGATTTGCTTTGCTGAATGTGTGCCTTTCCTAATAGCATGGTCAATTTGATATCATTTCAGATCAGGCTTTTTAAAAAAGGGGCGGGGGGGCATGGACCATTTTCCAATGCAGTGTGCAATTGGAGGTTAGTCATGAATCATTTAGTCTGCTCCAATAAAGCCACCAAAAGGTGTAAACTAAACAGAACACAAATATGCCACACCTAGCATGTTTCCTATCTAATTTTGACATGGTCTATATAAGATATCAATAACCTAAAAAATAATCCTCAGTGTAGCAAGCAAGCATTAATCATGTGGCTCATGAAAAACTGTTAAAATTTGTAAGCTGGTATCACAGTGAAGAGTAATCAATATAAATACAGCAGATATAACGCATTTCAAACAATGAAAAATATGCAAACTCCACATATAAATTAGGAGTTATTGTGCATTAATCAAAAGCCTGACCTGATAATATGAGTCCGCATCTTGAAAAGTTCCATCTAAATTTGTAACCGTTGAGTCTTCAGTAAGCATAAGTCCTCCTTTAAAGAGGATTGATGAAGAGAATGGTTCCAATAGGAATTGCTCCAGCTGTGGACTCCTCTTCTTCATGCTCTCCAGGGAAGAGCAGGAAATTCTTGGAAGTGCTGAGAGCCGTAGAAGAGAGGAGAAACACTCGTAGTAATTTTGAACCAAAACAGGAGGAGGTGTCGGCGGAAATAAGGCAAGTGATTCATCACAGATGTTGTCAATCCATGGACAGAGTAGCTTATGTCCAGTGTCCAGTTTCAAGCTGAAAACAGCGGCAGCCTTCTCAACTGCAGGAAAGATAGCTTTTGATGTAAGAAACATGAATATAGGGAGGTTATTCAAATCAAGTGTTTGATGCCTTAAAGTAAGTCCCGCGCATATATAGATGGAATACAAGCTATGCTCATTCAATAGATCATACATACTTGAATGTTAAAATATAAAAATTTCTTATAATAAGGTTCATATTAGAATGTATTTTATTTCTAATGCGAGAAGCACAAGAGAACTGCCTTTTTGAGTCACGATTAGAGCTGGCCAAATGGGCCGGGCCAAACGGGACCAACCGGGCCGGCCCGCACTGTTCACCGAACCGGGCCGGCACGGTTCGGTTAACCGAACCGAACCTGGGCCGAGGCCTCGGCCCGTCGGGCCGGCCCGGTTCGGTTCGTATAGTGACGGGCCGGCCCGGTTCGGTTTGGCCCGGTTCGGTTCGTCACTGTGGCATAATTATTTAATTAAATATATTCATTTATATATATATTTTTAATGATATATAGTGTATTTCTGCAATTTATAGTGTATATTTATAAAATATAATGGTTTTTTCTTAATTTATTTAGATTTTTTCAATTAAAATAAACCGAACCAGATAAAACCGGGCCGGCCCGGTTCGGTTCGGTTACTGTGCGAACCGAACCTGGGCCGAGACCCCGGCCCAGTGGCCCGGTTGGCCCGGTTCGCACAGTAAACGAACCAAACGGGCCCGAACCGGGCCGAACCGGGCCGGCCCGTTGGCCACCTCTGGTCACGATGCAATGGAGCACTTAGGTCAAACAGCATAAATCACCCACCCTGCTGTGATGTCCATGAGGAAGGAATGGAGAACAGAAGCCGTGCCCCACATGCTCCACACGTTATAACATCTGGTTCAACGTTAGTCCATCCCCTCCTTGCACAGTTAACAGGACTAATGACCTGAAAAAGACAACTCGCTGTTAGACACCAAGAAGAAAGTAGGAGATGCTTCAGGTGAATGTTCAGCCATCAGCAGCAGTGATCTCTCTTTCTCGACTCTAGAACCAAGTGAAGAAAAGGCAGCAAAGAATCACATACTTCCACAGCTGGCCAAGGATAACAATCAAAAAATTATCCCGCACTCAACCAGTCCAATAGTGTTTAAAAATCAGCCCTAGGCGGCAAAGCGCCTTGGCCACCTAGGCATTTTTCGCCACCTAAGCAGCACCTATGTGGCGTTAAGCAGGATTAAACGCTAGGCGCCAGTCAACTGCGCAGCTAGCGCCTAGCGCCTTGCTGTCCATGCAATTCCAGAACATACAGAGTCATAATTTCAACTGGTATATAAACAGAGACACGGGCGCCACAAGCAGCCCATTTCGTCTAAATTTCACAGTCATCAACAATAATTCCGTTGCATAGCGCACTGAACCATAAGAATTATGATTCAGGAGCAACAAATTTCGCAAACCAGTAGCCCCGGTGACCACCTGAATGCCACGAATCCACCAAACAATGCAGAGGCTGTACGCATTTGCAAATAATTTGAAGGATGGAACAATATATCGCGGTGTACCTACCTTGGGCTTGGCGAACCAGGTCATGGCCTTGAAGGACGCGAGGCGACGCATGAGGTCGGCGCGGTCCCACGGGCGGCACGGCGGCGGCGGCGAGATCGCCGCCATGGCCGCTAGCTGCGGCGGGAGCCGCGACCCACGCACCACCCCGAACCTCCTCCCAGCCTCGTTCGCCCTCCAGGCCCTCCTGAAGCTTCAGGCCCACAGATCAGATCAAACCTTGGTCAAAGCCGTACAGAATGGAGGCAGGAGACAGCCTAGGACTAACCTGGGAGCGGAGGAGCCGGATGAGGAGGAGGGTTTGGAGCCGGGGCTGGGGTTAGGCCTGGGCTTGGGGAAGTGGTAGAGCTTGTCCATGGCCTTCTTAAGGCGCCGCTCGGAGTCGGCGCCGATGTCCCCGCCGCCGCTTCCGCCGGAGGCCATCGGGGCGGCGCGTGACCCCTGGATAGATAAGTGGAGAAGGCGAGTTGGCGACGGCGATGCGCCGATGCGTGCTCGGTTGGAAGCTGCCGCTCCTGGGCGAGGAGGCAAGGCTTCTTGCCTTCGTGCTGCCGTTTTGGACGGGGAGAAGCTGCGTGCGACGGTGCGAGCGGCTGTGTCGTACGAGGCTACAGGCTTCCATTCCACCTGGGCTGTCTCGGCTCATTCGGACCTCGTGGGTTGCCTCGGCTGTTTCGGCCCAAATATTTTCGCGCGCAATTGGGGCCCAAACTAGTTTTCGACATCAGAGATCAGACATGGGTTGGGTGAAATGAAATCACCCTTAGGGTTCGACGGTTCGTATCAATGAATGCATGATGACCAATTTTCTAAAATAACCAAAATATTACGATCATAAGGAAAATTTTTGCATGCAACACCATTTATCGAACTGATCTACTCAAAACAGTGATAAGATCGACTTGCATTCCTCTCCTCAATATCAATCATTTATAACATGTGTGGTATGATGCTCGCACTAGAATCATGCTACGAATTTTTTTGCATGTTCTAAAACGAATGCTTTTTCTTTACCAGAGATGATGTACGAACATCTCAATTCAGCTCCCCCATCTTTCTTGTTGACCACATCTGCATATCAACAGTAGAATTTGACATCGTCATGGAGAGTAAATCTACACACACAAAATTCTCACCATAGGACACAAATCCAAAACGTGTGGCAGGGGAAAGTTGTCCTTATGACAGATGGCGTTGAGATCCCTATGATCGACACACATGTGTCATTTTTCTCCATTATTCTTGACAACCACCAGGTTGGTGAGCAAGTCCAAATGCTCAGCTTTGCGAATGAAGCTGACCTTCAGGAGTTGATCAAGTTGCTCTCGGATGATGCCGACCATCCACTGGAAGAAGCACCTAAGGGCCTGTTTGTTTGAGCTGCAGCTTCTCTAAAAGCTGCTTCTGGCTTTTGACCCTGAGAAGCTAGCTTTTTCAAAAGCTACATTTGTAAAAACTAGACCTGTTTGGCAACCATGCTTCTGGTTGTTTTGGTTATCGGCTTTTGAGCTATATTGATGTGTAATGTCTACTACTACTACTATTACTATTATATGTTAGTTTTAATTTGCATGTGACATCAAATTAAAATAATGCCTCTCTAACACATATCCATGAAGAACAACACATATATCAGATCATTTTTTTTGCTGATTTCATCAATAGTCAATCCGCTACACATAATGTATATCGTTTACATTAGTGTGGTCGTCCTAAGCCTGGACATTTTATCGAACATCTTTAGGGCATTGTCTTCGTGCCTCGCCGGTGCTAGCCAGAGAGCCGTTGCATCCACTACAAGGCCTGCAAGCTTTGTCAATATGATGCTACGTGCATAAATCATGCAAAATGCAAAAAATTGAGCTCGCCCACTGTGGTAGGAGCAATCAAGCTTGGAGCAACCAAGCTGTGGAGGAACAAACTGAAGATGGGAGCAACCAATCCATGAGAAATTGGAGGAAGAGATTGAAGGCGTCGATGACCTTACCCGGCCTGATTCGTCGCCGCCGCGCCTTGACCCGGTCGGTTCGTTGCCAACGCGTCTGGCCCCGTCAGGATTCATCGCCGCTGAGCTCGCCCCGGCCGGTCCCGTGCACACCAATGCCTTTCCTCGGCCTAATTCATCGCCGTCGAGCTCGTCTTCGTCGAATCCGTTGCGTCCAAGCTCGCCCTAATGAGTCCGTCGCTGCCAAGCATCGCAATGGTCGGCGAGGAGGCAGCGAGGGCGGAGGCCGGGGCCGTTACAGAGAGAGAGGGGGGGCTAACCTGTAGGCGGCGGCGACGTGGGGAGGCGAGAGGCGGCGCGGCGACGGAGACGGCGTGGGGAGGCGAGGGGCGGCGCGGCGCGGCGCCGGCGGAGTGAAGGAGGAGGGGCCACGCGCCGCTGGCGTGGGGAGGGGCGAGGGATGGGGCGGCGCCGTCGTGGTGGAGGTGAAGGGGCGATGTGGCGCCGGCGTGGGGAGGCGAGGGAGGAGAGGGAGGCGGCGGCGCGGGCGAGCAGAAGGGCGGCGCGGGAGAGCAGAGGGGCGGCGCGGGAGGAGAGGGAGGCGGGGAAGGAGAGGGGCGGTGGGGACGAGGACGGGGGCGACCTGAAGAGGGCACCGGGGGAGGAGCGCGTTGCAGATGGAAAGGGCTGGTGGAAAGGTATATATTGGATGGCATTTGTGGGTAAATAATTACAACTAGAGGGGTAGTGTCTTTTTTTCATCCCGCAAAAGCTATAGAAGCAACTAAAAACTTGCTTCTCAGATCTAGTACAAATCTGACTTTTGGAGGCTTCTAGCTTTTTCAAGGGGGGTTTCAAAAGCTGGTTGTTTGTTTCAGCTTTAAACAAAGAGGGCCTAAAGTGTGTGTTGCATCGTTTTTTTGCCAGGTTGAACCGCTAGCCTATGCACAATTACCCCCTTTAGGTCAAGGTGGCATGTCCAACACCTTCTAAGCAAAGACATCTACGTTTGCCTAGAGAAGGGTGGTGAGCGCAAGTTCCAATTTGAGGTCCAAATAGGGCCCCAAATGGACGTCCTTGGTTGGGTCTGCCTCAAACAGGAGAACTACCTTGTTTTCCACGTGAGGTTGCAGGGTGACTCGCAAACGAACAGACTTATGAAGCGGTTGCTCTAGGCCAGGCCGACCGGGGCCAACGCTCTTTCATTGTAGGGCAAGGCGGCCTTGTGGCCTAAATAGGAAAGAACAAACTATTTTAAAATTTATGCTTTAAAATGTTTTGAAAGATGTCTAAACTTTGTATGGATTTTATTTGTGCATGCATGATTTCATTTTTTTTTCAAAATTTTTTATTTTTTGTGACCTGCAAAACATAAAATAGAAAAGAGGAAAAAGAGGAGAGCAGAGAAGTGAAAGAGGAAAATAAAGGGAGTAAAGGATTCAAACCATGGACCTTAGCTATGAGAGCTAGTCACCCAGGCGAAGCGCCCGCATTGTTGGTTAGCAAGCAGTAGGAAATCTTTTGCGTAGTATGTTTGGATGTAAGATCGGATAGGGGTGGCGTGGCATCCTTGATGGAGTAGATGGGTGAGATTTTGACCTTGTTCTTTTCAGCGTTATGCACCGTTGCGTATTATTGTAGCAAATTTTGTTGTTTTTATATAGCCTATATGTTGTGATAATTTGTAATGATTTTGTAATGATTTTTTTAATATTTAGATCTCTATTTTTATGGCTCTCAAATACTATAGTAATACAGCAACGCAATGATACGCTGAAAAGAACAGACCATTGTTGCCTCTCGTGGATCGGACGCTACGCAGCTTTTATAGGTAGTCACCTTCAAGCATTATATTTAAAAAATCGATTTGGTGGGGCTGTACGCGAAGAAAAAATACCACAAGGCAAAACTCCTTGAATCCAAGCAATTGTCATGGTAACTATGAAATTATTGCAATTAATAACCCCGCGTTATTCCTCCGCGGAACAAGGGTGATTCCCCGTATGTGAGCTCCTAAACGCGCGGGGCCCACATGCCATTCATATCAGGGCAGCAGGGCGCGTACGCTTTCCACTCCAGCGCCTATCGACCGTTACGAGCCCGACACGGCGAGAGAGGGATCAGGGGAGGGCTTCGCGCAGTCGCAACCCGACCGTTGCAGGCTTGCAGCTCGCCCAGGGTCGGTCGATCCCTCCGTGAGGTTTCAAACCGGCGGCTCCGCATCCGCCGTCCATCCCGATCCGACGGCCGCAGAGCCTTCCCATCCCCACGTTTCGTTCCTCTCAGCTCCTTTTTTTTTTTTTTGACAGTTCTTCCCTTCCCAGCTCCTGCTGTTACGACTGACGACTTGCGACTTTACAAGAGACGAAACGCCTCCCCCAGATCGAGAACCCAGCCCAAAATTCGGAAGAATTTCGAGGTTTCTGGTTCATTTCAAGCGTCTCGTAGCCTCTTTGCTTCCGAATCTCTACGATTTTGTGCTCTGATTGAGGCATTTTGTGGGATTTGAAGAAGCTGTTCCACATCGAAGGTTGAGAGCTGACGAGCCCCGAGCAAGATCGTTTCTTGGATCTCTGGGGATCTGCTGGGTTCAATGCCGGAGTAGCGTCTGCGGCCAGATCTCCTCTGATACGATGCCGGTCTCCACGCGGTCGCAGGCCACCGGGGCCTGCGGCGGCGGCGCGGGCGCCCAGCCGTGGAGCTCGGCGGCGCCGGCTGCGGGGCACGACCGCGGGGCGCGGCAGGAGCTCCTGACGAACCACCACCACGGGCTCAAGGAGAAGATGCGCGCGCTTACCCTCTTCTACGAGCAGCACAAGCAGCAGCTCGCCTCGTCTCAGGGCGCCGCCGCGCGCCACCGCCGGAGCATCCAGTACTCCAACGCCGAGGAGGACAAGGACGAGAATACGGTGAAGGCGGAGGAGTGCGAGGAGAGGGCCAAGCCTCGCCACGAAGCCTTCGCTCCGGTCGCGGCCGCGGCGGTGCTAAGAGAGAACGTCGCGGCGCACCAGGAGCCGCGAGCCCCTTCCAAAAACGAGAGCCACGTCGTCGTGTTCGCCCGGCCGGCGGAGCCAAAGGAGAAGGAGAACGTTCCCCACGCCGCCAACGCCATGTCTTGCCCCATCAAGAAGGCGGCGCCTGCGCTCCCAGCACCGGCCGCGAGGAAGCTCTCGCTAGGAGGCGGCTTGGGTGCCAAACCGAAGGCCGTAGGGGAGATCGGGGCTGGCAATGCCGAGGCGGCGGCGAGTCGGATCCTGGTGTTCGTCAGGCTACGTCCATTGTCGAGGAAGGAGAAGGAGGCCGGGTCCAGGAGCTGCGTCAAGATCGTGAACAAGAAGGACGTGTACCTCACCGAGTTCGCCTCCGAGACTGACTACCTCCGGCTGAAGCGGGTGCGCGGCCGCCATTTCTGCTTCGACGCCTCCTTCCCCGACTCAACGACGCAGACAGAAGTCTATAGCACCACGTAAGATGTACATTGTCCATACTGCTACTGTAATTTACTTATGTCGTACCGTAGTTAATTCAAAGCCATATACTCAGAGCTCAAAGTTTTGGGATGTTGAATTGACACTGCATGTCGTAAGTTGACAAGACTAGAGATTTTAGATAATTGCAGACACATTTCATGACAGGCACAAGAATACAAGACCAGTACTTGACATGAACTCAGTTCCCCATTTGAAATACTGCAGAACAGCAGACCTTGTGGAGGGTGTTCTGCAAGGGAGGAACGGGACAGTGTTCTGCTATGGTGCCACCGGGGCTGGGAAGACCTATACAATGCTTGGGACAATGGAAAACCCCGGTGTAATGGTGCTCGCAATCAAGGATTTGTTCTCGAAGGTGAGGCAGAGGAGCCACGACGGCGACCACTCAATTCAGTTGTCGTACCTCGAGGTCTACAACGAGACGGTGAGGGACTTGCTGTCTCCTGGTAGACCCCTCCTCCTAAGAGAAGATAAGCAGGTATTTGAGCATAACCATATTGTATTTATGCAAGCAAGTTTTGTTCATGAGATTTAATTTACTCTCTGTCATGGCGAGCTAGTAGCTAGAAGTGAATTCAGAAGATTTTAATCATACTGTTCAGACTGAAGGAAGAGTATGTTACGTTGCCAAATGACCAAATACATTTTTCTAATACACACACAGAGAGTCATAATATATATAGATACCTTCTTACTATGACTATTCTAACAGAAGAATGTAATATGGATTCCAGGGAACTGTTGCTGCTGGCCTTGCTCAATATAGAGCATACTCCACAGATGAAGTATTGAATTCTTCCTTAGCACAATGATTTAATGTTTTTAAGCAAAATTATAGCAACATTCTTATTTATTATATATGGCTATCCAATAGGTTATGAAATTACTTCAGCAAGGTAACCAGAACAGGACAACCGAGCCCACCCGAGTAAATGAGACCTCATCGCGCTCCCATGCAATACTGCAGGTGAATATCTAACATACACTTCTCTCTTCCTGAAAACTTTACACGGCTTCATATATTTGATATGTATGAGCTTTTGAAAATTTGCAGGTTGTTGTGGAATATAGATACTTGGACGGAGGTAATGTAGTAACACGACTTGGAAAGCTCTCACTCATTGACCTTGCTGGATCAGAGAGAGCCCTAGCAACTGACCAACGCACACAGCGGTCGATCGAAGGAGCAAACATTAACCGCTCTCTACTTGCACTAAGCAGTTGCATAAATGCTCTTGTGGAGGGCAAGAGACACATACCATATCGCAATTCCAAGCTGACCCAACTCCTCAAGGATTCACTCGGAGGGTCTTGCAACACTGTCATGATTGCAAACATCAGCCCCTCAAATATTTCCTTTGGCGAAACACAGAACACACTGCATTGGGCAGACCGTGCCAAGGAGATAAAGACCAAGGTATGGTTTTATAAACTTTAGCATTGTGATATGGATAACATTGTGCATTCTACTGAATAGAACTCATGAAAAAGCGACATAACGTTATGATTTTTCAGGCATTGACTGATGTCAATGAGGAGGTCATAAAGGTACCGGATTCTGAAACTGATCAAGCCAAGTTAGTGTTGGAGCTGCAGAAGGAGAACGGTGAGCTGAGGCAGCAGTTGGTGAAGCAGCAACAGAAGCTACTGACTGTTCAGGCTCAGTCACTTGCTTCCAACACCTCGCCACAACGACCTGCTGCCCAGTCGCCTAACATTTCCACACCATGCTCAGCCCAAAGAAAGGTCAAGCGGTCTATCTTAGCCGGGAACTGCTTCAACACACCAGATCCCAAAAAGCCTACAGCAGACAATGTGCTGGCCCGGGATCTGCAGAGGAAAGTAAAGACCTTGGAGGCAGAGATTGAGAAGATGAAGAAGGAGCACTACTTGCAGCTCAAGCAAAAGGATGAGTTCATCCGTGATTTGATCAACAGAAAAACATCAAGTGACCCTGAAGCTGAAACAGCCGGTGAGAGAGGAGTTGTGACGAGGGCAAGCTTGCGAAAGGCACAGAAAGATGCAGCAGCCGCAGGGGAGCTGAGGAGCCCAAGCCACCGGTTCACGTCTCCTACGCCAACTGCAAGGAAACGTACCTTCTGGGACATTGGAAGCAATAGCCCTTCAGTTCATTCTGTCAATGGAAGAAAGACCAGAAGCCATGTAGCTGCCGAAACACCAAAGGGACCTTCAATGCTACTTCAGGTATTGTCCTTCAGTTCATGTTGCAGAGAGAGCTAACAGCTGCATATGGATATTTCTGTGTTTTGTCCTTGTTGGGTCTAACCTTGCGTTTCACTTTCTTTCAGCCAGGATTTGCACGGCAAAGAGCAATCCATTGAGGTGCTAAGACGCTCAGGAGATAACAGCCGGAACAGATAGAGATGTTCATACTTTTTTCAGCTGTGTTAATTGGAGTTGCTGAAATCCATGTTTCCTAGATTGATTGAATTCAGTTTGCCTGAGCAAACTGAATCAGCATTGAGTTTTCTTAGCTTTTTAGTTCATTTAAATTTTTGGAACTGTACAACAATGATCAGGAGAGAGGACATGGAGTGATTTATTATTTAAGACCCAAGTTTTCCTTTCGGCTAATGCTGTTCTGAAGTTTAATATTGTTCATTTGAGTGGTTTTCATATCTGTGCCATCTTAACGGGAATTTGATTATTTGAAGGGTCTTGAAACAATTCTTCACTTCTAGTTATATAAATTCTGAACTTTTGTAACAGTTGATGGTTGTTTGGAAGCTATCTGAATGGCGGTCATATATTTCACTATGAATTTGTACAAGTGAACAGCAAGATAAAATAAAATAACATGGCACATTTTAATTGAGAACATAAGTGTTGCATAATCAAGCCAAGCTAAACTGTTAAATGACCCCTCTCACCGTCTCACAGCAACAAAGAAGAATATACAAGTGGTTGTATCTTTTGTTGATGTACACTAGTTAGTTGAAGACAGAGTTCTCTTCTTCAGCCACATCCTCTTGTTGGGTGCACTACCCTGCATAGTCTTCATCACAAACTCTTCGCCCTGTGACAGTGAACTGCTACTGCTTTGCCCTTGAATATACAACGGGTTTATGAATGCCTGAAATGTGTGCTTGACATCTGCTGGGCATTCATCTTGAACTCCCTCGGCACCATTTGCAGTGTTGGAAGGTCCAGCATCTTCTGCTGACTTAAATCTTGTGTCAAGTTCCATATCTCTTGTGTCAAGTTGCATATCTCCAGAGCTACTATCGCTGCAGCTACCATTGCCACCAGAATAGCTGCTTGTTCTACTATCGGAAGTAGAGGTGTCACTGAACGTATTAAAGATTGTAATGTTCTCTTTCTGTGCATTGTGAAAGGAATGGCTCTTATACTTCCCATTATAGAGTGGCAAGATAGAACCTTGCTTCATGCCTAGGATATCCCTGCCAAGACTGTATGATGTGTACAACTTCCTCTCAACACCTTCCTTAGCTTTTACCATTTCACCCAACTGCCCCAAAGTTTCGTTTGAAGAAGCGTCTTCAACTGCCTTTTGTTCTAACTCTGAGATCATCTTACCTAAAATTCTCCTCTTGCTGTGAAGAGAACGCTGCATTTCAGAAAATAAAGGTATGACCTATAATTTAGTGGAGAAGTTACTCTAAGCAGGTCTAAGTAACGAATAAATCCAGCCTCTAATAAACAAACCCTCTTTTCTAGGAACTTCCGCAAGCCATTGTTTTGAAGCTTCTTCTTTTTCCAAAAGATGCAACAAAATCGAACAATCACCCCTTGTATCACTATGATGATCAGTTGGAAAAAGAACAACAAATGAACATGGTTGTGGTCACCTGATGGCCATAAATATCTATGTCAGTAATGATGCATTTTAACTAAACCATAAAAGAAAAAAGGGCGATGACATCTAAACACCTGGATGACTCGTAAACTTGGTTTTTGTGTTTCTGCAAGTCGAAGCAATCTTTTGCCCTTGAAAAATAAAGGAAAAAATTCTCCTCAGTTTGATAATGCTACTTTAACATGTAAAAACAATTAGGTATCTGAGAAAAAACATACCTTTCGTTTTTGTGTAGCACTGCATATTGCTGCCAATTCCTGCGTCATAAATAATTTTAGGAGAAGGCCCTTTGCAAATAAGTTGATGTCATGTAAATTGTTACATTTTTGTTGTTTCTCTATCCACTGAGTTTGAAGTGTAATACTTGATATTTACTAATGATTCCATGTTAAAAAAGACTTACCTGATGCAGACAGAGCAGTAAGAAGAGTGGTCTCGTCTGGTGTAAAATAGTTCAGTTCACTATTGGACAACAAATTTGGTAATTCTCCTAACACAGAAATGAAGTGCCAGTTAATCGTACCCTAAAATGTTGTTTTTGCGGGAAAAAATATGTCACGTGATAACATAGAATTGATACTGATACATATAAAGAAAGAAACCAACCAGGATACTTTCCAGTCCAGTAGGTTGTTCCAGTTCCTGGAGACAACAAAGTAAACAATATGCTCAATGACTTCGTTGCTGATACATAGGTATAATCACCAGATGTTCGACTTGATTTTGTCTCCATTATGATCTGGCTGATATACACCAAAAACCCTGAGCAGTCAAGGACTGGATTTGCACGGATCACTGAGTTAGGTGCTGTTCTTTCAAGAAACTTTCTGATGTCACCATCAGGAGACATTGAATACAATATACCATCTAGCGAGCCAATTGATATCCAACCTGTTACAACAGTCAGAACAAAGTAGCAGGAATGATTATCCATATACTACAAATAAGCACACATATGAATGTTAAAGAAACTACTATGAATGTTAAAGAGAATGAAATTACTACTAATGGAATTTTTGTACTAAACAAAAGGAATGGTTAAGCAGCTCAGCAAGGAGACTAAAATTAAATCACTTCCACATGTGAAATGCTGAGGGAGCAAATGTGTCTAAAAGTTAAAATTTATATGTTATAGGTATCATTTTCTTACCATTGGAATCCACAGCTGGCAAGCTTTTCTCGTTACTAAGTGGCCCAACATTCTGCTGCCATGAAATGTTTCCTGTCAAAACATCAAGCCCCATCACGATTGACTTTCTTGGAAAGATAACATAAAGCTGCCCATTATTTCCTGGTGCAATTGTCATCACTTTGTCAATCAAGCTCAAGTCTTGGATCCATCTGTACTGACGGCTACGAATGTATAAGGAATAGAGTTGGCCCTCGGTATTTGATATCTGTTTAGCAATATGAATTGTGTCATGAGTTTAGAAGGTAGTACAAAAAGGTGAGAAAACAACTATATTCAGAGAGACGAGGCCTTACAAAAAGCGTTCCCTCACACTGATCAACAACTGGAGCTGAATTAAAATAGCAGCTTGAGATATTTCTCTTGCAACCTAAACGGTAACCAAAGCGATCAAGCACAGGCCCGACACTCCATCGAATCCTCCCAGTATGCAAAGAGAGAGAAAAGAGGCCAAGGTTCCTAATGGTAAGAAAAAGAGATGAATAGCTGCCGCTGATCGAGAGACCAATGATTTCTTGGAATCTCCCTGGAGTTGAATTGTAACTGAAAAATACTTCTGATGCTGGATCAGTAGTGTGTATTTTTTGTGGAGTTATCATTATGACCTTATCATCTGCCACCAAATATATCTGCATAATGATACAACTCATTCTCCGAGAAGGCATAATGTAACAGAAATAAAATTAACATCTAAACAAGGGCTTGACAGAATAAAACCTTTTTTTGAGCAGAAGACAGAACAAAACTAAGAATCATGATTAAAATTGTAAAGCTGCAACTGTAAAAATAAAAAAAAATAAAACACCAGAACACCTGTCGCTTGAAATTAGAAAGAATCGCAATGTATTTCATTTGTATTTTTGCCAAATCATGAAGAATTTCACACAGTACGATTACCTTCTCTCTTTCGATAACTGGACTGATATCTTCTTTGCATCTGTGTCCGAGGGGAACAACCCATGAGACAGACCCATTTGGTTTAAATGCAAGGAGGTTCTTCCTAGAGCAAGCGATGAGCGACCCATCATACTGCACAATGAGTGGGGCTGAGAGGGCACGGGCAATTCCTGGTGGTGCCTGAACTGCAAAAGGAAACCATCACATCAGGCGTGAGCATGATCTAACCACTTCGCATGGCAAGAATTCTACACAGCCCAGCCAAGCAAGGACGCAGACTCGCAGAGCAGGGAAAAAAAAAAAGCAGCCAGGAAGGAAGAGCATATAGTACCATTTCCAGTAGCATTTGCGTAGAGCCTCTGAAGCACCGGCGACTCCGAGCACGCGGCGCCGATCAGAAAGAACAGGAGCAAGCATAGGCGCTGCAGCATTCCCATCGCCATGGCTGCAGAGGAGGGGTTTAGCAACTGCATGCGCTTACCCATGCGACGGTTGGCTACTGCCTACTGGAGACGGGAGGAACACGACCCGTCGACTATACGAGGGTGCCGTCATTCTCCAGGGAGATGCTACAAGGTGGGCCAATATCTGGGCCAGGGGAGCCTGCGTTTAAATGGGCTCGATTCTGGCCTTTCCAGCCGTGTGTGGCTGGTTGCTTTTTTAACGCCTTGTTCTTAAAAAAAAAAAAGAAAAAAAAGACCATATGCCGCTTTCAGTTCCTATGGTACAGTACAAGTAAAAGGAAACATTAAACAACGGAAATGCCGCTTTCAGTTCTTACACTTGGCTTCCAATAACGCAACCCTGTCATAAGTCCTCACGCCATACATCGGAGGGCAGCAGAAAAATCAAAACACACATGGCCTACTCATCAACAGCCAGATAATTTACTGAAACTTTCCAGTGCATACTGGCATCTGCATTTTACAAGACTATATATGGTGGTATAGCAAAATGTCTTATTGCCTAGCCTATGAACTTTCCAGCCAACCGTCTCCTCATCAAAGATAACCTTGATCTTGAAGGCCTTTCACATTCGTCTGCACTATCTTCACTATCTGAAACAACAGCATTCTCCATAGGAGTTGCATTTTGTTTGGCAGAAAGATTGCTTTGGTTCACATCTTTCTTTTTGAAAGCGTCTTTTTGAGATTCAACAAAGACTGGACCCATGGTTTGGCTTGTGCGGACTGCTGCCGATAATGCCAGTTCATTGGGCTTCCTATCATTTTGAGAACAAGTCGATGAATTGTATCCCTTGTCACCGGTGCATCCCATTTCAGGCACCTCAGATTTCAATGGCAGACTCTTACTTGGTACATGTAGCTTCTTTTTACGTTGATTCCATTCTTTATTTGGTATAAACTGGGTATTTGGAAGTACATGTTTGGTATTAGGATTCTGCTGAACTAGATTAGTAACTCCAATGGAACTTTTCCTTGAAAGAACATCCCAGGACCTTTTTTGCAGATTATTGGAACCTGACAGTGAAGGCAGATGATTTGGAGCCATGTTTTCTTTCTTATCATCACGTTCGTTTTCAGGCTTCACTGATTTCAGTAACATCTTCTGTTCAAGAGACCTCATATTTGCCTTACTCCCTTCAGATACTCTATACAGACTATCTGATGGTCTATCAATACTCTTTGTCGCGCCATTCTCTAAATCATCATTAGAAGATTGCATGCCAGGAGTGTTTGATGTGGGAAGATGATTAGGTAACTTGATTTCCAGATTGCCATTATTCTGTCTGTTAGAAGCTTCAAATGTAGAAGAAAACCTCTGCCCATGTAACTTGAAGTTCTTTCCATTTTCTTGGCACTCTTGCTTTAAAACCACTCCACTGTCTGCACTCACAGATATGTTTTCCAAGGTAGCATTCTGTTTGCTTAAAACATCAGACAGGCAGGCAGTTGCATTGGTGGATATTCCTGTTGATAGTAAGTGGTTTGCCTCCAGATCCTGCTTGCCTGTGGCCATAGTGGTATTCTCTAGAGATCCTTCTGATCTTAGTGACAGCTTTTGACCCAATAGCCGCATCTTGTGTCGACTCCCTCCACAATCCTTATTAGAAGCTTTTGGAACAGATTCCATATTCTGTATTTTCTCCATTTGTGTGCTGTTCTGTGCCCACAACAAGAGTAAGCAAAACATCTAGAGAAATTTCTTAATACTGTTGGTTGTTAGAACAAGATCTCAGAAGGTCTGCATATGCTTGCTTACCAGAATAGCATTATCTAAGAGGCTCCAACCACTAGTGCCAGTTGTTGTAGGATTAGCATACTTCTCAGTCCACGACCGAGCATTTTTGTCAAAAACTTGTCTGTTGTATTTGTACTCTCGGCTCTGTCACAGAAAAATATGGTCTAATGATGAAACAAAATGTATTATGTATCATCAGTTCTGCTACTATTAACAGAAATGTGCTTACTATTTCAGCCATCAGCCCATCGTCAGGGTTTGGCTCACTTAGCAGCAAACCAATGCTGGTCAAAACAGTAGCAATGTTAAGTGATGGTTGCCAGGCACCCTGCACATCAATTTCCCTTATCAATATAACAAACATCTTGAGATTATAAAACTCAGTATGTGTGTAATAGTTGATGATGTCGTAGTTAATTTCTGTTAATTACCTTTGGAGGCAAATTCAGAATATCAAGGCAAATGCGTCCTCCATTGTCGATGTTGGGATGATAGATGGGAGTAACAAAAGTCACATTAGGTGGCTGAAATGGATACCTGCATCTCGTCTCGCGACATTGAGAGCATGATAAGTTATATGGTCCCAAGAAAAAAAAATGTAATAATAAGGGTTATGGATGTTGGTTTCCTCATAATCAAAACATACCTTTCAGGAATTTGAATCTTCAGAACAAAAACTCCTTTAGAATAAATCGTTTCAACAGGCCCCTTAATTCCTTTGTTTAATGAGTAGGGAGCCACATGTAAAGCAAAGGGTTAAACAATTAAATGCCGAATTTAGCTATTGATTAGAAAAAATTGTGCCAAAAGCTAATTAAAACATACTTGCCTCAATGCTTGACAAAGATGACAATGCTCTTTCATCTTCAGAAATATTAAGAGAAACCCCATGAGGTGGATCATTTAGTAGAAGCTTAATCTCTTTCTGCATTCGCAAATTTAGCCTAGCCTCTTGAGCCATTTTCTGTTTTACAGGTATCTATCCCTGGACAAAATTTATAGTTCAGTGCTAACATATCAACTTTCAAACATTTAGCTCATGTACATCATCATAAATGCCCAGACATGTATTCATTTGCACAATATTATTGGTTTATAGCATATTCCATAATCTCGCAGATTTTGTATGTAAATAAACCACAGCAGCATTACCATATTAAATATTTGCAGATAATTATGGAACTGGGCTTGGGACTTGTCATTAAGAAAACAAAAGAAGCTGAGATATTCCATTCTGCAATCGTTTGTATGCCAAATAAGATCAAACCATCACAGATCAGAAGTAAAGTATTTTGCAGCATTCTTGTACCGCATTCCACATAAATTGTTTATTGTTAACTCAAGACAATCCACTCCCCCAAGAACAATGGCTCCGAGTACACAGGCTGTATTTCTACTTGCTACGGCTGCACGCATCTCAGCTCCCACTTCAGTTCAGAAGCAGGACGAGGCTCTACCGTCAGAACCAGAGAATCTGCATCATTTGTTCAAACCAATCCACCTTTTCACAGCTCGCCCACCACAGCAGCGTTGGTCTGACCAACCTATTACCCATGACTGGTCGCTACTAACCACGAGCCCATGACCGGGCGGCCGGGAATTACATCGAATAGCTCGCGACCGCCACGAGCCCCGCCGTAGGCTGGACGCCGCGCGGGGGACGCACAGAGAGGGCGACGCGACCTTTACCTGCCACGCCAGCGACGACCAGCTCCGGCGGCGAGTAGAGCACGGCGCCTCGTCCTCGCTCCTCGTGGCGATCGCGGGCTCCCGCTCTCTCTCGTTTCAAAGAGCGATTTGGAGGCGTTGGCGGGAAGAAACGAGGAAGTAAGGCGCTAATGCCATGCCGCGGCGAGAGAAGGAGAAAAGGACGCGAAAATTTCAGTGAAGGCTGTCGGGCCTTGGATGGGCCTCGACATTAAACGGCCCAATTAGTTAGTTACTTTTGGGCCTTCTTATCCGGCGATTTTCAGGCAGCACGCGTGCACGAGCAACTGAACTGAACAGAAGCGAATCCAGTAGCCACCGTGCGCCGCCCACCGATCGATGGGGACGACGGCTGCGGCGTACGGCTGTTCGGCGGCGCCGCCGTTCGCGGCCTTTCCGGGCAGGCCCTCCGCACGTCGGGCTCCTCCTTTCGGCGTCTCCCTCGCCGCAGCCTCGCCCAAGCCCAGGGCGCCGGCTCCCGGGTGCGCTCCGTGCTTGGCTTTTTATCTTCTTCCCGTGCTGAGCAGGGCTCAGCGCGGTGATGCCTAAGCTTGTGTGCTCTCCTTGCAGGTTGAGGGTTTCCCATCTTCGTAGTATACCGCTTGTCTATGCGTGCTCCGGCGAGGTTGGTTTGGATGCAGCGGCGTCGCCGGCGGTAACCTCGCCGTCCCCTGTTTTTAGGGATGAACTGGTTTGGGTTTTGCTTACCTTTTGCGGTGGCGTTGATCAGTGAAAGTTTAGTTAGTGATTGTAGTAGTATAAGTATTAAGGGATTCAGCGGCTATGAATTGAATTACATGACAAGCTGCGGTATGAATTAGTTAGCTGTGCTATAGTTGGAACTAGTTTTGTTTTCTGAAATAGCCCACATGTTGTGCCGTCTAACATATAGATAGATCTTGCATGTGTGTAGATGCACAATAGGCAACAATTGTACAATACCATGGAAACACACTACTTTGAATGGACAATGCCCAACATAGTGTATTGATGTAGGCTACTAAAGCCTTGATTACAACTTTGTGCTTGTGAGATCGTGGCTCTTTTCTGCCCTTCGAATAAGGTGTAGTTTGCCGGCATGTACTTTTTATTCAATGGTTGAATATGAACTATATGCTTAGGGCTTGGACATCCAATTATTTTTCATTCATCTAAAAATGAGGTAATTGTGTATTTACTCTCCCAAAGATTGTCACTGAGATTAATCTTTTATAATTTTTTCAACCTTGTGTTTTAAGGCAATTTATGATGTAGAGACTGATGCAGGCATATGGCCTTCAAGAAACAGCACAATCTGTAGCTTCTGTGTTAGGACATTGGGAGCTTAATAATGTGAAAGCATGAATAAGAATTGACCAAAATTCTTGTGGATTATGGAATTTCATATAGACTGCAATTTGGATTACATAACAAGATAGCTCAAAGTTTTATTCCTTATGGAGGTTATGTCATTCTCAAATACTGTACTTTGGAAAACATACTTTAGTTTCTTTCCCTATCTGTGAATTGCAAGCATCCTTTTGCAGATTAACCTGTATGCTGGCATGGTTTTAAAACACTATACATTTTCTATGTGATGTTGCAGGAAGCCACTTTTGATATAAAGCTTCCGAGAAGAAGCTTGCTTGTTCAATTTACATGTAATAAATGTGGTGAAAGGACCAAACGTTTGATAAACAGGGTAGCTTATGAAAGAGGGACAGTCTTTCTTCAGGTAATTGCTAGCATCTATTTGTTTGCAGCTTTCAATCACCAGCCTTTGTCATAGTAGTCCGATCTTCGCTTGCATGCTTTCTTCGTTTTGCATGAGACAAGACCATATCGGTATGCTCATTTGTTGTTTTAACATGCGCTGTATATATGTCTAATATTCGCTGCACACAGTGTTCAGGGTGCCAGGTGTATCACAAGTTTGTTGACAATCTTGGTCTAGTTGTTGAGTATGATCTCCGAGAAGAGAATGGAGCTGACACTAATAGTGAAGACTGATCTGTTATGCAAAACCATGTCACCGGTACGCAAAATTTCCTAACATTTCTAGGTTGTCACAGCAATAATTATTTGGACGTTGTAAAATGTTTATATGGAACAATATTTGTACTTTTAAAATGGCTTCAAATACTTAGTTATAACTGGGCCTGCATGCACATATATATCTTGAAGAGTTCAAAACAGTTAGCTACCTACTTGTTCCAAAAACGACGTCTTATTAATACCAAAACGGTACATTTTTGGCAGATTTGTCTGGCACTAATTAATGATATTCACACTGTCGAGCATCATTCTTTGCTGGCATCTTGCTGATTTTGATTGTCTGGGACATTGCTTTTTGTCATCATCTCCTTCTCTTGTTCTCCCTCTGCCACCTGCTCCAAGTCTTCAGCTTTGCCATTCTTCTTTCTCTTGAGGAATTGGATGAGGCCCTCAAGGGCAACATCGGTGTCATCAGTCCTCATGAGCACCTCTGCTACCTCTGCTGGTGTCACCATGACCTCCTTGATCAATCCTTCTATCTCTGGGTATGTTTCGTGGTGATCGATGGCATGGTAGTTGGAGGCCAGAATTCTAAAGGACTCTGGGCAGCAGTAACCCATGTGGATGTGCATGTCCATCCTTCCGGGGCGGAGAAGTGCTGGATCTAGCCGCTCCTTGTAGTTTGTCGTGAAGATGATTATCCTCTCCTCTCCGCTTGTTGACCAAAGTCCGTCAACGAAGTTGAGTAGCCCAGATAGTGTCACCTGTGTCACATAATGCCCAAATGTTCATCAGATATTGGAACGAAAGAATGGAAAAGAAATGTTGGGGGCGTATGAATATGATTCCAAGTGTCTATCTAACCTTGTCCTCCGAAGGGTTGGATTTGGTACCGTCCTGACCCTCATCCCTTTGTTGCAGCTCCATGGTGCAGTCAATGTCCTCGATGACAAGGATTGACCGGTTGGTCATCCCGATGAGCAACCGCCGGAGCGTTGAATTCCAGTTAACCTCAGTCAGCTCGAGATCATACACATCAAACTTGAGGTAATTGGCCATGGCTGCAATCAGGCTGGACTTGCCAGTCCCCGGGGGGCCATACAAGAGGTACCCCCGTTTCCAGGCCTTGCCGATCTTCTTGTAGTACTCCTTTCTCTTGACAAACCTCTCGAGATCATCGATAACGGACTGCTTGAGCTTGCGATCCATGGCGAGCGTGGTGAAGGTGGAGGGGTGGTGGAGATCAATGGCGAACCACGACTCACCTTCGTTCATGTAGATCTTGAGCGTCCGGTCCTGCTCCTTGATCTTCTTGGCGGTGGCGAGGATGTGAGGCAGGTAGGAGTTGAGGGCCTTGTCCTTGTGCCTCTTGTGGAAGCTCATCTCGAAGGAGCGCACCTCGAGGCGGAAGTTGCCGCCGCCGCCGCGGCCGTTGCCGCTGCCGGCGGCGGCGGCGGCGTTGTCGCGGCAGACGAGGCGCCACCGGAACTCGGTGCCGTCGTGGGCGTCGGACATCTCCTCGCCCTCCTCCATGCTGAACATGATGCTCTTGGCCTCGTCGACGCGGCTGACCCGGAGGCGCTGCATGTCGGTGTTGATCCGCGTGGCCAGGTACGTGCGCGCGGCGTCGTACAGCTGGTTGCTCGCCCACCCCTCCGTCTCCTCGATCACCACCGTGTGCTGCGACGACATGCGCGACCGCAGAAACCCCACCCCCGAGAAGAGCAGCTCCCGCACCTCGTACGGCACCAGCTCGTTCACCACGCTCCGCACCAGCATCGCCGACGCCGCCAGCGACGCCGCCGTCGTCACCGCCTTCTTGTACGACTCCACCGCCCTGTCGTACGACGCCATGCCTGATCCCGATGCCCCCCTCTTGCCTCCCCGGCGGAATGGTCTCTGGTCTCTCTGCCCTGAGTGGCCGCGCGGGCTGGGTCGGTGTGGTGTGGTGTGGTGTGGGGGGATGAATGGGCTTGTAGCTAGCGCGCTGTTTTTATAGGCCTGTGCCGCTGTGCGTGGCGAAGTGGGTGATGACTGATGACTGACGGGTCAGTCAAGCTAAAAGTAATGTCAGATTAGGCCATCTTCAATGCAGGTGCTTAGACAAGTGTTTAAAGAAAAAATCAGATTTTTTTTTGCCATGTAAGATAGAGAAGGTGCTTGCATGGGTGTTTAGAGAGGGGTATGGATGCTTAATTAAGCCCCATGTTGAGAGAGGTGTTTAGAGAGTACCTAAGCATCCATATAAACTTCTATGCATTGAAAATAAGTTTTTCTACATAAAAATTTAGTGACGTGGCAGCACTTTCTCTCTTTAAGCACCTGCTATAAATATTTTGTACTGAGGATGGCCTTAGTGTGCGTTGTCCAAAAAAGTGGTATCTTGGCCAACGGCGTCGCGCTGCCCGATGGCCCTGGCTGCGTATTAAAAATCTCGCGGCCGAATCGGCCGGTCCAAAGCCTCGCTGGTACCCCTGCTTTCTAAGGGTCCAAAGACTTCTTTATGTTCTCTGTTGAGTCATTGACGTTCACGGCTTTTTGCTCGTGGTGGCCACGATGCGCTTATGCCGTCCGTATGTTAGAAAGGTCTACTTGGGTTCGATGGGCGCATGGTTTTGGCCCTATTGGTTCGCACCGTTCCAGAAAATTGGGTGTTTTGCCCCCATATAGTTTCTATTTTGTGCGCTTGTATCAGGGCACGCTTTATGCCAGTTTTGTGCACTTGTAGCGCTTCATTCTGAAATTCTGTATATGTTGTACAACTGTATCAGTGTGTAGTACTACGTACTCGAAAAGAAACAAGAAAGCATGTGTACGTGCATCGGTGCATGTATGAGCGAATGTTCTTCGCCGCTTCCTTCTTTTTTTCCCTGGGAGCTGTGCGGCGATGCTTTGTTTAACTTTAGTAGTAGTAAGTATATGTGCGGAGAGAGCGACCCACCGTCTGATTTCTTGGTGGCAAAGTCTCCTACTTGGGTTCTTTTCAGAGGGAGGAGTGAGCTAGAGGTGTCCCAGCCGTCTTCGTCGCCCTCGCTGCGACCTTCGCGTCTCAAAGCAAAGCAGTGCTCTCGCTCGATAATTTCTCAAATTTCCACGGTCTGCGTTGCCCTGTTTGCGTGCCGGATGGATGACGTCCGAGTCCGAGTAGGACTAGTGAGGGAGAAGGAAGGGATATTCTGCGGCCGTTTGTGCCCTCGAATGAGTTCGTGGCTTGTGTATTTGTTTTTTTTTTTTTTGAAAGAGGGGCAGGAGAACTACCATCCTATTTCATTGATAAGCAGAAGAAAATAAAATAAAAACCCATGCGAACATGGGTACAACCAGGGTTTCAAAAACCGCCGGTTAACCACGGCTAACCGCGCCTCCGCGGGGCCTGGCTCGGTAAACCGGCGGTTTAAGGTTTAGGGGTTTGGTTAAAATTCGTTTAAATAAATTTTGAATGTAAAATATACATAAAATTCCTAAAAATACTATTAACCATTCTAAGCATTTTGGCTTAAATAAAATTTAAAAATTCAAATTTTTAATGTGTATTTTAATGAGTTTTAGTCATTTTCATTGATTTTGAAATTTTTTTCGTCGCAAACCGCGGTTAACCGCGAGAAACCGTCGGTTAACCGCCAAAAACCACGGCTAACCGCGATCAAAACCGGGAAGCCGTGGTTTTGAATTTAGGCAAAATCAGACGGAATCACGCAGAAACCGCGGTTAACCGGCTCCACGCCACTCGCGGTTCAGAGAAGCACCGCTGTTTTGTTATCCCTGGGTACAACCACAGCGCTCCGCTGCAACCCTAGACAAAACCAGACACACCTTCGACCACTACCGGGAACAAGCAGCCCCCGCTGCCACCTAGGCCAACGGCCGAAAAGGAAGAAGAGATACAGGAGAGGGAGTAGAGGAAACACCACCAACACTCACACAGCGACGAAACGACTCCTAGAGCAGCAAACCAGACGGAAATCCATACCGCAAAACGGCAACCACGACGCCTCCAACAAGGTAGCGACGGGAAGAACCCACCGCCGTCGCAAGACTGCTAGGGTTTTCACCCAAAGTAGGGAAGGATCCGAAAGGTGATGCCTCCAACGAGGGAACGACACTAAAGGTGACGCCAACACCGCCCAGCGCGGGGCTTCGCCAAGACTCGCCCTACTAGCGATAAGGCGAAGGCCGCCAAGGTCGAAAGCACCGTAAGAATCGAGCCGCCGATCAAGACGCAGAGTTGGAAAACGAAGCACCTAACGCCGCTTCTTGACACGGAAGACGCCGCCCACGCCACCCGACACCTCGGAGGAAGGGGAAGGTCAAAATGACGGGACGGACCAGTCGAAGGCGAGAACGGACGCCGCCAAGAAAGATCACCAGCCAACGCCGCCGGAGAGGGGCCACCACGCCTGGTGGCCTGCGCACGGGAAGCGAAGAAAACCAGACGCCTCGTCACCCAGGCGACGCAAGCCGAACCCCGCCACTAACCCGGAAAACACCAACCTAACCACCGAGCACCTCGCAGGGAGGGGAGGGCAAGGAGGCAAGGACAAGACTAGGCTAGAGACAGGGGTCGCCGCGTTGCTAAAGGACGGGCAACAGCCCACCACGCCACCACGGGAGGAGCCGAAGAGACGTCGGACACACGCCTGAGCCCACATGTCCGGCCCACTTCACCAGTATCAAGGCACCCTCAAGCGGCCGCCACAGAGACGGGCTCCGAGGGAGGGGGAAGATGGAGAAGAAGCCGGTGCCGAGCTTCGCCGAGCTACGAGGCCACCGGACCCACGACCTTGGAGTACGCCCACTCCGACCGCTTCGGACAACACACCACCAAATTTGGGCCTCTTGTATTTGTTATGCATGGCGGCAAGCAGCATGGGTGCCTGGGTGGCATCATGTGCTCCGTCCCTCAAGACTGACAGGCAATGGCGGGCTAGCCCAAATTGAAATCACTCTCTCCAGCATCTTCAAAGAAAACCATGAGTTGACAGGAGGACACCAGTGCACGGTTTTATTACATAGTACATGAACATCCCGTTACCATCGATTCTTTGGCGGCATGGTGGGTACTGGGTAGTGGATCAGCTCGTCTGCGGCGGAGTGAGGACGGGGTGTTCACATTCGTCCTCTGAAACATTTAAAAAGAACGCAGCAATTGAATTTTGAGCCAGCCAATATGGTAGCAAATCATGTGCTAGCTGATCTCCGGATGGCGATGGAGAATGCCTACTTATAGATGATATATTTAGTTCTTACCATCAATGATTGACTGTGCCATTGAAAATGCTCTAAACCAACATAATATTATTGTTTCTGGTTTACTACAATAATTATCAAGCTTCAAACCGAATTGTTTTTTTTAAAAAAAATATGTCGTGTGATCAAGAATGGTTTTCATGGCCGGTCTAAGAGCATGGACATCAGACCCCGTATCAAGGCCCTGCATCAGCGTGCTGACGCCGGCCCATGCCCACCCTCACGCTGCCGCAGTCTACTGGGTTTGAATTTTTTTTGCGTATTTAAAAAAAAAACAAAATTTGTAGGTGAAATACCTCTTCTACTTCTGTAGTAGACCGGTGACAAGGTAGCTTGTTCTTTTGGTGTAGTTAGCTTGTCTCTCGTGTGATGTTGCTGCAAATGGATATATGGTTAACCACCCTCTTTAGCTAATTCATATATTGGGTGCATTCTTGCTTGGTTTGGTGTTTTTGAGCCTATCACGTGTGACGTTGGGTATGTTTTTATGTCTAATCATCTTTCCTAGATGGATGATCAGTGTAGTCTAAAGAGTTTACCTATGATGACACAATATAGATTTTTGACGTAGTTGACAAATCGTATAAAAGGACATATATTTCATTGCCTGTCAATTACAAGACAAATTTTCAACAACCTTAAAAATTGAACCATGCCGGCGGCCAACTAACCGCTGACGGGTGAGGGTGGGAGCCAGTGAGGCAGTGAGCGACACGGGTACATCTTTTTACTCGTCCTCATCCTCGTCCTCGTCGTCCCAGGTGTCCTGCCTCGGATAAGGTAGCAGCGGCAGATGGGGGGGACTGGGAGACGGGACGGATGTACTCCCTCCATACTGAAAAAGTAGACGTTTTAGACACCATTTGGAATACCAAGACGGCGTTTATTAGCCTTATTAATGAGTGATAACTTCATTTAAGATACGTGGTCCAAAGTCAAGGTCTGAATTGGTTAGAAGTCTTTCTCTCGCATTCAAGCGGTCCATGGTTCGATCCTGCGCAAAGACATTTTTTTTTTTTTCTTGCATGGCGGCAAGAATGGTTGGTTGCACGCAGCCGCGATGAAACCGCTGAGTATTAATCATGCTAAACGTCTACTATTCTCACCCTTTAAGCAAACTTCTAAAACGACTAGTTTTACAGTATGGAGGGAGTATATGTTAGCAGTGCCCTGATCCCCTAGGCTTCCTTCGTAGCGCACGCCGTGTCGCCCCCACGGCGACGCCAGGGCGCGGAGCCCACGTGCCTCCCCGCCGCGGCCACCGGCGACGGCTCGTCACGTTGGGCGGCCTCCTCGCCCGGGCCGGCCGAGCCCACGCGCGTAGGCGCAGAGCCATCGTGATTGGGATTGGGTTCTCTACCCTTTTTTCCCGTGTCGTGTACTCGTGTGTGTGTGTGGCCCTGTGTGCCTGTGGCCGCGTCGCTCCGTGCGATTCGGTTTTGTTTTCGAGCACGGTGGCAGGGCAGGCAAAGCCCTGTGCTTTTTCTTTCTTTCTTTCTTTCTTTCTTTCTTTCCGGGAGCCTTTTGCTTTTGCGGGCCACTTGCGTGCGTGGCCAGTGGATGCATGCGATCGTGATGGGAGCACTGGCGCTGTGCTGTCGCGAGGGGTGTCTTCGTACGATGGTGGCCGTGCGGCATTGGCATTCCGCCTGGGCCTCCCATACGTGCGGCTATGCATGCGCATTGGGCTCTCGGTTATTCGCTCTTTTGTAGAGCCCAAGCATGGATTGCATTTTGGGCCCCGGCATCCGGTGAGGCTCTGCAGCCTGCAGCAACAAAAGAATCCAAGTTTTTTTTTGTGTGTGTGTTTGCTTCTCTGCAACTGCGTGCATGCAAGAACGCATTCCTCTGGGGGGCCTGAATAACAGGTTGAGTTCCCCGTGGCCCATACGTTTCTATATCACACCGGCTGGTTAGGTTTTCAAAACCACCAGCTAACCGTGCCTTTACCGGATCCGGTTTGACAAACCGACGGTTAAGGGTTTAGAGGTTCGCTAAAATTAATTTAAATAAATTTTTAATGTAAAATATACATAAAATTTTTAAATATACTACTAATCATTCTTAACATTTTGGCTTAAACAAAACTAAAAAATAAGTTTCTAATGTGTATATCAAATGATTTTATCAATTTCCACCGATTTTGACATTTTTCAGAAACCGCGGTTAATCGCGGAAAACTGAGGGTTAACCGCCAAAAATCGCGACTATTTGCGAACAAAGCTGGCAAGCCGCACTTTTGAATTTGAGGTAAAAGCCAGCTCAAAACCACGGCTAATTGGCTCCGTGCCACTGCCGACTCGGAGGGCTCTCACCGTTTTATGAACCCTAGTGGTTACATACTTTTATCATTACTTATTTGGCCAATAAACGTAATAGTGGAGTCACTGTTATTGACGTTCAAATGATGTCATCACTAATCATATCTCTCTCTCTCCCTCTCCTTAAATTGGACTCATTTCGTCGGATTTGTGGAGCCCTGACATGGCAGATCTTCCCAACACCATGCCACCTTGACGGTCTTGGGGAGGTGTGTGCGGCCTACCCTTGCTCTAATGAGCTTGTAGTGGTGTCTCATTGCCGAGCTCATGGCGGTGGCCTTTCCTCTTATTCCATGCACAACTATTTGCATCTTCCTTTTCTAAATGCAGTAGTGCCCCTAGGGACAAGAGATAGGATCGTGAAAGAGTTCAACATTGACCTCGCGGTGCTAGGACTACATTCGTCTCACTGGCGGTGGCTAAGGTGGAGCTGAGAAGCGGTGATGGGTAAGGTGGAGCTAGCCAACAATGATGACTGAGATAGAGCTAGCTAGTGGAGATGACATTGCTGGGACTCTGAACACACATAGAGAGTGGTTATGGACTATGGAGGAGGAGAGGAGGGTAGAAGACGAGGGCAGAATGATCCAATTTAGTATGTAGTAGCCTTTACTGCTAAAAATGATGTATGAAAGTGTTTTTTCTTTCTAATTTTAATTGTTTTATAATGAAAAAATTACAAATACACCCCCTTTGATAGCCCAGTTAAATCATTATATGCTTAGGCATGTCTAATGGTACCCAACTTAAGCTAAACTTAGCACTATCTAACACTATTCATTATCATTTTTTCTCTCCTTTTTTTTTTACTATAGTGTTAAGTGTAGCCTAAGTTGGATACTACTATACATATCCCAATTCTATGGGCAAACTTATATCATGGGAAAGCCGAAGGAAGATTACGCCAATTCGAGTTCTCCACGAATTCTCCTTGAGTAGATCGAAAAATAGCGTTCTAGTATATCAATCGAATCATCTTTTGCTCTAGGACATGGATGGATCGACCGCCGCTCACTTGCGCCTCTTTTTAAAATTTCAACGAGTTCAAATTTCATCGGCCGAACATAACAAAACTCCGCCAAACTTAACACGGAAAATCTCCCCGTGCAGCACAAAAAAGAAAGGGAGGGACTACCTCGCAGGCGCCTGCGCCCGAGCATTTGGCACAAGCGCCGTTTGCATGCTGCCGCTGCTCGTACTTCCGGGAGGCCATAGGGAGGCGCGACGCCACCAAGAGCATGTGCGCGAGTGCTCGCCCCATGTAGGTGGCCGCCGCCGGCGACCCCAGGTCGACGCACGGCAACGGCGGGGGAGACAACACGGAGAAGAAGGCGAAGAAGAGGAAGATGAAGGCCTGCGTGGCGAGCAGCAGCAGCCGGCGGAGGACGGTGAGCGGCGCTAAAAAATTCCACTATCGCGAAACATTTTTTTCCAATAAATAAAAATGTGGATAAACAATAGAAATTTAGTGGAGTTTTTTTGGGCCGGCACAATTTTGTAAATCGGAGGCGCCTACGAAATAGGAAACCCGAAAAAGAAAAGAGAAGTCTTCTCGCAGCCGCCGAAAAATTCTGCAGCCATCTCTCGTCGTCGTAGCCTCGTAGGCTCTGTCCTCCCGACTAGTCTCCCGAGCCGGGACGAGAGGAGAGGAGAGCAGCCAGGGGAAACCAACGCGGCGATGGGGGACGCGGATGCGAGCACCGGCGGCGGCGGCGGATCAGATCCGCAGAAGCTGAAGCGGATCGCGGCGGCGGCGTTCGACTACGAGAACGACGCGCGGTGGCCGGGGTACTGGTCCAACGTCCTCGTGCCGACCCACCTCGCCTCCCGCCCCGACGTCGTCGACCACTTCAAGCGCAAGTTCTACCAGCGGTACATCGTAAGCCCCCGCCCTACCTTGACGACGCCCTCCCCGCTTGTTGGTGGTTGTCTGGAGTGCCGCTCGGATTGGATTGGTTGCGACCTGTGTTGCTCCTGATGCGCGGATCGTGGATGCGTCTTGTGCTGTTTCTAGTTCGATCTGCTTGATTTAGCGCTGTGCGCTCGTGCGGGGAGAATCAACTGTTGCTGAAGGGCCGTTGCTCTAAATTGTTAAGATAGCCGTAGATTGTATAGTGCTGTACCTCTAGCGTTCTAATTTCAAATTGGGTTTATGTGTGCATGATATTGTTGTCATAGCGCTTACGTGTTGGCTTTGGTTCTATGCAGTTGCCGAGATGTTGTACTGCTGCGTTACTATTTTTCCAGCTCTAAACTTGTCGTGCCTATGCCTTTCATATTGCGTTGAACTACCGTGCTTTCATGAAAAATTGGAGGTGCTTAATATTAGTGGTATGGCTTAAGATAGCTTAGACATCAAGTTGGCTGTCTTTTTTTTTGTGTGTGTGTGCGCGCCGCATAGGAAGTTCTGGATCTTTTTCTTAGATGGTTCTTGAGACAAATCATTACGTGTAAAAGCAGATGACATATACTATTCGAATCCATTACTGATACTTTTGGTGGTTTGCCTTTCATTTGTATACCAAAGACCACTTTTGCCCTGTTTTATTAAGAAAGTAACTTTTGATTGCCTTCCATTTAGAAAATGTGTTACACACCTTCAGTGAAATAAGTCAATAACCGTGAAACTCATGGCCTTCACTTAAATCTAGCTGTTGTTACCACCATTAAGAAACTTATTAATCTATGTGCCTTGTAGAATGCACATGCAATGCTTGTGGTGCCGTATTTCATCTACTACATAAACCTCTCTGTATAGGCTAGTAATATCCTTGAGCACATTGCTTGTCTGCTTGATAGTTTGTTCCCGTTGGCCTGAGACACAAGAGTTGCCATTGGTCAGATGTACTTAAGTTCCTGGTGCTATACCATTCTCACCTAGAGCTGATAATTTGTTTAGCTGATGCTTTACTGCCTTCCTATCTTGCATGTGCCAACTTGGTTGCTAGATACTAGCATTGATGCCAACTGTTTTGATTAAAGCAGGCCTGATTTACTCATGCTAGTTAATAAAAATAAATAAAAGTGATTTCTCTTAGATTGAACTTGAAATCCAATTAACATTTGCTTATTTCCTCCTTGATGTTAGCCATCTGGTTTAATTTTAACTTTATACCATCCTCACTGCATCTAGCCACTACTGGATAGTGTGATCATGGTTTCACTTATTGATGTTAAAAATATTTCTTGCAATTGGCCTTCTCATTCTCGAGTTGATAAGAATCATATCCAAGAAAAAAAGAGGGTAGGACAGTGATAAAATTGTTGATTTTCCTTTCTTTACATGTCAGGATCCTGATTTGGTTGTTGAGCCACTGTCTTCCATAAGTTCAACTCAGTCCACCAGATCAGCAGCAAGGTCATCATCTACGCAGTCCAGTGAGGACGGCAGATCTCGTGACTCAGGTATGGTGAACTATGGCGCTTAATACATTTACTCTGGAGGATGAAGTGGGCGAGATTCATCAGAGAAGTTGGTTGTTTTGTTGATGCACTTTTTAGAGGTTCCTGAGTCTTGTGTTTGCTATTGTTGTTCCAGGGTTGGCTTTGTAGTCAGCCGGGGTTCAATACAAATTGCCAAAAAAAAAAACAGTGCTTAATGAACTACTTTCAGAATTATGATTTGAACCAACCTGGAAAGACTTTCACTATGTTTCTGTCATCCCACACTAATGTAAATTCATAAATTTATTCCATGTAGGATCGAGTGCGAGATCAACCGCTGCCTCTCAGCCTCCACCAATAGAAAGGACTGCAAATTCTTTGCGGTTAGATGGACGGACTATACAATTCTCTATCAATGCCTGGGTATGGCGTATCTAACTTCCTTCTTTAATATGGACAGATATAAGCATAATCTAGTCGCTGCGAGCAGAAGTCGCATCCTATTATGCTTTAATGTTCCATCCACTCCTGTTATTTCACTTGTTTTGTGGACTACCGCTTTTACTGCTGAACTATGAGCTGTACTGGCTGATTGCTTGACCATGACTTCAAGATTTTATAAGTTGTTTCTATTAGATATCTTACTTTACCCATCCTATTATTGTCATCATTATTGCTTACCCATAGGTGATTCTGGTACATGTTTCAGTGAAATATGGTTTTGAGAACTAAGGTTTTGCAGGTTCTGGTTGTTGCTAGTCTTGGAATACTTTCAATTCTACCGAAACATATCGCAAGCAAAGGGTATAGACTTTCGTTGCTAGGAACAATATGCTCCTCAGCATATTCTTTATACTGTACTTACGGTGTAAGTATTTGTTTATTTGAACGAATGTATAATACATTTCTCTGTTTTTCTATTTCTTTTCTTGTTCTGGTGCTCCAGTGTTTCTCAGTTCTTATTTCCTCCGTATTCTGCCTGTAGAAACCAAGAGCATGGAACATGCCTGCAATTCAGCCATGGCTACAATCTATAATTATAGCCAAGGACTTTGTTCACTTGATGTTTTCTCTTATGATGTTCACATCCAATGTGCACTTTAAGAGTAAGTTGTACTCCTTTTTTCCCTGCTTCAAATTTGTTAGTCTATAATGTGTTCTGTCCTCAGCAGTTTTTTATTTCCTTTTGCTGCAGTTGCTCTACTTCCTGTGCTTTGCTGGGCACTTGATCATGTTGCTAGATTCTTAAGGCGTAACTTTACACGCTCCTCTTTGTACAGGTGAATGAATTCAAACTCACATCTGTGTTTTATTGTGCTCGTGTGCTCTGCAATCCAATTTCCACTTGTGTCCACCTGCATGGTTATCCACTCCCATGGTTATTGATTGTTGCTTATATCTTTTTTAGGAGATACTTGGAGGATCTTTGTCTGTGGGTAGAGACAAACAACACTACACTCAGCCTCCTTTCTGCAAATGCTGAAATTGCCATGGGCTTTCTTATGATCATATCACTTTTCTCGTACGTGCATTCACTTCTTAATGAAATACGGATAAAGTTTTTGTATGCAAACTTACGTGAGACGTGCTGTGCCTTGCTCATGCAGGTGGAAACGCAACATAATACAGACATTCATGTATTTTCATGTGAGTATATTTTTCTCTGAACAATCTATTTTAATTTTTTTTCTGTTTTTCTTCTGTTGTTTTAGAGTTTTGGGAGAACTTGAGGACATTAGGTTGATCTTTTTGCATCTTATCGGTTGCATTTCCAGCTGGTTATATGTCTAATTCAAAGCATTAGGAATTAGTTGTTCAGTATTCATAACTTCATATGCTTCGAATTGTTGATATTTTGCATCATTGCGCCTACAGAAGCCATTGAACTATACAATAACTCAGGCGATGAACTACAATGTCCAATGAGTTACTTTGTTGCTTCTTTCTAAGCTAACCTATTAGGAGCTCAATGACAACTACATTACCAAGCTTACCTTTCTGTACACATTTGTCTTGAGCAGCTGCTGAAGTTGATGTACCATGCTCCGGTAACATCGGGCTATCACCAGAGCGTGTGGGCAAGAATTGGCCGAGCTGTAAACCCATACATTTATCGCTATGCGCCATTCCTCAATACACCCATTTCAGCAGTTCAAAGATGGTGGCTGAGGTAGAAGGCATTTATCCTGCGCATCCCTCTACATAGAAAATGCCTGCTGCACTGAGCTTTCTCCGCTCCATTTTTTAGAAGATACTCAACACGTCTCGTGCACGGCCAACATTGTAATTTATTATGCACATGCATATTCTTGTCTCGCGTCTCACTTAATTCATGGTGTGTACGTATCACTTACTCGAGGTGTTACACACGATTTTTTTTGGGTGCAAGCAGTAGCTCTTGAGGGAAATGTATCATGCCGTGATAACAACGGTAGCTTAGAACAAATGAGGATAGTGAGACTAGGACAATGAACAATGAAATATGAGTGTCAGCCATTTTCCATTATATACATTCAAATAAATCATAATGTTAATCTGATCACGGATGACAAATATTCGTTGTTTGGACATGGACACAACCCATAAACACAAACTTGATGCCTAATTACCAAGTCAGTGTCATGAGGTACTCCCTCCATATTTCAAATAGTATTGTTTTATAATTATTTGAAGTTAAAGTTTTAAGTTATGTTCTTTTGGGCTGATCTGAACGGCTGAACATTTAAACAGTTGAAATGACTGAATTTCGAGAGCTTCTCGAGATTCGGATCCATTTTGTTTGAATTTGTTTTTAAAGTGTTCGGATCCACCTTCGAGACAGTGGAAAAAAATGATCAAAACGTAGATAACTCGCTAAGCTACTAAGCCGTTAAGCTGAAAAGAATGAAGCTTTAGGTCCTGTTCTTTTGAGCTGATCTGAACACCTGAATGGCTGAAATAACTGAATTTCGAGAGCTTGTCGAGGTAGTCTCGAGATTCAGATACATTTCGTTTAACTTACTTTTTAAAGCGTTAGGATCCACCTTCAAAACAGCGAAAAACTGAATAAAAAAACTCAAAACTTATGTCTTTTTAAAACATAGATAAGTCGTTAAGCTGTCAAGAGCTTAACAGCTTAACGACTTATCTACGTTTTGAAAATACATATGATTTGAGTTTTTTTAGTCCATTTTTTCACTGTTTTGAAGGTGTCAAGTCAAACGAAATGTATTCGAATCTCGAGACTACCTCGAGAAGCTCTCGAAGTTCAGTCATTTCAGCCGTTCAGATCAACTCAAAAGAACAGGGCATTAAACTATTCACAAAATTTTTTTTAGCTATTTGGATTGAGGACATGAAAACGTATATATAATTTTTTATATAAATTCACGTTGAAAAGGCACTTCCATAATATTTTTTTTGGATTCTACAAATAAATTTCAGTGCTAATTGATGGTCAAAATTGTATTTCAAAAACCGTGGTAACGTGCAAAACTACTACTCCAGTACTATCCGAAGTATAGAGGGAGCTGTAAAAGTGAGCACATCATTGAACAAATCTATTGGCTAAAAATTTTGACAAAATCCTGGGCTATTTGTCCTGGAACACTTATAACCTGCTACTACGCGATTGGAATTTGAACACATCTGCTAGTTAAAAAATGAACGAGATCATGGTTAAAACGCATGGGGTTATTCTGCCGCGGTGTAGAAAGGGTACTTAGCACATAATCAATAGGGGCTTAACTTAGGCCATCCTAATTCTGTATCAAGTGAAATAAAAGAGATAAAGAAATATAAATGAATAGTAGCTTAATCGTGCTTGATTGATCTAAATTAGATCTGGATTAATGATGTCTTATTAGGGATCTAAGTTAGATCGACACAGTATTGTAATAAAAAAAAAGATAATACTACTCCCTTTGTTTTTTATTTAACGTTTTTGACTTTTGCACATGCTTTTTACCATTCGTCTTATTCAACAAAATTATGAAAATATCATTTATTTTGTTGTAATTTAAGTATGACATATTTTTTATGTTTGCACTAAATTTTTAAATAAGATGAATGGTTAAAGTTGTGTTAAAAAATCAAAGACGTAAAAAAACAGGGGAAGTAGTAATTAAAGAGAAGGCCAGGCGCTTGACGTCCGACGCTGGCGCCCATCCGGACTTACTGGCTGTCGGATCCCGCTATCGCGCCAATCCCACGTGATGCCGAGCGCCACGTCCCAGAAACCAGCGAATAGATAAATCAGTGCCTTAGATCAAATTTTCAATTAAGCTTCCGATTTTTGTACAAAATTCAAACAGTGTTCAAAATTCGTGGAATAAATTTTATAATTCTTCTAAAATCGAGAACAACCCATTTTAAATACTTTTTGAATTTTTATTTTTTCAATTTTTTTGATGTGAACTATGAGAAGGCACTTATGAAACTTACATTTATATTAGCGAAACTTGGCCGTATTTTGATGAAACTTGGTCGTGTTCTGTTGAAACCTGATGAAACTTTGATGTAACCTGATGAAACTTGGATGAAACATGTTGAAACTTGATGAAACTTGGATTGGCCTGATGAAACTTGAAGAAACTTGAATGAAACCTGTTAAAACTTGATGAAACTTGCATTAAACCCGATGAAACTTTGAGTTCATGAGTTTTACGAATATGAAAATCCAAGTTTCAGTAGGCGAAAACCCAAGTTTCAGTAGGCAAACCCTAAGTTTTGTCAGGTAAGTTTTAATATTTATATGGCAACAAACATCTTGTTTTGTTCGTAAATATACGAGGAACACGTTGGTGCGAACGGTTTTTGGATTGGATCACCCAATCAAAAATTATGGTTGTCGAAAGAAGAATACAAAAAACAGAATCTGCTGACGTCAGCTTGCGTCATCCTTTTTTTTCCCGTGTGCATGCTGTCTCCATGAGCTCTCGCATGCATGGGCCGGCCTTGGGCTATAGGCCCACTTGCCTCGCGCGAGTCCGGACGAGCCGGACGGCCGAGGTCAAATGTTTCCGATTAAATAATATTAGATCCATCAAAGTTAGATTTGGATTGACACGCTATAACGAGGCACCAACCGAAAAGAACGGTGTGGCCACGCAAACATGCAGAGCTGTGACTCGTGAGCCACCTCTCTGGAGTCGGAGGCTCGGAGACCGCGTCCGAGAAGCAAGCAGGAGCGCAAACACCGCATGAGGCCATGACCCACCCTAACATTCCGCACGCCACGGAGCCGACGACCGCCCGCGCTCGGCGCTCGGCACCCATGCCCCTCCCCGCCGGCGGAGGCGCCAAGGACCCCGCGCCGACCGACGGCGGCCGCGTGCGGCTCCGGGACGAGCAGCTGCGGCAGCTCCACGAGCTCTTCGTCCGCTTCGACCTCGACGGCGACGGCAGCCTCACCAAGCTCGAGATCGCCGCGCTGCTCCGCTCCCTCGGCCTGCGCCCCTCCACGGGGGACCAGATCCACGCCCTCATCTCCGCCATGGACGCCGACGGCAACGGCACCGTCGAGTTCGACGAGCTCGCCTCCTCCCTCGCGCCGCTGCTCCTCGGGCCCTGCCGCCCCGCCGTCGCCGTCGACCAGGCGCAGCTCGCCGAGGCCTTCCGCGCCTTCGACCGCGACGGCAACGGCTACATCTCCGCCGCAGAGCTCGCGCGCTCCATGGCGCTCATGGGCCACCCCATCTCCTACGCCGAGCTCACTGACATGATGCGCGAGGCCGACACCGACGGTGACGGCGTCATCAGCTTCCAGGAGTTCACCGCCATCATGGCCAAGTCCGCTCTCGATTTCCTCGGCCTCGCCGCATTGTGATGGGAATGGATCATGGATGGATTGCTCCTCTCCCTTCTGTTAGAGCTTCGTGAACCTACCTCTCTCTCTCTCTCTCTCTGCATTTGTTCCCCTCTTTAGCTCTGCTAATATATACATATTTGACCTGAATGAATTGGCTGTATCGTGTGCGTTGCTGTAAATATGATGTGATGCTGCTGTAGTGAACATTTGCTTTGGAGTTGTTATCCAGAAAGAAGGAATGAAAATTGCCTCACCAAAAACACTAACGCTTGAATGAAAATTGTCCCAGCAAAATCATAAAATCAGTAATACTTATGCCAAATCTATGCTTTTTTGGAAGTCCCTTTTAATCCATTCGATTCTAAAATATAAATTGTTGTGTTGATAAGTAATAAAACCACTTATATTAAAAGGGACAGGCGACTGGACACGCCAGCATGTATGCTCGGGCCCACCCGTCAATGTCACATGGCGCATGAGCCCAGTCACCTGGGTTTAAGCCAAACCGATATTAAAACTATGCTTTTTTGGAAGTCCCTTCCTTTAATTTTATTCTTATTCTAGACAGACCATTCTTGTATATTAGTATATTCTTATTCTAGTGTGTAGACAGATTACATGCACTGTATAAGACAATAATAGATCCCATGTAGACGCAACAAGAGAAGAAAAGTTCATGTGATAATTTGTAGGAATGCGGAATGTATATTACAAAATGACGTAAACACTTTTCTTTGGACATATCTTGGGCACAAAGTAACAGGCTATAGAAATAACCACAAAAGAGACTTTTAATACCTCACTGCAAGTCTGCAACACCTGAAAATTATTCGGTAGCAGAACTTAATAAACAGAAGAGACTAGAAAAAAATATATTTATGCCAATAATAAGTTCTAACTGAGGGTAACAATGACAGGTGAAGAGAATCAAAACACAGGGAAAAGTGCAAACGAAGGGTAAAAATCTGATTGTTTAGCATGACGCAGATTCTCAATGGTACCTTGGCATCATCATTTACCCGAGACTTCCTACTCATCTTCTTGGGCATGCTCAAGAGCAAACCACCCATAGCTGCCTACTTAAAGGATGAGGCCATGCCATTCGATATGGATGCACCTGCGCCTCAATGTCATCGTTGCTCTGAAACAGCTTCTCCAGCTGCATTGTTGCCAAGCAGAGGGACAAGATCCAAATGGTCTCTTGGGGATCCAGGAGCTTCTCCGGCGTTGCCAAGTACACAAATCCATCCCTGACTGCCTTCACCTGTAGCGCTCATCCATTCATGGCTAGTCTATCCCGGGTACTCATTGCCCGTGCTAGCCGCACCTTGAGGATAATCACTGTCGTAGTAAAATAGACGTATAAAATAGAGAACGAGAGATATAAGATTTTTTGTGTGAGAAAATCTTACGAATAAACCATGGGCTTATGAAGGCAAAGGCCTTGTTCTTTTCGGCATATCGTACCGTTGCGTATTATTGTACCAAATTTTGTTATTTTTATATAGCCTTTATGTTGTGATTATTTGTAACGATTTTTTCGTGACATTTAGTACTCCTTTCAAAGATCGTAAAACTATTTTTAATTTTTTTTTTATAATCTTTAGATCTCATTTCGGGGGCTCTCAAATTTGCCACAATCATACGCTGAAAAGAACAATGCCAAAATTACTACGTGTGGATAGAGAGTATTGTATGGTGTATACAACAAACTGGTGGAAAGAATATCAACGAAACCCTAAGGCTACGGGAGGTGTTTATAGGGGTATATCCAGAAGAGTCCATATAGAACAAGAGTTCTATTAATAAGAAAACCCATGATTTAGATCACATTATAACAATCTCCACCTTAAGCCAAATTCTATTGTAACCAAAACAGAATAGGAACCTCTAAAATAATCCTTGTGTACTCCCTCCGTATCAAAATGTTTGTCACTTTTGACTTTTGAACAAACGTTTGATCATTTGTCTTATTAAAAAAATTTATGTAAATGTCATTTATTTTACTATAACTTGTTTTATCACTAAATATATTTTAAGTATGACTTATTTTTTTACATATTTGTGCTAATTTTTTGAATAAGACGAATGATCAAACGTTTGTTTAAAAGTCAAAAGTAACAAACATTTTGATACGGAGGAAGTAGTTGTGTGCCAAAATCACTAGAACTTAATGAATAACACCAACTAAGTCTGAGCAATGCTCAAACTTAGCGGTACGAACTAGCTTTGTCATCGTATAGCTGGATTATCGTGGTGATGGTTCCAAACCATAAAGGGGCATTTTAACTTGAAAACAAAATTATCCTTGCCTAGAACGATGAAACCCTCTAGTTGCTCCATATAAATGTCTTCTTCTAACTCACTGTATAAGAATGCAATTTTCACATCCTGTTATTCAAGCTCATAATCACACAGCCACAGTGCTGAGTAAAGTGCGAATAGAACTACGCTTTACAACAGGAAAAAAGACATCAGCGTAGTCAATACTTGGAATTTGACTATAACTTTGCAACGAGCCTTACTATGCCTGACCTCCTCGGTCGGTGAAACACCTATTTTCTTTATATAAATCCACTTGCAACGAATAGGCTTCTTCTCAGTTGGTGACTTGACCAGCTCCCAAGTACCAGTTTTTTTAGAGATTCCATCTCATCATGCACGATAGTCATCCACTTCTCTGAACCACCATACAAAATGCTAGGCTTAAGCAGAAGGTGATGCATTTTCAGGTACAAGGTCAAGGCGGCCTGGAATATGCACCAGGTATGCATACAGATTCAAAAACAGATAGCACTTGCAGAATCTAACTTGTAAACAGTTCAGGATAAAATACTATTCCATGCAGAAAGAGTTGATGACAAAAGAACAAACAATATAATATATTTGTACCGTGCATTTCTGCTCAAGATACAAGGCATCGACATCATTACCACACAATTACAAGTTTACAACAATTTGTATGTCTGCTGAGTTTGAACATTGTACAAGAGACATGCAAACCAGATTTTAGAACGACAATGTTTCCGAAGGACACTCAAAACATTCTTCAGCTTCAATTCATTACACACATAACAAGTCCGTTGATTTTAGCCCTCTTTCTAAGTCAGAAACGTCTTAAATCAGCAGAATATTATACATGAGCTGATGAGCAGCTATTTTTTCTAGTCTAATAATCTAATAAGTTCTCCAAAAAATTACACCAATACAGCATTACAAGTAATCAGTATTAGAATTAGCGAAGAACAAAGTTACTGACTGATGTTTCTGGAAGTGTTCGGTACCATTCAGATTAGCGTATGTTCCAAACTGGCATAGGCCACTATTCATTTTCATGGCAAGTATGCTGACACTGGACTGTAAAAATGCCAAAGAACAGACTGAACTAACCATTATCATGGCAGCATCATTCAATCAATTACTAATTCATAACATAGAAGAAGACAAAGGTCATAGCTCTGTAATCCAGAGTTATTCATATTTGTGCATATTCTGTTAGTAAAAGGTATATTTACAAGCATAAAATTTCAGGGAGCACGTGATGTCCAGCCTTTATATAAAAGAAAATTGCCAGCATCTTGAAATGGATATCAATTATGACCTTTGGGTTGCAAAGCAGAGGCACTTACCCTTTGCAATGGATCTAGATACTGGCTGAGAGCATTAGGCCACCAATGTTGACATATAAAAAGAATTAGTCTTTTACTGTCCTAGAATAGACATTAAATTCACTCTCGAAACAAGGATCTCAAAGGCAGAACATAACAGAGCATGTATGGTCTTGATGTCTCACCCAAATACCCAAAAAAGGTCTATGCAACAATTGGACTTCACAATCTTTTGTCGTACATCATTAAGAAAATAGCAAAAAATACCAGGATTAAGTTTGTTAATGAATATTGCGAAGAAATACCACTAGTGGAAACATATCACATAGAAAACACCACAATTATGAAGATAATAGAGCTTAGTCATATATGCCCAAATACAGAACTCAAATGAGGCTCCAAGGTCCCCAAAAGGTCTAAAGAAACAGATTGACTTCACTTTTTTTTTTCTGGAATAGCTTCTTGAAGGTAAAGCTACAATGCCAAACGTTATGTTGAGCCCAATGGAGCTCCACCTTTTTCTGGTGTAGTGGCTGATATGGTTGGAACCCAGCTAGGCCACAGATGATATGGCTTGCAGCAAACGAAATAGGCACCCTTAAACAGCTTCTCGACTCTCCCTGTTTCCAAGCAAAGCCTCGCGAACCAACAAGGCGTTTTAGTGTCATAATACTTCTTTGATGTTGTGAAGTACAGGATGCCATCGCTGATCGTGTGAAGCGCCAGCTTAGGGAGCAGCGTAGGAAGCACAGCGTGCACGTCGAAGACCCTGCTTGTAACCCATGGCCCCGAGAAGTCGTGGCGATGCCCACCAAGCATGACATGGGCATTGTATCCGTCTACAATGTAGACGGCGCAAAACTCCCCGCTCTTTGTGTCGCCAAGGACGAATTTCCGAAATTCATCCTCAACTGGTGGGTTCTGAGGTGGTGGGCGAAGGCTGGGTGGGATCTCCTGAACAGACAGAGACGACGGAGATGGTGGTTGCAATCCGGTGTCCATGATTACCACACGCGTGCAGTCTCTATAGGGCCAGTAGATGAACCTGCCCGCTTGCATGCCTCCCCGAAGCCATTTTCTATTGTCTATGCCTCCCGGCTCCGGAACCTCCAACCATGGGAGAGTGAACCGCTCCAGGAATTCAGAAGTGAATACCACAATCCGCACCCTGTAGTCGTCATAAACAAGGCAGCAGATATGGAACCTGGTGGGTTCTTCCTCGTCGCAGACCAAGTGGGCGCTCGCGAAATGGCTGTTGGCGCCGTAGCCGTCGTAGAAAGGGACGTTATCCTCACACAGATCGAAGAGCCCTTCGCACCGCCGCGCCATGGGGTTTATCAGAGTCAGCAAATGCGCCGTCCAATTCAGCAGGAGGAGGCGGCCGCAGCGGGTGTCTTCGACGGTCCAGTCTGGAGGCGCGCGGGAGGCCACGGCCACCTGGAGTTGGGTGAGGTGGAAGTCGCCGGCGAGGACGGCTGCGACCGCGTCCGGGTCGTCGCGGCGGCAGGGCGCGAAGGAGGGGATGGCCGGACCGCAGGAGCTCCGGGGGTTGAAGAAGAGGCCGAGGAGGAGCGGGGGGCGGAGCCTACGGAACCTGTCGCCGAAGTCCCGCCAGGATGCCACCACGGTGTACCACCGCCGGCATGTGCAGGCGGCGCGGACGAGCGTCGAAGGGAGGGGAGGCGGAGGAGGATCTCACGGAGGTCCTCATCGGTGAGGGAGTTGACGCTGGCCATCACGGAGGCGGAGGCGGAGGCGGAGGCGTTCCGGATGGGCTCACTCGCTTGACGCTGCCCGCGGACGCCCCCGGATGGCCCGCTTCTCGCCGGCGTCCCCCCAGACCCCCTCCTGCCGCTCCTACCACGGCCGCCTTCACGCCGCTGATGCTGCCATCCTCTGCCTGCAGCACCCGAACGAAGAGACCGATGGGTGAAAATGAGCAGATGGTGATGAGACGGAGGATCCAGTTTTGCTTGTGCATCGATATCGGACGGACGATTGCCGGCTTGCAGCCTCACTCAATCACTTTGTACGATGTTCGCGTGGTTCTCAACTTCTCACAGGCTGTTTGTTTTTTCTAGGTAACTGTGTCATATCATTGATCAAGCAAGATCAGCACAAAGTACATCCCGAATATACTTCGGGATTACATGACGAATGAGAAAACAACTAGACTGCTCGGCAGAGCGAGCCAGAGTGTGAGCCGCAATGTTACACAGACGCTTAACATGTCTGCTAGCTAAGGTTTTAATATCCTCAATGATGGTAGCCACCGAGGAACGATATCTAGAAATAGACCTCAACATCAAGATCACAGACATGCAATCTGATGCGAGGATAATCTTCTCGTATCCCTCCTCCAAAGCCAACGATAGTGCTAGACTAACCGCCATCGCTTCCGCCATTTCAGGGGTGAAGACACTACGAAGAAGAGCACGGGAGGCCATCACAAAACTACCAGAGGAGTCTCGCATGACAATACCAATCCCCATTATTTCCGAACGAAATATCGCCGCATCCGTATTGATGAAAATGGTACCTGCTGGCGGTGGACTCCAATTTGAAGAGTGGCATGGAGATCACACCTGGAGGTAGACACCAAGTCAGTACCATGTTGCAAGAATGATCCACGTAAGCAATAATCATAGCAGCCGGCCGCTGCGGGTGCAGAAACACTCCGTTATTCTTAGCTTTATTCCTAGCAACCCACAAATGCCAAAAGGTAATGGCAAGCACTGTGCTTTGGATGGCTGAGCCGCGTCGGAAAAAGTTCACGATCCAAAAGCACATCTTGGTGAAACCTCTCATATCCAAGCCAATCTGAAAATGGTCTTTGATCACCTCCCAAACCGGCCGAGCAAAAGGGAGCAGTTTTTCCCTAGTTTTCTTTTTTTTTATCGGCGACGACCGATATTTATTTAACTTTGTCGATGGCTCGAACCAGACAACAGATTTATGAGGGGACTACCCCGCGAAGCAACGTATTGTGCTTCGCGAAGCAGCTCAGGGAAGCTGAGCAATCTCAAAGTAGCTATCCTGTGAGAAATTGTAGCCCTGTCCTTTATTACTGGGAGGGCCCCCTATTTATAATGGGGCCAAATTACATCGTGCCATTACAGCCCTTCTCCGAGGAAATCACGTAGGGGTAAAGGGGGAAAGTCTAGGAAAAAACCTCCTAGACCCTAACCTGCCTCTAATCCCAGGGGTACCGAAGGAAAAACACCTTCGGGACCTGAGCTAGACTCGATTGCCCTCACCTTTTTACCTAAAGCAAGGGTAGAGCTGAGATTACAAAGGGGACCCGGCTGTTACAACAAACCCTGATCCTTCTACTATCTGAAGCCGGTTGTTACAGTCAGCCGTCGTATCTCCCCGACACACGATACGATTCTAGGCCACAGTAACAAACCGTACTTGTTGTCTCCTGATCTTCTTGCCTCCCACGCAACTGCCTTTGCTTCGTGACTCAGGACTTAGGCTTTCCTGGTCTTGGGGGGGGGGGGAGGGGGGGTTGAAGGCCCATGAGGCTCTCAGGGGATACTCCTCATCTAGTCCGTGATAGCTTCGCCCAAAGGAAGCAAAGCTCCCCTTGGGAGGTACATTCCCCCTGATCCGCCTTTGCTTCGGCTAGGGGAGACGAGGCTCCCTTTGAACATACGTCACCTTCACCTTCGCGGATTGGTTCGTTGCTCTCACTGATTCGTAGGGGGTAGGTGTCCCCTACTACAACAAACTTTCAGTCGATTTTTGAAACGATATACCAAACTTCTCTATAAATATATAAACGATCTAACAGAAATATGTAGATATATAAGAAAAAGGACTGAGATTTAAATAAATCTTAGTCATCTAACGATAAGTAAAAAAACTATTATGTAGCTAGAAAGAGAATATCATTAACACCACCGCTGAGGACAGCACAACAAACATGGATTTCAAAGACCGAACATATTTGATTTATCATGCGTCTGCGCTCTCTCCTCCACCCGAGCGCGCTGCCGCACCGCTCTGATTTTGATAAAATTTTGCAATCCCTCTAATTACACTGGTTGGTTCATTTGTGATGCCATGAACCACAACATCAGTTTGATTCACTAACGGTAAGAATGAGGCTCATGTTAATGCATATATCAGTGCACATTATTCTTTCTTTTTCTGTTAATGAAATAATAGTGTGCATGATTTGTTTGATGGATTCCTTTTAATTTTGTTCATGATAAGTGCTTTGATTAGCCTGAGGCAAAAGATAAATTCGGGTGTGCTTTTGATGTGCTTTGCAAAGACATATATACATGTTGTGATGCCATGAACCACAACAATTCGGCATTTAAATATCATGCATGATACAAATTTGTAGGTTTCATCCCTAAATATCATGCTACGAGCATGACAGGATCTTTAATTTATGATGCCATAAAATAAGTTTGTTTATGTGCTTGAGGTACATGAGATAGGCAAGCTGCTTTGTGCATCTTATCTTAAATTATCACGCAGTTTTTACATGGCATACGCAGGGTTGTTTCATAAATACAAAGCTGCGCTTACATAATTATATTAGAACTGAGCCCCTTGGTCCTTTAATGACAGAACGATATAAACCATCACTATTAGCTGCAAGTGGTCTAGTATATATTAAAACGTGTGACTTGTCAGGCATGATGCTTGAACCAAAGAATGCTACAATTTGCAAAGTGAGATAGCCTGCCATCATTTTATGCTGCATGAAGCAAACTATCCAATAGCAGATATCCTTCCTTTATAGTTTCTATCCATTTGCAAAGTGGGAAAGCTTATTGAAGTGTTGATCGGTGCTAGATAAATTATCATTGTAATGCTTCTGTTATATATATGGTCCCTCCAGTTTCATAATACTTGTTGTTTTAGGTTTGTCCTAAGTCAAAGTTTTTAAATTTTATGTATAAAAAAATCTTTTAAACTATTTGCATTGAGTAATACATAAAAACCATATATATAAATTCATCTTGAAAAATACTTTCACAATATCATATTTTCGTGATGTTTGTAGATATATTTTTTAGTAATTGATGGTCAAAGTTGCATTTTAAATACTGTCGACGGTTGAGATAACGATCTCAAGTCGCTAAGGTTCTTTAGAAGTGAGATAGGAGACACGCCGAACAACCACGAACAGCAACGAACAGGAGACATGGGTTTTTATCCTGGTTCAGGCCTCTCGGGAGAGATAATAGCCCTACGTCCAGCCTTTCTTATATATCAGAGATGAATACAAGAGGTGGCTCGACGAGACGAACAAGTCCTGGCGAGATTATGGTGTACAAGCGAAGATCAGGTGTCTATGAAGTGCTAAGATGCGAAGATCCCGTAGGCCGGATTGACCGATATCGGATGCCCCCTAACGCCGTAGGGGCACTGTTTATATAGTGCGAGCAAACCGACCTACCGAGGGATTATCGGGCCGGGCTAACTACGAGATCGTAACGAACTCAACATGCCAAATATATCCCGAGGTAGATAAGGCATACTCCAAGTCTTGGGGATCACGACTCCTATTCCAATCCGGGAAACCACATCCGGGTCTTCACGTAGCCGTGCAGAACTCTTGTTCGAGACGGACTCAAACACGATTCCTTGGTCGTTACGCACCATGCCAGCCAGGAAGCTGTTCGGCAGGATGCATATGGGCTAGATAGAACCTTCCAGGGAGCTGGGCCCTGGTAGGCTGTTCAACTGGGCCGTCAGGGAGTGGGTCATGGCAATGGGCCGTGATTTTATCCCCGACAGTTAGCCCCCGAGACTCAAGTGGAAGGACTCACTAGAGTGGGGTCTTCCTCTTGAGACTCTAAGTCACGAAGAGGGTATTTTTCCTGCTACAAAGGCGCAACAAAGCTACTACGAGCAGTTATGGTTCAATCGAACAATACTTGTTCGGGACCGAACAAACCCTTTGGCGCCGATCAACTCGTTGCGTCGAGCGAGGAACGACATCTGTCCGAGCGAGTACCCGACCCTCGATCTGTAAATCGGAAGAAGTGAGGTGAATCATCTCCTTGAGGTGAACATCATCAAGGAGGATTGGATTCTTAGTAATGAAGAGCGTACCACCGCATCCGGTAAGATTAGATCTTCCGGAAGAATAAACATAGCAAGTCGCTAGACGGACTCGTGCTGCTGCATCCAGGCATTCAGATGCCTAGGAAAAGATAGGGGATCCACCTCTCGGGCTAGAGCTTGTCCGAGGAAATAGAAATTGCGCTCTCGAGCAAATGTATGCTTAGGAGCGAAGGTGCTGTGCCCCCAGACGTAGATCGTGTGCTAGGAGCAGACGATGCATACGAGGAGGAAGGTGACCCAGTCCCCGAGCGTAGAGCTCGTCAAAGGAACCAAGTAAGGAGATCTAGTCCCCGAGCACGGAGCTCATTAAAGGAACGAAAGTGCGACCAGCGAAGACGCACCGGTAGGAGCTGCGCGCCCGGCGAAGAGCTGCCGGTCGAGGTGATCCGGCCCCGAGCACGGAGCTCGTCGCGGGGCCGATCTGGCGCGCGGGTGAAGAGCTGCCCGGTGCGAGGTGAATCACAACCCGATGCAGTCAGAGCCGCAAGAGAATGTGTGAAATCAACGCTTTACCCATGACGTATTCCTTGCGACAGCGTAGGCGTTGTCTTGGCAAGTGCAGAACCGACGCTTGGAGTGCCCGTTGCGATGAGAATCGGCTTACGATGGGCATGCCCGTTGCAATGAGAATCGGCTTACGGTGGGCAGAACTCCGTTGGTGGCGCTTACCTTAACTTAGCCGAACTGAAGGTCGGTCTTGCGGGCAAAGGCGAAATCATCTGTGGCGAAGTGAATCGATCCACGGGCATGCGCGCGCAAATCCGGGAAGAGAGGGATGCAGACATCGGTTTTGGTGGGGAAGCCTGGAACCTCGCCATGACCATCACAGGAGTCCGATGTTCCCCGTTCCTGTATTTCCTGCAGAAGACAAACAAGAAACGAGCCAGCAAGGAAAAAAAGAGAGCAAGAACAGGCTCTAAGAAGAGCAAAGCGAGTTTTGAAAAACACACAAAAGAGGACCTACCCGCACAAGACATAATTTTTTCCGGATACGTCCCCCGATAGCGTTAGTGTCACCTCGTGAATCACGGAACCGACGCTAGGAGTGCCCGTTGCGATGAGAATCGGCTTACGGTGGGCGAGAACTCCGTAGGTGGTGCATTACTCGGATTACCATGCCGGGAAGGGCGTAGCATGGATAAAAAAAGGCGTGTCGCGGGCAAATCAGCCCATTGTGGCTAAGACCGCTAACCGAGGAAGGCGATCGGGACCTTAGCCGAGCAAGACGTGCGAGGCGAAATCTTATCCGGGCATGGACCCGTGCGGCGTTAGTGTCGCCTCGGCGGGTACGGAATCAGCGCTAGGAGTGCCCGTTGCGATGAGAATCGGCTTACGGTGGGCAGAACTCCATCGGTGGTGCACCGCTTCGGTTAACCGGAGCCGTCTGGTCGTCGCCGGATAAAAGACATGCTTTCGCCGCGGAGGCGCTCACGGGAGCGAAGACCAACGAGGTTTTGGAAAACCAACGCTAAGGAAAGGCTGGAAAACGAAAAGCGTCACGGGGTTGCGAAATTCAGCTCAAGTCCCAATCGACCGAGGAGAGGCGATCCTCCGTGGAGCCGGCGAGCGACTCAAGACCGCCGAAAGCGCTTGAATCGAAGCGAGAGTCGCCGAGCAGCTTTTCTGCAAAAAGAGCAGAAAAGACAAGGACGAGCAGAAACCAAGAGCAAGGCGAACAACGCTAGAAAGTTTTAAAAAGCGGTAGAACGCTTAGCCTAACTCTCACCCTCGTTGTGCGGTTGCTCGAGGACTGAGTTTGCGAACTTCGAGCAGTGCACAAGAGAAAAGCGACGCCCTAGCCCCGTGCAGACGATGCATGAAGACCTGAACTTGTGATTTCAAGCACGTGCGTAGAGAGTTAAGCGACACCGTATCTGATCGACTCGTTCGAGAACCGCCGTTAACGTAAGTTAAGCGATTCGAAGGTAACCGAACAAGGAAAGTGCCTCGCGCGGAGGGCTTACGAGAGCGAGCTTTGTCAAGTGGTTGTGCCGTGGCGGTAAGTGCCTCTGCCGCGGAGGGCTTACGAGCGAGCTTAGCGCAAGGTGGATGCCATGTTACGCAACTCGAGTTTAGGAACTTGTTGAAGCTAGATACGGCAGGAAAAACCTTAAGATTGCGGAGCCAAGAGTTCGCAAGACCGGCGACCATCAAGTGTTACCAGAGAGTAAGGTAGTCTAAGAAGGCGAGTGGTGAGAAGGGCGCGCAGGGCCACGAACATTCACCGTTCAATGGGTTGAACTTTACATGGCGGCAGAGACTTGGACGAACTAAGGCGCGAAATTTGAGAAAAAGCGAAGCTAGGAAGCGAAAGACCTACGAGGAACTTACAAAGTCGGTCGATGTTCCAAGTCTTTGGTCACTCTCTCCGTCATCCTTTGTCGGCGTAACGCCCGGGATCGGAAGGAGTTTTGATCCGATCCCGAGCACGGAGCTCATCGCGGGACCAAAGCGCCCGGCGAAGAGCTGCCCGACGCGAGAAGAATCTGACCCGAGCACGGAGCTCGTCATGAGACGACGCGCCGGCGAAGAGCTGCCCGCGGCAGTGATCCGGCCCGAGCCGGAGCTCGTCGCGGGGACAGAGCGCAGCAGGCGAAGAGCTGCCCGCGAAGTGATCCGATCCCGGCAAATGAAGGAACCAGATCTGGAGGCGATCAAGATCGAAGGATCGATCCGATCTGGCGGGAAGAGTCATCCCGCCGCCGAGTCGTAGTCCTCGGGAGAATCTCTGTCGTTGATAGAGTTTGACATGCTCGATCTGCGTATCCCACGGTCGGCACCAAGCGCCGACGGTTGAGATAACGATCTCAAGTCGCTAAGGTTCTTTAGAAGTGAGATAGGAACACGCCGAACAACCACGAACAACAACGAGCAGGAGGCGGGGGTTTTATCTGGTTCGGGCCTCTCGAGAGATAATAGCCCTACGTCCGGCCTTTCTTATATATCGAGATGAATACAAGAGGTGGCTCGACGAGACGAACAAGTCCCGGCGAGATTATGGTGTACAAGCGAAGATCAGGTGTCTACGAAGTGCTAAGATGCGAAGATCCCGTAGGATTGACCGATATCGGATGCCCCCTAACGCCGTAGGGGCACTGTTTATATAGTGCGAGCAAACCGACCTACCGAGAGATTATCGGGCCGGGCTAACTACGAGATAGTAACGAACTCAACATGCCAAATATATCCCGAGGTAGATAAGGCATACTCCAAGTCTTGGGGATCACGACTCCTATTCCAATCCGGGAAACCACATCCGGGTCTTCACGTAGCCGTGCAGAACTCTTGTTCGAGACGGACTCAAACACGATTCCTTGGCCGTTACGCACCTTGCCAACCAGGAAGCTGTTCGGCAGGATGCATATGGGCCAGATAGAACCTTCCAGGGAGCTAGGCCCTGGTAGGCTGTTCAACTGGGCCGTCAGGGAGTGGGCCATGACAATGGGCCGTGATTTTATCCCCGACAAATACCTTGTCAATGTCAAAAACGACAAGTATTATGAAACTGGGGGGAGTACTTATCTTGACTATTGAAGTTGGATGTTTACAATTTTGATTGAACCTGGATGTGCCTTATTTTGCTCTCAGGCATGTGTGACTGGATCGATATTTTTCAATTTTTTTCCATGGTGAAACAATGGTGTATTTAGCTGGATTGATATTTTCAACAAAAAAAAAAATCTCTGGCGAAGCAATGGGTATGGCTATCTTGTATGTGAATTACTAATTAAATATACTTTTTCTCATTTTATCGCACATAAAAATCAAGCTATAAATATGAAGTGGCAACATTTGTGCTATAAGATGGAATGCACACTTGATCACCATATTTTAAAACTCTAGGCAAACATTAAATAATTGTGTAGACAACTCTATAGACACACCATATGAGTTGCCTCTAGTATTCTCTCTAGGTGATATGACAATGGTTAGGTCTCAACCATTGTATATGCTCTAATAAGTCTAGGTGACTCAATTGTGCCCGACAAAATGGTTGCAATAACTAAAAAAGACTATATGAACTGATGTACTCCCTTCAGTCTCAAAAACTTAAATTTGTCTTAAGACTTCATCTATCTTAAACTTATATTTAGATTCGTAAAAAAATGCTTTCATAGGATGATATTTTTATGTATTTTATAAATAAATTGTAGTAAAAGATGTATTTTGAAAACCGTGTCACGTCCAAAACATTATGCTTGTAGGAACTAGAGGGAGTATTATGTAGGCACCCATTGTGACAACCACACTATTTCAGTTTTGCTGACACAACGTTAGAATATACTACTTCAATTTTCTCCATACTGTATGCTCAAAATTTGTAATTCATTTTATTGAAAATCGCAGGCATGCCATGATCAAGTTGATAAATGAATCATACGAAAAATTCCACCAGTGAAAAATGGAAACATTAGCATATACTTTCTACATTATGAAATAAATAATAGTCGTTTTGGACATTGACATGGTTTTCAATGTTGTGTCAATCTCCAAAGTACAATTTTGACCATAAAAAAACTTTTAAGAATTTATTTATAATGCATTTAAAAATTATAATATTATGATGGTTTTTTTCAAAGCGAATCTATCTATACGATTTTTATGTTTTCAACCTAAATAGTTCAAAAGTTTTCTATAGATAAAGTGTCGGGGATAAAATCATGGCCCATTGCCATGGCCCACTCCCTGACGGCCCAATCGAACTGCCTACCAGGGCCCAGCTCTCTGGAAGGTTCTATCAGGCCCATATGCATCCTGCCGAACAGCCCTTGGTGGGCGGTCTTGTAATAGCCTAGGATTAAATGTTTGAGTCCGTCTCGAGCGAAGTTACTGCGGCTACGTGAAGACCCGGACGTTGGTTTCCCGGATTGAAGCGGACGTCGTGATCCCCAAGATTAGGAGTATGTCTTATCTGCCTCGGGATATATTTGGCATGTCGAGTTCGTTACGTACTCGTAGTTAACCCGGCCCGATAATCCTTCGGTATGTCGGTTTGCTCCGCACTATATAAACAGAGCCCCTACGGCGTTAGGGGGCATCCCAATATCCGATATCTGACTTCGAGTTTACGCATTAGCATCTCGTAGACATTTATCTTCGCTTGTACACCCATAATCTCGCCGAGACTTGTTCGTCTCGTCGAGCCACCTCTTGTATTCATCTCTGAAATGTAAGAAAGGCTGGACGTAGGGCTATTATCTCTTCCGAGAGGCTGAACGGGATAAAAACCCCGCATCTCTGTTCGTTCTTTGTTAAGTGGTTGTTCGGCGTGTCTCCCATCTCACTTCTAAAGAACCTTAGCGACTTGAGATCGTTATCTCAACCGTCAACAGTTGGCGCCGTCCGTGGGGACACGCAGATCGAGCATGTCGAACTCCATCAGCGATACGGAGATTCTCCCTGAGAACTACGACTCAGAAGGGCAGGATGTTTCTTCCCCTGCCAGCTCGAATCGATCTTATCGCCCTAGATCGATGTCTGTGTCCGAGACAGAGGTCTCTGGATACGCCTCGGAGATGATCTCTGGTCGAGCTCCCATCATTGACGATGAATACGGAACCGATGATCTTTACGATGGTTTAGATCTATCGGATTCCAGGGCTATGTCGGTCGATTCTTCCTGTGGTGACACAGTGATGACGCCGTCTAGCGCGCAGACGCATGGCTACCGCGTCGTCAATATGGCGGTGCGAGGACCTCGGGGATCTGCCGCGAGTCCTGATGGCAAAAGAGATCGAGCGAGTCAATTTCGCTCGGCACCAAGATGGAGCCGCACAATCTGCTCGCGAGCAAGATATTGTTCGCCGCACTTTCGATGAATCCATCAACCAAACTTTGGCGCAGATCCGCGATCAGCGCAAGCGTCAGTGACGCGATCCGCCTCGCGCGCCTATGCCAAGACCCCGGTGAGCGTTCACTGCCGGGTGGAATCCCGCGTGCGGACTCAATCGGGCAAGACGCGGATGCTTGAGATCGGGACCAATTGAGCGAGCCGGAACAGCTCGGACCACGGCAATCAGAATCGATCCGCTCACGAACAATCTCGTCCTCGTGAGCGATGAAGTGGCTACTCACCTTGAGAAATTGGCCGAGGGCCTTAAGTCTATAGGTGAGACATCATCCGGGCAGCGCGGTGAGCCTGTCCGGGTAGATTCGGACAGTGAGCGATCCGATCGATCGCGTGACCGCCGTCACCGTCGAAGGACCACTGTCCACGAGCAAGCTGCCCGTGGTTGCCGCCGCTCGCCAAGTCTCCATAGTCATCGCGACCACAGGGGCAAACGTGCGCGCGACGATCACGGACGATCCCCTCGTGAGGAGCGCGTTGTCGCGACCACAAGGAAGGAGCGCGGGGGCTTATCACGGAGAGAGTTCCTCCAAGCATAAACCTCCCGCTCGGCAAGAGTTCCCCCGACCAACAGGACCAATGTCTTCTTGAGGCTAGGTTCTGCCGGGGAAGGTGGCGATCTTATGCCTTGAGTGCGGGGTTTTTTAAGCGAGCTTCGCTCTATTCGGTGGCCCTCAAAGTTCAAGCCCGGACACATGAAGAGGTACAACGGGACCCAGAACCCAGAGGAGTTCCTTTCCATCTACGCTACGTCCATCATGGCGGCCGGGGGTGATGAGCTTGTCATGGCTAATTACCTTCCGACTGTCCTTGAGGGTGCTGCTCGGACGTGGCTGTTCAATCAGCAAGAAGGTTCCATTTGCTCTTGGAACCAGCTTTGTGACGCTCTGATTGCTAATTCCAGAGCTGTTACGTGCGTCTAGGCAAGGAGGATGATCTGCACGGATGATCCGGATGAGCAGGAGACCCTCGCAACCGTGAAGCGTTTCATCAAGATTCGCAACACGATCCGAACATCTCTGGACGAATCTGTTGTCCGCGCCTTTAAAAACGGAGTCCGCGACGAGCGGCTCACCCAGGATCTCGAGATAATGAGACTTGAACCGCCAACGACCTGTTCAAGGCGGCTGATCGCTATGCCAATGCAGCGAGAGCGTTGATTACAAGAGGCGTTCGACAAGGCGAATTGCCGCCTTGACTGATGTAGAGGAAAAGAAGAAGAGCGACAACAACTCTGTTGACAAGAAGTCCGAGAAGAAAAAGAAGGGTGATCACGAACAACAACATCGCCGGTAAAGATCGCACACCTCCTCCCAAGGATGGGCAGAAAAAGCCCAACAATAACTATAAGGGCAAGAAGCCCGCCCAGGGAGGCAACCAAGGCAAGAAAGGTCCCAGTGACCGATATTGCAAGTTCCACCAGCATCACGGGCATGACACGCGTCACTGTAGGACCTGGCTGCAAAGCTCGAGGATTTCTACAACGGCAAGGGCCCAATGCCCACCCTGCCCGAAAAAGATGAAGCCGGTAAGGCCAAGCGCCAAACCGATGATGGTGATCGGGACGACGATGAGTATCAAGAGCCCGTGAACCATATCGCCGTCATCTTCGGCGGCTCCTCGGCTTATACCTCTCGACGCAGCCTCAAGGAAGCCGCCGGGAGGTCCTAACGATGAAAAGGGCAAGCCTCGGCCGAATCGATAAAGTGGACCGAGGTTTCCATCTCCTTCTCTCGGGAGGATTGCCCTTTGGGATGACCAAACCTCGAGGCTCCCCGGTGGTCGCTCGACCATCGAGAACGCGAGAGTTGGCCGTGTTCTTGTAGACGGCGGGGGCGCTTTGGACTTACTCTCGCTAAGGTCTTGGATGAGAAGCAAACCTCGCTCCAAGCTTAAAGAGGTCGCGATGCCTTTCTCGGCATTGTTCCCGGAGAAGATGTTCACCGTTGGGCGGATCGTTACGCTCTGTCACCTTGGCGATCCAAGCAACTTCCGGACAGAGTTGATCACATTCGATGTGGTTGACTTCCCATCCACGTATAACGCGATCTTGGGCCGGCTATCTCTGGGCAAGTTCATGGCTGTGTCCCACCACTCTTATCATTGCGTGAAGATACCGGGTCCCAACGGTGTGATCACGGTCAAGGGCAACTATAAGGCCGTTCTCGATTGCGACGAGCAGTCCCTAACCCTGGTCAACCAGCTTCCACCTCGAGGTCCCGAAGCTCCGCAGACCAAGTCTGCACGCCCTAGAGTCTACCTTCAGCCAGGAGGAGAGACCAAGGAAGTTCCATTGTCTTTGGATGATTCCTCCAAGATAGCTTCACTGGGGCCAATCTGGACCCCAAATAAGCGAGCTCATTGCCTTCCTCCGAGCTAACGCAGACGTATTTGCACGGGAACCGTCGACATGCGAGTCCCAAGGAGGTTATCGAGCACAAACCGAGTCGTCCGGCGGACAAAAAGCTGTTTCGCGGAAGCTTTGCGCGCCGGACTTCAGCGGGGATCATCAAGGATCACTTAGTAAGCGCTTTCATTCTTTGGTTTCATCCATGAGGTTAATCACACCGAGTGGCTAGCCAACTCTGTCATTGTAAAGAAGAAAGGCGGCAAGTAGAGGATGTGTGTCGACCACACGATCTCAAGCCGCTTGTCCTAAGGACAATTTCGGCGCCTCGCATAGACCCGGTTGGTCGACGCGATCGCAGATCTTGACTCTTGAGTTTTTGGATGCTTACTCGGTTATCACCAAATAAGCATCTCCCCCGAGGATGAAGAGAAGACTGCCTTCATCACCCCCTTCGGCACTTTCTACTATACGACCATGTCTTTCGGTCTGCGCAACACTGGTGCCACGCTCCAGCGCTTAATGGAGAAGACTTTCCCAGAACAGCGCGGAAAAAACCTGAAGGTCTATGTCGATGACATAGTTGTCAAGTGCAAGTATGCTCCAGATCATGTAAAAGATCTGACCGAGACTTTTTGAAATCTCAACAGACATCGAATAAAGTTAAATCCAGAGAAGTGTACCTTTGGTGTTCGATCTGGAATGTTGCTCGGTTATATAATTGGTTCGCAAGGCATATCTGCCAACCCCGAAAAAATCGAGGCCATTGAAAACATGGAGGCTCCAACTACCGTCAAGAAAGTTCAGAGCCTCACCGGACGGATGGCTGCTTTGAGCAGGTTTATATCCCGCCAGGGCGAACGCGGTCTGCCCTTCTTTAAGGCCCTGCGCAAGCACAATGGCTTCGAGTGGATAGAGGAAGCTGATCGATCTTTTCAAGATCTAAAGCAATACCTGTCCAACCCACCTGTCTTGACCACCCCGCGATACGGCGAACAGCTCTTGCTCTATCTTGGTCAGATGCCTCAAGCGGTGGCGCGGTCTTGACGGTGGAAAGGGAAGGCATCCAGCGGCCAATCTATTACGTGAGCGAGATACTTCACGGATCAAACGAGCGTTACCCTGAGGTCCAGAAGCTGCTCTACTCCTTGCTCATGTCCTCTAGGAAACTTCGCCATTATTTTCAGGCGCACCAAATACTGGTCCCGACCAAGTTCCCTCTTGGAGAAATTCTAAGGAACAAGGAAGCTGGCGGACATATAGCTAAATGGGCAATGGAACTGGCAGAATTTGGTATTCTGCATTGTCGCTTTGAATCGCTATTAAGTCCTGTGTCTTGGCTGACTTTGTCGCCGAATGGACGCCCGCCCAAATCCTAGGAAGCTCCGAGCAACTGATGACCCCTTGGACCATGTTTTTGATGGCTTGCGTCTTTCGAAACTCGGGAGTGGTTTTGTTCTCATCTCCTCACGGAGAGCAACTCGATGTCGTCCAACTACACTTTGCGGTGACTAACAACGCTGTGAGTCTGAGGCCCTCCTCGCGGGACTAAGAGCGTGCAAGTCGCTCGGTGTCCAACGACTAACTGTGAAGGGAGATTCACAGCTGGTCATCAACCAGGTAAACAAGGAGTATCAGTGCTGCGATGACTCAATGGCGCGATACCTGATTGAAGTGAGGAAGTTGGAGCGGCAGTTTTGATTTTTCGAGGTGCTTTTCGTGCCCAGGAAGAACAACTTCTTGGCCGACCAACTGTCCAAGTTTGGAACCTTACGTGAACCTGCTCCGGCAAGAATGCTCGTCGAGCACCTTTACAAACCCTCTATCACGTCTCCGGACGAGGCAATAGGGACAGGTGGTGCTGTCTCCGTCATCGAGCAGACTGCGGACTGGACAACACCATTTGTCCGGTACCTTGCAGATGGGACACTGCCCGAAGACGAATCCGAGCATTCCCGGCTTACAAGGCGTGCTGGTCCATACAAGCTTGTGGACGGCATCCTTTACCGTCAAGGTGCTCTAGGAGTCCTCTCCAAGTGCATCTCTCAACAGGAGGGTGTGTTCCTTCTTAGGGACATACACGAGGTGCTCTGCGCAACCACGCCTCCTTGAAATTTCAGTCGACAAAGCGTTTCGCATGGGCTATTCTTGGCCTCTACGTTACAAGATGCCGGACATCGTGACAAAGTGCAAGGCTTGCCAATTTCACGCCGGAAGGCATGTGAAGCCGCCCAAGAGCTCCAAACGATCCCCCATCTTGGCGTTTCTCCACATGGGGTGCGGATCTGCTCGCCCGTTCCTAAGGGTACAAGGGCTACACACACTTGCTCATCGCTATCGACACTTTTACAAAGTGGATTGAAGCGAGCACATGTCGTCTCTTCACGCCAAAACAAGCGTGCGCTTTTTCAAAAGCAACGTGGTCAGCGCTGCGATCCCCATAAGGCGATCGCGATAGCGGTACCCGGTTCGGCGAGCTATTCCAAGAATCTGCGAGCAGTGGGCACCAAGGTCGCCGCTTCTCGTAACACATCCACGAGCAATAGAGCGGTCGGCGAGCTAACGGACGGATCGTCCAGGTATTAAGCGGCGCGTGTTCGCGGCACCATGAAAGCACAACAAGGCTGGGTTGGCGAGGTTCCTTCCGTCCTGCAGGCGATTCGCTTTCTGACGGGCAACCGGAGAAACTCCTTTCCAATTGGTCTATGGTGCAGAAGCCATCCTGCCCGTCGAAATAGTACTCGGTTCGCCTCGCACGAGCTCGGTCAACTTGGTTGACGACGAGTAAGAGCGCTTACTCGATCTCGACCTCCTCGAAGGCACACGCGACCGGGCACAAGTCAGAATGGAGCGCTACCAGCATGCTCTTCGCCGGCACGCTGCCAAATCGGTTCAACCAAGGGCTTTGCAAGCGGGCGACCTCGTTCTGCGCCGTGTTAAGAACCTGTCCAATGCCAACAAGCTAACTCCCCGTTGGGAGGACCCGTTCATGATCGTTTATCTTGCGCGCCGGGCTGTTACTTTGGCATTGGAGGGCGGGAGAGTCGACCAAGACTTGGAACATCGACCCGGCCGTAAGTTCTTTGTGTAGGTCTTTCTGTGTTTGCTTAGCTTCGCGCTTTTTGTCAAACTTCGCGCCTTTATTCGTCCAAGTCTGTCGGGCTCCATGTAAAGTTCAATCCATTTATAGTGAAATTTTCACGGTCCTCTGAGACCTTTTCACACCTCTTTCTTGTCAAGACTACCCTCTCTCTGGTAATACTTGATGGCTGCCCGGCCTTGCGAACACTTGGTTCCGCAATCTTAAGGATTTTTTCCTGCTCGTATCCAGTTTCAACAAGTTTCTCAACTCAAGGTTGCGTAAAAAAGCTTTCTCGCCTCGCGGCTAAGTCTGCTCTCGTAAGCCCTCCACGGCAGAGGCACTTACCGCTCACGGCACGACCACATGGCAAAGCCTGCTCTCGTAAGCCCTCCGCGGCAGAGGCACTTTCCTTGTTCGGTTACCTTTGGAATCGTCTAACTTACGTCGCCGAGTAGTTTTTGGGATAAGTCGATCAGGATACGGGTGTCGCTCTAACTCTCTACGCACGTGCTCGAATTCGCAAACTCAGGTTTTCGAGCACCGTCCGTACCGGGGGCAAGGGTGTCGCTCTTTCTCTTGTGCACCTGTTCGAGTTCGCAAACTCAGGTTTTCGAGCAGCTGCACAACGGGGGCTGGGAGTTAGGCTAAGCGTTCTACCGGTTTTCTTAAAACTTTCTAGCGCTTTCGTACCTTGCTCTCGGTTTCTTGTTCGTTCTTGTCTTTTGCTGCTCTTTTTGCAGGTGAAAAGGTAAGTTCTTTATTGCATTAACAAGAGTTGCAGGTACAAAAGTCCCTTTCGGGTTACAGCCCTACAGCTACTTAGAAGCGAGTTGCTCCTTGAACTCCTCGACCACTTTCTTAAGGCGCAGGACTTCCCCTTGGGCTTTAAAACCCTCTCTGGCCTCAGCTCGGAGACGGTCGGATTCCTCCTTGCTGCTCCTGGCCTGCTCCGTTGCCAGAGCCTCGACCTCTTTGGTCTTGGCCCGCAGCTGCTCAGCCAGATCTTCACTCTGACTGGCTCGCTGCTCGGCGGTCTTGAGCTGCTCGTCCAGCTCCTCGACCCTCTTCTCCGCGGTGCTCGTCCTTGCGGCCAGCCCGCGCATCTCCTCGGCCTCCTCTGTGGCGTCTGAGGTGGAGATTTTCTCTGAGTGCCGCGAAGTTGACTTCTCTTCGGCGAGTTGGGCCTCGAGCTGCTTCACCTGTTTCATGAGCAGCTTCCGCCATTCGGACACGTCGTGGAGTTGCTCTTCCAGCCACTTCGTGCGGCCTGGCCCCCCTTCCGCGACATTCGCCCTCGCGGTCCGCGCGCGAAGCTCCTCGGCCTCTTCTCGAAGAGCCCCGGAGGATTGCCTCTCCTCGGTCAACCGAGCCTTGAGCTTCTTTATCTTCGCCGCCAACTTGCTCCGGCTCTTGGCTGGCGCGGAAGGCTCCCCTTCGAGCCCCCTCATTCGGAGCTGCTCTCGGAAACCCGCCAGAACGGCGCTGCGTTCGACGGTGACTCCATCCTCGAGCTCCTCCATGGTATCTTTAAAGACCTGAGAGAGAAGACCAGTTAACCGCTTTGCAATGATGTTGCTCGACTAGACCAGGTTGGTTTTGGAACTTACCTTGCCAAGTCGTCGCTTCAGTCCCCGGCGTAGGCGATCTTCGAGACCATGTGTCACGAAGCCTCGCTCGTCTTGAGATGAGACCGGTAGCGTCGCCGCCGCCGCCGTCTTTTTGCTCCTTCTTCCTGCGGGAGCGCATTTGCCTAGGAGCAGGAGCGGCGGGCGAAGAACTTTCATCCCCGCGCTCCTGCCCTTCTTCCTCTTCTGCCCGATCACCTTCGGGCAAGGTCGGTACCGCTCCACTAGGCAGCAAGGGAAATTCCACTGGCGAGGCAACTTGCGCGCCCTGCTCGTGGGTTTCTTCTTGCACTTTGGCGGCGGGGCTTTCGCCCTGCTCGTCGGTCGTCTCCGCCGCCTCAGGGATGGGCTGCCCCTGCGACGAAGTGCCCGGTAGGACCTGCTCGGTCCCACCTCGGGCAGCTTGCGGAGCCAACGCTTTGGCCCCGCTATCCGTGGCGCTGTTCGCCGCCTCTTCCGCCTCCAGCCGCTCCACTGCGCCCTTCAGCGCATCGAGCTGGTCGCTGGAACCTGGCGGGAAGCAGCTCCTGTTACCGGCTTGTCCTTGAGGCTGGTCAACCTCACCGCCCGCGACGCACCGTGCAGGTGCTCGGGCAGCAGAGATCGCTCGATTGCCTCGTCGATGTTGTCCGTGGCGATCTCCTTTTGGGCAGCTGATGAGAAAGGGGTTAGTTAAGTCCGGCGCGGTCTGGAGAGTTGTAAGGACGAAGGATTCATTACAACATACCTGCCGTGGAAGGTTTAATCTTAATTTTCTTTGCTAAAACTTTCCGCCTCTTCCTCGGGGGCTCCTTGACGCCTTGTTCGCCTCGGCCCCCGGACGCTCGTGGCGGCAGGCTCGGCTCCCTCTTTGGTGAGCACTTTCTCAGCAGCGCAAGGAGCTTTTCCTTGCGCGCGACTTCCTCCTCGAGCCTTCTCTGTTCGGCGACCTGATGCAGCCGTGCCAAATGGCCCGGGTGAGCCTGCGCGTATCGCTTAAGCCAGAGGGTCAGTGTCTTTACCTCTTCGCTTTGCTCGGCGAGGAGGGAGGGGCTTGGTCGTTTCTCGCTTGGCTGGCCGCGCACGCGCTTGGTTTGCTCGACGCGCTCCGTTGCCGCAGCAGGCTTCTTCGAGGGTAGGAGGCCGCTGTGGCGCGGCGAGCTCCGCGTTGGCTCGGCCGCCGCCTTGAGCTTTGTGGCCACCTTGGCCTTGCCCTTCTTCATTCTCTCCTTCTCCGACCCAGACAGTTCCTCCACGATCCCTCCGAGGATCAGCTGGTCCTCCTGCGTGTCCGGAAAGTGAAATGTTAGCATTTACAACAGTGCGAATCCAGCGACACAGACGAAGGTTCGAGCAACTTACCTCGGCTGTGCGGACGAGCACGTTCCGCGGACAGGTGTAGGCCACCTCGCCGGTGACCTCACCGTCCTTCTTGGCTGCCTTCAGCATGGCGTCAACCCGCTCGGTCACCCATGCGTCGGTTGGCTTTTCTGCCCGAGCAGGAGACCCTCTTAGTTTCTGTTCGGAAGAGGCATCAAAGAAAGGTTGAGTCTTAAAGGCACTTACCCGTGCTCTCCCTGGAAATGTCTTCCCATCCCACCTATCTTATAAAAGGGATAGGGTCTCCTCCGTAGCGGACAGATCCTGTTCGCTGTATAATCCCGGATGATCTCCCTGCCCGTGAGCCCAAGGCTCACGAGGAAGGCGATCTTCCTCGTCAAGTACCAATCCTCGGCGGACATCTCCGGCTGAGGCATTGGTGTTCTCTTCGCCGGCGTCTTCCCGGTGAAGATGAGCTTGCTGTCGTCGCTCCACCGGGTGTAGAACCACCTCGTCCACCACGCGCCCATTGAGTCAGCGGCGGCGGGCGAAGTGCAGCAGCGTTGTCGGCGGTGGCCCGGAGCTTGAGGTAGTAGCACCCCAGCGCCGAAGCGGCGGAGCTGCTCCTCGTTACCGTGTAGTAATGGAGGAACAGCCTCACCGGCGGATCAATGCCCAGATAGCCCTCGCGCAGTGTGCGAAGGCGCCATCTGGAGAATCTTTGTTCGGATTGAGGTTCGCCACCTCCAATCGGCGATGTTCAAGAAGGCCTCTCTGAAGTCGCTCTCGGAGACCTTAACCCGAATAGTGCGAATCGTTGAAATTGTGAACTCTCCCTCAAGCGGCTCGGAGTTTCCTCCTCCCGGCGACCTCCAGCCCACGGCGTCGATGTGGCCCTCTTCCTCCTAAACTCTCAAGTCTTCAGCGGATGCGCTAGAGCTCTGAACTTGGCCATAGCGGTTCTCGAGTTAGACGGCGGGTTTGGTGGTGGAGTTTGGGTGCTTAGTCTTGAGTACGGTTGGAATTAAGGTTTGGGAAGGAAATGCGCGAGAGCATAAGTGGGTGGCATGAGCGGCTTGGGAGCTTTATAGTCCCATATCTTGTGACTCTGCAGCAGTTTGTCACAAAGCGGCTAGTTTTTACCATAGCGGCTAGGTAAAGCAGTCGCTTTATTCGCCTTGGCAATGATGAGATTACCGTTAAGCTCGCCAGCGGTTACTTTTTTCTAGCGTCCGCGTTGAAGGTGAGTGCTCGCCTTTCGGCGGATGTGATTTTACATTGATTACAGCGGAGTTGCTTTCGGTCTTGATCGGGTTTGGTTGGTCGAACAAGTTACATTCGGTTGAACCCTAACTTTGTTCGGTCGATTGTTGCAAATCTTTGTAGCAGCAAATTTTTCCTCTTCGTGACTTGGAGTCTCAAGAGGAAGACCCCACTCTAGTGAGTCCTTCCACTTGAGTCTCGGGGGCTAGCTGTCGGGGATAAAATCACGGCCCATTGCCATGGCCCACTCCCTGACAGCCCAATCGAACTGCCTACCAGGGCCTAGCTCCCTGGAAGGTTCTATCAGGCCCATGTGCATCTTGACGAACAGCCCTTGGCTGGCGCGGTGCGTAATGGCCTAGGATTCGTGTTTGAGTCCGTCTCGAACAGAAGTTCTGCACGGCTACGTGAAGACCCGTACGTTGGTTTCCCGGATTGAAGCGGACGTCGTGATCCCCAAGATTAGGAGTATGCCTTATCTACCTCGGGATATATTTGGTATGTCGAGTTCGTTACGTACTCGTAGTTAGCTCGGCCCGATAATCTTTCGGTAGGTCGGTTTGCTCCGTACTATATAAACAGAGCCCCTACGGCGTTAGGGGGCATCCCAATATCTGATATCTGACTTCGAGTTTACGCATTAGCATCTCGTAGACACCTGATCTTCGCATGTACACCCATAATCTCGCCGAAACTTGTTCGTCTCGTTGAGCCACCTCTTGTATTCATCTCTGATATATAAGAAAGGCTGGACATAGGACTATTATCTCTCCTGAGAGGCCTGAACCAGGATAAAAACCCGTCTCCTGTTCGTTGCTGTTCGTGGTTGTTCGGCGTGTCTCCCATCTCACTTCTAAAGAACATTAGCGACTTGAGATCGTTATCTCAACCGTCAACATAAAGTTTTAAAACCTTGATTTAGGATAAATTTAAAACGGCTACTATTTTACGACGGAGGGAGTATGATGGATCTAGAAAGAGGATATCAACACCACCGTTCCGATGGCAACACAGCAAATATAGAGATACTGAGGATAGTCACCTATTTGGGACATGGATTTCAAAGACAGAACACAAAAGAGGCTCCAAGGTCCTGATGTCTCGCCGCAAACAACCAAACAGAGCACAAAAGATGCTCCGGGTGACCCAAAACCAAAAGGCCTCAGACCCTTAGTAGCAGACGAACTTCTAGTCGTACTCAGAAATAGCCTCTAGAAAATGAAGCTACAATCCCAAACATATTATAGTGCAGCTTCATCGTTTATCTTGTGCAGTGGCTTCATCGTTTATCTGTATGGCTTGAAGGCAGCACAGTAGACCCCCCGAAACAGCCTCTCGACCCTCCCCGTCTCCAAGCAAAGCGTTGCGAACCAACACGAGCGACGCGGACCATGGAACATCCGCCACGTTGTGAGGTAGGCGAGGCCATCCGTGACTGCCTGGAGCTCCAGCTGGACGTCCTCCTGCGCATGGAACTCACCGTGCAGGTCGAAGACCCTCTCCCGAACCCATGGCCGCGCCCTGACGTCGCCGTGCTCGCCACCGAGCTTGACGTTGACGCGGAGCCCTTGCACGTAGACGACGCAGAGCTCACCGGCCCTTGTCTCGCCGAGGAGGTAGCTCGGAAACCCACCGTGCTGGCTGGGTGGGATGCTCTCCGGGAGGCTGGGTGGGATCTCCTGGAGATACGGCTGCACAATGGGTAGCTGCAATCTTGTGTCCATGATCACCACATGGCTCTGGTTTCTGTAGGGCCAATAGATGAACCTGCCGGCTCGCATGCCTCGCTCAAGCCCTCCCGGCACGGGAGCCTCCAGGTTCAACCACGCAGAAGCGGTCGCAAACCACACATTGGCGTTGGTTTCAGAAGAGAAGATGGCGATCCACACCCTCCGCCTGGACGCGTCGAAAGCAAGGCAGAAGATACGGAACTTGGCGGGTTCTTCCTCGTCGCAGATCAGGTGGGCGCTCCAGGCATCGAAATCAAAGCCTGCGCCGCCGCCGTGTGCGACCGCGAATCGATTCAGATCGAAGAAGCCTTCGCACCGCCGCCGCCGCCGCGCCATAGGGTTTATCACGGCCAGAAGGCGCTCGATCCGATTCAGGAGGAGGAGCCGGCCGCAGCGGATGTCCTGGACGGTCCAGCTGTGAGGCGGCGCGCGGGGGCTCACCTGGAGCAGGGTGAGGAAGAAGTCGCCGGCGAGGAGGGCCGCGACCAAGTCCGGGTCGTCGCGGCGGGAGGGGGCGAAGGAGGGGATGGCCGGGCTGTCGGGGCTCATGGGGTCGAAGAAGAGGCCGAGGAGGAGCGGGGGGCAGCGCCGGCGGAAGCTGTAGCCGAAGTCCCGCCAAGAGGCCACCGAGATGTACATCCGCCGGGATGTGCAGGCGGCGCGGACGATTTCCGGGATGGAGTCGAGGCGGAGGAGGATGTCGCGTAGCACGTCGTCCGAGAGGGAGAGCAGGGTGGCCATCGCGGTTCGCGGAGGCGCTTCGATGGGTTCGCTACTTCGCTCGCCTGACGCTGCCCGCCGACGACACCGAATGGCCGTCTTCTCGCCCGCGGCCGCTACAACCCCGGCCGCCGTCACGTCGCTGATTCGCCCGTGCTCTCCTCCACACGAACTGAGTCCGAGACGACGAAGAAATGAGCATTTGAGCAGATGGCTTGCAGGCTGCAGAGTCGATCAGGTTTTTTTTTCTTTTTTTGAGAAAGAGTCGATCGGTTTTTATAAGATTGTGTTCACGTAGTTCTCAGGCAGTTGTGCGATGCTGTGCACTTTGCCCCCGTTTCGTTAATTTAAAATTTTAATTTTCCCATGTGCCCGAACGGATGACTTTTTTAAAAAAAATTAGAGGGTATACATTATACATTCGGTTTTGCTAGAAATCATTTACCTGAGATTTAATTAGCCATCAGTTGATTTGGACATACCTTATCCGGCGCACCTTCTTCCTTCTCTCCGGTGGCGCGCCGCCACCTTCTTCCTCCTCTCCGGTAGAGCTACTCGCCACGCCGGGTTAGGGTTCGGGTTAGGAACATTGGGTTTCTCCGGTTGTAGAGGAGGTCGGGGAGGCGGACCGGTGGGAGGGCTTGTCGAGGCGGCGGCGGCGGTGGCGCCTTGAGAGCCGAGGAGGGAGGCGGGTGGGCGGCGGTGGAGGGACCACGCCGTCCCCGTCCGTTAAGGGTGGGCGAGGTAACTGCAAGGAGCAGCGAGGAGGCGAGGCGTGGCAGGCCAGCAGCCGTCGGCAGTGGTGGTGGAGGCGAGGAGGTGGTGGAGGCCTTGAGGCGACGCTGCTAGGGATTCGGCGGTGGCGCTCGGTGGCTGGAGACGGAGGCGAGGCACAGGCGTGGAGGCGGAGGCGGGGAGGAGGAGGAGGAGGAAGCGATCGGGAGGAGGAGGAGGAGTCGAGGCGGTGGAGGAGGAGAAGGGGAAAGTAAGAGAGAGAGTGGGGGCGCAGGTTGATCTGGACCGTTGGATTGAGATCCAACGGTCCAGAAAATCGACTGAAGGATAAAAAAAAAAGGCAACTGTGCAATAGCCGGTCCCTTATACATTATTATATACAAATGCCACCTTGGCTAAAAAGATCGGACAAATAACGCCACCCTAATGAAGCTTCAACCATAGCCTCGCCATCCCTGTCGTTTGATTCAACAGCAATGAATGCAACATGGCAAGCAAGATCTCTCTCCCCACCTCAACACTAGCATCCACTTCCTGGACCCCTAACAGACCCACTGTTTTTGAGTTTTTTTAGAAGATACACATAGTTCCATTATTAAATAGGCAGGGGCGGACGCAGAACAAAATAGTAGAAGGGTCTAACAGAGTTATCTTCTACCTCTAGACCCTCCTTCTCTTTTATACCCTAAAAATGTTGGGGGGCTAAGGAGGGCTCCACTGCCACAACAAGAGTAGGAGGGGCTAGAGCCCCTCCAGACCCGGTGCTAGGTCCACCCCTGTAAATAGGTGAGGTAGCTAAATTCATATATCACCGACCTCTATAAGACAAGTATAGACAATGTGATTAGAACTAACACTGAAACAAATCCTTTCGAGGGCCAACCCAACCAAAACAATTCATACAACCAACATGTTGGGGATTGAGTTTTGTCTTCCATAGATATTGAAAACACCTCCATGTGTATCTTTCTACTCATTATCCGTAGACATGCAGTTAGCCGGGATGATAAGCGACGCGTCGGGCTAGGCATTACCTGATAACGTGTTGATCAAAGCATCAAAAGGTTTGACGATTAAGTCTTCCTCACTGTGACGGCCCGGCCTGTGATGGTGGAGCACGTTAGTGTTCCAAGACGGCGTAGGTATGCCACATAATTCTAGGAATTTGTTACCATGTATGTTCATCGTTTCAGATTTGTATCCTTAGAGTTAGTATAAATACCTCCCTCCCGCGCGAGGGTAGGGAGAGGATCACGATCATCACCATCACATCCTTAACATACTTTCGTAGTTCAGAAAAAACGCTACCCGTGTCCTTTCCTCGCGAACCCCTTATGCTAGGATCTCTTTCCTCGCGAACCCCTTATGCTAGGATTTCCTGATTATAGTAACACGCTGCACATAGGGCTATCATCCCTTGCATGGGAGGGCTGAATTAGGATAAAAAATCTCTTTGATGTCTCCTTCATTGTCTCCTACGCCAAGATCTTTTTAACATCTTGGAAGTCAAGATCATGGAAGAAAGGGGTTATCTGGTCCCGCAATACAGAAGCAAGCTCGACCCAAGAAGTTCGTTCCTAATTGTCGACAGCTGGCGCCCACCGTTGGGCCAAAGATTCTCTTGTTGCTATCTTCTTTCAAAATGCCAATTAACTCTGACAGTATCCGAGACAACTTTGACTTCGACGGCTTGTACATCGACTTCGAGGTCCCCATGATCAAAGATCTTGAGGGCATATGGAGCTCGGCTCGAATGGCACGCCGATCTTGCAGCACTTGCCGGGGAAAAAAGGACTTGGAGTATGTTCTTGAGCCTCTCCTTGAGCAATTCCAAAGAGATCCAATGGATGGAGTTCCCCGTTTGCCAGGGGACCAGCGATGCGCTTTATACCGGACTGGACATTCCATACGACATAATTGATTTGGCTAATGAAGATCATATCGTCGGAGACACGATCTTGAATGACTCCATCGATCCCCGAAGGCCCCCACGAAGTCTTCATGGCAAATGGTGAGGGAACCGAGGCATTGAGGAATGCAACCAATTAAGACGAGGAGCAACGGCGTTAGGTCGAAGAAGCCCGGCTCGCTAAAGAAGGAGCCTCATAGGTCACGATAAAGGAGGACGCGCGACCGCTGAAAGAAGATGAAGATTTGCGCCTCTCAAAGGAAGAGGAAGCCTTAGCGATGGATGAGACCTTGGTTGTTATGCGGGAGAAGATCTGCAAAGACAAGCTTGTGCATCCATGCCCGCCTCTCGCACGCTCCGTTTCTCGAAAAACATACAGTACTCCATCTAGAGCCTTGGCCGAGTCACCCGATTGAACAAAGCGGCTCCTGGAGATCGAGCTATAAAGCGCATAGTAGCCTTGGCGACCGTTATCTGGCATCTTCACTACATGTTGGGTGACGAAGGCTTGGCCGCCAGTCCACCTACAAATAGTGCCCATACCTCTCACCGCCGAGAACACCAGGACAACCTGGATCGGCGCATGGTTCCGGACGCGCGGTCGGTGACTCACAAACTAAATCCCAATTTAAATAGAATATCTAAATGGTATGGGCCCATTTGTCAGGGAGGGCTTAAGCACAATAATCTATTGGTGACGTCATGTTTATATCGGGTCATCTTCCTACTCTCCTCAAGCGTGGCCACAGGGAGAGGAAGGGATGGCGCTGGGGCTACGGTCTACCAAATGAAGTGTTATTGGGCTCTATGGATTCGTGGTGCTTCCGCACAGGTGTCTGCGCCCTTGCCGGAGATGGCTTGTGGTGAGTGACGCCATGGAAGGTTGCAGCGGCGAGCTTGGGAGGACAAAGCCACGATGATTGGGACCTATCCGTGCGGTAGTAGCTAGCGCATGGGCATGGGTAAGGAAAGTGGGTGCTCAAAGAGTGGTTATCGAGGTCGGGGAAGGCGACAACGCTCCGAGGATAGCCCACTCCGGCAACGCTCTTGCAAGAAAAAGTAGAGGGTAAGTTAGTGGCGCTCCAGTGATGATCTTGGTGAGAGAATCGAGGAAGGACTCACCGAGGTGCCGGGAGGCGAGAAGGGGAAGAATCGGCCGGCGGGGAGGAGATGTCATCGTTTGCGAGCAAGACAATGTCTCGGGTTAATACCTCGGTGGGCGATGCAAAGAAGTCGTAGTGAAAGCCGTGTCGGGTGATGGAGAGAGCGGTGGTTGGCTGAGGCAGCCTGACGGCGATAGGGAGGCTCTCGGCGGCGTACGGTGCAAGGGAGAGGAGGAGATGGCAGAGGAATCATGGGGCTTGGCTTAAATAGGCTGCGAGAGGGAGAAAAAACCGAGGGCGCAGCTCCGATGTGCTTGCAGCAAAGGAAGCGAGAGGGGTCCATGCTTCAGCGAGAGAAGGGGAAAAGGAGGAGACCGGCGGCTCGGTGTGCGCGCAGCAGAGAGAAGAGGAATGCCCTTGTTCTGGTTAAACAAGGGAAGAAGAAGAACGGGAAGGGCGGCAACGTCAATTCACTCCGTCGAAGCAAGGACGGGGAAGGGGCAAGCTTCGGACCACTGCGCGGCGAGGCCGTCAGATCGGCGACGTGTCGGCGCGGCAACGACGGCGATGGGGAGCTCTGGTGGTGGGCAACACGCAGGCAACGTCACGGCGTGGGCAACACGCCGAAGGAGGGTCGTCGTGCTCGACAAGGTAGGGGGCATGCATCTGCGGCGGCGGCACACGCCTGGCGCGAGCAGATCGCCGCTCTTGGTGCGGCCAGAGCAGGACGCAGGCACCGGCGACGGCGAGGCGCACGCGGCGCAAGCTGGTGTAGTGCGGGTACGGCGAAGCGCGCTGCCTTCGGACAACACGCCAACACGGCAGAGCGGGGAAGCGGAGAGAGATGGGCCGGATGAGCTAGCTGCTGATCTGGACCAAGATGGGCCAGGAAGGACAGAATACCGAATGGGCTAGGCCCATGCAGAGAGAGAGAGGTAGGCTGGCCGAAGCTTCAAGGCCCACAGACACGTGCACACGAGACACGACGTACGGAGCAGTGGCCAGTGGGCCTGTCCTGAAAACGAAAGGGCAAAACGAAGCATATTCCAGATTTCCAGGCTCCAGCACTGTCCAGTCACACGTACGAGAAGAACCAAGGAATAGGATATCCTCATATCCACATGCCCGATCGATCGACAAAACGTTGGCGGCCACCGATGGTAAGCGCGCTCACCACCATCCACACGAGTGCCTGTCCGCGCAGGCGCTCGCATATGCCTCGATCGCGCGCGCGCGGTGTGCGTGTATGTGTGTGGCTGCCAAGCCCAGAATCTGCCCACTCGCCAGTCGCCGCCATGGACCGAGGACAGGGTCGCTGCCGCGTCGCCGTCGCCCAAAAGACGCCTTGCGCAGCGTCCAAAATCTCGCCGGCCCGGTGGACGGTGGTCCATGGTCCCCCGCACGGGGATCAACCGCGCCGATTGGTAGCCGCGGTGCGGGGGCCGATTGGATTGGCGCGGCGCCGTATCGATCGGCGAGCGACGACGCCGGCCGAGAGGCGACGGCTCGTCGTCCTGGATAGGGTTTGCTTCCAGGTGTCCGCCCGGATTGCCGATTTGCCGTCGGCGCCGCCCTGGCGGGTATCGGACACGTGTGCGTCGTGGTCGTGCGCGTCCGCTCGCTAGGGGGTTTCTTCCGGAGGTAAGCGACGAGAGGGCGCACATGCACGCGTCAGGCTTGCTCCTTGCGCCGATTGGCTACCGCTTTTTCGAGGTGGTTTGTGTAATTCCGAGTATTAATTTAAAATTTATCAGAAGAAACATTCGGCAATCCATAATTCAAAAAATCAATCAAACGTATCAAATTTGGTCAAAACTCATCCAAAATCGATATGTTATACCCGACACGAAAATTCACTCCAATAAATAGCACCCATCAGTTATCAGAGATTCAAATCCAACGAAATTTCATGGATTCTATTAATTTTGCCGGTGAATGAGTTTTTTGCCATCTGAAATATGATTCATTATTAGATTTGGACATATTTTTCTTTGCAAAAGCCTAATTCCATTCAAGAGAATAGAATTACAATGTTTCAATAGCAAAATATGAATAATCCCTCACACAACCAAATTCCAACTTACAACCATGCCACAAAGAAACAGAGCTAAACTAAAGGTAGCCCAACGAGAAAACAGTAAACTCCATAAGATTCTCAGTTTACTACTGCGTCCAGATGCCATCCAAAAGGCTAAACTCCATCCAAAAGGCTAAACATATTGAGATTGGTATTGGAGTGATGCGTTGACGAGACGAACATATCATTGCAAAAGCAACCCAAAAAACGTTAAAACATCATAATTTAAAGGGTTCAAATTATGATGATTTTTTTGGTAAAATCAATTAAGCCGGTGAACAAATTCTTTTGCCATCTGAAATGTGAATCCATGTGAGTCGATTATCCGATCCATGAAAACCAGTACTTTCTTTTGGCTATTACAAACCTGTGCTATATACATTAACTGATGTATATGAATGGATTTTGTTTTTGCGTAAATGTATATGAATGGAATTGACCCCTAGAAATCGCATATCTGCGGTCACTCTCTTTGGTTAGAAATGTGGAATAAAGCGGGACTCCTTTGGCTTTAGCTTTTCCCATCCTCTGCATGGCTTTATTGGATGGAATAATGCCTGTCCATTGGAGCCACCACGACAAGCTTTCTGCGAGGAAAGCGCGCACAGTGTTTGCTGCTGCCAAGTGCCTTGCACACAAACAGGCAAATATAAATTCACCACTCGAAAGCAAAGCAGAAATATGCAGTCTGCTTCTGCCACTGGATTCTTGAGATGGCAGGCGTTGTACTGGTCAACTGGATAAGCACCAAGCCCTCCTAGGCACCTAGCTTTCCCCTTCTTGGCAGCAATACTCATTCTGAATTGAGCAACTGCGCATAAAATGAGAACTTGTACCATCCTTGAACAGGTACCATGAGAGATTTATCAAATAGGGTATCAATCAAATCTAGTCGTCCATTGGTAGGATTCAAAAAAAACTTATGTTCTTTCTTCTCTCTTTATCTCAAATGAGTAAGACGGTAGTCCAGCGAATGCGACGACGAAGGCTTCACACGAGCATGCGGCGACACTAGACCTGCTCATAGGTAGCCCAGCCCGACATGTCCGACCCAAAAAACCCGATCCAACCCAGCCCGACCAGTGCACTGGGTCGGGTCGGGCCTAGTAGATTTGAAGCCCGGCCGTCGTATCGGGTCGGCTTTAGACCCGAAAAAATTACAAAAACAGTCGTGCGGGTTCGGGTTTTCGGGTTTCGGGTCGGGTTCAGACCTAGATTTTTGACACGGTGCACCGGGTCAGGTCAGGCTGGGGATGGCTGAGTTTTGGATGGGTTTTGAAAAACCCAACCCAAACCTGTCCAATCCTGACAAATGAGCAGGCCTAGGCAACACGGACGTGTGTTCTTGCAGCGATGGCGACGTAGACAAGCGTGCTCGCAGTGACAACGTGGGCTTGCGGTGATGGACGTGCCGGTGCACGGACTCACAAGCCACAACGGCGACGCTGCGGATGACCGGCAACAAAGAAGACGCCGCCGGTGTTTGGAGATAGATAGGGGAGGACTGGAGGAGAATACAAATTTGTCCTTCTATGCTTCTATGCATCAGTTTATTTTGGAGGTAGAAAGAGCTACTACGAGGCACCATTAAATAATGATCGTTAGATTAAGTATGATGGATAATCTTAATTAACCTCGCTTAAAATAGAGACATGAGAGACACTAGATTTTTAAATGGTTTTTCTGCAAGTGTTTTTCATTTAAAATCTCACGTTGAGCGAGAAAAATCACGATCATTTTATGCGAAATTACTAAACATGGACGAAGGGCATACAATGATTACAGTGAACCAGTGGAGAAGCAACTTGTCAATCCTAGTTATATTTGATATCTATAGGGGCATATTCAGGACTCTGTATCTATGAGATTAAAATCCGATGATTCGGATCACAAGGGAGCGATGATTTTAATATGCTATCTATAACTAATTTGCACCGATCTGCAGATGCGTCATCGCCCATGAACCTAGCTATGACAAGGATATGGCAGCCCAATCAGGACTGAGGACTGCAACTTGGCACCATTCGGGGACAACAGTGCGGCATGGATGAATCTGGACTGCATATCGCAGATCCGGGGGCGTAGGACCCGTCCATAGGATGATACGAACGCAGGCACCACACATTGCCTGGCTACGTTGCCATCTGATGAAATGAATCTGCTTGTCCCACCGTGTGGATGCATGTACGAGTGGCGCCTGTGAACTTGTCAAGGTAGGCACTAGACAGACAGGTACAACGGGATAAGAATCTGATCGAAAGAGTTTTTTTTTTTTTTTCATTTTGTCGAGTAAAGCAAGCATATGTAAACTGCTCAAAATGGTTCTTGAGTCAGTTGCTCTTTTGTCCTTTTTTTAATAATATTTAGCCATATCTTGTTTAGTAAAGGAGATGAAAATTTATTGTGTACCTCCCACCATATTAACCACTCCCCCATCCTGTTCGCCATGTTGAAATTAGTGAACCGACTCTATTATTAAATGCTAATCACATGAACTGTAGATTCCAAAACAGTACGTACAAATAATTTAAAAAGACCCAGAGATGTAACCGAGTCGTGGTCTAGAGATGAAAAAACAAAAAGGAAAAGAAATGGTTACGTACAATTGCTTGATTTTAACGGGCCAGAGATGTTTGAGAGACATGGACTATATTACTAATACTATGCAGTCCATGTAATAGCATTTGGTGACGCAGTCTGTTTAAGTAATTTTTTTAGAGCAACTGTTTAAGTAATTTGAACAGAGAACACAAGGAGAAGCAGTAAATATCGGCGTCGTTAACGTCTTTTCATTTCCTTTATTTGACAAAACAAGGTCAAGTATTAAAAAGAAAAGAGGACGAAAGCTCAATTGACACATGGAGGCACATTATCAATTGCCAAAGTACTTTGGAGCAAACCAACCGGCTTGCTGCCTTTGCATGGCCCACGGAAACGATCGACCACCTGTTCGGATTTTGCAGTTTCTCTTCTATCATTTGGCCGGCTTTCCTGGCACACGACCCCCCACCATGTCGGGCCTCATCATCCTATTGTTTTGGGAGATCTGGAAAAAGCGGAATAGGAGGATCTTCCAGCACCAGTCCCTTCCTGCCGTCCAAGTAGTTGGTCGCATTAGAGACGAGATCGCCGCGTGAAATGCGACAGCCTCCTTCTGGTAATCTTCTCTAGTTGCTTGTTCCCTTCCCCTTCTTGTCTCCGCCCCTTCTCCTTCCTGTAAATTGTACAGCTGCTTCTTCGCTTTTAATGGAATGGCAGAGCCCCTTTTGCTAAAAAAAAAGAACTTTCGAGCAAATCATCAATTTTCTCATTTGAGGCGAGAAAGAGAACAAATCCAATTAATTGTAAGCAAGGTGTCTTTTGTGGGAGAATGAATTGGACACGCAGCAGCAAGAAGCCAAGAACTGAATCTGATTACTGCATATTGAGCTCAGAGGAGCGCACACACAAACAAGTTAATTACTGTATTCACGCTTAGTACTACTCGCACAGGCTTTGTTTACAGTCATCAATTGTTTGTAGCCTTATCCCCGTTTGGCAGACAAGTCAGACAGCAGGCACAGCCAGGCATGGCATCTTGCACTGAAGAAATTGGAGCGTCCTGACGATGACGACGATGACGACCAGGAGATGATCGGTGCAGGCGCCTCATGCTCCGATGGACGGTGTGGTCAGGGACATGCCCAGTTCCAAGTCCAGCGGAGAGCAGTGGTGGCCATGGGAAGGCTGCTCCATCAGAGCCACCGGGAATGCTGGGCTTGCGGCGGATGCACCTGAGCCTGAAGCCGACGAGACGTCCAGCTTGTCATCTTCCTCTGAAGAATTCAGATCAATCGCCGCCCTCTCGGAGGACTCATGGCGCGACAGGTTCAACGACAGCGAGGTCGACGCACCTTCGCCGCTGTTCAATGGCTCCGAGGTGCGTGCGCCGTTCTCGCAGATCGGCACCTGTTGTACATATGAATCAGCACCAAATTTTTTTGGTCAGTAATTTTTACAACCTCAGGGTTGAAGCAGAATTTGTGTATTTGTACAAGGTAAGTTGCGCGTGAGCCATGGTTGCACATAAATATATATACCATGTCAAAGAGGCTGGAGCGGCGCTTCTTCTTGCCCATGCTGCTCTGCCTCAGGAAGAACTTCTGCGCATGGCTGGCCACCTGCGTCGGAGTTCTCGTCGTGACGTAGCTCCGAGAGATGCCTCTCCAGTCGCCCTTTCCGAGCTGCTCGAGGCCGACGAGGAATAGCCGGTGCTCCTCCTCGCTCCATGGAACTCCTGTCATGCATGCATGCCCATAGAGATATCAAATGCATGTAAACTGAGAGATCAAATTCAGGATGACAACAATTGTGCACTGCTTTTAATATAAAAGAATGGCATATTTTTCTCTCGTTTCCTTGTAGTCAAAGGAGATGATAATGCAACTTTTGTTTTAGGGAGGATGCAGCTTTGTTAGGTCAGGGCGTTAGAGCAAGATAAATCAATAAAATAAAATTTTGTAGGAAAGGTTTCAAACCACAAAGCTTTCCTTCTTGTTTATTTTCTTAAAAAGGAGAAAACTATAAATCTAAATTTATAATCAAGCACATCAACTTCAGCAGAAGCGCAACTGCGGATTGCAAACAAGGCCATTTACCTTTCTTCCTCTCCTGGACTACTCTGCCATGAGGGCCATCGGAGAGGTACCCATTGGACGCCCTCTCGAGGCCCTCGTCGATCGACAGGAGCAGCGACGACGACGGCGAGACGAGGGTGCTCGGCGCGGCGAGCTGGAGGCAGCCCATGCTGTAGCTCTTCTTCATGGCCGCGCCGGCGGCGACCTGCACCTGCACCCCGAAGAGCCTCAGCCCACTGCCACCCCCATGGCCGCCGCCGCCACCGCCGCCGCCACCGCCGGCGCTGCCTCCTTCGCAGAGCATGACTTGTGCGTGCGCCGTGGTGCAGGTCCTCGAGTTGTGGCCGTGGTTGCCACAGTGGGAGCACTTCCTCGCCATGGTGTGGCTATAAATCGGCTGGATCTGTACTGTAGATGGTGAGAGGGATGGGTGGAGGCCGATGCGTCCACAGCAGCAACAGTGGCTGCGATTACCGGCTGGCCGCTGGCGAGGTAGCTAGCTAGCTAGCTCCTGCTTGATTAGCGAAGCTTAAACATCGCCAGCGCTATAAATATGCTCCTTGCGCCCGTGTCTTGGCTATGGATGTGGACGTGCTATTGGGCGGGAGTCCATAGAAAAACAATTATTCAGGTCGCCTCCCGCGTCCTGTAGCTTGGACTTCACTGCTAACTTGATTGGCTAATTATCCCTTGTATATTAAGCATGCAGTAGTACTCCTGTGGAATTGTACAATTACCTTCTCTTTTTGACGCGCGAGCCCTATTGCTGGCGATCGAGTGTATTGCGGTTGTTTAGTCGTTGTACCGAACCCTTCTTATTGGCTGATATAATTAACGGATGTGGCACCATTTGCGCGACTTCAATGTTTAATTTGATATGTACATTATTTTATCATAAATTTATACATTTTTTGTTGTGTCTGATACGATGTTTGTTTAATATAGCATGGACTCTTATTTCTATAATTTTATTGGCGAGCACTAGTGTCCGGACGTCCGGCCGGGGCGCTCGCGCCGGACTAGCCCCAGCAGTCCGATTCGTGGCACCGCGCCAATCCTCCAGCTGTAGTGCGCCCGCGTCGTTCTTTTCCCAGCAAAGCAGCGAGCGAAGCAGCGACTGGTTGTTAGTCGATCGTTTGATATTTTCCATTTAAGCTTCTGATTTTTGTATAAAATTCAAACAGTGTTCAAAATACGTGAAATAAATTTCATAATTCTTCTAAAATCGAGAGCAACCCATTTTAAATACTTTTTAAAAATTTTTCACTTTTTCAATTTTTTTGATGTGAACTAGGAGATGGTACTTAGGAAACTTACATCTATACTAGCGAAACTTGGCCGTGTGTTGATAAAACTTTCGTGTGCTGATGAAACGTGATGAAACTTGGATGAAACTTCGATGTAACCTGATGAAACTTGGGTGAAACCTGTTGAAACTTGATGAAACTTGAAAAAACTTGGATGAAACCTGATGAAACTTGACAGTTCGGCAAAGTTTTACGAGTATGAAACCCAAGTTTTACTAGGCGAAACCCAAGTTTCAGTAGGCGAATCTCAAGTTTCACCAGATAAGTTTGAACAGTTATATGGCAACATACATCTTGTTTTGTTCGAAAAAATACGAGGAACACGTTGACGCAAACGGTTTGTGGATTGGACCACCCAGTCAAAAAATATGGCCATTCAAAAAAAAATTCTTTGTGGGGCCCCTTGCATGCATCAAGCAACACAGTCGTCGTTGCGCCTTTCGCCTGTGTGAGTTCTGGATGCGCCGGACTCCCGGCACACAGTGTTTTCGAATTTTATTTTAAACCTCTACTATTTTTATTTTATATGATTAGGGTAGACGGTGCAGATGTTTTTTCAATTAATACGGTAATTTCTAGTATTTTTAATTATTATAATAAATTAATATTTTTAAATTAAGGTGGCGGCTACTTTTTATCCTCCATTATATATACAGTAGATTGCACAACTAAGTGTTCCAAAAAAACTAAGGCGAGCGCCATGGCTCAAACAACATCCGATTGAAATAATCCCATCGGACACATAAACATGAAAAATAAATGCCAAGACATAGGAAAACTATTGATGAAATTTTACGATGTGCAAATGAAAACATAAGCAAAAATGATGAAACTAATAATTTCTAATAAAATTTGGGTGTGGATTACATATGAAACCCCAAGAAAAAACCAATAAAATTTGGTTAAACTACTAATAAAAATTCAAGAAGGACCAATGAGACTTGGGTAACTATCAATGAAATTTGAGAGTAGCAATGAAACTTAGTTATACTACTACTGAAACCTGAAGAAGGGTAAATGAAACTTAACTAAACTTTTGATGAAACTTGACCATACAAACCAATGAAACTTGAAAAAAAGAACCTATAAAGCTTTAAAATAATAATACAATTTGGTTAAATTAATAATGAAGCCTCATCTTCCCTTGTTGTTGAAAAAATCACCCGTCCAAAATAACAAGTTTTCTAAAAGCGAAAATTGTCCAAAATAAAAGGTTTCCTAAGGCAGAACAAGTTTTGCCAGACAAAACTAAAGTTTCGCACGTACATAGCTGTGTTTTCATGGTGAAAATAAAGATAGACCTTCTCCTAGCCTTCCAGTCGTGCTCGCCAGATCCAACCGCCAAAATCGCCAGGCTTATCGGAGAGAGCAGTAGGGAGAAGCTACGAGGAATATAGAGAAGAAAGATGAAGAAGAGGATGAAAAGGATAGGGAGCAAAACAAAACAACATTGGCGACGTGGGCCGACGAGCGTCGGCGGGCTGGCGACTGCTCTTGCTTGGACGAAGGATCGAACGAGTGATGGAGGAACGACGAGCAAGACTAAGGGCATCTCCAATGGTGCCATATCAGTTAGCTATAAGGAGTCAGCTCATTTTTTTGCCTATGTGGAGAAGAGAAGAAGAGGAGAGATAAAACTGACTGTTAACTAATAGCCCGTCTATAGCGGATTACATAGTGCATTGCATCTATTATATATGGACCCATATTAAATTTAATAGTCAATATTATAGCTATTGCATTTGAAGATGTTGTCTACAAGCTATCTATAGATGACATGAAGCTTTCTTATACTCCCTCCGTTTCAAATTGTTGTTCACTGTTGACTTTTGAAGACGTCTTTTGACCATTCGTCTTATTCAAAAGAATAGTGCAAGCATGCAAAACTATAAGTCATGCATAAAATATGTTTAGTAATAAAACAAATCACAATAAAATAAAAAAAATATTTACATATATTTTTTGAATAAGACGAATGATCAAATAGAATATCCAAAAGTCGACAGTGAACTACAAATTGGAACGGAGGGAGTAGTTAATAGTTGACTATAGCATTGCAGATGCCCTAACCACACGATTAAAAACGAGGATCGATTGGTTGATCAATGGGGCGAAAGGATGGGCCTACCACTTGTTCCAATCCGGACGACACGGTCCACGTAGAGCGATTGGGCCGAGCACCGAGCAAGCAAAGGAAACACGCGCGCCACGCGTCCCGTCCCTGTGCATGGTCCTGCACGTAGGCAAGCGCCTGATGCCCACGGACGAGCAGCCATGACAGTTTTTTGGAAAACTAATTGTACGACGGACGTCACAATCCGACAGGAAGATTACCATCATCGAAACGCATGGTAATATAATAACGTCAGTGTGGAATTTTTTAAAAAATAACTGCATAACCTTGTGAAATATATTAATGGAGCTTAATAAATACATATATGAAACATGTGCAAATCCGATAAACCTTGAAAAAAAAATTCCGCCTTAACTTTAAAAAACTAGTGATAACTTTGAAAAAAGACCAATGAATTTATCATAAGTGCTGATAAATCTTACAGTGTAGTAATTGGAGATGGAATTTCTAATGCAGATAAGGAAGTTTAACAAAAACAAATGCAAAGTTCAGTAGACAGAAATCAAGCTTCATATGAACATCGCAAAGATCTTATGCGAAAAAGAGAATGGACCTCCCAATGCAAATGAGAAAGTTTCACGAGAATAAAAACAAAATTCATCAAAGAAAAATCAAGTTTTCCACATACATCTCTATGGTTCCATGCTAAAACACCTCCTAGCCCTCTTGTTCTCCAGATTTCAGGAGTTCCACACCATACTTGTCCAATCTAATAGCAAAAAAACTCGTTCGCCATTCTTATTAGGAAGAAAGGGGTGGAGAGAGGTGGGATGGGAAAATAGAGAGAGGAACCGAGATAGACCGAGTTAAGCACGGGAAATATCACAAGAGGCACGAGCACCGGTGAGCGCCACCGACGGTGTTGGCCGGCAGGCACTGCGCGACCACAAAATGCAAATGCAAATGCAAATAGGGACAGGGGAAGGGAGCTGGGCGGTGTGGGCTGGGAAAATGTCAGCAAGTTACACCGAAGCGGTGAAAAATACTACAAAAAAAGGCGAAGCATGCTGCCCCGCCGCCCCGCGTGAGCGCCGCGTACCCGCACGTGTGGGCCCTCGACGCAAGGGTTCGATCTGTGACTGTGCAGGACGTGTGGATCGTAGTGTTTCTCATTGTATAATCAAGTTTTTGCTGTAATTGTTATTAGTGTGAGCGTTTTTACAACATACTAGAGGGTTAAGACACGATGGAACCATTTGATGATGTTTAAACATACTCAACTGGGTAAGAGGTCACTGTGTCATGAGATCAAAGTCAAACAAATATAATGGCACATAATAGTTTAAGTGCATCTATAAATTTTTTTAAAAAAAATCACGGTACAAGAAAATGAATAGGAGCCGTTCATTTCTCTTGATCTAACGGGTAATATTTGTTTCGGTTTTCTATATTATCACAATATCATTTACCATGATTAGTTTTTTTAGACATCTTTCGAATGAATGGTTATTTGCCGTTGTCTGCCGTAAAGGAGCTAAAGAAACCATCTGTCTCATCAAACATGTTACATGGCCATGTTGATTGGTACGATTCACAAATACAATTCGTAAGATTGTTATGGAAATTAACTTCACATGTACACAAGAGCTTTGTGTAAATTTGAGCTGGTTGACCCAAAAAAGTCATGCATTAATCAATTCCCAAAGGAGAGAAAAGAATACACATTAGGGAACGAGTGAGGATCAAGAATAGGAAAGTTTACACTTTGCACGAGCAAGAGAATATTCATATAGGATTGGCTGCGCGGGCAGAGCAACAGTAGCAATGCGTTTAATCTCTCTCTCTCTCGAAATGAAAAGAGTAGCCATGCGTTCACCCGTGACTCCGTGAGAAATCGCCACGACGTCACATGTCTTACGTAAGAGAAACCAAGTGGCTTCGGCTCTTCGCTTCCGCACGTGCGATCCGCATGCGTGTACACTATATACTTTGCCTATTTATGTATTCGAAGGATCTGGGACCACGAGGAAATTCTTCTCTAATTTGCTTAGCTCATTAGCCATCAATCATGCAAGTCTACGTTTGGGATTGCACCTCCGAGCCAAGCAGCCAGCATATGTATGTAAACAAAGCACTAATGACTTCACGAAGAGCGGCCGGATACATGATTTTTTTTGGGCGAGTGCCAGCACTCGGATTTTCGATGGAAGCCATCCAATTGAATGTTCACACCGGTATGATATCTCTCTTTAAAACGAAAAAAAAACATATGAAAACCTGAATGGCCAAAATCTAGAAAAACTTAAATAATTTGTACAGAAACTTCAAAATCGTAGGACATAAAGTACTGATGAAATTTGATAAAACTACAGAAAAAACTTGAAAAAAGAAATGAAACTCAAAGATTTACCAATAAAACTTGACCAAACCATCGATTAAAACTATGTTCCTCCGTCGTTCAAAAAATCACTCATAAAAAATAAGAGGTTTTATGAGAATAAAATCAAAGTTTAACCAGGCAAACTCGAAGTTTTGTATGTACATGACCGAAGTTTCATGGTGAAAACCGAGGGATTCACCTTCTCCTAGTCCTCTTGTTCTTTAGGTCTAGTAAACTTTCATGTTATGCTTGTCGGATCTAGCTATCAAAGCTCATCGTGGATGGAGAATATGGAGATCTACAAAATAAGGCATATATAGAGGTAGAGATATGAAAAAATGAGTGCACACAGGAAAAGGAGGAAGGCAGAACATCGGCGGCTGGGCAGTAGCAGTAGCAGTAGCACTAGGGGGATAGCAAAAGGAGGGTAAATATGAAAAAGGAGTGAGGCAGAACACCAATGTCGAGCAGCCACTCGAAACGCATGTCGCATACGCCTAGAGGTGTTTGATTCCCGCATTGTGTTCGCACATGCACTGAAAAAATCGAAATGAGTCAATGGATGGAGTCCCAACTAGAGATGCTCTAAAAGTATCTGCATGAGAAATTGTAAAATAAAGGGGGCAAGGATAGAGTGTTTACTAAAGGAAAATAATGTTTTAGAATATAGCGTAAAGTTGGAATGGGCGAGAGAGAGGGAGATAAAGTGAACGACTCCAAGGCAGGTGATGCGCCGGAAAATTGCGTCCGCACATAGGCCCCGTATGGACGCGGGACGTGGCCAGACGCTGCAAGTGATTTTCATTTTTTTTTTTATGAAACAAATTTTTTATTAAAAAATTGATGGCACTTCTTTTGTTTTAATTTTGAAAATCTGAATTTTGGCCATATGCCGTAGGTCGTGATGTACTGATGTGACAAAATACAGTGCTTGCGTGGCCAAAGATGGCACGGTGTGCATGATTCCAAGCCAGAGTGGAGACTTACACGGATGGTATTGTGCCACAGTCAGCACTGGCACGCCAAGCCAAGGCATGGGGGTATGGCAGCTGCTCGCCTGGCGTTCCAGAGAGAATGTGGCCAAGCCCACCAACCGCTCTCTTTTTCCAGCCGCTTTCGCTCTTGTTCCTCTCATGCCACCTCTGCGTGTGGCGCATATATAATTTTAGCATCACGAAGAGTTCAGCTTATTTTGCACCTACTGTTTCAAAAGATAACTTGTTTTTGCACCTGTCAACTTGTTTAGAGTTACATGAACTTGGGATGACCATCCGTGCTTTAAAGAAAAAAAAATGATGTTTAAGCTGTCATCAAAATGCTAGTTTTCCATTTATTGTATGTCCTACAGTTACAGTCATGCAGATTTAACTTCGTGATGACGGAAACAATAAAAAAAGAACTTATTTTCTTCGGCTTACTTGAGGGTTGGAGGCGTGCATGCATATCTAGTAAGCTCTTTAGATATTGTTTAGTACTAATCAACGACAAATAATGGCCCTATATAACAGTCCAGTACGTGGACATCACGATTGATATCTTACCATATTTGATTGCACAGGCTCAGGGAAGCCATGTCAAAGCTGCCAAATCAGGGAACAAAAATCTCTTGCTTACTGGTGGAGAAGTTTGGAGGTGGACTGCAGATATTTTAATCATTGTTATCCTATCTCTAATCCCAATATTCTAGCTAATCGAATCCATGCTCGAGAATATTTTTCATTATCTCCTGTCCTTGCGAACTGCATAGCCTGCTGCTACTTTCTTCTACTTGGAATCTTCGATCCACCGATAAAGCGAGAAGATTTGGGCAGAGTGCACGCTATCGGTCCACGACAGTGACGGGCAATACCGAATTTAGGGTGGCATATTTGAGCAGATAAGATGGGGATAACATTGTTTGTTTAGGCCGTGTTCTTCCACTGCCTCGCCTCAGAGAAGCAAGAAGATGTCAGACCACAGCAACCGGATTAGCCATTAAGATCTAGGTGCCCAGGTGCATTGCTCGCTGATCCAGTGTGCTAATTGCACTAATCTGTCGTGCTTTGGCAGCTAGCCCGTGATCAATGCGTACCATTATCTGATCCATTAATGTTTTTTACGCAGGAATATCCTACCTTTTAGTGGTCAATGTTCCTCATCCATGGCAGAAATTTAAAATAAATAATTTAGTACATTGCTCTCTTTTTTCTTGGCTTCAGAGTTCCTCAATTATTTAGATCATGGCAATCTTTTATGTAGCCAGCATACGGACAACAATCATGGAAGTTGCCCAGAGTTCGATGAGAGTCAGGGGATGTGTTTACAGTAAGGGTTTTTTTTAACGCAAAACTAAATTAGTTTGGTCCATCGATCTCGTTTGATCTGAAGGCCATATTAACTATTGATCCTTACCTCAATTGGTAGCCTAGCAGCTACCAGGTGGCTACCGTACTCTGTACCGTTTTTCCAAGAAATTTTTCATTGAGTTTTAACGGAGTTTCAACGAGATATGTGTGTCTCGCTAGCAAGGTTCAGAGGGAGTGTTGCAGTGACCACCACAATGGGTTGGTTCGACCGGCCCAACACGAGCACAACTAGAAACCGTGCTCTGATCGGCCAACTGCCCAGATGGGTCCTGCATTGGACCTAGCCTAAAATCTAAACGGTCTAATAGTATGAATAGTTTTGGAGACTCAATGAATTATTAATTCGAAATAACAAAGCAGAATTACATCCTCTACGTCTTATACTGTAGGTTTTAGGGTTAATGTCATGTCTCTCTTGGGAGTACACACCTTTATTTATACTGGTCATACAAGATGGGCCTCAATGGGCCTAATACACACCAACACTCCTCAAGATGGGCTGTATATATCAATCATACCCATCTTGTTACAAATAGCATTCCCTTCACCAGGTCCTAACCCTTTGGTGAAACAGTCAGCTAACTGTTCACCTGATCGCACATACTTAAGCTTCAACATCCCGTTGTCTATTTTTTCCCTGATGAAGAACCTGTCAATCTCAACATGCTTTGTCCGATCATGCTGTACTGGATTATTTGCGATATTAATCGCGGATTGGTTATCACAATACAACACCAACGGACCTTCTCTCACAACTCGTAGCTCCGATAATAGACGCTTTACCCACATCAATTCACTCAGGCCCAAAGCCATAGCTCGGAACTCTGCCTCTGCAGTAGACCTTGCCACAACGCTTTGCTTCTTACTTCGCCATGATACTAGGTTACCTCCCACAAAAACACAATATCCAGAGGTAGACCTTCTATCATCCAGGCTGCTTGCCCAATCAGCATCACAGTATCCTTCAATATTTAAGTGATGATTTTTCTTAAACCAAATGCCTTTCCCAGGACTTTTCTTTAAATATCGAAGGATACGGTTCACCGCCTCCATGTGTCCAGTTCTAGGGTCATGCATGTACCTGCTTGCCACGCTCACCGCATATGAGATGTCCGGTCTTGTATGGCATAAATAGATGAGACGACCAACTAGCCTTTGGTAAGCTTCTTTATCAACTGGACTACCAGACTCAGCACAAAGTCTATGGTTTCTATCAATTGGTGATGAGATTGGACGGCACCCAAGCATTCCAGTTTCAGCCAAAAGATCAAGGACATACTTCCTCTGTGAAAGAACAATACCTTTTTGTGAGCGTGCAATCTCAATCCCAAGGAAGTATCGAAGAGGTCCAAGATCTTTTATCTTGAAAGCACATCCAAGCTTTTCCTTCAGATGCTTGATCTCCTCAGCATCATCTCCTGTAATTACCATATCATCAACATAAACAGCCACAATGGTAATACGCTGTCCCCGGTGTCTATAAAATACAGTATGGTCTCCATTGCACTGAGAGTAACCCATACTCAAAAATTCAAGCCGAAGCCTATCAAACCATGCACGTGGAGACTGTTTTAGCCCATATATAGACCTTTTTAGTCTCCATACTTTTCCAACTATTTGCTCATCCTCGAAGCCAGGAGGAATTTCCATATATACCTCCTCTTGCAAATCCCCATGCAAGAAAGCATTCTTCACATCTAACTGATGCAAAGGCCATCCAAAATTCTCGGCACATGAGATCAACGTCATTATTGTTTGCATCTTTGCCACTGGTGCAAACGTCTCATCATAATCTATACCATAGGTTTGGCTATAACCTTTTGCAACTAGCCTCGCCTTGTACCTGTCAACCAGTCCTTCTGGCGTCTGCTTTATTGTATAGACCCATTTGCACCCCACTGCCTTCTTCCCTCCTGGAAGATCAACCAGCTCCCATGTCTCATTTTCCTGAAGTGCATCAAGCTCTTCTCTCATAGCTTTCTTCCATTTAGGGTCTTGTATTGCTGTACTCCAATCCTTTGGAACATGCACACTTTGAAGGGATGCAATAAATGCCTTGTATGCAGGAGAGATATGATCATACGAAATGAAATTTGCAATATCATCCTCAAAGCCATACCGAACTGGAGGCTTTGAAGCTCTAGGTTTTCTACGGAGTGCAATAGGTAATTCCAAATGAGAGGACTCAGATGAGTGAACATTACCATGCACAGGAGATGAACCAGGAGAAGGCAGACTTGGAGATAGAGTTGGGACCGGATCAATTGCAGGCGGATCAATTGCGAGGCGACATGACGCATTGCTTTCGACTCGATTCATGTGCAACTCTATTGGTCGCTTTCAGATTGTGGTCTGACTGTGAGAATGGAATTATCCCTTCAATGGCCTCCGACTGCTGATTCTGACCAATCTCCCCCTCTTGACTGTCATCAACTATGACAGGAAAGAACTCCTCAAAAAATTGATCAAATTTATCCTCCTTATTCTTGTAGTAAGGTTCATATTCTCGGAAGGTCACATCCATGCTCACAAACAGCTTCCTTCCTATAGGGTCCCAACATTTATATCCCTTCTGACTGGAAGAATATCCTAGGAAGATACACTTCACTGCCTGATGATCAAGCTTACCAACAGACGGACGGTGATCCCGCACAAAACACACACAACCAAAAACTTTAGGAGGTACCTTAAACTCTTGTTGCCCAAACAAAATCTCAGCAGGAGACTTCATCCCCAAGACTCTTGATGACATACGGTTGATCAAGTAGGCAGCAGTCAAAACTGCCTCACTCCAAAACCTTTTTGGTACATTCATCTGGAACATAAGCGAACGTGCCACTTCCAATAGGTGCCTATTCTTTCTCTCAGCAACTCCATTCTGGGGTGGAGTTCCAGGACATGTGGTTTGATGTAGCATTCCCTCCTTGGAGATGTACATATCAAACTCATTGTTCACATATTCCTTTCCATTATCTGTCCGAACAATCTTGATTCGTTTTCCAAATTGAGTCGCCACCATCCTATGAAAGTCCTCGAAACATTTAAGAACTTCATTTTTCTTTTTCAACAAATAAATCCATGTCATACGAGTATGACAATCTATGAATGTCACAAAACCTTTAAACCCACTTTCAGAAATAACAGAACATGGACCCCAAACATCTGAGTGTATTAGCACAAAAGGTTCATAGCTTCTAAGAGCAATACTACTATAAGTAGATCGTGTATGCTTTCCAAACTCACACGCATCACACACGATTTTATTCCGGTTTGCTTTGCTAAACAACTCAGGATACATCTTATTCATAGTATCAAAGGATGGATGCCCTAATTGACGATGATATAGCAAGATCTTCTCTTCGACTCCTCCCACAGCCACTGCTAGAGCCGCATCAACATGATCAATATACCATAGTCCATTACGCCTGATCCCGGTCCCAATCATTCTCCCAGTCCCCTTCTCCTGCAGTAAGCATGAATTCTCATCGAATAAGATAGTACATTTAAATTGGTCAATGAGAGAACCGACAGAGAGAAGGTTGACAGGAAATGAAGGAACATGCAACACTGTAGATAGAGCCAAAGATGATGTGCATTCTACTGATCCTACTCCCTGAATGAGTTGGGACGTGCCATCAGCCGTTTGAATGGTTTCAGAATGTTTATGTGGAGTATATGAAGAAAACACACTACGAGATCCTGTGACATGCCTAGATGCACCTGAGTCTATAATCCAGTTAATATGAGAATTTCTATATGTAGATGCAAGTGCATGCGCCTGAGTACCTTCGCCCAAGTGGGCGTAGTTGGCAAAGTTACCAAAGGTTTCAGAGGTCTTGTTTTCAGGGGCCTTGCTGTGCTGCCATTTCTCCCATTCATCACTGCCGCTTTGTGAGAGTAATAGAGGAACTCTCTGATGGGCCCTCCTCAGCCATAGCTAGGTTAATTCTAGGACCACCTCTGCCCCTGCCACGGCCCCCACGGTCACCACTTCTACTTCCACGACCACCACGTCCACCACGATCACCCCACCGGCCTCCACGACCGATACGTCCTCCGCGATCTCCACTCCTTCCTCTATCAAACCGAGAGGAAGGGCAAGCATAACTCACATGTCCTTTCTCTCCACAGTTATAGCATTCCCTATTATCAGGAATAGCATAGGCCGACTTCATTGGAGTGTTGTCGCTCATCACCCTCAAACTCACCTCCTCCTGCACCATAGCTGAGATTGCCTCCTCCATGGTAGGCAGTGCTGGCAGGTGAAACATAGCCGCTCTTCTGTGCCCAAACTCTGAGTTCAACCCTTTCAGGAAATGAGTGACACGTCTACGCTGCAGCCACACCCTGCCTGCCTCAATATCACTCGAACACGTGAGCTGTAGTGGATCATAGAAATCCAGGTCTGCCCACAAATGCTGTAGCTCACTAGCATACTCCTGAACAGTCTTCTCCCCCTGTTTCAAGGCCTCCACTTTGCCCTGAACCTCAACCATCATCATCACATTACCCGCTCCAGAATACATGTTGCTCAACGCCTTCCATATCTGTGCGGCACTCTGCAGTGTCTCAACCATCCTAGCAATGGATGGAGACACTGACGACAACAGCCAAGCTACCACCACAGAATTGGTGGTATTCCACGTTTTCCACTCTAAGCTCAACTTGTCTTTAGGCTCAACACAAGTGTCCTGCAGATACCCCTCCAATCCTTTTCCACGCAGAAGTAACTGAACTCTCCTAGACCAACTCAGGTAATTCATATTCCCTTCCAACTTTACTTCATTCGGTATAAGCTCCAGCTTCAATTCCGATGACCCCACTCCTCCTCTCTGTCCAATCATTCCCATTGACATAAGTTCCTGCAACATACTCCGCATGTCACTCTGTGTGACTAGCGCCGATGCAGATGCACTCTCTAAGACTGACTTCTCCTTCTCCATTGCTGCCTTCGCCGCAGCTTCTGCCTCCTCCGGGGTCGACATATACGAGAAGCTGGAACTACACCGATCAACACACTATGCCGCGCGCGATCACGCGTTCACGGCAGACCCTTCTTCTCAAAAACCAGTAGCAGCAACACACACCATCACACAAACAACAGTGCACATGTCTCCTACTTCTCTCCTGCTTCTTCTCTCACGAACTTATGAGCAGCAGGATGAGGCAACGGCCACGCAGTGGCGGTGGCGAGGCCGTGTCAACAGGCGTATGTATAACCGGTAGCGTGGTGGCGGGGCACACGCTGGCGATGGCTGGGCGACGCTGCACCGGACGCGACGCAATGGCGCTGGGGCGACGGTTAAGCGCACCAGCAGCGGCGGCGGGAGGGCGCTGCGCTCACTCATGGCGTCTGGCGCCGCCCTTGGGCGCGGGAGGTCATGGCGGCTGGCGCAACCGTCTGGCAACACGGCGGAGAGCTGCTTGAACGGCGACGGCGGCGGAGTGGTGGTGGCGGCGGCGTGGATTAGGGCGTGGATTAGTGCTCTGATACCATGTAGGTTTTAGGGTTAATGTCATGTCTCTCTTGGGAGTACACACCTTTATTTATACTGGTCATACAAGATGGGCCTCAATGGGCCTAATACTCTTTGTCTTCTCTGTGATTACGTGATTGTTCATCTACCATTTGGACTATATTCGATAACAAGGTTTTGCAACAAACTTGTTGCTGTCCATGACAAAAAAATTAGGGAAAGATGGAAGGAGATGAAAGTTATGATGAGTAGCTTAGATTTATATACTACTCCTAACCCCTAAGGGGGTGTAGATGGTGTATAGTATAATAGCTTTTATAATAAAGAACTCGATTTGCAACAAGTTGCTTCGGCCGTGGATAACTCGGATTCCGTGCTTGGTCAAGTGTGTTGTTGCCAACCCTTGATCCATCATGCCAATCAGAAAAGGCTTCATCTCGTGGGTAGAATTGAAAACGGGTTAGGTACAACAACGTAGTAAGTTATATCGTATCCCACCTAATTTTTTCGGGGTACTACATCAGTTAAGGTGGAGCAAAATTGAGTTGGGTACGGGTACTTGCGAACGGTTAGAAAAATAAACATTGGGTATTGTATGAACAGGCAGAAAGTGGACACTGGATACTAAGTCAGTTAGCACATCAGTTATATATGATTTAAACATGTGATGAGAATAATCTAACTAACACATGATACAATACATATAATCCAATTACCACATAGTCTATTTAACAAACATGATCCAACATATAGAGTTCAATAAAAACATTGCTTCAACATAGAGTCCCATGAATACATAATCCAACCTATAAAGACATAAACCGCGGCATTTCGTTGGACACGCACATGCACTCCCTGACTTCTTTTTGCCATGGACAACCTTCTTATTGCCATAACCGGCTATTGAAATCCTAGCCTTCACCATCATCGTGGCCTCTTATTTTGTGCGGTGGCCTGTGGGATAACCAACATATATGGATGCTCGATAGGGCATTGTGCTTCTAGGTCTTCCTGACCTAGTCACCTAGAGATGGCGATGCTCGCCGGAGAGCGTGGAGTGGTGGATTAAGGGGGACGACATTTTGTCAAGGTGCACATGTGAGGCAGATCGACTGGTGGTGGTGGCGCAGAACAAATGGGTAGCGGCAAGGTAGACCGTGCGGCGGCGAGGTAGACCAAACGTACGTGTGGTGCACCGAAGGGGTAGCGATGATGAAGATCGTACGATGAGGAAGGCCGTGGGCGAGGGAGACCGTGTGACGAGGGAGGCCTACGGTGTGGACAATGAGCTCGCCGGTGGCACGGACGCCATCTAACACCGTCGCAGGTAAGTGAGAGACTGATTGTTGTGGATCAGTAGGCGATATCAACGCGACTACGTGGGATGCTAGCGACGAAAGTGTGGGGCAACGCTCGACTAGGGTTTGCTTAGCGTCCGCATGAGGAAAAGCTCCACTAGGATTCTTTGTTAGGATTACTGCAAACTCCAATCTATAAAATAGTAGAGATGTGCTAAGATAACACTCACTCGTGTGTGCTTGCGCTGCGGTGCATGTGTCTACACGTTATGGTTGAAGAAAAAATATTTAATAAAATTTATTCGTTCCTATTCGTGTTCATGGATCTGTTATCCATGTTTACATCTAATCAAGCCTTCCTGAACTATGGCGGCATTGCCGACTGGTATCGGGAGTTTGGGAGTTGGTACTAGAGGAACCACGAACACTTTCAATCTTTCATTTCACAAAAGAGAAAATGGGGAAAAAAATAACAACAATGCAGATGGGCCTAGATTTTATTTAGATGAGCCCATACTCTACAAAAACCCAATTTATTCGTGGCATGCAAAATCCCCGAACAAGAAGGCCCATAAACACGCAAAAGGCCAATTCTCAAGTCCCAGGATCATCAAATGACGGAGATACCCCTACCCTGCGGCTGCTGCTGCTCTGAAGAAAGACAATGGCATATCCGTAGATAACATAATCTAGATAGCGCAAAAACGTCATTTCATAATATACACCACATACTACCAGGCACCACCTCTGCCGCGCTCGTGGAAAAGAATAGCTCACAGCTGGAGCTGGGGAGTGTGCGAGCGTGGCGGCTAGGGTTAGGGCTTTACGAACTTGTGTCTATTCATACCTCCACTTCTAAACCCCACCTAAAGCTTCTGTTCGCCCGGTCATGGCGGTCTCGCCGCCGGCGACGTTGTTGTAGGTTGATGTGAGGGATTATATAGTGTAAGATTTTTTTTGTGTGTTGCCCGCGTGTGGGTGAGGTAGAGAGGATCCAATGGGGACCAAGAACCAGTTCGATCTCCTCGTTGACGTCGACAACGACGACCCCTCGCACCTCATCGCCGCTGCCGAGAAGAAGGCAGCCGCGTCGCCCAAGCCGGTCGCCGCTGCCCCGACCAAGCTGCCCACCAAGCCGCCGCCGCCCGCGCAGGCTGGTGAGTTGATGCGCTTTGCTTCGAATCTAATTAGGAGGCGTGGGGTTATAGGGCATGAGGCTTGTTTATGGCACGGGATTCGGGAGATTCGGAAGATAATGGTTCCTTGTTTCGTACTTTCGGCTGAAATGTGGCCTTTTTCTGTCTGGATGTGTCAATCCGAATTATCCGATATGCAGGGTAGTATATAGTAGTATTTTGTTTGTGAACAGTTGACTTTCTGTAATATGAAATTTGCGTTCTGAATATTTCTATGTTATTATATATTAGCATAAAGCTTTTACTTTTACGAGAAATTCGGCATAATATCTCATTTAGCCTAGCTGTTACTCATTTATGTGCAAATATTTTTTCAAATAGAGGTTCTATGGTACTCCGTGTTTACCACCGGACCATTGGAACCAATATGTATTCATTCGTTATGTTTGTTATGGGGTAAGAGTCTACGAGATCACTGAACTGTTGGAGTCACTGTTAGACCATATGTATGTCTTCAAAAGAAAACCTTTCTTCAAAAAAAATATGATTATATTCATGATAAAGTTTTAATTTGTCTGTGCAGTAAGGGAGACCAGGAATTATGGTACTCCATCCCGCGATGGGGCAGGACGCGGTGGGACAGGACGTGGCAGAAGTGGCTTCCGTGGAGGCAGGGCCAGCGCAAGACGTGAATTTGAAGAGGGCGATACCAACACTGCTGAGGGAGGTTATGGTGGGGGTGGATTTGGAGATGGTGGTGTGATGAGGAGGGAAAACGATGGAGGGATGGATTCGGAGAGGGGCCACGGACCGCGCCAGCCTTACCGTGGTGGTGGCCGTCGTGGTGGCTACACTGTTGGAGAGGCAGGTAATGAATCTGGGCATGCCCCTCGTCGGGCCTATGAGCGTCGTAGTGGCACGGGCCGAGGATATGAGATGAAGCGTGAGGGAGCTGGGCGTGGCAACTGGGGAGCTGTGACTGATGAAGCCCTTGCACAGTCAGTGTTTATCTTTGATGCTTTATTTTCTTTTCGGGAGCTATTTTTTATTTAGTGGATTGATTCAAGCGTAAAGGTTGGTTGCTTATCATTCATTAGGGAAACTGTTGAGGTTGTTAATGCTGAAGTGGCTGGCACTGTGATTGAGGATGAGAACAAGCAAGAAGATGTACCACGATCTGAAGCTGAGAAGGATAAGGAGGGTGAGCCAAATGAAGAGGAAGAGAAGGAACAGGAAGATAAGGTATACTTCCTCTTTTTTTTTTGTCTCCTGACATTATATAATAAATAAATGTTTTTTTGTTGTGTCATCAAGGTTTGGCTGGTACCAACATAGACAGTGATGGCATTTATCCTAAAAAGTGGGCCCAGAACAGAACTGCGTTTTTTTCTGAAGAAATAAATAAAACCACACATCAACCTTTGTCTGATTAATAAATTTAAAATAAACTTAGAATTTTTTTATCTAAGCTTTATTGGCAAATCTTGAAGCATAAATTTGACATCCAGACGTGAGAATTGTAATGGGCATTGCACCCTCAAAGCTTCCATGCTGTACTGCTGTATCTGGGGTATGGATTATGTGATGTCCACCCTGTCTGGTCATGCACCATTTTTTTTTTTGGTTAGCAAAATTGTAAACCCTTGCACCTTTGAAGTGTGTATATGATTTGTGTCTGTGCTCACACAGATTGGTGTTGTGACTGTAATTCCATGAGCAGTCAATAAATGTATGGTATGAGTCTATGAGTCAAACCTTGTGCCTTTTTCTTTTTTAGATGTTGGTTAGAGTTCATGCAATGATTCGATCAACCTTTTATAACTTTTTACCTCTAATATACAAAAAGCGTTTGGAGTTATCATGCGGAAATGATGTTACTAGATTAACATGGGTAAAGCCTTGTTACCAAAATGAAATTATGTGTGTATCTGTGAGACTGTGACAGGTACTCTCTATTTCTTTATTTTATATGTCTGGTTATTACCCAGTTGAGAAGTAACCAAATCCATTTTTTGACACCAACTTGAAGTATGGCGATTAGGTGTATGGAATTAGTTAATTGTATGTTGTTTGTGGATTTTGAGCACTTAAATTTAAACATTTGTATGCGATGCAATTTAATCTTTGATTTTGTACAGGATTCTATTAGGTAGAGAACCCACCTGCCACCTTTACCTGTCATTGTCTCATATATCTGCAGTCTTCAGCCAAACCTATATTTCTTGATCATACTTAAGGCTGTGGCTGATCTGATCCAATGAGTCCTGCAAACCCTAAGAAAAATTGGTCCATTGCAGGTTCTCAATTTCACCCAGCCTACAGGCTATAAATATCTTGTTTGGCAGCATCAAGGTTTTCATGTATTACTCTTTATACATGAATTCTGGAAACTGCTGTATGTAATATCTCTTTTAAAATGAGCATGCAAGCATATACATTTCATTAAATGCTATTGAATAACATCTTACTCCTTCCATACCATGCATTCTCAAAATTTATTCACTCTATGCCATTGCTGTATTATGTTACCCGGATTTTTTTGGCGTCTAGGCATGCATCAGTCTGTTAACTCATGTCAGGCGCAGTATGATGCGTATCGGATACCTGTATCTGCGTCCAAGCTTTACGCAGCCGTCATTGCCAATGAAACTCGCAAGTCACAGCTGTTGAGGACGCGGCCACCATGGCCACAAATATCCGGAATTTCCCAAGGTTGCGACGAGACGGGTAGAGAGATGGGGTCATGGGGGGGGGGTGTTGGGGGAGGGTGGACAGGGACGGCACAGTCGGTGCTGGGAGGGAATCTGGGAAGAGAGACATGCCTACACCGGGAGAGCAGGCTCTGCATCAGGAGGGAGGAAGGAGGTATCTTGGGAGAGGGAGGGAGGAGTTAAGGAGCCATCTCGGTTTGGCGCCACATGAAAAAAGGAGTCTGAAAGGAGAGAGAATGTAGTGTTAGGGTTGGGAGTGAAGAATTGGGCTGGGTTGTGGGGTGTTAGGGCTGAGTGGAGGATTTGTTTGGGCCATGGTGGAGGTGGGGTAGGCTCACCTGTCAATATTAGCCTAGTTGATTTGTATTTCTTAACAAGTCAGTTTATTTAGATGTCTAAAATTCCCCCCCTTTTGACCTATAAGCTTACCTCTTCATCTCCCCACCCCCTTGTCACTGCTCTTTTCTCCTTTGTGGCCCTGTCTGTTCTCTATGCACCATGATCACAAGGCAAGGTAACAATCTGCAATGGGATTGATGTAGTAAGACATGATGTCAGCTCATTGTTGGTCGTCCTCTTGTAATTGGGCCAGTTACTGGACACAGCAGTGGTGATAGCAAGGATAATGTTCACGATAAGTGCAAATGAGACGGTGACAAGGACTGCTGACCTTCGTCACCAAATATGGGCACCACAGCCCACTGGTCTTAGTGTGTCCGAACGATGGTGCTGGTTGGGCCAATTGGGTTGCTGGCGTTGCTTCCATCCACTTTGATGCTGTGCACCAAACAGACAACACTGTCCTCTTTTGTAGGCAGAGTAGCTGGCTAGCAGTGCTTTTTTTACTCTGGTTTGCGGTTAGATTTGAGTACAGGTGTGCACCATTGACCTAATCTAGGTGCATTGTACACCTTGCGTTGTTTTGCCCTCTTTCCACGGTTTCTTTTGAAGTATCTTATCTTTCTTTGTTCTTGCCTTGATATTCTTTTGCTCTGTTAGATGGAAGGAGTTATATGATATGATGAGCTCGTAAAGTTGGATTGCAGAAGCATCATTCCTGTGGTGCCGTGTGCATTCTTTTCACTAATTATAATTCCACACGAGATTTCTGATCGCTCCAAACCTGAAGATTCCATTCTTGCAAAATGTTCTGCATTCTATTTGCTGGTATGTTTGTTTAGATGTTTGAAAGGAGTGAGGAATCACATATAGTTGTGAAACTAGCAGGATCATCTGCAGCTGCGATTTCTGAACATTCAAAAATCTCCCTTCCTTTAGTATTGTGAAATATATCCGTCTGCTAAGACAGAGGACACAAGTCCTATGGAGGCTGACAATGGGGCACTGGAGCCTTTGGCTGTTTTATGTTCACTGGACCAATTGCTCTTTGTATACCTGTAAGGCCATAACGGCAAGCGGTTGATCGGAGGCATGGCATGAAGTGAACACTTTATTTTAAAATGAATTGCATGAAAGAAATAGGAAATTTTATTCAGTAGTATATAATGGATTTTCTCTAGTTTTATATGCTGTTCCTAGGATGGCTTATGAAAAGTTTGAACTATTTGCTTACTAGCTTCTGTTGATTGATTGGGTTTTATGTGATATAACCTTTTGTTGTACTTTGTTTTCCTTTTTGTTTTATTTGCCAATAATTATCGTCATGTGATATGTTTCTATCCTAACATGTGGAGTATTGTACAAATTTTAAAGCAAGAATGAGTGGTGAATTCTAAGATGTCAACACCAAGTGGTTGACAATTTGTGCAACTTTATCTGTCATAAGACCTCTCTGTTTTTTCAGTTGTTTTATTATTAATTGGAAACAAGTATGTTTTCCTTTGCTTATGCTTTGTGTATGTACACAGATCAATGGAAAGTGTGAACACTTTGTTTGGTGATCCTAGATGCTCTTATTCTTCTGATGATTTGTTTATTACGTTGGATTCCCCTTGATGTTTTTTCACTGTGTTTTACTACTAGGATACACAATGAAATGCAAAGTGCACTATTATAAATTCTTCATGTTTTATTGTCATTGATCTTTGTTCAATTATAATTTATTTTGACCTACTTGATTACACAGGAGATGACTTTGGAAGAATATGAGAAAGTACGGGAGGAGAAAAGGAAAGCTTTACTTGCACTGAAGACTGAAGAAAGAAAGGTTGAGGTAGACAAGGAGTTGCAGTCAATGCAACAGCTTTCGGTGAAAAAAGATTCTGATGAGGTCTTCATTAAGCTGGTAAGGTTCAAGCTGTTTTTTTTTCTTTCTCATTGCTTAGAACTGATGCTATTGCTAACCCTGCGCTGCATTTTATTATAGGGTTCTGACAAGGACAAGAAGAGAGAAAATGTTGAAAGGGATGACCGCGTCAAGGTGTGCACATTGCCTTCCCAATTTTTTGTCCAAGCTGCTGTTATGTGGCTCAAATTTCTAACCAATACCTTCATTTCTCTAGTCATTCAGCATCAATGAATTCTTGAAGCCAGCTGAAGGTGAAAGTTTCTATAGCCCTGGTGGCCGTGGCCGTGGCCGTGGCAGAGGCAGAGGCCGTGGCGATCATGGTGGATTCCGGGGTGGCTATAGTTCTCAAGGACCAGTTATTGTGCCATCAATTGAAGATCAAGCACAATTTCCCACATTAGGTGGGAAATGAGTATGCTACCTTCCATGAACTCCTTGCATGTTTTATGGGATTTACTTGACATATGTGTGTGCCTGCTGCATCAGTACTGTACTGTCTTGCTCGATATCTGCCACTGCCCCATGTTTCGCATGTATATCTGAGCAAAGTGTTGGTTCTAAAATTTTCTTAGGACGTCGTCAGCATGTTATCATGTGCTCATCTATCCGTTAATGATTTTTGCTTAGTGAAGTTCAGCCAGTTATTTCGCTTGTTATTCTTTTTTTGATGTGAAGGCAGGAGCGCTGCCATATATTCATCAAAATGGGAAAGAAGTACAGGATGGGGGGAGAAAAGGGCCCCTCCCTCCGTGGGTCAAAACAATTCGCTTGTTATTCTGGTACTCCTGGAGGATGGTTGGCATCATTTCAAACCAAGGTTTTTCTGGTGATGTGAATAATTAATTCGAGTGAATGGAGTAGGTGTGACTGCATTCTCTTGTTGAAATATGCCATTCGTTGGCACAATCCCCAGGTGCATTGTCAGGTGTGGCCTATGGTGCATCATATGGATTGTGTCGGTAGATAAATTGCATATATGGTTTTTACTGGGCGTAGAATGTCTTGCAATTTACGGACGTGACCTTCAACTCTTGCGTGATAAGCCCATGCTCCTGTCGGACCATCTTACCCAAGAGAGATTTGTGGATCGATGGTTGGGCCGGACCCTAAATTGCTTATGGTGGATCTGGCCCAGACTGGACCCAAAGGATTGGGTCATTTTGCTTTCTGATAACTGTGTTGACAAAAGGTCGTGGTCTCGTGGACGACAAGAAACAAGCTTCGTTGTTCCTGGCCACGATAACATCTTAGAAATAAGAAACAGACACGAGTGCTCTGAAACATTCCTTGAGCTAGCGATTCCGAAGGTGACATTGTTCACAGCCTGTTGGAGAAGACGTGTAGTCACGTAGACGAAGTAGAATACTAGAATGTGATCCGCAAAGAGATGACTTGTTCAATGAAACCTTTAACATAATTATGCACTTAGATAAAAAAAAAAACACCACATTTAAATATCCACTAGGTGTGACGTGCGTTGCTACGGAATGACAAATAATTAGTAAAAATTCTGAATTTCACGTACTGTTCAAGAGCTGAAATTTGAAAAACCAATTACTGAAACTCGGTGATATGAGAAATCTTACGAGTACAAGATCCAAGTTTGAGCGGGCAAAGCATAAAGTTTCACATGTACCTAGTTAGAGTTTCATAGCGAAATGTGAATGCACCTTCTCACTAGAGTTCTTAAGATTCGACGAGGCTCCACTCCGTGCTCGCTGTATCCAGCCGCCATGCTCACTAAACGAGCTTGTTTGGAGAATATAGATGAGGTGTGTATGTGTGAGAAGATAGATGAGAAGTTGTGCGAAGGAGGCCTTGTGAAGGCAGCGCCTCCTTCACGCGACGAACCGCATGAAGGCAGCGTGCGTGCAGGTGCACTCGCATGGGCCTTCACGCAACTGGCACGTCGAGAGATGGCATCGTGGCGCGCCTACACTCGTGGGCTCGCGGGCTTCCGCGTCCGACGTCCTCGGATGTTCGCGGCTCGTGGAGTTTTCCTTATTTTTTCATTCTCTTCTTCTTAAATGAATGACGATTGTTTTCCCTTGACTTGACCTTTTTTTGGGCTTTGTGCAATATTATCCTCGCAACAGCTTACCACCCTCGTTATTGGTCTCCGTTGCTCATTTCCCTGTGGGAATTTAAACGGGATAGATAGTTTTCGGCCAACTGGCTGATCGAATCGTTCGAACATTGATTTGGGTAGTTTTTGTAATACTCAGCTATTATCCGCATATATCAATATGGATACAGATAATATCCGATGGATAATATTCAAGAGAAATATGGATGGTCAATGGATCATGACAACTCACATGAAGGCGACCATACTCTATCGGACAACACTCAAATAGGGTATTTCATTGATGATTATTCAAGTATACATTTTTCACATAATATTCGAGCAATATATTCTCCGAGATATATTCGATGACGTCAATCTTACGTGATTTGTATCTGTATTCGACACTATTTGTGTTCGTATCTAATAATATTTGTGTCCAATCCAAAGCCGGCATTATTTATATCTCTACTCATATTTGATCCGTATCCATATTCGACACTATCCGAACCATATCCAATCCGTTTATCCCTTGTTCTCCTTGTTCTTCCTGCATCGGTCACCACTGCTTGTCATTCTACATCCATCCCTTCTCTCTTCATCTTTCCATGCCACCCTAGCATTTGGTCCCTGCCTTGCCAGTAGGGCTGGAAATCTGGCTCAAAACTCACGAGTTCTTTGTAGTTCGCTCGGTTTTGGTTTGACTCGGGCTCGGCTCGTAGGCCAACGAGCACGAGCTTGAGTTTTTTTCTAGTTTGGTCAAAAAAGAGCCGAGCGGAGCCTAGGGCTGGCTCGCTCGTAGCTCGTGGATTTGTGGTTTCTAGTTATTAATTTGTTCAATCCGCATCACAAATAGTTGATCCTACCTGCTTGCCTACAATTAGACATGCTCCCAATACAATACAATAAAGGCACTCAAAGGCTCGAATTAAAAGCCTTCTTTGGCATATCCCCCCCCCCCCCAACCCCCTATTTTTCCAACCTAGAGAGTGCCGATCTATTTGTTCATCACACATGCGAGCCGTCGTAAGTCGGACTGAGCTTTAGGCTCTATGGTTTTGGGCTTAACAAATTAACGGCTTATCTACGTTTTGACATGTTTTGGTTTTTCAGTTATTTTTTTTTGTTGTCTCGAAGGATGATTATAACGCTTTAAAAAGCAAGTCAAACAAAATATATCCAAATCTCAAGACTACCTTGAGAAGCTCTTGAAATTCAATCATTTTAACTGTTCAACCATTTAGATTAGCACAAAAGAACAAAACCTTAGACAAGCCTGAGCGAAACTTTTTTTATCTAGCTGGAAGTCAAGCCTAGAAGTGAGTGAGCTGAGCTGGGCCATCCTCGAACTCGTGCTCGGCTCGTTGCAACCCTTGCTTGACAGGGTTGGTTGGCCTTATCTCCAACTAGCCCATCAGTCATCAATTTTTTTCCAAGATTTCCTCTTGTATTTTTACTCTGTAACTTTTACTATTTTTATTCTGTTTCCGAGAGCATTGCAGACATTTCTTAGCTGGAAGTCTGCCAGCCGGATAATAAACACCAGATATCTTCAGCTTTGCTGTTCAGCCGTTTTGAAAAATTGAGGAACAACTGTTCCTAACAGGGCCCACTAACTAATAGTTAGTAACAATTAATGAACAGCTCACGCTCGGCATTAAAAAAAACTTGATAGAAACTCATTTATTGCTAATAAAGCACTGGATAACTATTGCATTCTAAAAATAAGCACCCGTAGGAACTAGTGGCATGTTATTTTCCGCGTTACGTATCGTTACTTTTTAATTTAGTAAATTTTATTATTTTTATATAACCTATATGTTGTCATTATTTATAACGTTGTTTCATGACTTAGTAGTTTTTTCAAAGATCATAAAACTATTTTTAAAATATTTTTTAAAATCTTTAGACCTCTTTTCAAGTGCTCTCAAATTTGATATAGTAATACGCCAACGCAACGATACACTGAAAAGAAAAAGGCCTAGGAGTACATAGTACTCCCTACGTTATGAAAAAGTAATCATTTTAGATATTGGCATAGTCTTCAAAATAGAACTTTGACCATAATTTTTTTTCAAGATTATAATATTATGAAAGTTTTTCAAAAACTTTGACTTAAGTAGTTATTGGACTCGCAAAACCAGACATGAACAGTCATTTGACCAGATTGCAGGTGGTTTTTGCTAACCTGGATATGGACGCACATATCACTGGTTTTGCCTTTGTAGATGAACATGTGACATGGCGGGACACGCGTGTAGCATACATGCAAATATGTGTCATCAACCTCTCCCTTTTCTCTCACTCTACCTATCTCCTAATTCAACAATACTAGCAATAGGGAGCTCTGGTGGGTAGCAACGGCAAGGAGAGGCTGGAGGCGACCGACGTGGGGGAGGAGGGACGACGACGGTGACCAGTGGAAGGAGAGGCGGTGGCAGCCTATGCAAGAGGAGTAGTAGAAGGTGGTCTATGTCCGACAGACGAGACAACGACAATGGCCTGATCTGGAGAAGTGAGTCGGAAGAGGTAGCGGTGATGGCTTGATCTAAAGAAGTGAGTGGCGATGGCGGGGTTCGACGCGGGAGGAGAAGGTGGCAATGATGACGCAGGAGAAGCAAGCGGCTGGTGAAGGTGACCTGGTCCGAATAACCGAGCAGTGATGGAGGCTTTAGGCGCGGGAAGAGATGGCGATAGCGATGGCGGCCTGTGCTGGAGAAGCAAGCGGTCGTGGTGGCCGGCATGAGAGCCTCTCCTGTGTTGTGACCCTCATCAACCACGATGGCATCTTTCGTCGGCGACGCAAGATTTGGGACTAGATGTGTGGGCAACACGGTGCGGCTAGGAGCTCCGGCGAGGGAGCCAATCACCTCCCCCTCTTCCTTGTCACAATTGTGTCAACCGCCCCCCTCCTCCTCAGTGCATAGCTAAGCATGCTGCCTCTTCTCCTCCTCCTCCAACTCATCATCATCATAATGAGGCGCGGTGTCTGCGGGAGTCAGTGACGGCGACCGACGGCAACGACGACTAGTGGTAATAAGATAGATGGGAGTATATCGGTGTTGGTGAGGGAGATGAGAAAGAGAGTGAGAGAAAGGGGCTGAGAGGAGAGAGACAGTGAGAAGGGGATGACAGAACAGAGAGATGCAATTAAGGACTAGGGGGAGAATGTGGCAGCCACATCACCCACGGTGGCATCCATGAGCGTGAAATTAGCCACATATGCATCCATGTTAGCAAAAAAACTACCTACAATTTGGTCAAAGCATTGGTCATATGCGGTTTTGACGATTCGAGGACCAGTTAAGTCTGGTTTTGAAGTTCAGCGGCCAAATCAGGGACGGGGCGATAGTTTAGTGATCAAATAGATTCTTTTTCTAAATTTAAATTAAAATCTACCGCTAAAATTTTGTTATTATTGTATAAACCAAATGCTATACCATTTTGCTGTCATTTTTTGTAAGGTTTAAAAGATTCCAAACTATTTTTTAAGATGTTTTTGTTTCTTCAAGCCTTCTACCGAGGATACACGACTTTTCAAATTATATTTTATCGCTCATTTTATCGTTTTGGACTCTTGCATTTAACCGTCATTTTAAGCCACGGGGGCCTACTCATTCCTACTTGATAATTCATGACGTGACTGAAACTAAAGAACTAGCCAGAATTGATGTCCCACATGATTTACGCAAGAATTTCGTAGCCAATGATTATTTCCTTTCCCTTTTAGAGTTCCAGTAAAATTCTTTATTTATTTATAAATATATATTTTGTCATGTTCAAAGCACAATCTAAACAAACAGATGAACCGCGCACAAATAACAAGATTTGCTACAATTCTTCACGCGCAGATGGAGCAATTGGAAACTCAAAAGGATAACAATTTTTTTTTATAGGGGAATAGAAAAACCTGACAACATTGCAAGATTAAAGAGCTAGACACGTCACCTTACAAAATCCGACAATACGAACGATTATAACCAGAACATGTTTAGCAAACTTAGGCCAACATACAACAAGAACAGCTATTACGAAAACTAAACTCGACTCTAACGACCATTACAACAGGGACGAACACCTGAAACCCAGGCCTTTCTAGTTCCGGGACACAGCCTACAGTCACCCTACAGCTTCAGGGTAAGGTCCAGCTCCTGGCGAGATCCAGCAGCAGCTGAGGAGGATCCCTCTCCAGCAGCAAGCCTGCGCCTTTTGGCACGAGGCACACCGCCTGGGAAGAATTCGAGCGCTGTCAGCTCCTTCACCTCATCATCTTCATCGTTCAGCTGCACAAAGTTAGGTTTCTTCTTGTCCCTGCGTGTCTGCAGATCCTCCTCCTACATGGCACAAGAAGTTACAAAAGGATCAGTCCATGTTATGATCGATTTTGAAAAAAAAACCATGAGTTTTAAGGTTTTTTTAATCTAAATTTATTCCTTTTTTATTTCCAGTCCATTCAATGCCACCTTTCATTCTCAATCCATAAATCCTTTCAGGACCTAATCGGTGCCTTAATTTCGGTCCATAACAATTTCAAGTGGAACATGCCCAAGATAATCCCATCTCAATTCCTGAGCAAGGCAATAATAAACCACATACACGCACACAAAAAAAGGATAACAAGAACGTATACCTTGCGAGTGTTGTTGATCAGATCAAACCAGTTACGCAGAGCAGCATAGGAAGCAGGGTCAGATGGCCCTAGCATCAGCTTTGTGTTTACCGCCTTCCTCTTCAGATTCTTCAAGAAACCAAAAGGAAAAAACACATGGTATGATTCTTCTTTATGCAAAAAAAGGAGAAATGATCTAGACAGGGTTAAGGGAACCATACATACCTCTTGGCCATAGCCGATGAGATTGTAGTTTGAAGCATGCTGTGGTGCCACATGTGCATGGGACAGCCCCTGGCCCTGACGGGAGCTGGAGCCCATGAGATCGTAGTTTGAAGCATGCTGCGGTGCCACATGTGCATGGGACAGCCCCTGGCCCTGATGGGAGCTGGAACCAGCAGTGCTCAAGGCCGCGATAGAGCGCCCCAGAAAGCGCGGCCCATTCGCCACATACTGCTGGCGCGGCATCACAGCGTTGACCATATGGGAGGCCACCATGGGGTTAGGGTGGTACATGTTAACACGCGACGGTGGCTGCAGGAGGGTGAACCTTGAATCATTCATGTAAAGAACCTTAAGAGCAGCCCAACAAATGGCCGAGGGCACATACCTCGATGATGATGGAGGCAAAGCCATTGAGCCGACGGATGTGGTTGAACCTCTGCATGAGTTGATCCTGCCATAGGATCCTCGGCTGAGGCAGATTCAGCATGAGCCGCAGCCGCGGGTGCAACATCGATAGGGCCTGGGGACCACTCAACCCCATTAGGGCTCTTTGAGGGTTGGAGCCACCAACAGTACGACGGGAGCGGGACCCGTCGGCAACTCTGGAAAACAAAGCAAGAGGATGGTTGGTCGCCATAGGGGCAAGAAGGCTAGAGGAAACACTCAACAATGGAAGCGTTGTTGTGGGATGCTGGATTACCTTGTCCCTAGGTCTGGCTTTTATAGAGAACTTACAGGTGAAGAAGAGAGCAAGTTTAGCGTAGAACATTTACTTAGATAGGTGCATGGGCGTGGATGGATGGCCATTGATAAGAAATTCATTAAGTGTCACTAAAATTGGAAGTGGACTAGCGTTGATAAGGAAAATCGAACCAAGACAGCGTTTAAATTTGTCACTATGTACGACTGCCATGTGGTGGTCTGACCGTGCGATTGGCAGAGAAACGCTTGCTATAGAACATTTGTAGCAAGCGTGCATGGATGTAGTTGGCTGTTTACAAAAAAACATATTTATGGTCGACTGTTTTGGGAATCATACAGTACAGCGCTACGCCATTCTGCACTGTGCATGCGCCTTTAAACAATTGACATTGTTGGCTTGAGCCAGAGATGATCTGGAGCAAAGTGGACAGGAAGCTGATATCACGTGAGATGTTTTGTAGCTTCTTCGAATTTATAGCTTCCTAGTATGGAGGACCGAGATAGCAAAATTGATAGGAAAGTATTTATAAGGTGCGTGGATGTGGATCGCCGTTTATACAACATGTATTTACCCACTAGTTTTGCAAAATATCCACACAAACAAACAATAATGTGCTAATGAACACTTTGGAACAAGATCAAGACGAACAAGGCAGTGTGAATTTACCTTTGCTTTCATCAGAAGAGCGAAGTGTTGATCCGCAAGGTCATAACATTATTTTTAGTGCCCCCTGTCGTACAAAAAGTTAAATGTCAGACTTGTTTGATTCCATATACTTGCCTTGGAATAAAACTAGTTTTGAAAAAGGGAAAAATAGTCATTTTTAACAAATCTGTGGCTTGTATTACCAAGGTGACATGCATGTGTACAAGTACTAAGATGTAAGTACTCATGATATGTAAAGTATCTTGTGAATTAGTAGTGGCAATCTGTCACGCCCACAGATCGGAAATCCAGAGGAAGAAGATCACAACAAAGAACTTGCGAAAGGGGAAAGTAAAGAGCTCAGGGGGAGAGAGGATTCGATTCGTTCCATTTCGATAATCTTGTCAGAACATATACAGTGGGTTATATCCTCACCCGCCCATAGACCCAATGTTCACACACAGCCAACCGGTCCATACGACCCACCAACTAAATACAAGTCACACTGGCCTTTACCATCACACAGGGCGTTCCCGATACATCCATAACATCTCTCCCCCCTTGAGATTCAGGCTGTCCCAGACTAAAGATTCAGGACAACGAGCACACACCACTTGATAATCCTCCCATGTTGATGCCGCAGCTGGTAAGGACGACCACTTGATCAACACTTGGGTGTGTGCTGCGTTACCTTTCTTGACCATTCTCCTATCGAAAATTTCTTGAGGCTGCACATCTTGAACATCTAGTTCAGTAGGATGAGGGACAGATTTGGACACTGGAGTGAAATTTGGAGTATGTGTCTTTAACTACGACACATGAAACACTGGGTGAATTAAACTTTCAGCTGGTAGTTGCAATTCATAAGCAACTGATCCCACCGGCACATAATTTATATGGTCCATAGAACTTGTAGGATAGCTTATATACTGACCGATGTGCCACTGATAACTGAGCATGGGGTTGTAACTTCATATACACTAGATCACCAACTTGGAATTCCCTGAAACTTCTTTGTCTATCAGCCACTGTCTTCATCTTTCGCTGAGCTTCGAACAGATGAGTTCTTAGCACTTTAAAGTGTTTCTGCCTTTCCAACACAAAGTCCTTTACTTCTTGATGATCCATTCCCAAGTTTGTAGGAAGAATGACATAGCTTGCTCCACTCCATACAATGCTTTAAATGGTGATTCTTGCATAGATGAGTGAAATGTATTGTTATACCAGAATTCAGACAAGGGAAGTCATGATGGCCATTTTTTTTTAATTGCTGAACAACACACCTCAGGTAAATTTTGAAACATTGATTTATGATTTTGAAACATTGATTTATGCGCTCAGTTTGACCATCACTTTGTGGGTGGTCTATTGAGCTCATTTGCAATTTAACTCAAAGATATTTGAATAGCTCTTGCCAATGCTTGTGAAAACTTTATCCCTATCAAAGACAACAGATTTTGGCACCCCATGCAATTTAACTACTGAATTGAAAAAAGAGTTGGCAACAATGGCAGCATTTTAAGGGTGTTTCACTGTATAAAGTGAGCATACTTTGTAAAACGATCTGCTACCACCAGTATAACTGAATATCCTTCATAATTAGGTAAGCCTTCAATGAAATCAATGCTGAAATTTTGCCATGGATTAGTTAGTATAGGCAGTGGCTGAAGCAAGCCTAGATATTTACAGTGTTCAATTTTTAGCTTGTTGACATACCTCACACTGTTTGATGAAAGACTCCACATCTAGTTTGAGTCCTGTCCATATAAACAGTTCCTTGATTCTCTGGTATGTGGCTTGCCAATAGGACATGAGTAAAATGTTTCAATGATCTTGTTCTGTAGGCCAGCATTTGATCCCACCCAGATTTTGCCATTCTTCCTAATTAGTCCTTCTTTCAGAAAGACGGCGCCCGGCGCGAGAGACAGAGACGGCGACGGCGCCGGTGCGGTGGCTGCGGCCGGCGGGGAGGAGAAACCGAGAGAGGGAGAGAGAGACAGAGATGATAGAGGAGTCCGGCGGCGGGGATGGCGACCGGCGGCGGTTGGAGGGGAGCAAGGGGAGGGGCGGTGGAGATCGACAGAGAGGAAGGAGAAAGAGGGTGGCGGGGGAGGTGAGGTGGAGCCGTGGAGGGAGGGGGTAGCTGCGTGGAAAGAGAGGAGGGGGGAAGAGGGAGAAAGTGATGCGTGGAGGGAGGGAGCCAGGTGAGGAAAGAGAAAAATAGAAAAAGAACGAAAAGAAAAGAAAAAGGACAAAAAAGAAGAAGAAAAGAGAAAAGGGAAAAAAGAAAAGAAAAGAAAAGGAGAAAGGAAAAATGTTTTTTATTTTTATTTTTTATATGGTTGCAAATAAAATGTTTGAAATGAAATTTTTAAAAAATTGAATATTTTAAAATTGAAATGAATTTGACAAGCTCATTTTCTAAATTTTAAAAACAAGGGTATCACATCACCTTATGAAATTCGTCGTACCAAAATTTTCTTCCATCCTCCTCCGCATTTGAATCCATCACATAAGAATCACATCTCTCGAAGTCAAACAGCTTGACCCCCTAATATAGCATATAAACTAGAGGCATATCCCACTCTGGACAAAGCATCCACCATTGCCTTCTTATGCTGGAATGCAAATTGAACCCAACCAATTTTGTCATAGACTTTCTTTGCAAGTCTATGGTAATAATTAATGATATGTCTTAATGGTAAATGGCCCTCTAAAAAGGTATGGTCTCCACTTATCCATTGCCATGATGATTGCAAGAAATTCTTTCTCATAAATTGACAATTTCTGGTTGTGAGCACTTAGTGGCTTACTGTAAAATGCTATTGGATGCTCTTTTTGGTTGAACACGGCCCCTATCCTCGTCCCACAAGCATCTGTCTAATGACAAAGGGAAGGGAAAACTCTCGTAGTGCTAAATTTAGTGTAGAACACATAGCATGCTTAAGGTCCTCAAATGTTTTTCGAGCTACAGATGTCCAAATAAAAGAATTTTTCTTCAACGTCAAGGTTAGTGGCTTAGCCAATATTTCATATCTGTTGATAAACTTTCTGTAATACCCAGTAAGATCAAAGAAACCACTGAGTTGAGTATCTATAGTTGGAATAGGCCATTACATCATTACTTGAGTTTTGTTTGAGTATGCAGAGACACCGTTTTTGGATATTGTCGGGGGTAAAATTACGGTCCATTGCCATGGCCCACTCCCTGACGGCCCAATCGAACAGCCTACCAGGGCCCAGCTCCCTGGAAGGTTTTATCAGGCCCATATGCATCCTGCCGAACAGCTTCCTGACTGGCACGGTGCGTAATGGCCTAAGATTCCTGTTTGAGTCCGACTCGAACAAGAGTTCTGCACGGCTGCGTGAAGATCCGGACATTGGTTTCCCGGATTGGATTAGGAGTCGTGATCCTCAAGACTAGGAGTATGCCTTATCTGCCTCGGGGTATATTTGGCATGTCGGGTTCGTTACGATCTGGTAGTTAGCTGTCGGACCCGGCCTAGATGACCGAGTCCTATTGTGTCAAATAGTACTAGTCCCAGAAGATCATGGCTAGTACACACAACAACAGAACTGATACATTGCCTTCGAATTACATTATTACAATATAGGGGACTACGGGTCCCAAAAGGAGTCACAATTTAATACATCAAGCACGGCACGCAGGCCGAGATACAGAGTTACACAGACGGTCACACAGGGACCTAACATAGCGTGGCTTTATTCTAGCTAGTAGGCTATTCCATAGGCAACGGCGGTAGGCGACACGCAACCCTACTCTTCGTCTTCGTAGTCCTCCTCCTCCTCGTAGTCCGGGTCCTCCTCGAAAGCAGAGTCGTAGGGGAGCTCGGCGGCTGTTGAAATTTTTTTAAAGAGGGGAAGGGGAAACAGGGGTGAGCATAAAGGTACTCCGCAAGTCGGGAATATATGCGGATGGGGTTTAGTACAAATGAGAGGCTTGGGTAGTTTTGCAGAAGTGCATTTTTCATTTTTTTCCTAGTTTTTATAAAAGCAATACTCAGAAAGCTTTCCATCTCCAATCTTTATCTTTTAGGGGCTCCTTCTCAAGTTCTCTCGCCAATTGGCCACGGCCATAGCGACTTCCTTCCTCAGTCTCTTCCCGTTACGGGGAATTACTCGGAACAGGGGTTAGGCCCAACCACGCGAGCATTTCATGATAGGCCGAACCCAATTCATGATGCAAGCCGGTAGTACCTATCTCAAGATCAAAACTCTTTCTTAACAACTTTTACTCGACTCAAATCCTTTTTGGAAATCCCCGGTTTTAGGAAAAGAAGAGCTACCATATGAACAGTCCCTTCGCATGCTCGTAACCGCGAGCACGGCTATCATGATAGTTTTAACTCTGCAGAGTGGGTACGCTTTCCCCTCGAGAGGCTACACACCCAGGAGTGTTTCGCCACGAAGCCGTTAGACTCAAACACTAACGGCGACTGCCGAGAGTCTCCGTCAGGGTTTTCGGCTAACAACTAAGCCCGTCCCATAACAGGACTCGAGGTCGCACTGTATGGCTCAGTTCGTAGGATCATAGGATGAACAGTCCTTAAACTAGAAGAGAGACGATATTTTAGCCCCGTTTTCTCAAAGTAGTGCCTTCTTGCACCGGACCGGCAAAAGTCTCTCCCTAGTCGGAGGTATTTTAGGGGAAGAGAGTAAAATCATTTTCTAGCCCATGGCATTGCCCACAATGCGCATGCTTTCTCAAACCATTTCTCGAAACCCTTCTCAAACCATTCCTTATCACAATATTTATTTTCACACACAAGAGTTATAAGGTCATCGCGATAGAAATCATTTTTAGGCATTTTCCCTAACATCAATGGAATGTAATTATATACATAAGATTTATTGTAAGTCCTTATGGTTAAGCCTATCACTAGTCTTACCACGATTATCTAGGTTGCATAACGAATAACTAGTAAATACGACGTTTTTACTTTTTAATTTAGCATGCAAGTTTTCAAGATCTAATAAATCGTTTTTAAAACGGAACAAAATGGCTCACAGTATGGTCAAGGGAGGGACTTGCCTTGGTCGGACGACGGGTAGGAACAACCAGCGACGTCGGGCGGGTCTACAGCACCTTGGCCTCCTACTCGAGCACAATCCAAGCATACAAATGAAAATAACAGCACATCAGGCATAAAATGTTTTTATGCATTTTATTTAAGGAGGAAGATGTTAATTTCTTTTGTATGCACATGAAATAATGGAACCTAAGCACTAGAACTAATATGAATGCAATGGTTACAAGGGTGCAAAATTGATTTAGTATTTTTATAAAATCCAGATTGTTGCAAAGTATTTTTGAGATTTTTTACAGAATTTTGGAATGGCTTTTGATATATTCTACAAAATCTTTTCTGCTAGAATCTATTGCATTCGCTTTTGAAAATAAAAATAAAAATAAAAATAAAAGACCGGCTTGGCGGTCGGTCCAGACGGAGAGAGGCCCACGGCCGTGCACGGCTCGGGACTTCCTCCCAAATCCCCCATCGTCGTCAACCTCGGCCGAGGCGACGGCGAGCGAGGGCAGGCGAACCCACCACCGCGACCGATTCAGCGGGAGAGGAAGAGGCGACGGCGATGCTAATGAAGGTCTCGGCGCGACGAGGCTCACCCTTGAGGCGGCGCGACGGTGGAATCTTGGCCAGACGGGGATCCCGGTGGCACGCTCCTTGGCTCGGTGGCGCTTCGGGGCTCCTGACAGAGAGAGTGTGATGGTGAGGGAGAGACGATGGTGATGGATGAGAGGGCAAGGCGGGCGAGCTCACCAACGAGAAGGATCGGACACGGCACGGCGCTAGGCGAGGCGACAACGGAGGGCACAGGGCCGGTTTTATAAGCGAAGAGAGACCCGACCTCGCTCACCCACCGCCATGAAAGCCCCGGCGTGAAAAGCGTCATTGTTGAGCAATAGCGGCGGCGAGACGACGACGCCGCAGAGATGCACTGAAGGTTGAGGGGATCGCGTCGCAGAGGTCAAAGGCACGGTCTCCGGGGTAATAGGTGGCACCAAGCGTCTGGCGATTTGGCGGAGGGTAAGCGGTGGAGTAATAAGCTAAGCGGCAACACGACGGGGAGTTATGGCGGGCAGCGGCGGTTTGCGAAGCGAGGCGGTTAGCGGAGGCAATGGCGGGCGCAGCGGAGGCGACGGGCGCAAGCGGACTGCCAAGGCAGAAAGCGTCATGGCGGCATGGGGAGTGAGAAGGAGCGGGAAGGGGCTGCGAGGAGAGCGAGGCGAGAGAGCGAGAACGAGACACACTCGCGAGGAAGGGAAAACGACGGGAAGGATCTAACGGTGGGACCGTCGGTCGCGAGGGCGATGGAGAGGCGAGGCGGGCCCCATCGGTCGGCGGCGCTGGTGGCGCTTGCTGGGCGAGGAAGTGGGCATGCAGGGGGAGAACAGAGGCGGGAGGAGAGAGTGGTAGGGAAAAACTTCGGCCCAGAGAGGAGAAGAGATTTCTCTTTTTATTTTCAAATCTTCTTTTTCTCTTTTCTTCTTTCAAAAGTTTAACAAAATTTATTTAAAATACTTTTAAACAACTGACACCCAAGACAATGATTTTCACTTTAAAATTACTGACTCAAACCAATTCCAGAAGGTTGCATGCAATGATGATGCCAAGATGATTTTCAATGCTTAAATGGTTTTAATATTTTAATTATGCATTTTAATGAAATTATTAACGTGCCAAATTTGGTTTTGAAAATTTGGGATGTTACATTAGCCCAGCCCGATATTCCCTCGGTAGGTCGGTTTGCTCTGCACTATATAAACCCTGCCCCTACGGCGTTTAGGAGGCATCTGACTTCGAGTTTACGCATTAGCATCTCGTAGACACCTGATCTTCGCTTGTACACGCATAATCTTGCCGGGACTTGTTCGTCTCGCCGAGCCACCTCTTGTAATCTCCTCTGATATATAAGAAAGGCTGGACGTAGGGATATTATCTCTCCCGAGAGGCCTGAACCAGGATAAAAACCCTTGTCTCCTGTTCGTGGTTGTTCGGCGTGTCTCCTATCTCAATCTTCAAGAACCTTAGCGACTTGAGATCGTTATCTCAACCGTCGGCGGTTTGGCGCCGTCCGTGGGGATCGCAGATCGAACATGTCGAACTCCATCGGCGATAAGGAGATTCTCCCCGAGTACTACGACTCGAAAGGCGGGGCGTTTCTTCCCCGCCTCGGATCGATCTTACCGACCTAGATCGATGTACGTATGCGAGGCGAAGTTTCGGATATGCTCGGAGATGGTCTCGGTCGAGCTCCGTCATTGACGATGAATACGGAACAAGCGATCTTTACGCTGGTTTAGATCTATCGGATTCGGGGCTATGTCGGTCGATTCTTCTGTGGTGACACGGCGATAGCGCCATCTAGCGCCGCGCCACCGCGTCGTCAACATGACCGCGCAGGACTTCAAATCTGCGCGGGTCCGGTGGCGGGAGATCGAGCGGTCGATTCGCTTTCGGCACCAGATGAAATTGCATGCATTAGCTCGCGAGTAAGATGTTGTTCGCCGCACTTTTGACGAGTTCATCAACCAAACTCTGGCGCAGAATCTGCGACCAGTATAAGCGTCGGCGATGTAACCGCCTCGCGCACCTAAGCCAAGACTCGGTAGAAGTTCACTGCTGGTAGAATCCCGCGTGCCGGACTCGGTCGGGCAAGGCGCGGATGTCTCGGGATCCGGGGCCCTGAGCAGAGTCGGGAGCGGCTCCGAGGCCACGCAACCGTGTCGATCCGCTCACGGGACAATCTCGTCCTCGTGGGCGACGCAGTGGCTACTCACCTTGAGAAATTGGCCGATGGCCATAAGTCTATAGGTGAAGCATCATCCGGACGGTAGCGCCGAGCTGTCCGGAGGATCGGACAGCGAGCGATCCGATCGAGCAGCGTGACCACCGTCACCGCCAGAGGATCCGCCCACGAGTAAGCCGCCCGTGGTCGCCGTCGCTCGCCAAGTCCACGTAGTCATGCGACCACGGGGGCAGCGCGTCTTGCGATGATCACGAAAGATCCTCTTGAGGAGCGCGTTATCGCGACCACGAGGAAGGCGTGGAGGCTTGTCGCGAGAGAGTTCTCTCAGCGAGACCTCCCGCTCTGCAAGAGTTCCCCGACCAACAGGACTAACGTCTTTTCAAATTTGGGTTCTGCGGGGAAGGTGGCGATCTTATGCCTTGTCTTTGCGGGGCCTTCTCAAGCGAGCCGCTCTGTTCGGTGGCCCTCAAGTTGAAACCGGACACGAGGAGAGGTACAATGGGACACAAAACCGGAGAATTCCTTTCCATCTACGCATAGCGACCATCATGGCGGCGGGGTGACGAGCTTGTTATGGCCAATTACCTCCCGGCGTCCTTGAGGGAGCTGCCGGATGTGGTCGTTCAATCGCAAGAAGGTTCCATCTCTTCTTGGAACCAACTTTGTGGCGCTCGATCGCTAACTTCGGAGGCATTACGTGCGTCTCGAGCAAGGAGGATGATCTCGCACGGATGATCCGGATGAGCGGGAGACCCTCCGCAACCGTGAAGCGTTTCATCAAGATTCGCAACACGATCCCGAACATCTCGGATGAATCATTGTCCGCTCTCAAAAGCGGAGTCCGCGACGAGCGGCTCACCCAGATCTCGAGATCAATAAGACTGGACCGCCAACGACTGTTCAAAGGCGGTGATCGCTACGCCAATGCGGCGGGCGTGTTCAATACAAGAAGGCGTTCGACAAGGCGAGCCGCCCTTGACCAGTGTAGAGGAGAAGAAGAAGACCAACAACAATCCCGGTGACAACAAGTCCCGAAGAAGAAAAAAGAAGAGCGTCTGAGCGATACCGTCATTGGTATAGATCGCCGCCTCCCAAAGACGGCGAAAAAGCCCAATAATAACTCAAGGGCAAGAAGCCCGCCCAGGAGGCAATCAAGGCAAGAAAGGTCCTGCGACCGATATTGCAAATACCACCAAAGACACCACGGGCATGATACACGCCATCGCAGAACACGGGTCAGTAAAGCTCGAAGATTTCTACAACGGCAAGAGCCCAATGCCCACCCTGCCCGAGAAAGGTGAAGCCAGAAGGAATAGCGCCAAACCGATGATGGTGATCGGGACGATGACGAGTATCGAGGGCCCGTGAACTATATTGCCGTCATCTTGGCGGCTCCTCGGCTTATACCTCTCGACGCGACCTCAAGGAAGCCGCTCGGGAGGTCCTAACGTCGAAAAGGGCAAGCCTCAGCCCGAGTCAATGAAGTGGACCGAGGTCCCCATCTCCTTCTCTCAGGAGGATTGCCCCACTGGGATGACCAAACCACAGAGGCTCCCACTGGTGGTCACTCCGACCATCGACAGCGAGAGTTGGCCGTGTACTCGTGAGCGGCGGGGCGCTTTGGACTTGCTCTGCTAAGGTCTTGGGCGAGATGCAAATTCCTCGTTCCAAACTTAAAGAGGTCGCGATACCTTTCTCGGCATTGTCCGTGAGAAGTCATCCGGCCGTTAGGCGAGTTGTCCTACCGTTACCTTGGCGATCCTAGCAACTTCCGGACAGAGTTGATCACGTTCGATGTGGTCGACTTTCCATCTGCGTACAACGCAATCTTGGGCTGGCCATCACTTGGTAAGTTTATAGCTGTGTCCCACCACGCTTACCATTGCGTGAAGATAACGGGTCCCAACGGCGTGATCACGGTCAAGGGCAATTATAAAGCTGCTCTGGATTGCGACGAAGCGTCCCTTGCCCTGATCGACCGACTTCCGCGAGGTCCGACGCGCCCGAGACCAAGTCTCCGCGCCTAGGTCTCCCTTCACCCGTGGGAGAGACCAAGGAAGTTCTCATTGTCTTTGGATGATTCCTCCAAGGCAGTTCATCTGGGGCCAATCTGGACCCCAAATAGGAAAGCGAGCTCATTGCCTTCCTCCGAGCTAACGCATACGTGTTTGCCTTAGAGCCGTCTGATATGCCCGGAGTCCCAAGGGAGGTTATCGAGTATAAACTGGCTGTCCGGCCGGACAAAAAGCCTGTTCGCCAGAAGTTTCGTCGCTTTCGGACTTCAAGCGAGGATCATCAAGGATCGACAGCAAGTCGCTCATTCTTTGGTTTCATCCGCGAGGTTGATCACACCGAGTGGCTCGCCAACCCTGTCATTGTAAAGAAGAAAGGCGGTAAGTGGAGGATGTGTGTCGATCACACAGATCTGAACGTTGCTTGTCAAAAGGACAATTTCCCGCTGCCTCACATAGACCAGCTGGTCGACGCGACTGCGGATGCCCAGCTCTTGAGTTTTTTGGATGCTTACTCAGGTTATCACCAAATAAGCATCTCCCGAGGATGAAGAGAAGCGCCTTCATCACCCCTTCGCACTTTACGCTACGACAATGTCTTTCGGTCTGCGCAATCTTTGGTGCCACGTTCAGTAACTTGATGGAAAAGACTTTCCCGAGCAAATGAAAAAACACGGAAATTTATGTCAATGACATAGTTGTAAAGAGCAAGCTTGCTCCAGATCATGTAAAAGACCTGGCCGAGACTTTTCAAAATCTCAATAGGCATCGAATAAAGTTAAATCCAGAGAAATGTACCTTTGGTGTTCGATCTGGAATGTTGCTCGGTTATGTAATTGTTTCGCAAGGAATTTCTACCAACCCTGAAAAAATCGAGGTCATTGAAAATATGCAGGCTCCGACTACCGTTAAGGAAGTCCAAAGTCTCACCGGACGGATGGCTGCCTTGAGCAGGTTTATCTCCCGTCAGGGCGAACGCGGGCTGCCCTTCTTTAAGGCCCTGCACAAGCACAATGGTTTCGAATGGACGGAAGAGGCTGAGCGATCTTTCAAAGATCTAAAGCAATACCTGTCCAACCCACCTATCTTGACTACCCCGCGTTACGGCGGCGACTTTTGCTCTACCACTGCATGCATAGCGGTGCGTGAGCGCGGTCTCGGCGGTGGAAAGGAAAGCATCCAACGGCCAATTTATTACGTGGCGAGGTGCTTCACGGATCAAAGGCGTTACCACGAGGTCGAAGTTGCTCACGCCTTGCTCATGTCCTCCAGAAACTTCGCCATTATTTTCAAAGCATCAAATCTGGTCCGACCAAGTTCCTCTTGGAGAAATTCTAAGGAACAAGGAAGCCGTAGAAGAATAGCTAAGTGGGTAATGGAATTAGCGATTCGATATTACATTGTTTGCTCGAACGGCTATCAAATCCAGTCTGGTGACTTTGTCATTGAATGGACTTGCCGCCTAAATCGTGAAGCCCGAGCAACCCGATGAACCCTCTTGGACCATGTTTTTGTATGGCTCGCGCACTGGAAACTCGGGGGCTGGTTTTGTTCTCATCTCCCCCAAGGAGAGCAACTCCAGTATTCTATCCAACTACACTTCGCGGCGACTAACAACGCTGCGGAGTACGAGGCCCTCATCGCGGGACTAAAAGCGTGCAAGTCGCTCGGCGTCCAACGGCTGACCGTGAAGGGAGATTCGCAGTTGGTCATCAACCAGGTTAACAAGGAGTATCAGTGCTGCGATGACTCAATGGCGCGGTCCCTGACTGAAGTGAGGAAGTTGGAGCGGCACTTTCGATTTTTCGAGGTGCTCTTCGTGCCCAGGAAGGACAACTTCTTGGCCGACCAGCTATCCAAGTATGGATCCTCACGAGAACCTGCTCCGGCAGGGGTGCTCGTCGAACACCTTTACAAGCCCTGAATCACATCTCCGGACGAGGCAACTGAGACAGGTGATGCTGTCTCCGTTATCGAGCAGGCTACGGACTGGACAACGCCATTTGTTCGGTACCTTGCAGATGGGACCCTGCCCGACGACGAAGCCGAGCGTTCCCGGTTTACAAGGCGTGCTAGTTCATACCAGCTTATGGACGACATCCTTTACCGTCGAGGTGCTCTGGGAGTCCTCTCCAAATGCATCTCGCAGCAGGAGGGTGTGTTCCTCCTTAGGGACATACACGAGGGTGCCTGTGGCAACCACGCCTCCTTCCGAACTCTGGTCGGCAAAACGTTTCGCATGGGCTATTACTGGCCCACAGCGTTGCAAGATGCCCGGGACTTAGTGACTAAGTGCAAAGCTTGCCAATTTCACGCCCGGAAGGCACATAAGCCCGCCCAAGAGCTCCAAACGATCCCCCCATCTTGGCCTTTCTCCACATAGGGTCTGGATCTGCTAGGCCCATTCCCTAAGGGGGTACAAGGGCTACACACACTTGCTCGTCGCCATCGACACTTTTACAAAGTGGATTGAGGCAGAGCCTGTGTCGTCTCTTCACGCCAAAACGGCTGTGCGCTTTTTCAAAAGCAACGTGATCACGCGCTTTGGGATCCCCCATAAGCTGATCACGGATAACGGTACTGTAACATCCCAAATTTTTAAAACCAATTTGGCACGTTATTAATTTCTTAAATGCATAATTTGAAAATGTTAAAATCACTCATTATTGCATCACGACATCATCACTTCATGCATTGCATCTAAATTAGAAAAAATAATTTAATCTTTCCAAGTCTTTGTCCTTTGGTGGAAAAATATGGTGATTATTTTAAATAATATTTTCTATAAACCATTACCCCAGGTGAAATTATTTGGAATTATATTTTAAGTGTTGGGAAAGCAAAACCATATTCCTTAAATATGAAATTATGTGAAAAGGGTTTTGAAAATGAAATGCTTTTGGGAAAATCAGAAAACGTTTTAATCCCCCTCGGCCCGATTCGGCCCACTCCCTCTTTTCCCTCTCTCTTCCCCGCTCCTCTTTCCCCTCGGTTGGGCCGCAACCGTGCCGGCCCACTCCGCCCTCTTCCCCTCCTTTCCCCGCTCTCTCTCGGTTGGGCCGCAACCGTCTGTAAACCGATCCGTCGTTGGCCGCCCTTGCGCCCGAAGGCCCGCGGCCTTGCAAGCAGACCCCTTGTTGTCGGCGTCTCTCCTCTTCCCCTGTTTTCTTCTTCCCCGCGCCACGCCCGTCTCCGCCAGTCGCCGCCGCTGTGTCCCTCTCTCCTCTCTCCCGGGGCCTCGCCAGCCCGCATTCCCATGAAATCACTCGCCCCTACACTCTTCCGCCGGACCCCTCTCCGTCCCCTACCCCTTTCTTGTCCTATCGCCGGCCTAACCGCCTCGACGCATTCACTTCACGGCACCGGCCAGAATCGACGCCGGCGACCGCCAACCCCGCGCGTCGCATTGAATACGTTCCGGGTGAATCTCGCCTATAAGTGGGGAACTGCTCCCCCTTGCTCTCTGCTTTTCGCCGCTGCATTGCCCCTCACCCCGAGCCGGTGCGTCGCCACCCCTCTCCGCGTCGCCATCGCTTCCTCCATTGTTCCGCCCTGTTTTCTCCGCGCCATCCTCACCGCGTAATTGGCGCAGGTCATCTCGTGGAGCTCGCGCCCGGTGAAGAGGAGCCGTTCGGCCGTGTTCGTCCCCAGTGTCGCTCCAAGTGCCCGTGACCTCGCCGCTGTCACCACGCCGCCTGGTCACTCCTTACTCCCCGGTGAGCTCGCTTAGCAGTTCTCCTAGATCCATTATTGCTCCCGGCCGGATGAATCGCATTTTGGTGCCACCCTTTGTCGGCGCCACGGTGTCCGTGTACCGCCGCCGCCGCGAGCCGTCGCGCCGCCCGCTCCGTCCATCATTCGGGGTGGTTAGCACGCCATAGCGTTCGCCTCGCCCGCGTCTCGCTTGTAGCGCTAATCGCTCTCAGTGGCGGAGCCGTCGCCGCCGTGGACAGCGTCGCCGCCGGTTGCCTCTCTCTGTTTTTCCCTTCCGCTCTTGGTGCCACCGGCCGGTGAACCCTTTGTCGGCTTCGCCTGCCTCGCCTCTCTCTTGGTGGTGGGGCGCGCGTCTCTGGGCCGTGAGCCGAACTGCCCAAGACCACCGCCGCCCTTCTTTTTTCCTTATTATTTTATATTAAATCAATTAGGATTCACTAAAAGTATTTATTAAAATAGCTTGTGCATGCTAAAAATTCGTAAAAATTAGTAAAGGCACTTTATTAGTTTCGAACACAGGAAAAATTATGTATTTGCATGTCATGCATTTGGAATCCATTTTTGGTTAAATAGATAAGCTCTAGGTGCATCTTTAAATTTCATGTCTTTGTAAATATTCTATAAAATTCAGGAAAAATACTTGGAGGTTGCTGGACCTTAGAAATGTTATTTGTATGCATGGCATCCATCCAGCATCTGTTTTGGTCATGCAAGTAATTTTGAGATGGCATCATTCCATGTGTGCATTAACCATTTAGCATCATGTTTCCTTTAAATGAAAATGCATGGAAAATAGGATTTCTGCATTTTTTCTAAAAACAGCATGGCATAAAATATTTTACTTATGTGTGTTGTATTGCTTTGCATGCGTGTGCGCGTTTAGGAGGTCAAGCTCCCGAAGACCCGATCGACGACGTCCCATTCGCTTTCCCCGGAACCGATCAAGGCAAGTCCCCCTTTGATCATATTGAGAAACCATTTTGGTTATTTAGAAAATATTTATTAGACTTGAAAATATGCATGCTAGTTTAAAAGTTAAATGCCGTATTTCCTAGACTTAGTTATCATGACCGAATATATAGAAAGGTAAGAAATATGGTAGGATTAAACCTAAGGCTAAAATATGAATTGCTCTTATTTATATGCTTTGATTGTGGTAGGATAAATGCTTAAAATCATTTATGCGGAATGATTCAATCATTTGTGTGAAAGGTGAATGTTTTGAGAAATGGTTGGAAAAGGGTGATTTAAAGATAGCGCATCGGGGTGATCTTTGAGTAGGAAATGATTTTCCTCTTACCCCAAAATCTTTCCGACTAGGGAGATATTTTGTCGGTTGGTGCAGAGGGCACCATGTTTTGAAACCAGGCTAAAATATCAAATCTCCCTAGTCTAAGGACTGCTCATCCTATGATCCTATGAATCGAGCCATTCTGACGACCTCGAGCCTCGAATGGGGACGGGCCCGATCGTTGGCCCTCGTGGTTGATGGTCTTGTGGCGAAACACCGTCTGGGTGCGTAGCCTCTCGAGGGTAAGGCGTACCCACTCTGCAGAGTTAAAGCTGTCATGATAGCCGTGCTTTCGCATGTTATGAGTAGTGTGAAGGACTGATTATATGGTAGTTTCTTCATTTTAAAATAAATTTAGAAAAGGGATTTTGAAGAAAGGATTTGAGATGAGTAAGGATTTGAGAAGGATTTCGTTTGAGCTAGGTGCCACCGTGATATTCGAAATGGGTATCGGCCTATCGGAAGTGTCTTGTGGAATGGACCTAGCGAGTTTGAGAAAAGAAAAGAAGAAAGAATTTTGTTCTTGCTATGGCACTTTGAGGCCAAGTGGCGAGAACCGTTTGAGAAGAGCCCAAAGAAAATGTTGAGATTTAAAGTTTGAAATTGCTTTGTCAAAACTAGGTTAAATAAGCTGCGATTTCATAAATATCCTAAACCTTCCTTATGCGGAACCGCATTTGCATAATTCGGACTTGCGAGTACAATTTGTACTCACCATCCTTTTCTCCCTCTCTTTTCAAAATTTCTCATTTGGTCCATCCAGTATGGCCCGCCGTCCAGGAGGAGGACCGGATTACGTCGAGGCGTTCTCCGATGAAGAGTATGAAGATTAGGGTTCTGGCGTTCCTCTGACCTCCGTGCACGTGGGATGAATAAAATTCTAGATGTTGTATTAGGCTTGTATCGTTGTGTACTCGATTTGCGGCTGCGAGCCGTTGTATGTTGTTTGTCTTGGACTATGTTCCGTTTGTAATAATAATATCGTTGGCACTATTCCGTTTACGTATATACGTGTGTACTAGCCATGATCCTTGGGACTAATGCGGGTTTACGCAGTGGAATCCGATCTTGTAAATCGGGTGCCGACAGTACCGATTGAGCGAGCTATTCCGGGAATCTGCGAGCAATTTGGGCACCAAAGTTCGCCGCCTCGTGGCACATCCACGAGCAATGGAAGCAATCGGCGAGCTAACGGACGGATTGTCCGGGGTATTAAGCGGTAGCGTGTTCACGGCACTCATGAGCACAACAAAGTGCAGGTCGACGAAGTTCCTTCCGTCCTCAGGCGATTCGACTTCTGCCGGTAGAACAGCGGGAAACTCCTTTCAATTGGTCTATGGCGCGAAGCCATCCCGCCGCTGAAATAGTACTCGGTTCGCCTCGCGACGAGCTCGGTCAACTTGGTTGACGGCGAGCAAGCGCCTACTCGATCTCGACCTCCTCGAAGGCACACGCGACCGGGTACAAGTCGAATGGCGCGCTTATCGGCAAGATCTTCGCAATCCTGCTTGCCAAAGCAGTTCGACCAAGGGTCCGTTCACGGTCGTTTCCTTTGCCGCTTGGGGCCGTTACTTTGGCAATGGAGGGCGGAGAGAGTTGACCAGCACTTGGAACATCGACCCGACCGTAAGTTCTTTGTGTAGGTCTTTCTCTGTTTGCTTAAGCTTTTTCGTGAAATTCGTGCCTTTGTTCGTCCAAGTCTGCCGGGCTCCATGTAAAGTTAAATCCATTCATAGTGAAATCTTCACGGTCCTCTGCGGCCTTTTCACCTCTGTCTTGTCAAGGCTACCCTCTCTCTGGTAACACTTGATGGCTGCCCGACCTTGCGAACATTTGGCTCCGCAATCTTAAGGATTTTCTCCTGCTCGTATCCAGTTTCAACAAGTTCCCATACTCGAAGTTGCGTAAAACGGCATCCAGCCACGCGGCTAAGTGCTCTCGTAAGCCCTCATGGCAGAGGCACTTACCGCTCACAAGACAACCACATGGCAAAGCCCGCTCTCGTAAGCCCTCCGCGGCAGAGGCACTTTCCTTGCTCGGTTACCCTTGGAATTGTCTAACTTACTTTAACGAGCAGTCTGTGGAACGAGTCGAGCAGATCTGGTGTCGCTCTATCTCTCTACGCACATGCTCGAATTCGCAATCTTAGGTCTTCGAGCATCGTCCGTACCGGGGGCTAGGGTGTCGCTTTTTCTCTGGTGCACCCGTTCGAGTTCGCAAACTCAGGTTCTCGAGCAGTGCACTGTGAAATTTGGGAGTTAGGCTAAGCGTGCTACCGGTTTTTTCTTCTAGCGCTTTCGTGCCCTGCTCTTAGTTTCTGTTCGCTCTTGTCTTTTCTTGCTCTTTTTGCGAGAAAAAAGGTAAGTTTACGTGTCGAAAGTGCGGTACATAAGTCCCTTCGGTTCTGGTAGTGGTGCTACTTAGAGCAAGTTGCTCTTTCAGCTCCTCGACTTCTAACTTAAGGCCGCGACTTAGCCTTGAGCCTTGATTCCTTCCGGGCTTCACTCGGGCGTTCGATCTCCTCCTTGTTCCGCTTGGGTTTGTGCCGACCTTTCGCGGATGGCCTCGACCTCTTCGGTCTTGGCTTGCGGTGGTCGGTCGAGCCTCGCTCGACTAGCTTTGCGCTCGGCGGACTTGAGTTGCTCGTCCAACTCCTTGACCTGTTCTCCGCGGTGATCGCCTCACCGCCATCCCGCAGATCTCCTCGATCTCTTCTGTGAAGCCCTGGGGTTGAGATTTTGCACAGAGCCCGTGGATGTCGGCTCTTCTTTTGCAAGTTGGGCCTTGAGCTTCTCGGCGTCGTCATAGCGCCTTCCGCTTGATGGGGCCGCGCGTGAGCTGCTCTTGAGCCACTTCGTGCGGCCCGGCTTCTCTCCCGCGGTGCTCGCCTTCCCGGCCTGCGCCCGAAGCTCCTCGGCTTCTTTTAGGAGAGCCTCGGAGGAACGCCTCTCTCGGGTTAGCTCGGCCTTGAGCTTCTTCGCTTTTTCCTTCAGTCGGCTTCGGCTTTGGGCTAGTGCAGAGGGCTCCGCCTCAGACTCCCTCGTCCGGAGGTGTTCTCGGAGGGACGCCAGTACGGCGCTCCGCTCGGTGGTGACGCCGTCCTCGAGCTCCTCCATGGTGTCCTTGAAGACCTGAGGGAGAAAAACAAGTCAGCCGCTTTGCGATGATATAGCTCAACTGAACTAGGTTTGGTCTTGGGCTTACCTTGCCAAGCCGATGCTTGACCCGTCGCGCAGTGATCTTCAAGACCATCGTCCACGAATCCTCGCTTTGTCTTGGGATGAGATTGGCGCGTTACTCTTGACGCATATACGTGCTCCTTCTTCCTATGGGGCGCTTACGCTTTCGGGAGCGAGGGTGGCGTGGCGCTTTCGTCCCCGTTCTGCCTTTCTTCCTCCTCTGCCGGTCGCTTGGGCAAGGTTGGTGCCGCTCATCCGGACGACACCGAAGCCTCCGCGCAGGCAACTTGTGCCGCTTGTGGGTCTCTTCTTGTACCTCGGCGCGGAACTTATACCGCTAGTCGATCGTCTCCGCGGCTCGAGGATGGATTGCCCGGCGACGGAGTGCCGGAAGGACCGTCTGCTCGGTCCCTTTGGTGACTTGTGGAGCCATTGCCTTGGCCCCGCTGTCCGTGGCGCCGCTCGCCGCCTCTTCTGCCTCCAGCCTCTCCACTGCGCCCTTGAGCGCGTCGAGCTGCTCGCTGGAGCTTGGCGGGAGCAGGCTCCACGCCGCCAGTCTGTCCTTGAGGCTGGCCAGCCTCACTGCCCGCGATGCACCGTGTAGGTGCTCGGGGAGCAACGATCGCTCGAGCGCCGTCTCGACGTCGTCCGTGGCAGTCTCCTCCTGGACAGCTGATGAATAAGAAGATGTTAAGCCCAACACGGTCAGAAAGTGTGTAAGGTCAAAGAGATTCATTACTACATACCAGCCGTGGAAGGCTTGATCTTGATCTTCTTCGCTAGAACTTTCCGCCTCTTCCTGGGGTCCTTAGCGGCTGTTCGCCTTGGCCCTGGGTGTCATGGCGATTAGACTGTTCAAGCGCCGGGCGGGCGGGCCGGGCGGCCGAAAAGCTTCGGTCCCGAAAAACAGGAGCCGAGCCGGCCCGCCGGCGTCGGCTCGAGCCGGCCCGAGCCCGACCAAGCTTGAAGCCCGGCCAAGCCGGCCCGGCCGCCCCGCCCAGCAATTCAGCGGAATCCGGGCGGCCCGCCCGATCCGGGGTTGAAACCCGGCCGAGCCCTACCGATGCCGGTCGGCCGGGCGGGCAGCTCGGCCGACTCTGGGCGGAGTTTCCGTGAGCAGTCTGGCGGCGATGAACTCGGCTCCCTGTTTGGTGAGCACTCTTCTCGCAGCAAGAAGATGCTTTCCTTGCGCCGACTTCTTCCTCGAGCCTCCTCTGCTCGGCGATCTGCCGTAGCCGTGCCATATGGCCCGGGTGAGCCCGCGTGTAACGCCTAAGCCAAAGGGTCATGTTCTTTACCTCTTCGTCGCTTTACTCGGTGAGGAGGGAAGGACTTGGTCTCTTCCCGCTAGGCTGACCGCGCGCCCGCTTGGTCTGTTCGGCCCGCTCCGTCGTCGCGGGTGGTCTCTTCGATGGATGGCGGCCGCCATGTCGCGGCGAGCTCCGCGTAGGTTCGGCCACCACCTTGGGCTTTGTGGTCGTCCTGGCCTTGACCTTCTTCGCCTTCTCTTTCTCCGACCCAGAGAGTTCTTCCATGATCCCTCCGAGGATCAATTGGTCCTCTTGCGTATCCGAAAGGTAAAGTATTAGCATTTGCAACAGTGCAAGTCCAGCGACACAAACGAGGATTCGAGCAACTTACCTCGGCCGTGCGAACGAGCACATTCCGCGGACAGGTGTAGGCCACCTGGCCGGTGACCTCGCCGTCCTTCCTAGCTGCCTTCAGCATGGCGTCGACCGGCTCGGTCACCCATGCGTTGGTTGTTTTCTCTGCCCGAACAGAGGGGATTGTTATTTCCTGTTCAGATGAAGACGTTAAGTAAAGGTTGAGTCTTAAAGGCACTTACCCGTGCTCTCCCGGTAATGTCTTCCCATCCTCTATCTTGTAGAAGGATAGGATCTTCTCCGCAGACGAGATCTGTTATTTGTGTAGTCCCGGATCGTCAAGTACCAATCCGGCGGACATCTCCACCGCGACATTGGGGTACCCTTCATGGCGCCTTCCGGTGAAGGAGAGCTTGTTGTCGTCGCCCGCTTGTGTAGAACCACCTCGACCACCATCGCCTATCGAGTCGAAAGCGGCGGTGGCCGAGGGTAAGACGTCGTCGGCGAGAGTCCGGAGCTTGAGGTAGTAGCACCTGTTGAAGCGGCGAGCTGCTCCTCGTTACCGTAGTAATGGAGGAAACGGCCCCGGCGGATCAATGCCAGATAGCCTTCGCAGTGTGCAAAAACGGCCATCTGGAGGATGGAGTTCGAATTGAGGTTTGTTACCTCAATCCGCCGATGTTTAAGAAGGCCTCGGCAAGCCGCTTCGGGAGACCTCAACCCGAAAGTCGAATCTGCTCAAGTCGACGAACTCTCCCTCGGTGCTCGGAGTTTCTTCCTCCCGGCGACCTCCACTCTCGGCGTCGATGTGGCCCTCCTCCTCCCAAGCCTTGAGTCCTCCTCGGTCAAGCTAGTGGCTAGGAATTTGGCCATAGCGATCCCGTGGTTAGACGAGCAAGTTCTAGGGTGGAGTTTGGTGGTTGATGTTGAGCGGTTGGAATTAGAGCTTAGCGGAGGAAAAGCGCGAGAGCAGTATAGTGGCGGCATGGGCGGCTTAGGTGCTTTTATAGGCCTAAGCGGCGGCTACGCAGCGGTTTGCCATAAAGCGGCTAGTTTTTCTCAGAACGGCTAGGTAAAGCGGTCGTCTGTTTTCCACCTGCAATGACGGAAGTTACCGTTGAGTCGACAACGGCTATTTTCTCCAAAGATCTGCTATTTGAAGGCCGAGTGCTCGCTTTCGGGCAGATGTGATTCTCGTTCTACGCAATGAGTTGCTCGGTCTTGTCGGGATCTGTTCGGTCCGGACAAGTCTGCTCGGGAGTACAATAACACCTTTCGATCGTTTGTTGCACGTCCTTGTGGCGACAAAATTTCCCTCTTCGTCACTTGAGTCTCAAGAGGAAGACCCGCTCTAGTGAGTCCTTCCACTTGAGTCTCGGGGCTAGCCGTCGGGGTAAAATTACGGTCCATTGCCATGGCCCACTCCCTGACGGCCCAATCGAACAGTCTACCAGGGCCCAGCTCCCTAGAAGGTTCTATCAGGCCCATATGCATCCTGCCGAACAGCTTCCTGACTGGCACGGTGCGTAATGGCCTAAGATTCCTATTTGAGTCCGACTGGAACAAGAGTTCTGCACGGCTGCGTGAAGACCCGGACGTTGGTTTCCTGGATTGGATTAGGAGTCGTGATCCTCAAGACTAGGAGTATGCCTTATCTGCCTCGGGGTATATTTGGCATGTTGGGTTCGTTACGATCTGGTAGTTAGCCCAGCCCGATATTCCCTCGGTAGGTCGGTTTGCTCTGCACTATATAAACCCTGCCCCTACGGCGTTTAGGAGGCATCTGACTTCGAGTTTACGCATTAGCATCTCGTAGACACCTGATCTTCGCTTGTACACACATAATCTCGCCGGGACTTGTTCGTCTCGCCGAGCCACCTCTTGTAATCTCCTCTGATATATAAGAAAGGCTGGACGTAGGGCTATTATCTCTCCGAGAGGCCCGAACCAGGATAAAAACCCTTGTCTCCTGTTCGTGGTTGTTCGTGGTTGTTCGGTGTGTCTTCTATCTCAATCTTCAAGAACCTTAGCGACTTGAGATCGTTATCTCAACCGTCGACAGATATGATGTGACCCAAGTATTTTAGTCGAGCATCAACAAACTCACAATTTGTTCTTTTGACAAAAAATGATGTTGTCTCAATAATTGGAACGTTAACACAGAGTGCAGGTGTTGCAGGTGCTCCGATTCTGTCTTACTGTATACCATAATGTCATCCATAAACAAGACAAATTTTTCTTAGGAACGGTGCAAATATGGAGTTCATGATACATTGGAAGGTAGCTGGTGTATTGGTCAAGCCAAATGGCATAACCATGATTTGATACAATCCATGTTGTGTTTTAAAAAGCATATTTGAGTCCATCTGATTGTACCATTTTTATTTGGTGGTAACCAACTCTTAGATCAAATTTAGGAAAAATTGTAGCCCCTGTCATCTCATCTAATATTTCATCTACAATAGGCATTGGAGACTTTTAATGGTGATGTCATCTAACCTTTTGTAGCCTGCACAAAACCCACATGAATTATTCTTCTTCTTCACTAACAAGACAAGGAAAACAAAAAGACTAATAATTGCATACTTGCATTTGGTTTCGAAAGGATGGGATGAGATGTGCCTAGACAAAGCCAGCCCAAAAAAGAAATATTTCTATAATATTTTGAACAAAATGATCTAGAAAGAAAACTACGAATCATCTCATCCCCTTGCACTTTTTTAGCCAAATCCAAACATTGAGTCCTCCATTATTCCGCAACCAACTTTTCTAGCCAGTCGCCAGCTCCTCCCTCACAACAGTCAGCCGCCTCCTCACTTTCCCATCGACCTCGGCCGCTTGCTTCCCTTCCATGTCACCATAAAGCCGGTCGATCCTTCTCCGGCCAGCCACCCGTCTTCCTCACGCAACACCACCTGGTCGGCCTACACTTCCCTGTTGCACCTCCCGATGGCAGCACCGCTATGTCGGTCGGCCCACAATCAGCCTCTTCGGATCGGTTCCCATTGTGGCCCCTGTCATCTCCACCAACAATCCCATTGCAAGGTGGCCACCCTCAACCTCAGCCCCATCAAGTTGGTCTCCTATCTGATTGGCCTACTATCCTTTCAACTAACCAAACAAGAAGCTGGATCAACCAGAACCCTTCCCTTCCATGCTAACCAAACAATGGACGCTACAGCACTTTTGAATACATCCAACCATGATAGTCGCATAACTTGTGTGCTGTTTGGTCCAGATCCAGGTGAACAAACCAAATGCATCATTGTAATTCATTTCCATTAGCATCCTAACTTCAACCAATCTGTCCAGTCATCATAGGGCTGTTGGGGCATTCTAGCTCTATTTAATTCGTGGTTGGGTTCGCATTGTTTGGTTGGATCAAATTTTATTATTTTTTATAGACTATTCATTGTAACATTTTGTAATAGTTTTTTAGAACTTTATAGGATTTTACTCAAAGATTTCAAATTATTTTTTAACCTTTTATTTTACTTTTTTTAAAACCTTTAATTTTTAACTCAACTAAAGCTCTATTAGTTTACGGTTCGGTTTGATTTGGTTTGGTTGGGCTAAAAATTGAAAGCCATAAAATGACAATATAAATATATTAAAAATTTATGTAAAAAATCTGAAAAACTATTTTAAAATATTACATAGAATAGTCTGAAAAATAAATTTTAACCCAATCAAACCAAACCGAACAAAACCGCGGACCAAACAAAAAGCAAACAAGTCCTCTCTGGTAACCAACCATACACGAGCCTCCTAGACTATTACTATTGCCCGCTGACAAAGCACACAAGCTCGGTGTACGACGGGACTCGGGAGCGGGTGAGAGGGAGAGATGCCACGCCCGCACAGTAACGCAATGATGAACGGTACAGGAGACGACAGGTCACGGGACGGGTCGACGCGACGCGACGCTTCAGGCGATGCCTCTACGGTATTGTCAGTGGCGACTGGCGAGTAGACAGCAGTGGGAGTGAAAAGAAAAACAAGAAGAAGCAGCCCCTGGTCGCGGTCAGCTGCTGTTGATAGCGGAGGAGAAGATGCGGTGGATGCGGCGACTCCGATGCCACCGTCTTTTCGCCGCCGCGGCAGGGAGGCCTCATGCCTGCAGGGCCGTTCACAGTGCGGCACTGTTTGAGGAGTCCGTGGAGCTGCACTGCTGTCAGCGCAGGCGCAGCAGCAGCTTCGTTGGCTTTTGCGTGGAGACAAAATCATTTTTTACGGTAAAGAAGTGTGACACTGGAGCCACGGTGAAAACGGTCCAGATCTAGGTTAAACAGAAGCCGATTCTTATTTGTCTTTTTTTTTATCGCTTTGGGTATAGATTCGAGTAACGTGGAATATAGATATGAATTTGTGTTTTGATAAATACGGATCTAGATCGGATTCGGACGGGATCCGGATCTAATACCAGTTTTACCAACATTAGTTGTCCATAGGCCATAGCATGTAACATCAATGCTAAAAATAAGTTTAAGGGGAAAAAACGAATAGGCTTGCCATCCAGAAACTAGGATTCAAGTTATTATTCTCTACAGTTCAATAATTCAGATAAGAAATCTGAACCATAGAGATTTTATTGAATAAATGGACTCGGTCCTTTTTTATTTGCAATACAAACATGATAATAGGAGAAATATATGCTGGGAATATGTAGGCATACATGCCGAATTTCATGAAACCCATGAGTTCTTTTCAAGCATGTCTATTGCTTGTGCCACAGAGAAAATACAAGCATTTTGATATTAAACACTAATTGAGTATATAGAGGATGGGGAGAGAAATCTTTGTATCTTATTAAATTCTTTGAATGCAATTCTACAAATCGAACATTTATTTTTCCCCTTTGATTGATTTCTCCATTTGTTTCATCTAATTTTTTTTTGTCCGAAAAGCTCTAAAAAAGTAGCCCTTTGTTGTTTTAGCTGAAAGTTACTGAAAATTTTAATCTGAAAAAGTTGACCCCTCGAAAGACACTTTAAAGAGGTCAAAAATTTTTTTTTATTAAATTTAATTTAAACCGAAACAAACGAGACCAAAATTGGTACTCCAGCTCTTCAACTCGCAAAACAGGTGCGAATGATGTCCCAAGGCTACTCTCAGCGTGAGAACATCTGATGCTTGACGCGGCTCTGTTCTCCGTGTTCTAACCGGAGGTAGGGACAAGAAGCTTTAGGCCGACGAGATTAATTAATCGTTAATCATGTACTTAATTAGTGTTAAGTCGTTAGGTTTACCTCTCGCCCAAAAAAAACGGGTACAAAACTAAGCCTACATCGTTTGCGCCGACTTTGCAAACCAGCAAACATGCACTAAACTGAAGACCTGTTCTACAGAGTTGTACAGAGGTGAGATGAGTTACAGAATTAGAAAAAAAAGAAATAGATAAAAAGAGATTATTAAAACCCACCCACCACGTATTTTTCGGTCCGTGATCGACTTCAAGTTGCCATTCGCCCAACCATAACAGCTCAGGGTCCTCAGGTCAGTGAGACAACCATTAATCCGACATTATTGTATACCAACAAATTATCTGTATCACAAACCACAGTACCACACAGACACCATGATTGATTGGAACAGCGTGGAGATACCCCAAGTTTAGTATGTGTAACAGTGTCGAGATCACATCCAGATCCATAGACAATAATTGCTGGGGTCAACCATAACCTAGTGCACATTGGAGGAAGGTTGATCATGAAGAATGGGGCATCAACCTACGACCCTGCTGTAGAAATCTGAAATCAAGCAAGCAATCTTTACAGAACCATTGCCTAGTAGGTGTAGTCACTGGCACTGCGATTCTAAGCTAACTGTCACTTGAGAGTTGGGAACACATTTTCTGAATTCATTACACAAAAGAAGAGGTAACACAGCTCAATATACTTGTAAACCTATTAGCATTTCTACTATACACCATAAGATGGTAGCAGCAAAAGCTTTTGAGCCTAGAATAACTGGAAAGCAAAAAAAAAAAGGGAGAATGAAGAACTGGGAATAATACATAATTGAATTACTCAACTTTGCAGCCTTTTCTGCAAACAGCATTAATATTTGTGAGTGATGCTCTGTTTATCTCGATCCCAGGCAGCCCTCAAAGCATCGTAAGAGTGTTTTCCTTCAACCACTCGATGCGAATCTTGTCGAGCTGGACTGCTGTAGTCCTGATAATGCTGCTGATCATTTGGCGTTCGCCAGCTCCTGCTCCCAGAATCGCTACTTGGGGCCGAAACTGAGCCAGAATCAACAACCATGTCACCCTCCAGTATGCGAAGTACCTAAAAGAAGGATAAAGTTAGGTGTAAACATTCACAAAATCCAGAATAAGAAAGGATATTTAAACAATATTTCAGATTGCAACCAGAAAAGACTAACATGAGACATGCGAGGCCTTGAATGAGGATCTCGTCGTATGCACAAGTTTGCAGCATGTAGCATGCAAGTGACCTCATTTTCACAGTAGCGTCCCCCCAAGCGTGGGTCAATGAGCTCATCAATCGCATAATCCTCCAAGAAAGGACGTGCCTGTCGTAATTGAGATCTCTGTGAGTTCAAACTAAGCAGGTGGAATAGTCCATGTACATAAATTTGACATAGTAGCATAATTTATGTTGCTAACTCCGAAATATTTACACAAAAGTTTATCTGTCAAAGGTGAATGTCTCTAATTAATAGCAACCAAAACTAGAAAATGGAGTTCCTCACACCATATATCATTAATACTAGCCTTAAACATATAGTAACCATCCAAAAAATTACTTGGCCTCACAAAAAAAATAATAGGCTAGAAAACTCACCCATTCAGTTAGAAACTGCTGGCCCTTAGGTCGGTTAATGTCAACAGCCTTGCGCCCAGTGACAAGTTCCACTAACACAACCCCAAAACTGTAGACATCAGCCTTCTCAGTTATTTGTCCACTCTGGGCGTATTCTGGTGCCAGATAACTGCAATGAGTCATAAAAGAGTCTATCAGTGCTCAAAACTTCCTCTAACAGAAAATAGAACTGCAAATCTCAATATGTACCCAAATGTGCCGATGACTCTTGTTTCAACACCCATGTCTCCATCAGGTTGCCATCGAGCCAGACCAAAATCTCCAACCTGTCAGGCGATTGTTGAAAAACTTCAAATTAAAACCTAGATGCTAGTCAGATAATACGCTGAACTTCAACAAATTACTGTTGCAATTCGGTCCAATTTGCAATAGATAAGAACAATATAATCATCCAGAATAGTGTAGTGGCAAGATGGGCCACGTCTAATCATCATTGCATCAGGAACAGACACATAAAATCGTAACTGGAAAGATATTGTATGCAACAAACAGAGCCATAATACTTATTTTTTACATTCCATTAATTTCAACGAGCGGAAGTAGGACATACCAGTGGTTCAAAATCATGTGTGACAAGGATGTTATTTGGCCTCATGTCACGATGGATTATACAGCCAACTCTACATTCCTCATGTAGGTACCGCAACCCTCGAGCAGCACCAACTGCGATCTTTTGTCTAGCAGCCCATTCCAGTGCATCCCTATTATTTCGATCTGAAAGATATTTGAAGAATAGCTTAAAATATAAAGATGTATGGTTTATATGACTAAAATTTACTCCATTGTTGGTACGAGATAGACAGCAAGAGGCAAGTCACAACTACAAAAGTCTAAAGTAGTGGGCTTGAAGATAACAAAAGGTACGTTAACAGGACCAGCTATGCTCTATACATAAAAACAACAGAAAAAAATGATATTACCATACAGATGCGAGTCCAATGATCCGTTGCAGATGTACTCATACACAAGCAAACGTCTCCTTTCCTCCACACAAAAACCAATCAACATTACAACATTCCGGTGTTGTGCACAACTCAGAACTTCCACCTCTGAACAAAATTCAACATCACCCTGGGAACTAGCAAGTTTATGTTGCTTGACAGCAATAGCCTGGCCATCAGGAAGTACACCTCGATGAACAGATCCAAATCCACCTTCAGCCAAGAAATTTGCTTGGGAGAAACCACCAGTCGCAAGTTCAAGTTCTGAATAACTAAACCACCGAGGAGGTTTTCCAAAAACAGGTGCTTTGTGCTGACATATTGAACACAATGGAGGTGGTCCTGGAGGTGCACTCCTTGCTAACGAGACTGCATCCCTAACATTTCCTCGAAAGTTTAAGTCTGATCTACTTCTAATTGAACTAATTTCACTCAAGAGATCCAGTTTAGAGATCTTCTCAAGCAAAGCATCTGCAGTTGGAGTGCGAGTTTTTCGTGGACCTCTCCCTACTGATCTTGAGGGTGCAGATCCCTGTAGAATGTCAACCATCCATGGCTGAAGTGAGAAGGTTGCTGGAGGGCTCAATGTTTCACTGTCCGAATCAGAAATATTGACATCTGAATGCTGAATCTTATCCTTTGTTGCCTGTGCCTCTTTCTTCAAAGAGCCATTTGTTTCAGAAGCACAAAATGGGGAAGTTCCAGGATCTGAACTTGAGACCGAGGATGTTCCAGCTTCAGTGCTACCAAAAGGCGTCTCTAAGTCTGGGCTGCTATTTGGTGTTACAGCTGGTCCTCGAATTGAACTCCGTGGTTCTTTTACATCAGATGCTGTTTTACCAAGAGAGCTATCCAACACAGGTGGAAATGAACAGGATGTTTTCGATTCTTTATCAGGAGATCCAACAAGATTCAGCCGGAGAACTTTTGGCTGAGAACGCTTCATGACAACAATGTTGCACTGTAGCTCTTCGACACAGCGTTTCTCTTCATGCTTCAACTCCCTAAGCAACAGCAACATGGACAGCTAAGCAAACAAGGGACAGTAGACCGTACAGAAGAAAACTACTGTACTAGGAATTGACCATTACTTATCTAGCACAACCCAGCTTGCTTGTGCTCTCTTAGACTCAGCAGCTACAACACCAGAAGGAGACCCAGATACAACCTTCATCTTCACATTTATCTAAGAAAATAATAATAGTCATATATAAAACATGTGAACATGTGACAAGAGGTAAGCAAACATCCAAAACAGAAACAGTAATTCTGACCCCAAACCTTGTTTGCATCATAAACATCATGGAGTTTTAGCATCATTTGCGAACACAGCTCTGAGATATCTGACTTCTGATCCAACATGGTCTTATGGCCGCTTGCACAATCTCCCGCAAAGAGCGGAAAGCCCCAGAACTTCCGGCCTGAAAATAAAGATAAAACATAGTGATATTTCAGGGTACTAACCCACGCACCAGGAAAAGGTAAGCATGGTTATGAACGAAGTGCAGCAACTTCAGTGATCATGGTAAGAGAAGAGTTTACACACCAATTATGCTAGTCCAAAGTGCAGGCATAAAAGATAAGCCCACAAAGCAGTAGAACAATGAAGCTCAAAGGAGCGCAAGGAAAAGGAACAATACCAGAGCTATGTGCCGGAATGACGACGAGGAGAATGATGCTGCCACCGGGCTGCACGACGTGCGTCAAGGCCCATACGATGGCCGTCTTCGAGATCTCCCTTGTGGCGGCCCGCACTGCCACCACCACCTTCTCCGCCGGAACCGCGCCCCCCTTCTCCACCACGCCCTTCCCCTTCCTCTGCAGCAGCTGCTGCTGCTGCTGCGTAGAGCTCACCATCACCCCCTCTCCTTCCTCTCCAGCAGCAAATGCCTACAATTCCAGAGCTTCTCTCTAATAAGCAGGTGCCCCAAGAAACTACTCACACCTACCCAAGAAGCAACCAAAGCAAGGCATACTAGTAGGGCCTAGTACAAACAACACAACCACCACCCCGAGTGGCTTTAATGCCGATGGGGGCATAGGAGGAGATAGTATCGAGCTACTGACAGTTGCCATCAGAGTTCGACGACGAACCTGTTCACAGAACGAAAAGGCGAAAACCCAAAGACGAGTAAAGATCGAGGCGAGGTTAAAGGAGGCGCCCTTTCCCCTCCCCCCTCCCCCTTCCCCCTCCCCTGGGTCCCGACGACCCAGCGGGCTGACGCTGCTGCGGATTTGAGGGAAAGATCGCCGCTTTATGGCTGACCGCAGAGGTGGCGCACCACTCCACTGCGCCTGTGAATGTCCTCGCCGCCACTGTAGCCGGGATACGGACACGGGGAAGGGGAGAACCAAAGGCAGGCGAGGCGAGGCGAGGCGACCCCGCCTCTCCGGCCTTAGTTAAACTTGGTCAGATTGCACAGTGCGGCCTCGTCCTTCTATCCAGCACGATTCCCAGCACGCCGGAGGAATCCCCAATTATTCGAAATCGTTCGAATCGTCGCAGATCTCGCCGCGCCATGCGCCTCAAAATCGGCCCTCGCGAGTGGGACAAAATAACGAAATCAGGTAAAAAAATTTCCAAAAATTCCCCCATTCCATATCCTCGATTCTTCGTCGAGCGAGTAAGGTCTCCCGTGAGAGATTCGACTCATTTCCTTCGATAAACGAGTACCTACTTCCAAAAAAAAAAAAAACACGCGGAGCGGCCGCAGGCACCAGAACCAACGCGAATCGAAGCTTGGAGCCAGGAAGAAACGAACACACGAACCCGAAAGACGGCGGGAAGGTGAAGAGACCCACCAGATAACGCGGGTAGCAGCCGCCGGTGTCGACAACGAGGAGCTACGCGCCGCCGCCGCCGCTGGCGCCGCGCCTCCCGACGTGCGAAACAAGTGCGAGAACCCTAGTGCGTACGCGTGGGAGCGGGGGCGGCGGACGCGCAGGTAGAGGTGGCCATTAAAGAGCCAAGGACCCGAAGCAGCGAAGGCAATTAAACCTCCATTGCCACCAGCAGCTACTCCCACCACCGCCACTGATCGCCGTCGAGCCGAGCCGAGGGGTAGATTACCCGTCCTACCCTTGGAAACCTGGCCATATTGACCGCCATGTCACCGCGGTGCAAAAGCATATTGCATATTTGCATGTACTAATTTAAAAACTGGTCGTTGGGGCTGGAGCCTCGATCCCGTCGCTGTCTGGCCGTCGGATCCCGATCGAGCGGCGGTGGATAGCCCGGGCGTAAATGCTGCGCAGGGCTCTGCGCACCTGCGCCTCTGCCTCGTGAGCAGGCGGCAGGCGGTCCCATGTGGGGACCGGATGGCAGTGTCAGGCACGGCCCGTGGTCCCGGCGCACAGGCGAGCGAGGGAGGGCGTGGCCATGGCCCTCGTGGACGTGGTCCACCAAACCCCTCCCGCTGCTGCTTCCTGCTGCTGCCACAACTGGCTCCCAGGGTTGATCTGATCGACGATGCCCCCTGGACTGGCCTGGCCTGGCCTGTTCAGCAACAAAAATTTCCCAGCTTTTTTACAGGCTTTTTCTTGCCCTTTGATGCAGCCACGTAGGGACACCTCGCCATAGGCTCTTATCTGTTTTTGTGTTTACGTGTACTTTCCATGGAGACATGATGTGAAAGCAGGAGAGCCTAGCGATGTCAACGAGTGGAGTCCAATCGAGAGCGTAGCAATGCCTCTGTGTATATGGGAGTAGGGCACTAGTGTAGATTGCAGTTAAAAGTGGTAAAAAAAGGTGGCAGACGATGTGTAATAGTAACAGCTCGTTCACTGGTGTTTTGACGTGCATGACAACATGAGTGATGTTAAAAAAATATATAGCAATGCTGATATAGGCATTGTAGTTTACCGCAGCGTAACGTTGCGTTTTCGAAAAATTTAAGAGTCTTTAAAGAGAGATTTAAATATTGTAAAAAAATAATTTAAAAATAGTTTTAGGATTTTTAAGAGGACTATTGAAAACCTAAAAAAAATCATTACAAATTATTACAAAGAATAAATTTATATAAAAAGATAAATTTATCAAACGTCTTACCACGCTACACTAAGTTAAAATATACAAGGCCATAGTACGTTTTCCAAAACACAGCCAAACTTTTTGGCCATGTAACTTTCGCGGAAAGGGAAAATGTTTAAATCAGGGTTCTAAAACTTGGCGTTACTCGCCGAGTAATTGCCAGGAACTCGCTATTCGCTGGCTGGCCGAGGCGATTTGGAAAAAATTGGTGGGTTACTCAGTCAAACTAAGTAATCAGTAAAAGATAGCGACTAATCGGGTGCTGCAGCAAGTACTAAGGTCAGAAGAAAAGGGGAATTAACCTGGCGCCGCCTCCACATGCTTCATCGCTCACCGTCGTCGCTCCTAGGTCCCGATCTGTCGCTCCCGAGTCTTGATCTGCAAGCTCTGCTCGTCGCCAGTGCAGAGGCCATAGCTCTGCCTCATCGCTGGTGCTCGCGTCCTCGGCTTCCGTGCACGTCGCCGTCGATGAATCTCAATCTACAAGTAGATGAGATAGAGAGAGATATAGAGAGAGGGACACGATGGATCCCAGACACGAGTGGCTACGCCGTTGCGGAGTGGGTGAGTAAGAGGGGAAGGGCTGTGAAGGGTTAAGGTATTATGAAGTGGTATGGTAGGCCATGTCGGGCTTTATGGGCCAGTCTTTTCATGCATCTTATTGGTTTCATGATTTAGTAATGAGCACCACACAATATTAGTGTCAAGATATGACTAATACACATATAAATCTACCGAGTAATTCCGAGTACTCCCGAGTAAATCGAGTACTCGCTACTCCCTACCTCGCCGACCGCATAGCTAGTTCTGGAACCTTGGTTTAAACACAGATTTTTACATGTAAAATAGTGTGATTGAGGAGAATTTTTCGTATAGTGCAGAAAATAAAAGCAGATGATCATTTCCTCTCCACCGGATGCAAAATAGCCAAACTTTTTAAATAAGGCCAATTATCAAATTGACATACTGACTCCATCCATGTATCCAAACCTATATAGTTATAGGTTTAGAAAGCTATGAGAAGATAGAACACTTGATTATAGTAGACTGTTAAAATTATAAGTGAATTACGTTTTTTTTTTATCAATTTAGATTTTTAAGTGAACTGATTAGTTCTTACAACTAATATAGACCTTAAACAACCTTGAGAAGCAAATTTGAGATATTTGAGAAGTGGTGTTAAGAAACCAAAGCATTTAGCCAGAAGAAATTGCATAAAAATTACAAAATATGTGTGGTAAGTCAAGCTGTTAAAAATTGACCGTTCTATGCTAGCCTCCGGTACAGCCGCCATTTCCAAAAAAAAAAACAATTGATTATATCTGTATCTACTACTAAAAAGGGTCTTATGGTAGTGATAGTATCAACTTTTTCATCTCGGCCATATACTACTTCATCCAATTAATGGTCCATATGATAAAAATATATATATATACCATTTATATACACTGTTTTTATTTAATAGATTAAGTTTTGGAAGTTTTTAGTTATAAGAAGATAGAGGGTGGATGTATGATGGTTGGCCTTATTGCGACAGTAGAGCATAGGAACGGGCAAGTGGTGGATGCGACAACTAGACAACGTAGGCGCCTGCCTAGGCTGTTCGTCTATCAGACGGCCTAATATCGAAGTCCAGCCCGTGATTTTCTTCAGCACGAACGAGCACCCCAGGCACTTAGGCGCAAAAGTGCAGAATGATTGATAATCTCACCTTTGCTGCCCAAAATTCCTTGGTCCGCTACTAGGATCGGGCATATGGGCCGGCCCACCATTCATGACTGGCATGCAGACCCTGCTAGCATCAATGAAAAAATACAAACCGTCAAGGGTGATGGGCGCGCCGGTCATTCGACAGCCTTATGGCTAGCTGGTGCAACATGTGTTTATGTCTAATGGTGTTTTCAAAAATTGTCCATTTGATGTTCTTAATATTGTAATAGCAGAGTATGCATTAAAATATAAAAGAGAAATAGGATATAATAATAAATAAATAAATAAATGTCAAGATAGAATATACCATAAATAGGGTTTGCTGGTTATTCCCCAAAACGTTCTAGGGACAAGTCTTGACGGCTAAGCTGTCGAGGCTCAGCTGGCATGACCGCCTATTTCTTAACGGTGAACCGACGAGAATAGTCGCTCTCAATGGTTCGGAAACCATCGAGCTTAGCACGTTTCATGTATAAGCCTTGTACTGTGCGTGACATCAACGGCACTCGATGTAACTGCAATTTGGCTATCGCGGCAATATATACGTACATGTACTGAAAGCAGTGTAATCACCTGCTTACGTCGTCTGCACTGTGTACAAGAAAATATGATAAAACTGCTCCGGTTGTCCACTTTACCGGTACACTCGATCACGATGTCCCCCAGGCAAGTGGTGGTACGTCGTACCCCCAACAAACTAAATGGGTGTACCGGTCCAGTACAAATAAATCATGGTAAATGTGTGTCTATCACCGAGTCCCGTGCACCACCGAATGCACCCCTAAAATTGTCTTCAACGGTAATTTATAAATTCGGTCGCATATAGTCTCTTATATACAGACTTCCTTTAAAAAGATTCTCTTCCTACATTTTTTTTCATCTCCAACAGTGTTCCCTATATGGAGATATGTATAGGGGAAGTAAAGAGAATCTCTACATATAAGGGAATGAAGAGAAATTCTCTTTTTTAGGGAACGAAATAGGGAATGATGTTGAAACACATATAGGAAGATTTCGTCCTCTATTTTGGGGTAGAGGACGATTTAGGGAAGCCTGTTTAAAATAGCTTAAAATACGTTCATCTAGGTGATCTCCACCAAGATAAATTTTTTTTTCTAGTAATTCAGTTCAAACTAAGGGCATAAATATGGGAAAATTTTCAAGAAACTAATTTTGTGCAGACAAGTGTATTGCGGCTCTTGATCTCTAATGGGCAGTCATGATGCAACCCCCTCTTTCCCCTTAACTGCATCTTCCCTTTGCCACACAAGCTCTTATTCATGAGTGAGTGAGTACTTCAGACGAATCTCCACCATCGCTAACCCATTCCGCTCTTCTCTAGCACACCTTCTCTCCACCGTTCCTAATATGTGTCACTCTATCACCGCCAACGCCTATCTTGCTCTTTCCTGGGGCACTCTCTCTCCATCGTCCCTATCATGTGTCCCACTGAAAAAGGGGAGTGGGATAGATAGTGGTGGTGTTCTTTTGGTTGTGTGGTGGCTTATCCCAACAATGCTCTGGCACAACCAGGACCCAAGAGAAAGGAGATCAGGGAAGGATTAGGTTAGAGATGGCTCCAAAGCTAGCCTCGAGAAAGAGGATGAGGAGGGAGAGAGAGAGAAAGAGTAGGGTGTGGGTTGGATGGGCAAGCTTATAGAGTTGTTTTCAATGATAGATACATGTAAGTGCCCATCGGTAAAGGAAAGTCGAAGACATGGTGAAAGCCCATCCAAAGAGAGAGAGGGTTTAGTGGTAAGGGATGAAGGGGCAAGGGCATTTAGACAAGGGGCAGTCGATTGACCACACATTCTTGTCATTGATCTCCTTCTCTTCATTGTCAAGCTCTTCATCGGCTAGCTCTTCATTCTATGTGTCATTCCCCACCTCGTCATCATTGGGATCCTCGTCAGCTGTCTTTTCTTCAACATCATCATTGTTGAACCTCCTCGTCAACTGGCTAGAAGATGGAGGCAAAGATAGTGTTGGTGAGGTAGGTGGAGACTAGGGCGGTGTTGGAGACAGTGACTATGCCAATGTCAGTGGTGGTGAGGCGGAACGCTAGGTTGGTGCCAGAGATGGTAGCAACAATGCGGGTGAACACTAGGACGGTGCTAGCGATGATTGTTGCGATGATGCAGGAGACTAGTACTATGGATGGGACCTGACTGACATCCCTTCTCTCCCTCCTCTCCTGTTCTTTCCCACCCCGTCTCTCTTTCGGTGGCGATAACTCTGGTGATGGCGGCGACGCTCCGGCGTGGGGGTCAGAGGGGAAAGGAAGGGAGCTAGGGGTGTAGCTGAGGCGATGGATTAGGGTCCGGCGACGGCTAGCGGCAGCACGCGACGGGAGGCGGGCTCTGGCAGTGGGGAAGGTGGCAGTGCGGCGGGCAAGCTCCGGGAAGGCAATGGGAAGGTGATGGTTGTGTGAGTTCGAGCCAAGGAGGGCTGTGCCGACACGGCAGCGAAGGTGGCTTGGGATAGAGGGAAACATGGCGGCAGCGCAATCCGGCGAAGGAAGGGATGGCAGAGGAGCTTGAGACAGCTCCGGGATGGTGAGAGGAGCTAGAGGTGGTGCGGTTTAGGGGCGAGGCTCACCCAATGGCGACAGCACACGGCGGTGGGTGGAACCAAGACGAGAGGGCTAGTGGGGGCGGCGTGCCGGCGTAGCGCTCGGCTTGCTGACGAGCATGGGTGGCGGGGTCCACGACGGCAAGTGGTCGGCGCAAGTGGGAGGTGGGGCCAACGACGGGGCGAGAGGGGGAGCCGCGAAAGCACAGGAAGGAAGGGAGAGGAGGGGCGGCGCGGGGAGGGGGAGCCATCGGCCGCGACGACATGGGGAAGAGAGGGAGGGGAGAAGGGGTGGCACAGGGAAGGGAGGCGTGCGGAGGCCGAGGGGCGGCGCAGGGAAGCCGAGGGGCGGCGTGGAGGCTGGAATCGACGTGCGTTCATGGAGGCGCGAGAGGGTCGACTGAGGCAGGAGAGAGAGAGAGACAAAATGAGAGGGAGAGGACATGAGAGATAGGGGATTACTGCCGGGTCCCACCTTTTTAATGCTTTTTTATTTTTTGACTAAATTGCCACCTCACATGTCACGTGGGAAAAACCACCCTCAAAACCGTTGTGGGGTGTTATTTGCACTTTTTCTGGTTTATGGGACGGAATACCTGTTTTCATAGTTTAGGGGGCTATGTAGACAAATGGTAATAGTTCAGGGTGTAATATATGTTTTTATATACAAATAATCTTACACTCTGTAGTTAATTGAAATAAAACTCATGCAGATATAACTATTTCGGTGTAGTTGAGACGGATGCAACCATCTTGTTTTTTTTTTTGGGAAAGCATGTTCGTATGTTTTTTTGTTTTCCCTCTGAAACATAGATTTTGAAACTAACGCTCACGAAACTAAGGGCCTCTTTGATAGCTTGTTTTAGTTTAGTTTTTGTTGGAATTGCAACTTTTGTTATTTTCATATACACCATTCACTTTATTTTTTGAAAATAATTTTTTACAACTTTGTAGGGTTTTTCTCAAAAATCTCAAAAAAAAATTAAAATAATTTATTTAGCCTTTTCATACCACTTTCAAATGTGATAGAATTTTTCAACAAAAACTAAACTAAAACTAAACAAGCTATCAAAGAGGGCCTAAACTCATCCTGTAATTGAAACTTACTATAATCGTAGATCGCTAGAGCTTGGGATTTTTTTCAAACTAAAATCGATTAATCTCCTCTAGAGTTGAGCCCTTCTTCGGGTCACGGCGTGAGCAGCCACGGGCGCGGTAAAAAATGGGGACTCCCACGTTTGACGGTTGACACAGCCCCACTCCCCATGCCTGGGAGCACGTATAAAAACTGAAACCCGAGGAGGAACAACTGAACAAGACATACGGGAGCCAAGAACATCAATCAATCCGTTCGAATAGTACCGACCCTGCAGCAGCATGAGGCTCCTCGAGCGAGCGAGTCAGCCCATTTCCTCTCTGGGCTGACGACGAGGCAGGCAGGCAGTGCACACGGCCACAGTGGGCGCTGCCCCTCTCAGGTTGGGCGAGCAGACGCCATCATGCGCATCGTATCATGCATCGCCCGCCGCCGCTCCGCTCGTGAGGAACACCAAATCCAAAAGCTACCCCGTGATAACGAGATGGGGGAGGGTCGGAGAGATGAGATAGATGTGTGTAGACCCTAGAAATAGCCAGATAGGGGTGGGTAGAATTTTTGGACGTTCCTCGATCGAACCTGGTCTCAAAATCATGTTTTTTTTCACTCAAAGGATAAAGTATCAATTTGGTTCCTCAACTATAGCCGCTGGACCACTTTGATCTCTGAATCTCAATACCGGACTTGAGAGGTCTCTCAACTAACTAAACCGGACTTAAATAGTCTTTTGACCCGGTATTGAGCTTCAAAACTGGACTTGAGAGGTCCCTTAACTAACAAAATCGGACTTGGGAGGTCCCTCAACTAACAAAAACCGGACTTAAATAGTCCTTTGACCCGGTCAGCAGGTGGTTGAAGGACTATTTAAGTCCATTTTATAGTTGAGGACCTCCTAAATCCCAGATTGAGTTCGCGACCAAAGCCATCCAATGGTATAATTGAGGACTAAATTGATTTTTTTCTCACTCAAATCTTGGTCGAGCCTGATTTTTTATCTCTCACGGTTTTTCAGATAGAATTTATTCTGATTTTGTTTTTATGAAGTTTGAATCAAACAAAGTAGGCAGGAAAAGAGAATTTCTAGTCCTCAAAAAATCATTTGGTTTCACCAAAATACCTTTTGGGAAATGGAGGCAAGAAAAATACTCTGGTTTGATGCTAATACTATGGCTTGGAGTTGAACCACCCGGTGAAATGACTTATAATTTTTCGTTGATACTTTTCCTTGAATTACAAATTTAAATTTTGCTTTCAGTTTTTTGGCCGGGGATTTCGATCCCGTCACATGCAAATTCAACGATATTTATGCAGGATTTGGGACCCTAAATCCAGTGTAGATACAGCATACAAAAAGTTTAAAACAAGCGGTGTGTGAGCACCTTCAAATTTCACGAAAAATATTACACGTCTTACAAGATTTCAATCAAGTTCCCGTGATCGAACCACCAAATCCCTGACAAGCACATGATGTGTTTTTAAAGAAGGTTCTTTCGTGTCGCGGTGTCATGTGCTGGTATGCGTACTGCGATTTTGTGAATTGTGATGCGCCATGCTGCCGGTGCCGTCCGAGCGAGCAGTACTCCCACTTAAAAAACTGGGCAGAGCCACGATGCGTAGCATGCGTAAACTGTGCGCACACGAGGGGCAGGCGCGCCATGCGATGCAGCAGAGGGGCACTCCCGTAAATAGACCCGCCGCGCGTGGGCGCTTACACGGTTCCACCCGTGGCGCTTCCCGGTTCGAACGAGCAGTGCTGGCGCGAGGAGGCCCACGTCGGTGGCGAAGGGGCCCACCGCCGGGCCGGTCGACGCCGTCAGAGACGTCGCCGCGGTTCGCGTCGCCGTCACGTCCCGCTCCCCGCCTTAACTGCCGTCGCCATCGGGGCGCCGTGAGGGAGGCTGCGCGCGTCGCGGATCGTGCCGCGGACGGAGGCCGACGTGACCGACGTGGAACGGAAGGGCTCACTGAATTCGAGGAGTCGCTTGGCGCGATTATCAAGGCGAAGCAGTCTGAATTACGGGCACGATTAATTATATTGCGCCTTTTTGTCCTCGTAGCTTTTGGAGTTTGGAGGCCGGGATTCCTTGGACAGGGCTACAGGCAGCAGATCTGTTTTGGAGTAAAGTTCTCTGCACGTTTGTCCTGGTCTTGCTCTTGCACCGAAATGTTAACCTGTGTTTTTTTAGCGATATTAGCGTGCGTTTTGCAAAATGTGAACCGTGCGTGTTACTTTAGATGGTGCTTCAACCTTACGCCAGGCTTAAGATACTATTATTCGTTCCCTTCATTTTCTACCATCTCCAACAGCATCCCTCCGAAGAAATTTACAAAGAAGGGGAAGATAATGAAATGAAGGGAATATGGTTAGAGATGGTCTTAGCGTGCGTTTTTGCAAAATGTGAACCGTGCGTGTTACTTTAGATGGTGCTTCAACCTTACGCCAGGCTTAAGATACTATTGAGTGATCCTCGGACTGAATATGTTTGATCCATGGATAATCTGTCGTACTAGGTATTGAACCTTTGGATCAGCAAAAAGGTTCACCATAATTTAGATGCACCTCAAAAAAAAAAGAAATGTTGTAAAACAGACGACTGTCCCTGACACTATTGCAGAAATGCTCATCCGCACCTCTCTATCATTGATAGATGCGGCGAAAACCGTCATTGATGAGCTCCGACCTGCCTCGCCCTTTGCTGGACCCCCGAAAACAGCCAGTAATGACAACCGTCAGCGATAGTATGAGTATCACTAACGTTTTTTTAATGAACCGTCAATGATACTATTGCGGGTACTTTTGTAAGCTAACCGGTAGTGATAATATCACTAGCGGTTTGTGTACAAAACCGTTAGTGATAATAACCTATCATCAACAGCTTGATAGTGATAGTCTGCACACCAGAATAATTGATCTGAAACTGAATTATTGTTGCTCATTACCTTCTACATCGCGACATACCGTAGCTAACATCCAAATAGTGCTCATTTTTTAAGGATTTAAAGTGTTTTAATGGTTTAAAGATTAGTGGTATGCCTTTAATTTATCTCTTCCTTACTAATTTGAGTAATATGTAAGCTAGCTAGATATACTTTAACTAGATTTAAAGTTGAACATATAATTAATGTTTCAACTTGGTTTTGGTTGATCTCTTGCTATGTTTGCCAGCTGTAGTTTGAATGGTAATGATTTATGGGAGAGAGAACAATTAATATTTGGTTTCATGTTACGTAGCAAGCATGCATTTTGAGAATATCGTATATGCGTATACTTGTTGAAATGGTATAAAATTCATTTAAAAAAATGAGAAAAAATTCTACAAAAAAAATTATGTAGTCTAGTTTGTAAGTGAAAATTACAACTTTTTCGATGTATATTTTATTTTAAAAATAGTCTTACCTGCCATGTCTTATGAAAAATAGCGAAAGAAAGAAAACACAAAAAAAATTGATATGTAAAACGGTTAATCAGGAATAAAAAGGAAGATGATGTGATTTTTCAAAGTTTAAATCTAGAAATCATGAACGAGTATTTTAGACATTAAGAGATATCTAGATTGGTCAGAGACTCAACTGTTGGAGGAGTGGATGTAGATATACCAAAAGTACGACCGAGTTGAGCCATGAAGAGAAGCTGATGTAATAGAGTCAAAAATGCAAAAGAATAACATAGCAAAATGTGCAAGCAGAGTTTTGAGTGTGATCCAAACAAGTTGAATATGATATGGTGAGCAAATAATATGATATTTATGTACAGCAAGATACGGCCACTCGGCTAATTTGTTTTCGGTTGCTCCAATGGCGAGAGTATATATAGTCAAACGGCTACTTCTCAAACCACACACTACTAACCAAAACAAAACAAAGACAGAATAAAGCCTTGTTCTTTTCAACAGATTACCATAGTAAATTTGATAGCCCTCAAAAAACGGTTTAAAGATTATAAAAAATAATTAAAAATAGTTTTAGATCTTTGAAAGAACTACTAAAAGCCATGAAAAAATCGTTACAAATTATCACAACATATAGGCTATATAAAAATAACAAAATTTGATACAGTAGTAATACTAGTTCATAGCCCTGCCGTTCGTGGTTCATACTTCCACAGCGGTTGACTGAAAGCCAAAAGGCTTCCGATGCCTTCCGATCCTCCCTCTAGCGTCCTAGCGACCCTGTAGGAAGGAACAAGTGGCGTGAAACGGCGTCAGGGGTAACCAGAAACAGTGGAACCGGCCCAAATGGAGGCCTTAAAAATCAGCACCTTTGCAAAGCACGCCAGGATGCTAGATCTTGCCATCTTGGCATGTGGCACCTCCAGCACAGACAATGGTTGAGCATTTCCAGCGCCAGCCATCCCCGCATGCGCCAATCCGAGACGTTCCCACGCTGATTAAACAAGCGCGCTTCGCTAATCACGAAAGCAATCAGCGCACGGGGGCGGGTCCCACGGCCGCCGGGCCTTGTCCGGTTGCTGGGTTCGACGGGTTGGGGCCAAAAATAAAACAAGAAGAAGCGGAGACGCTCGCGCGCACCCACACTGCCCACCCGCTATTGCGAACGCTGCGTCCAAAGCGCGGTTTTGTCCGCGCCCGCGCGCCCCAAGTCGGCCGTGTTTTTTTAACTATTACTCCGTTTTAATCTCTCCCGTGCGGCCGGGTTTAACGTTTCTTGGCGCGGCACGGGGCCGGGGATCCGGGGCACGTGCCTCGGCGGGGGCGCGGCTTTTCTTCTTCTTTTTTTTTCCCGAGCGTTTTGTGTTGCGTCGTCGCGGACCACCAGAGGTGGGTGGGCGGGCGCTGGGATGCGGACGCAGCGGCCGCGCGCGTCCTCCCGTGTGCGCGCCGTGGGGAGCCTCTCCGGTCGCGCTTAATTTAGCGTGCTCGATGTGATTGTCCGAGTCTTTGTCCGGTTATACAGCGTCGAGCCGTTTGCGTTTCATGCCTGTCATTTGTCTGCTACGAAGAGCGGCCAAATGGGGAGGCTCCCTTTCTTTTTGGAGATTGGAAGGGACTACATTACGGTGGTTTGTTGCTATGCATGCCACGGATGACTTGAAAACCAAAATCTATATAATGTGTTTGCAGTTTGATGATATACGAGTACTATGATGACGCTGGCACGACAGCTTGCACAAGTGTAATGTAGAATTAACTAATCCTTGCAGAATATGTGCTAGGCTCTGGTGAGAACTCAATGATCCTTTTAGAATTAGGTCTCGGTCGTCGCGATGGAGTTAGGTTTTGATAATACATGTGTGCCGGGCAACATTGGTACGAGACATGCGAGGAGTGGAGCTTGCCGCCAGACAGACGTCATTTTGCGTGCCAACATAGGTTATCTTCAGAGTCTTCTCAGTTGTATTTTCTGACAGGTTTGCTAGGTTATACATAATTGATCGTACAATCTTTCGGTTCATATATATATATATACCTTAATGCTCAGGATGCGGGAATCAGCTGGGAAGGGTTCTAGGGCCGTACAGTGTTTTTGCTGTTCACGTACGTCTATCCATGTGCTCTAGGTACGAGCCAGTAGAAAATTACTCTCAGCACATGCGTGTATAATTAGGCACACCAAACAAATGAACAGATTGGAGCACGTACTGACGTACGTACCGCTTTATCATCAAAATCATATCATCTATCATTGCAACTCTAATGCAGAGTAGTAAACTTAACAAAACCAACTCTAATGCGGAGTACTTGAATACTCGGCCGCTAGGCGCTAGCAAATAGGAATCAGTATATATCACCGCGCTGTCTCTGCTAGCTCTGCACCCGTGAGAGGCGCTTGGAGCCGCGCACATAAAACGCACACCGTGCGTGCGTGGGTGGCTCCCCGATCCCCATAGCTAGGCATCGAGACGAGTCGAATGGAGTGCAAACTAATAATGAGCACGGACCAAACCATGGTCCTCGGGAATTATGGCGTACATGGTGGCTCTCAGGCTCTGGTGCCCCCTCGATCTGGCTCTCTCGCGCACCAGTTGCATCGGGCAAAGTTTGAAACGCAGTACGTGCTGGCCGGTACTGGCATGCATAGTGGCATAGTGGCATGTGGCGTCTCTCACTCAGCTCCTCCTGGTCCAGAGAGAAACACGAGTAAATGCACGGTTGATCGATCGATGGCCCCTGCCCTGGTCCATGCATAGCATGCATGATGCGTGTGCTCGGGACCATGCATGGAATCTACCCAGAGGCCAGAGGCTCGAGCTCGATGTCGCATGCCCTGTGCGTTTCCTGCACGGTCTAACTACCGGAGCTCGGCAGTTGGGATCCCATTTCCCTCTTTATGTTAGTGGGGGTACACTTGGTTTTGATCCGTACGTGATATGTCTATCTCCTAGTGCACATGCTAACATTATTTTCAGGTCCGGGAACAGGGTAACATACTAACATTATTATGTTAGTTAGTACTACTACGTACTAACATTATCTTTTCCGTTGTTTTTTTCGCCTCTTTTGCCGTAAAAGTGCCTATGGTACCAGTTCATATTTGGTTACCCGAAGCCCATGTAGAGGCACCTACGGCTGGATCCGTCATCTTGGCAGGAATTCTTTTAAAATTCACTACTCCCTCCAGTTTGATAATTCCTGTCGCTGGAGCGTTTTGTGTTTAGTTGGAAAATTCCTGTCGTTCTAGGATGCATTGATTGCAAGCAAAACTTTACGTGGCCCTAGAACCATTTGTTGGGTATGCATGTAAATAAAATGTAGCATCAAAATTCGAACCTAGACATGTAACTCATGGGAAAGTGGGAGCAACCACTAAATTACAAGCATTTATTTGACCATATGGAGTACTACGAGATATTTAATACTTCCTTGGTATGTGAGATCATGTCTAAAACGACAGGAATTATCAAACTGGAGGGAGTACTAGGGAACTGACTTTCCTAAGCGGTTGAAAAAAAAGGAGCAGACTTTTACAAGCGGTTTAATAGCCCCAAACTAGCCACAAGCCAGGAGTGAACCTCTATAAACGGTTGGGGGCACGAACCCCTTCTAAAGATCAAGAATCCTAAGCGGTTCATGTCCCCAACCGCTGCTAGAGCTCTAGAAGCGGTTGGGCCCATAAACCGCTTATAAAGGTTATAAGCGGTTTATGTGCCCAACCGCTTCTAGAAGGTCCTTTTCGAATAGATAAAAGGAAAGCTCCGCCTATCTCATTAGATATCACATGTGGGTGGGTTGGCTAGCTGGGTGAGTTGTGAGTCATGAGGTCCTGGGTTCAAATCCCACCTCCCCCAATATTATTTGCCTTTTTAGACACCATTATGAGGTTCTAGGTTCAAATCCCACCTCCCCCAATATTATTTGTCTTTTTAGACACCATTACAAGCGGTTCCTATAACCGCTTGTGATTGGAACCTATGGGTTTTTAAGATTTTCAATACCCATGTTTCCCGAAGCGACACTTTGTTTTTCAACTCCCACTCTCAACCCATGAACAATATGAGTCCGAAGCTTTTTTTGTAACTCCCACCTCCCCCAATATTATTTGTCTTTTTAGACACCATTACAAGCGGTTCCTATAACCGCTTGTGATTGGGAACCTACGGGTTTTTAAGATTTTCAATACCCATGTTTCCCGAAGCGACACTTTGTTTTTCAACTCCCACTCTCAACCCATGAACAATATGAGTCCGAAGCTTTTTTTGTAACTCCCGGAATTTCTTCGTAGTGACTCCGTTCCATGCCTCATTTCATAGGGAAGCCCAAAGAGGCTCTATTTCATTCTATTTCACTTCCTAGCACTTCCTATCATTTAATATTCATCCCTTTGGTCTTATTTACATAAGAGATGTCATTTATAGTCTATCTCTTTCTATATACGGAAAGTCAAGAAATTCTCATTGAAACATCGAGAAATTGTGCATATAGAAAACTCTAAAGAAAGAAAAAAAGGAGACCCATGCCATGATTTTCAAATCTTTTCTACTTAGTAGTCTAAGTTTCTCGATGAGGATAATTAATTCGGTCGTTGTGGTCGTAGTATAGACATGGTTTCCGTTGTTTTTCTGTTTGAGATGCAATGGAAAATGGGGGTAGAACCCTCTTCTAAAAAAAAAAGGTACTACTACGTAGTGCCGTGCGTTGTGAAAAAAAAGAAAGGCGGGTGTTTTTGGTTCGTGGCCTTGCTAGCCTTGCTTGTCAATGACGTGTGCTCGCTATTTGGCCATCATTTGGGTTTACAGGCATGTTTTGTTCATTTCCCTCGATGACCTAGCCAATAAATGATCATGACAAATAAAAAACGTGACAATTCATTGGCAACTTTTGTATTATTTAGATCAAAACCAATTGGAGATTGTCTAATTTTGTTAAGATAGATGATACGTTTGGATGGCTGCCAATTGAATGTGTCAATTCTTTCCATAGCTAAATAAATATAAAAAAAATTTCAAAAATACCAAAAAGTGGTGAATTTAAAATTTTAAAACATATTAGAACATAAAAATTTAAAACATTTAAAAACAAAAAAACAAAATGCAAAAAATACATATGTTATAAAAAACTAAAAAAATATAAAAAATGGGTAGGTTACGAGTTTGGAAGGGGGCATGTTGATCCCCATTTCAACAGGTAAGCTCGGTTCCTAGCGAGCTCCGGTTACTTATCCGTCGACAGCTGACGCAATCTGTAGGGAGCGAGTACTGCTCTGTGGCGAGGAGACTAGGGTAGACACTTGGCGCGGTTTGCCCTCCACCTTACACGCACGTTCTCCTATGGGAGGATGACCCTCGAGTGAGCTAAAGAGAGAAGACCTACCGCGAGATTTTTTTACTGCAGCGGAGTAAGGGGGGAAATGTGATTTCTTACTTTTTTTCATTCATTTCTTCTTCATTATAGCAGCAAAAAAAAAAGAGGAGAGTAAAGGGAGAGGAATCTAGGTGCATGTGCCTGTCCCCATTGGGTATGCACACCATTAACCAAGACGACGATGTGGTTGCCGCGGGCCTCGCCAGCTAAGGGACCCATGTTACTCCCATCTCTACTCGTCGGAGACATGGGGGCTGGCACCGGCGCAGCCACCGCCGTCGGTTTCGCCGACAATTTGCCTATCACTTGGGATACTTTCAGCCTGAGCGCGGCGCTATCGGCCGACGGCTGCAATGGATCTCTCTTCCACCTTGCCTATGTCCTGAACTGAGCCGCCTAGAGTCGCCTCCCACTGGCCATCGCTTGATGCAGCTCCGCTAGCAGCGCCGCCATGACGGTGGCATCCATCGCCGTGATCGTTTGACGCGCCACTCCTGCAGATCTGTTTGCACCGCCACCCGTCTGGCTTTGTCCATGCCTCTTTGTTGTCACCACCATTGCCTCATTGTTCCCTCCACAATTCTATCTCCATTGTCGGGGCACCGCCACCCTCTTAAGTCAGTCAAAAGGGTCGACCGTATATGTGCTATGGTATTTCTCTTTAAAGAAAACCTTGAAATAGAAATAAAATGGATCAAATAGGTTGCTACCTTTGTGATGCGCGCTTGGCATGGCAATGCATGGATGCATCGTCGTTGTCGCGGTACTATGTGCACGACTGTAGGTGCGTGAGGGTGGGCACGTGCAAAGATGCCGCCGATCATTACTCCGGCCACCACGCACTCGGCATACAGGACCAGACATTTCACAGCAGCTACCCCGTGGACTTTGTATTTTTTGCAACTAATGGGCATACACGCTATCCTTATGGCAAAACATTAGAGCATGGCTAACATGGGCTTTAAACCATTCTCTAAAATACTATTGCGGACAACTCCAGTATCTATAACGTTTCAGCAGGGTCTTTATCTCAGCCTCTAAATATAGAGACTCTCACTCTCTATATCTTTTTAAGGATAGAGACTCTGTTGGAGATGATAAAAATATAGGGAACGAATAGTGATTTAGAGAAGAGATATAGAGAACGAAATATAGAGAATCTGTTGGCGATGCTCTTAGGGTCAATGATGCATACATATATAAACAACCGGAAGTCAACGACAAATGGGGCATATATATGTTTTCTTATCACGAGCATGGTAACCTCGCGTGTTTTTATGGCGAGATTTATCTCAATCCTTAATTTGACATGAATTCTTATTTCTTTTACTTTTTATTCCAAGTTTATGTATTTTTTGTTTTTTATAGCGGATATAAACTCTTTCTTTTAATATAATACATCGACTCTTATTTCTATGTTTTTAATTCTAAATTTCTATGTTGTTTTGTCATAGTTGATACAAACTCTTTTAACCTAGTATGAACTCTTATTTTTCTTATGTGGTTTATATGAAATCTTTCTTTTAATATAATATGTTATAATCTAAGCCCCCAACAATCAATGATATAGATCTTTCTTTTTATTTCCGTTTAATGTGAGATTTTTTAGGATTTTAGTATTGATATGGTGGACAATCAATGGCTCACTATATAATCTGATATACTAAAAGTAATAAAGAAAAAGAAAATTTAGAGTTTATTAGGATTATATAAGATCTATCCTAATATATCATATCAAATTTAGAGTTTATCGTAATATATGGTAATCTACAACTCATGATCTATCTATAATATATCAAATCAGATTTAGACTTTATCTCTAATATATTAGATCAGCTTGATCTAGTTCTTTTAAATTTGACCGCTAGATTTATATAATATCATCCACATTCAATGATGTAGATCTTTCTTTTTTCTATGATTAACATGAGAATTTCTATTATATTTGGATTAATATGGGATTTTCTATGATTTTAGGATTAATGTGGTGGATCTGTTTAACTCTGCTTTATGTATATAAGTAGATAGAAATGGATTTTTGTTATAGTTCATACAAAATCTTTATTTTAATTTACTATGTTATGATCTAGACCCAATCAGCTCTATAAATCTTTTTTCTTTTTGATTAATATGGGAATTTCTAGAATTTTATGATTAGTGTGGTGGCTCCATTGAACCATGTTTTAACTATGTAACGAGCAAGATGTCCCGTACATTAGCGCGGTTAGTTATGTGTCAATATTTAATCTGACATGGATATTATTTTTATTATGAATTCATATATTTTATTATAGCGGATATAAGGTGTTTCTTTTAGGTTTTAATATGATAGAGTTTCATTTCTGTTAGTTTTTATTTGAAATTCCTATTATTTTATTTTATATTTGTACTAGTAGGTATGGACTCTCTATTTTAATCTAAACCATTCTATTATCCGATTCACTATAATTGACGGTGTAAATCTTTTTTTCTTATTAATGTGAGAAGTTCTTGTATTTTTCAGTCAACGTGGAGATTTTTAGTATTTTAGAATTAATGTTGCGACTTTGTTTTATTTTGCTTTATATATAGTAGATAGATAGATAGATAGGTAGGTAGGTAGGTAGGTAAATGCATGCAGGACTATATATACGAACGAAGGTGTACTGTATGTCTACATGTCTACATATAGCTACTTAGCTAGGGTAGTCATGCGATGGCGGAGGATGGAAGAAAATTTTGGTATGGCGAATTTTAAGCCATGGTATGACATACCCAAATTTTATCCAGTTTTAGCATGAAAAGTTTTCACAAAAATTCATTTTCAAATACTAGGAACTCTCCCTATTTTCTGAAAATTTTCCAAAACAAGTTCCTATTTTATTCCATAATTTTCTCCCTTTAGGCCCATCCCGCCACCACCTCACCCTGGCCCATGCGTCTTTCTCCCCCCATCCTCCACTTGGGCCGCTCCTCTCCTCCACCCCTGGCCAACCGACTCCCACGGCAGCCCAAGTTACGTATCCTGTTCATCTTCTTCCTCATCCAGCACGCAGCAGTGGCTGTCGCCGCCACTGCCTCTACAAGCATGCACGCCAGCACGATGAACATGCATGGTGCTGCAGTAGTGGAGTTTAGCACAGGATGCAAATAAACTAACAGAGATTTCCACTTGACATGTACTCATGTTAGCCTGCTACTGGTTTGGATTTACATGACTGAACGGTTTGGATTCTTGAGTGGATTCTCTTGGGTAGTTTGAAAATGGATTCAACTTTGAAGTGGATTGGTTCGGTTTGGGCTGCACCTTGAGAGTTCCTAGTATTTGAACTGCCTGCACAAATGTTTCTTCCGCTCCATTTTGCGTATCGCCGAAGGACCAGGACGGACGCTCATCGGAACAAAGGGATTTAGACCATCTTTGACCGTTTTTCTTCTCACCTCTAAAAGGAAGATTTAATTATTTGCCCCCCAATGGAGGAAATCGGGTGTATGACACCTAATTTGATGACCCCACTCCATGTGACGTTAAATTAGTCTGTCTTGAGGTATATAACACTAAGAGCACGAATTCCTGTTTCATATGACATTTTCTCCATTTCCCAGCCATTTCACTCCTTTTTCATTTCTTTTTCACAGTTTTAGGTAGGGAAAAGACCAAAATGCCCCAAGGACACATTGCTTGACCTGTTGAGCTTTATTGGGTTGAACCAAAGCACGATTCTATACATGCATTGAGTTAATTGGCAATTTAAAAAATGTAAAAAGTTTTAAAATCTAAAAATTTTAAAAAATTTTTTAAAAAATAAAATTTTAAATTTTAAAAAAATTTAAAAAATTAAATTAACAATCCAGTCAATTGGCTAGCTGTGATTTGATTTGCACAAGGAAATATAAAATACAGTTTGTCACCAATCAGTACTGCATCATGCAATTGTTATTTGATTTGACCAAAAAATATATGCACTAAAATACAAAGGTTGCCTCCAATTAGTACTGCATCATGCACATAATGACCTTGCACTAAAAAATAATTGAAACAACCACAGACAATGCCATAGCTTCAGCAATCAGTACTACATCCATACAATACTTAGCAAAATAGTTTACCACCACATTACATCATAGTTCCACACAGATACATTGTTTTTTCAAACAAGTTCATCAATAAGCAAAAGACATGAACTGCCAATAAGTTGAAGTTCACTATGACATCAACATACAAAAGTTTGTTCTTTTGGAAATTCAGACCCCTAGGAGTTTGTTGGCTTTTTTGGAGTGAGCTTTCTTCTTTGGAGTGAGCTTCTTCCTTGGGGTTGACTGGCTTGTTCCTTCTCCAGCAGGCAAGCACATTGCCAATTGCCTACAACATGTAATTCAGTGATCAACACTAGTCTAAATGATGCAAATATGTTATTAGGATTTTCTGACGAGGCCTCAAATTTGCTTACCTTTGAAACCCGTCCTGTGAAACAGCACTAGCCCCTGGAACAGTATACTAGTGCACGCATCACTTAGCTGGATCATCACATACAATAACATAAGAGCTTTATTACAGCAAAAAGTAGTACCAAGGTCGGATACCAAGCTTACAATTCTAAACCGACAGTAGTTTATATTATAGCAAAAGGGCTGGCATTAAGGCGAAAGCAGCGCCATGACATTAGCGATAATCCTAAACTAAGCATGCAACTTTCGGACTGTAGGAGAGCTTAATTCTGGTCTGGGACATCGAAGACAGGATTGCCTTCCTTATGGCAAGCATAGTCTTCATCCTCGATACCTTCATAACCTAAAAGAGTGAGTGGGTGCGAGGGTAAGTGCGCAATCAAACCGCACTTGCAAGTTAACACCATCCTTAATGCAAAATAGTGATAAAAGCTATATGGTGGAGGTTTGGATATTTTATTTGCAGAAATACCAATTTTAGAATTAACATATATAAAAACCTATACCTAGCCATTTTAAAAAGGGACATCTCCAAAAAGATGTCGAGGAAAGAGTATATCAATTATTCAGTGAATCATATCCCTTGCCACACAGGCATCACCCTTGCCACACAGGCTTCCCCCATATGCCACACAGGCACGTTTCACCCCGCATCCCATCTTCTTTCTCCCACCATCATTCCGGGTCGGCAAACCCCGTTGCGGACCACTACCTTTCCCGAGATCCAAGCGAACTAGTGACCTAACCCAACTCAATGATTGCCGTTTCACGGATGGCATTGGTCACTGACGTTCACCCCGGTAGACAGGGTCATATCTCTACACAAGAAACGGCATGAAACACCTTCACCTCAGGATTGGTTACGGGCTACACAAGCCCAGGCTACACAAGCCTTTCAGGTTACACAAACCTATATTTGGATACACAATCCACCAATCCCACGCCCCGCGCGATGGCCACGCGTTGTGGTGTGAGGGACCATAAGCTTACACAAAGGGTATGGTCAGCGGACTTCCGCTGTGCCCAACACATGAACACCCTCCCATACGAGCCCAAACTCCATCTGGATTCCACCTTCTCATTATCATTACCTCTTACATAGGTATTTATCACACAGATAATATCTCTGGGTCCACCCTGCCCAACACCCTTCTCTTCCTTCATTCCCATCCCCATTTCCCGTTTCCACATACCCAGATAGCAAATCACACAGCAACACTTCAAATCATGCAACACAAAGCCCATCATGATCAAGGTATGTAACGTATCGTGTCCACCGGTAAGATTTGGCTTACCAGTGCGGGATTGGTTACCCGATTAAATCAGTAGATCTAAGCATGTCTAAACAGCTTTTACCCAAGACTAGAAAGTCTAAATATTTTATATTTTAAGTGGACGGTCAATCAATCATGATATCAAGCAATCATGTAAGTTGAAAGCATATTCATCAAGGACAGGGCATGATATTATCAAGATTAACAATTAGACATTATCCAATCATAGCAAGCATGCACTTTATATATTTAAAACAAGATAAATTTTAGGAAAACTGGGAATAATAATGAGCTATAGTGTTAACTCGCCTTGAGGATCAGAGGGCTGAATACGACTATCTTCCAGATATTCCCCCTCCGAAATTGGTTCTTCATTTGAGGAAGCGATGATCGAAGTTATAAAATATTCTAAACAATTCGAGAATGCGAATGCAAGGCTGAACGTTGGTCGTAAACGGAAATACTGAGCTAATGGTCTAGGGTCGACAAGGGCAAGATTACCAAATTACCCCTAGGTTTATCCTTATCTGGGAAAGGTGAAATTATTTATATTTAGGTCATATTTAATATATTGAGAGCCTCTTCTATGGACCAAACCTAATTTCATAATTTTCCCAGGGTGTGGAGTTCTTCTATTATTTTATGAAATTTTCTGGGAATTTTCATAGGTGATCTACTATTTTTAACTACTAAATATAAATAATAAAGTAATCATAGTATTAATTTTATATAAAAATTTATCAGCGAAATATGGAAAGTTATATTTTTACTGGACTCTATACAGTATCTAGTATTTTACACAATTTTATCATAATTTTTGGAAGTCTCGTTCTATTTTTAATAAACCGAAACTCTTTATCCAAAGTTTGAAATCAAATGCATCTAGTCGCTGACGTCACCATGACGTCAGCCGTCTTCTACCTCTGTCCAGCGTGCAGCCCATGGAAAGAATCGGCGATTACAGGAGCTACGGTCCTCCGTTTTCGACGTTCTTGGGCTCTACGGGTTCGTCTCTACGGCGCGCTTCTAATGGTTCCATCTACATGGCCGGCGGCTGTCGGACACGGCGGCTCGGCGAGCTACAGCGTCGGCGCCATCGGGATCAAACGGCAACGGCAAATCACATGGTTTCGGGTCAAATTGATGGACGCTTTAGCACCGGGAGAGCATGAACATGCTTACCGTGGCCTTAGCGAGGACGGAACGTCTTTGGTTTGGCTTGGCGACGTACGGTCCCGAATGGACTCCGAGCAGGGCAACGCCGACAGAGAGCTCCGGCGATCCTCTAGCAAAATTGGTTGAGGGGAAATGCTCGTAAGGCAACGTACAAGCTACGGTCGAACGCAATCGGGAAATAACGCACCGAGGTCGAAGAAATCCAAATATGCCCAAGAAGTTCAAGCAACTCCGGAGAGCAATCCCGGCCGGTACAGCGACTCCGGCGGCTCAAGCGTCGAGCAGCCAGCTCAAGACAACCCGCGAACAAGATGAAGGGATTTGGAGGGCTCGGTTGTGGCTCGAACGAAGGAAACCAAAAATATCGCACAGCTAGGGTTTATATACGCCTCAAAGGCGGTGGGCGGGTCCCAATGACGCCACTCACGAGGGCTTAAGCGGTGGCGTCTCACGTAGGAACCGGCTTGCTCCAGCGTGGCTCGTTGGCATGGCCCCTACGGTGAGGTGGAGCACGGGAGAAGCGGCTGACCGACCGAGCAGAGGAGAGGATAAGCGGCGACAGTGGTGAGTGAGAGAGGAGATGAGCTGAGAGAGAGGTGAGCTGGACCGAGATTCGGTCCAAATTTGGCCTAGATGAAGCCCAATCCGAAGGCTTTGATGATTTTCACCTATTTCCATTAGAATTTTGAATTCCAGCGATTTTTGATACTTCTGTATTTTAATTTAAATGCTAGCTTGAATGGATTTTCAAATTGGGCAAATTTTTGGGTGTTACAGACTCTACCCCCTTAAAATAAATCTCGACCCGAGATTTAGATGCGTACCAGGAAATAGATGTGGATAATTCTGTCGAGGATAATCTTCAGATTCCCAAGTTGACTGATTACCCTGCTGATTACTCCATTGAACTCTGCACATTTTGATATTTTTCCGCCGGGTTCGCTTATCCATAGTATCCATGATTTTCACCGGATATACAGGATAGGTGAGGTTTTCAGATATTGGGTTTTCAGAAAACTCCACAGCTTCTTCTGGTAGACGTAAACATTTTCTTAACTGGGAAACGTGAAAGACATTATGAACATCACCCAGATCTGGAGGTAAATCAAGCTGGTATGCTACCAAATCTTTTCGCTCCAGAATCTTATATGGTCCAATAAACCGAGGTGCTAATTTTCCTTTCTGATGAAATCTTTGACCTCCTCTTAAAGGAGATACTTTCAGATATACATAATCTTCAGGTTGAAATTCTATTGCCCTACGACATTTATCAGCATAACTCTTCTGCCGAGATTGTGCTGTCAACAACTTTTCCCGAATAATTTTGACCTTTTCTTCTGCTTCTTTTAGAGAATTTATGCCAAATACTTGCCCATCACCTACCTCGGACCAATATAAAGGTGTTGGGCATTTTCGTCCATAAAGCGCTTCAAATGGTGCCATCTGAAGACTAGTCTGATAACTATTATTATAAGAGAACTCTGCATATGGCAACTATTTCTCCTATTCAGTGGAAAATTCCAAAGTGCAAGCTCTTAACATATCTTCGATAATTTGAATAACTCGTTCAGACTGCCCATCTATCTGTGGATGAAAAGCAGTGCTAAAACTCAGATGGGTTCCGAGGGCAATATGCATCTTATTCCAAAATTGAGAAGTGAATTGAGTTCCTCGATCAGATATAATCCTTTTGGGCACTCCGTGCAGACACATAATCCTTGCCTGATAAAAATCTGCTAATTTTTCACCGCTGTAGGTACTTTTAACTGGCAGAAAATGTGCTACTTTAGTTAATCTATCCACGATGACCCAAATAGAATCAAATCCAGATTTAGTTCGAGGAAGTCCCACTATAAAATCCATAGTTATCTCATCCCATTTCCATTCGGGAATTTTGATTGGTTGAAGAAGTCCAGCGGGTCGTTGATGTTCAGCTTTGACCATTTGACGGTTATGGCATTTTGCGGTGTATTCGGCTATATCCCTCTTCATTCTAGACCACCAAAATTGGCTCTTCAAATCATGATACATCTTTGAACTCCCAGGGTGAATAGAGTATGGTGTATCATGGGCTTCCGATAGCATGGTTTTCTTTAAGGTCTCATCATGTGGCACGAAAATCCGATCGTGCATCCATAATATTCCATTATCATCCTGTCGGAATCTACCCCCCTTAGTTCTGTTCATCAGGATTTTAATCCTTTCAGTGCTCGGATGGCCTAACTGTTTTTCCTTGATCTAACTCATCAGAGTTGGCTGCAATTCCAAATTAGCTACAAATCCTTCTTCCACCAAATTTAAATTGAGCCTTTCCATATCTTTAAGAAGAGACTCAGGCATAACCGATAATTGCAGATGATGACATTGAGCCTTTCTGCTTAATGCATCGGCTACTACATTTGCTTTACCCGGGTGGTATTGAAGATTGAGATCATAATCCTTAATCAGCTCCATCCATCTTCTTTGACGCATATTTAGATTTGATTGGGTGAACACATATTTTAAACTCTTATGATCTGAATATACGTCACACTTTTGTCCCATCAAATAGTGTCTCCAAATTTTCAGAGCATGAACCACCGCGGCTAACTCCAAATCATGTGTTGGATAATTCTCTTCATGTTTCCTCAACTGCCGAGATGCATAAGCTATGACTCTACGGTCTTGCATTAGGACGCATCCCAATCCTTGCTTGGATGCATCGCAATACACTTCAAACTTCTTACTGGTGTCAGGGGTAGCCAAAACAGGGGTTTTGGTTAACCTATTATTCTTCAATTCTTGGAAACTCTCCTTGCAAGCTTCTGTCCAGATAAATGGGACATCTTTTCTAAACAGTTGAGTCATGGGTCTTGATATCTTTGAGAAATCCTGAATAAATCTTCGATAATATCCTGCTAACCCTAAGAAACTTCTGACTTCAGTGGTATTTGTAGGTGTTGGCCAATCAGCAACTGGGGCTATTTTTGACGGGTCTACTTTAATTCCTTCGGCCGTAATGATATGTCCAAGAAAGCTTACGTCCTCAATCCAGAACTCACACTTGCTGAACTTTACATAGAGCTTATATTCTCTCAATTTTTCCAGTACTAATCTCAAGTGTTCAACATGTTCTGTTGCATTCTTGGAGTATATCAAGATATCATCAATGAATACCACCACGAATTTGTCCAAAAATTTCATGAGAATCTTATTCATGATGTTGACAAAATGAGCGGGAGTATTAGCTAAACCAAAGGACATAACTAGATACTCAAAAAGCCCGTACCTAGTGGTGAAAGCCGTTTTAGGAATGTCCTCCTTCTTCATCTTCACTTGGTGATAACCAGAGCGAAGATCAATCTTCGAAAAGCATTTAGCTCCTTTGAGTTGATCGAAGAGATCATCAATCCTTGACAGTGGATATTTGTTTTTGATGGTAACAGCATTAAGAGCTCGATAGTTCACCACTAATCGTCGACTTCCATCCTTCTTGCCGACGAACATAGCTGGCGAACCCCAGCTAGACAAACTTGGACGAATCAATCCTTGGCTTCACAACTCTTCTAGTTGCTTCTTCAGTTCAGCTAGCTCTATAGGATTCATCCGATAATAGAACTTGTATATTGAAGCTGTTCCGGGTACTAATTCTATGGCAAACTCCATATCTTTATCTCTATCAGGTGGCACACCGGGTAGCTCTTCGGGAAAAACATCTAAATATTCCTTCACTACTGCTACTTGAGATGGGAGCTCGGTTCTCAAGTGTCACACAGCTCGGGTCCAAACAATAGGCTTATCAACTTTCCACTTCATATCATATCCTCCAGGCCTAACAAAATGTACTTCCCTCTTGGCACAATCTAGAACTCCCTGATAATGTTTCAGCCAATCCATTCCAATAATGACATCTATTCCTTGACAGGGCAACACTAAGAAGCTAAAGTTAAGCCTATGCTTTCCTTTACTAATATTTTCCCAAGGGCTAGTTTTATTAACCACGACCGATCCCTTTGGAGTTCTTACGGATACTGGCTTATTTAGTGGAAATGTATCTAAACCATGTTTGTCTACACATTCTTGGGTTATGAAAGTATGAGATGCATCAGAATAAAAAAGTACTTGAACAGGTTGTTGTCTGATAATGAACGTACCCATAAGAACTCCGGAGGCTTCTTTGGCTTCCGCAGCATCCATATGGTGTAATTGGCCGCGATTCTGGATTGCTGGTGGAGCAGGATTATTGTTGCCGCGACCTCTTCCACGCCCTTGAGGAAATGGTGCACGGGGAATTGGCTGATTACCGACGACTGGCGCGGGTTCTAGACAATTTGCGGCATAATGTCCAGGCTTGCGACACCTGTAGCAAACTCCAGAAGCTACAGTTTCTGTTCTAGCCGGCCTTTGCTGAGGGTTGAACTGCCTATTCTGGAAGTTGCTAGCTTGACTAAATCCTTGACTTGATGATTAGGCTGGAGATGAATACCGTTGAGTCTATGGGGCATAGGGCCTTTTGAATAGAGGCGGCTTTGGAACAGGCGGCCTACTCGATCCAAAACATCCTTGAGTGGTTAACTTCCTTTTTCGGCTTATCTCCATATCACGGAGATCCTTCTCCACAATCATAGATTTGTTGATGACATATTGAAAATCTTTGTAATCTAGCATCAACATCCTTGATCTTAAAGGTGTATACAACCCTTTAATAAACCTGTCCACCTTTTCTTCTTCATCCACTATATCCTGCGGAGCATATCTAGCCAGTTGATTGAACTTGGTCAAATAATCTTGCACTGACATGCTTTCTTGCTTAAGAGCTCGAAACTCCATCTTCTTCATTCTCATAACTCCTTTTGGTATGTAATTGCTGCGAAATACCTTTTCAAATTCATCCCAAGGAATATTAGCAGCAATGGAGTCCTCCGGTAAAACTTCTTCCTCAGCAGATGGCAAAACTTGTTTTGGATCTTCAGTAGCAACATCATTCTGCGCATCTACTCTTGCTCCTCTAACTTGACGCCGTGTTGAAGTAGCAGCAATTATACTCTGTTCCAATCCAGAATTCCTGACTACCAGATAGTTCTCCCACCAGTTCAAAGCAGCACCATCTAACTGGTGGGTTGCCAGAAGCACCATGTCTCTGGCTGAACACCTTATTGAAGTTTAACTTCCTCTTGATAGTGTTTAGCCAATCATCTGCGTCCATTGACTCATTTGTATGGGTGAACATTGGGGGCTTAGTTCTTGTGAATTCCCCCAGTCTAGAGCCTGTTTGCATTGGAGGCTTTGGTTGTTGCCTTTGATTGGTCATAAGAGCCCCGAACATTTGGGTTTGATAAGAGAGCACATGCTCCATTGTAGGGTTGCCGGATGGCGGCGACGGCAACTCTACAGTTCCTCGCTGATTTCTCGGCTGTGAGCTCTAAGCAGCAACAACAGGTGATCTTGGTTCGGCCATTCTACATTGACAGAAAAATCATCACTGAATTTAAACATCAGGCTACGAAGCAAGTGAGACATGATAAACTGATAAAGCTGGAATAAGACATATATTACAAAGGCTTATGTTCGGAACAGAAAGAACTTAATTATACAACTTCACACCCTCAGGACTCGATACCCATCCTCTAATAGGGTATCACTTATTTATATGCATCCTGGATTGCTGCACACAGATCTACTACCCTCTCCTGGTGAAGAGGCTGCGGATGTATCCCATGCTTTGGTGCGGAGCATAGTTAGCGGGATCTCGAAGTCGCTCTTCCAAGGTAGCAGGGGCAGAAGCGGTCGACGCAGAAGCCTCGGCCTCATGACGGGGTATACCTGCTAGTGCACGCTGTGGCAGTGTCCTCTTTCTCGTGGTATGGCGAATGCGGCTGAACGGAGGAGGACTTGGTGGAGCGTGCAGTGTTGGGATAGGGGCATCGCCATCTCCGGCATAGTAAATGGCCGGACCTCCCTCCAGCTGAGCTATGACTGCATCCCTCTCTTGCCGGCAGACTTTTAAGGTACTCTCAATGCTCTTGACCTTCTCATGCAGCTTTATACATGAGGATCGCTCCCTAGCCAGTGTGGATCTCAAAAAATCTATCTCTTGAACAGCGCCATGATGAGCATGCTGAGCTCCTTGAGCAATATGAGCCAAGTACCTATCTCTTTCATCAGTAATTGGCAGCTCATCTTCAGGTTGCATCCTACACCTTGTGTCAGGGGCCAATCCAAATGGTCTATTACTCAGGAGATGATCGTAGTGCTTTCTTAGTTTGAGTAATGCCATAGATGCTGCATTAGTTATAACATATTCAATGTGGTCACGAGCTGTCTCTGTTCGGTATCGATGGGCCAAGATTTCTGGGTATGAGTGATAGATTTTGACCTCCACTATGTACCCTGGTCTAGGCATTGCCTTAACCATGGCCAAGAAATACCTCCGTACTTCTGAGAATCCTAGTGCTTCAGTCATGTTCCTCAGAGCGGAAGTGTACTCGCGCTTTTGTCCAAGAAAATATCCCATTGTGGAATCATATTCAATGAACACTACCTCAGCCTCGTTATAAACCACATCCTCCATCTACAGGAAAAATATTTACATATTGCATCAATGGCAGGGTTAGAAATAATATTGTGAATCAGAATAATATTTCTAATGGATCCTAATGCCGATTGCAGCATACTTGCCCATGAACATGATGAAACCACACGTCCTACAAATGTAGGGTAATATTATCCATAAAAATGGTATCATCAAATTAATTGGAGTAACAATGCATGCAAATGATGCAATCCTCACAATTATGGCATAAGACATGACCACAATTCAATCAAACTTAAGGGCAATCTAGTGTAAGCACAAATCCTTAATAAGTCGACCAATACTAAGTTTTCTACAGTCGCATGCTCTGATACCAGCTCTGACGGGGCCTCAGATTTGCTTACCTTTGAAACCCGTCCTGTGGAACAGCACTAGTCCCTGGAACAGTATACTAGTGCACACATCACTTAGCTGGATCATCACATACAATAACATAAAAGCTTTATTACAGCAAAAGGTAGTACCAAGGTCGGATACCAAACTTACAATTCTAAACCGACAGTAGTTTATATTATAGCAAAAGGGTTGGCACTAAGGCGGAAGTTGCGCCATGACATTAACGATTATCCTAAACTAAGCATGCAACTTCCGGACTGTAGGAGAGCTTAATTTTGGTCTGGGACATCGAAGGCAGGATCGCCTTCCTCATGGCAAGCATAGTCTCCATCCTCGATACCTTCGCAACCTAAAAGAGTGAGTAGGTGCGAGGGTAAGTGCGCAATCAAACCGCACTTGCAAGTTAACACCATCCTTAATGCAAAATAGTGATAAAAACTATATGGTGGAGGTTTGGATATTTTATTTGCAGAAATACCAATTTTAGAATTAACATGTATAAAAACCTATACCTAGCCATTTTAAAAAGGGACATCTCCAAAAAGATGTCGAGGAAAGAGTATATCAATTATTCAGTGAATCATATCCCTTGCCACACAGGCATCACCCTTGCCACACAGGCTTCCCCATATGCCACAGCACGCTTTCACCCTCAAGATCCCATCTTCTTTCTCCCACCATCATTTGAATTCAAGCAAACCCGTTGCGGACCACTACCTTTCCCGAGTTCCAAGCGAACTAGTGACCTAACCCAACTCAATGATTGCCGTTTCACGGATGGCACTGGTCACTGGCGTTCACCCCGATAGACAGGGTCATATCTCTACACAATGAAAGAGGATCCTAAGGCCTAGAGGGGGGGTGAATAGGCAATTTTAATTACTTTTCTTAAATTATTCTTAATTAAGCAACAAGTTAAGAATGACCCAATACTAGTTGCAAGTCAAGTAAGCGGAAGCTATAAATAAATCACAAAGCAACTATGACATGGCATTCAAATGAACACAAGCAATGCGAAAGAGTAAATGCGGAAATTAAATGAGAGAGTGACACGGTGTTTGTTTGACCGAAGTTCGAGCCGCAACTCCTACTCTCGTTGAGGCTACCCTTGCGACAAGGACCGGCTCGCTCTCGAGCCTACCGCCTCACTCACTCCCGGTGAGTCGTTCCGCCACTCCGTGAGGTGGACTCCATCACCGACACCGACTCGAGAGTAGCCACACGCCAAGGCCTACTCCCAAGCCCTCGCCTCCACGAAGGATATTTTCAGAAGTAACAAGCCCGAAACGCCCCGATCATGCCGGATCGAAGGACTTCCATGAAGCTCGGTATTGGGGTTTGATGGATTGTGGAGTTCGATGATTTGTGGGTAGAGGAATGGCTCTAGATCACCTAATTGATGAGCTATGAATGTGGTAGGTGAAGTGGAGCAGCAAACCTCAAAATAGCCAGCCACTAGATGGGTATTTATAGCCCCTAGAGCAAAACTAGCCGTTGCCCCTCGGAAGAGGACAAAAAGACTAGCCGTTACACTCTCTGGGACGCCGTCCGCAGACTCGGACGCCGTCCGACAGAGCGTCTTGCTCAGCAAAAGAGCTGATCGGACGCCGTCCGGTAACTACCGGACGCCGTCCGACAGCGAGAGCGTGTTGGAAAAAGGCTAACCGGACGGCCCCCCAGACGCCGTCCGACCAGGAAAGGGCCTCGGTTTTTAACCTGACCGGACGCCGTCCGGTAACTACGGACGCCGTCCAAGGTGGACGATACAAAGGACCGGACGCCCTCGACGCCGTCGAGCGAGAAAGCCGAAATTGAACTTTATCGGACGCCGTCCAGTAACTACGGACGCCGTCCGGCTGTGGAATCTTGTTTTGGTGTTTGGTGGTGGACGCCGTCGCTTTTCGAGACGCCGTCCGAGCAGAGAGGAATTTTTCGAGCTAAAATTTGTGGGGAATTTAGGTGGGTTTTCTCTCTAGAAATCTCACAAGGATATATATGGGTATTTTAGAAGTGGTGGACTACGGAACCGAGTTTTCGAGAATTCGCAAAGATCCGGCATAGTCCGAGATATTGAACCCTTTTGAAACCGACGAAAACAAGAAATAAACCTAACTACTCCTAATTTATACGTGACCTCTTCTCTCGCTTGGGTCACGCATTTGAAATCTTGGAGCAGCTCGGAAAATTGTCGACACTTCAAATTAGGGTTTATAAAATCACCGAAGTCTTCGCCAGGTTCCGAGAAGTCCAAAACCCCTAGCCCTTTATATTGATTAATTTTATCATCAATGCCACTAATAAAATTAGGGCTCAACGATGCTCACAATCTCCCCTTGTGGCACTTGATGACAACTCAAAAGAGAATAAAATTTTTGAGCTGCAAAAAGGGTTAGTACAATACAAATATGCGAGCAATTTTAAAAAATAAGAAACCACAACTCAACCACAAAGGTGTGCAAATAAAGGAAGCTCCCCCTAAATTCATGCATAAATAATATTCAGGAGCCAACAAGGTTCAAATGTCATAACACCAACCAAGGTATCAACCACAAATTTCAACGAGTATCGAAGCATCAAATAATATTACAGGTAAACGCAACATCGATCTCACTACCCACTACTAACCACTACCCACTACTAACCCTCTACTACTCTCTAACTTCTCCCCCTTTGTCACCAAGTGACACAAACGGGAAAAAGGTCCTATTCTTGCTGATCTTGATCCATGTCGTCGCCTCCGTTATGTCCGCTTTGAAGAAGAACCCGGATCCTGCGGCGCTTGTACAAAGGCATATGTCTTTGCAGAGGTACCGACCGAGGAGAAGATTGATCATCAAAGAGCTGGGTCGGAGGAGGATTTTGCAAAGAAAAGTTGAGATGGCGGCGACTTCTCCACCCGTGAAATGAATCTTACCAGAGGAGGATATGACCGTGGTGGAGGCCTGAAGAAGGAGCATGCCTGAAGGAGGGTACACCCAAGGATGAACCGGTGGTGGGTAGGCGGTGGGCGAGGAAAGCTCGAGTCTGCTGGAAATCGATAAGCTGTTGTGGGCATGAGAATACCAAGCATATGGATTTGCCCTTCCGCAGCTGGCATAAACATCGCCCCATGTCTTGAGCGGTGACTTGAATTCTGCGAACTCATCGCCAAGTATGTCTGCTGCTCGCCAAGTCTGTCATCTCTCTGCGGTGGTGCCGACTCTTCTTTCACCTCGGTGTGAAAATTTCTCATATCTGTCTTGACCCCTCATCTCACCTATCAAAGCATCAAACCACGGAGGAGGGATGCTGAAGAGGAGCTCGCGCAGTCTTGGCACAAATGGTTGCATTAGGCGGTAGGAGCATAGGACAGAGTGGTGGAGGAGCATCATCACGAGTCTAGCTAACTTGGGCTTGCTCCCAAGAGAATTCAAGAAGTTCTTCATCTGATGCTTTTTGATTCTGTTGTTCCAACTCCTTACTTCATCATTTGATACTCGCTCTATCCTGGAGAGCAATAGACCAATATAGGGGGCTAGAGGTAGTGCCCTATTAACTTCTCTGAAGATGGCGTCATCAAATTCTCCCAAGAGGTTTGCTGCTGAATGTCCGCTCTAGTCACTTTGCTTGGGCGAGGAGGAGCGGCACTGCTAGCCGTCTCATCAACATAATCCGGATCGCCCTTCGCCATTTGTCGCATGACCAATCGAGGGTCCGCTTGAGCCTTCCCAAATTTCTTCAAAGATTTCGACATCTCGAATCAAATCCTCTGACAATGTGATCACTGACCTGAACAACCTTATTGCCAACTGTCACGACCAACTATTCACTGACACAGTGCCAACCCACCACGGTTCAACCCTGAACACGAACGCGGGAAAAACCTATTCAAAACCTAGAACTCGGTAAATAACGAAATTTGACGGGAAGAAAGGCGGAAGCCATTACCGAGCCCTAGAAGTGAAGGAGGAAGGCGCCGTGCGCGAGGAGATCGCCCCAGGCCCTTCCGGTAGGGAAAGGAGGAACTTCGACGGAGAAGAGGTGCACGAACGGGCCGCCGGTTCAATCCGCGGAGGGATCGAAGAGGACGACGAGGGATGCCGGTGGTGGTGGAGATCACGGAGATCGCGGAGGACTTCCGGTGAAGAGAAAGCAGGGCGGCGCGGTTTGGGAGGAGAGAGGAGATCAAATGAGGAAGAGGGAGGCGGAGAGGTAAGTAATAAGCGATTCAGCGATTAGGTCTGTCGGACGGCGTCCGACGGTGATCGGACGGCGTCCGACGGCAAAAGGGTGCAACAAGATGATGGACCTCGTCTTGACGGGTCGCGGAGAGGCTGTGACGGCGTCCGACAAGAAGCAGATCTTGGCTCGAATCGACTTTATCGGACGGCGTCCGTGGTTACCGAACGGCGTCCGACAATCGACTTCAGCCGACACAATACTCTGTCGGACGGCGTCCGAGACCGTCCGGACGGCGTCCGATAAAGGTGAAATTCGCAGCAGCTTGCTCTTCTGACTAGAGGGCCCACCAAAGCGAGAATTTATATATATATAAAAATAATGTTTTGAAGTGATGATCTCCATTTTGCTCAAAACTCAAAGGAAGATTCAAATGTGAGCAATTTGAAGTGATTTTCTAAAATTTTAATTTTGAAGGGATAAGAATATAATATGACAAATGAAATCAAGCCAAATTCAAAAACCCAAATTTTGATCTTAGAGATCAACAAAATGTGTGAACCCAAATTTTGCCTTGATTTCTCATATAGGCATGAAAATCGAGCATAGGGGTTCACTTTAGAGTTTAGGCACATGTTTTTGAATTTTGGTTTCTTTTCAAATATTTTCAACAATTTTGATGCCATATAATTTTCAAGAGAACAAATATGCGTAAGGAGCAAATTTTTCAGAGGGTAAGATTTTCAAAACTAGAAGTTTGAAATGGTAAGAAGATAAGGATAGTCTATTAAGCTCAAATTTGTTTTGGCTTGAAACATAGGACAAGAATGTGCTCACCCAAAATCAAATTTATCTTTTCACCACTAGAGAGAGTTTTGAGATCATGAGTTGAAACTAAACTCCCCCTAAATGTGACAAGGGTCATAAGCAAATGAAAAATCAAATAAGACCCAAAAATCACAAAACCAATCAACACGCATTTGATCTATCTAGTATGTTGAGTTCATTCCTTAATTTGCAAAACCGTGCCTCATCTAAGGGTTTGGTGAAAATATCCGCCAATTGGTCTTCCGTCACGACGCGTGGGCAAGCACAACGTCACCTTTTGCAACGTGGTCACGAATGAAGTGATGTCGGATGTCGATGTGCTTTGTACGGAATGTTGGACCGGATTGTTGGCTATTTTCACCGCACTTTCATTATCGCATAGAAGTGGCACTTTTTCAAATTTTAGCCCAAAGTCATCGAGCATTCGAGTCATGTACAAGAGTTGTGCACAACAACTCCCCCGCTACATATTCGCTCATGTAGATAGCGCCACGGAGTTTTGCTTCCTCGAAGTCCATGACACGAGTGGGCCCTAACAAGTGACAACCCCGAGGTGCTTTTGCGATCAATTTTGCAACCGGCGAATCCGAGTCGGAGTAGCCAAGAAGCTCAACACGCTCCCTTGGGGTACCAAAGACCTAGGCTAGTAGTGATTTTTAGATATCTCAAAATGCGTTTTACGGCAACAAGATGCACTTCCTTAGGGGATGCTTGAAAGCGAGCACACATGCACACACTAAACATAATATCGGGTCGAGAAGCGGTAAGATAGAGAAGCGAACCGATCATGGAGCGAAAAAGCTTTTGATCCACGGGCTTTCCATCTTCATTTAAGTCAAGATGCCCATTTGTGGCCATTGGTGTTTTGATCGATTTGCAATCGTCCATTGAAAAACGCTTGAGAAGGTCCTTTGTGTATTTTTCTTGACAAATGAAGGTCCTTCCGGAAGTTTAATTTGAAATCCAAGGAAGAAAGTGAGCTCTCCAATCATCGACATTTCAAATTCCTTGGACATCATCTCGCCAAAGTCCTTGCATTGAGATTTGTTAGTGCATCCAAAATAATATCATCCACATATATTTGACAAATAAATAAGTCATTTTCAATTGGCTTTAGAAACAATGTGGAATCAATCGCACCGGTTTTAAATCCCTTTTCTAAGAGGAAGTCCCTAAGACGCTCATACCATGCTCTTGGAGCTTGCTTGAGACCGTATAGCGCCTTAGTGAGCTTATAGACATGGTTTGGATGTTTGAGATTTTCAAAACCGGGCGGTTGCTCGACATAGACAAGTTCATCAATAAAACCATTTAGAAAAGCACTCTTAACATCCATTTGAAAGAGAGTTATGTTATAAAGAGAAGCGAATGCCAAGAGTAACCGAATAGCTTCAAGTCGAACAGCGAGGCGAGGTTTCTCCATAGTCAAGTCCTTCGATTTGTGTGAAACCTTGCGCCACCAATCTTGCTTTGTTTCGCACCACTTCACCGTTCTCATCTTGCTTGTTGCGGAAGACCCATTTGGTTCCAATGACATTGTGATCTTTTGGTCTTTCCACAAGCTTCCAAACTTTATTGCGGGTGAAGTTGTTCAATTCTTCATGCATGGCGTTCACCCAATCCGCATCCGCCAATGCCTCATCAATGGTCCTAGGCTCAACAATAGACACAAAGGCGTGATGCTCACAATAATTAGCGGTATGAGAACGGGTTCTTACGCCTTGATTGAGATTGCCAATGACTTGATCTAGGGATGATCCTTGGTGAGAGCGCGGTGTTGTTGGGCGGTACATGTAGATCAACGTCTCCCTTTAGCTTGATTAACTTCAAAGTTCGTGATCTCCGCCCACCGCTTGATCTTGAGTTGTTGGAGAGGTGTCTTGAACTTGATCATCGATGGAGGTGGTGGGGTGATTACTTCATCTTTTGGTGCCTCCGATGAGGGTCGAATTTCCCCAACTCCATAGCATCATCGGTGGCTCATCACCTACATTTCTTGTCAAATCTTGCTCATTTTGCGAGCCGTTAGTTTCATCAAATTTAACATCATAGGCTTCCTCAACTAGCCGGTAGAATTGTTAAAAACTCGAAAAGCTTTTGAGCGAGAGGAGTACCCTAACATAATACCAACGTCACACCTCTTTTGGAACTTACCCAAATGAGTCCTTTTCTTATAGATGTATACCTTACAACCAAGACTCGAAAATCTGAGATGTTGGGCCTTCGCCCCACTAGTAATTCATATGAGGTCTTGTGAAGGAGTCGGTGGAGGTAGAGGCGGTTGATGGCATGGCACGCCGTGTTGATGGCTTCCGCCCAAAAAGCATGCGGCGTGTTGTACTCGTCAAGCATTGATCTTGCCATCTCTATCAAAGTACGGTTCTTCCTCTCCACCACTCCATTTTGTTGGGGAGTGTATGTCACGAGAATTCGTGCTTCACACCTAACTCATCATAAAATTCTTCAACGCTTGTATTAGCAAACTCGGTGCCATTATCACTCCTCACCTTTTTAATAAAAGAGTCAAATTCCTTTTGAGCTTTCAAAGCAAATCTTTTAAACACATCACCGCAAGAGATTTATTTGCAAGGAAAAACACCCAAGTGAAGCGAGAGAAATCATCGACAATCACATGACAATAAGAATTACCGCCTATGCTCGCATAGGTGGTTGGACAAATAAGTCCATATGCAAAAGTTCAAGTGGTCGGATGTAGACATAAAAATCTTAGTCGGATGAGAATTAGCCACTTGCTTGCCGCTTGGCATGAGCTACATAAACGATTCTTCTCGAATTTGACATCCTTCACTCCAACAACCAAGTTATCTTTAAAACCTTTTTCAAAGTGCCCATACCAACATGTCCAAGACGTCTATGCCACAACCAACCAAGAGTGGTTTGAGAGATAAGACAAGTCTTGATTTGAGAAGTTTCACGGTTTGAAAAATCAACCAAATATAAGTTTTGAAACCGGGTGCCTTCGAATGCAACACTTTGATCCTTAGAGGAAACAACACGAACTCCGTTGATTGAAAAGAAGCAATCAAAACCCAAATCGCACACTTGAGCAACGGAGAGGAGATTAAAGTTGCAAGCTTCCACCAAGAGCACATTAGAGATGGATAGGTCATTGGATATTGCAATTTTACCTATACCCTTTACCTTTCGCTTGGAGTTATCCCCAAATGTGATCTTGTGTTCGGGGTCCTTCTCCTCTTCAAGTGAGGTGAACATACTTGAGCTACCGGTCATATGTTGAGTGCAACCGCTATCAAATATCCAATGTCGGCCACCTCTTATAGTTCACCCACGCACACAAATTCAAGCTTGGGTTTTAGGTACCCAAGACTTCTTCTTGGGTCCTTTTGAGTTAGTCATCAAGCATTTGGGCACCCAAATAGCCTTCACATCTTTCTTTTCATTGGGTGCACCAACATATTTAGCATAAGTAGAGCCATTCTTTCTCATAAGCATGTAACTAGCATTAAGTACTTGAGTTTTAGACATGAATTGAGATGATTTTGCAAGAGGACAAGCAATGGCTTTGTGTTTATCATTTTGCAAATATGACAACGGGTCCTCCCTTGACAAAAGTTAGCTTGGCTTACTCCCAACCGCCTTGGGCAAATCCCTAATGAAATCCCAAACCATGCTTACCCAAGGTGTACCTTTGTTCTCAAGTACCTTGTCAAGAGAGTTGTTCCCACAAGCAATTTAGCCAAACTAGAGTATAGTTGCTCAATTCTATCTTTTAGAAGCAAATTTTCCTTAGCTAGCTCATTAGCACATTTAGCAATACCACAAGTACCAATAGAACAAACATTCTCAATTGAAGGAGTAGCACTAGTGGATGAAGATGAGCTAGCATTGAGTGTGTGAGTGGGTGACATGGTAAAGGATGTGTCATGCGATAAACTAAGTGAACCATTTATAGTGTCAATCAAGTCACACGTCACACCAACATTGCATTTTTCAATTGAGCAATCAAGCGAAGTTTCAACATCAACATTAGAGCTAGCAAGTTTATTTTCTAGAATTTCAACTTGCAAATTTAGAGCTTCATAGTCATCTTCTAGAGTTTCATGCTTTTCTAACAAGTTCTCAAATTCATTTGCAAGCTCTTTATGCACCTTCACTAGCTTCTTTCTTTTAGACTTTTCTTTCTCTAGAGCATTATTCAAATCATCAATCAAAAGTTTAAGCTCACTTTTAGAGAGGTGCTCATGTGTTACCTTCTCCTCTAATGCCATAAGACACATGGGAGGTGAGGGTTGTCGATGGCGACTCGGATATCTTCGTGTTTTCATTATCGGAGGAGTCCGCCCAAGAATCTTCATCATCGGTGATCCATTCCCAATCACCTCTTCTTGTATATTTGCGGTGAGGCAAAGCTTTTGCTTGGGAAGAGCCGGAGGCGTTTTCCTTGATCGCAAGTCCGGCTAGCCCGTGAGCTCTAGTATCTTCTTCTTGGAGGAGGATTGAGAGGACGATGAGCTTGAGCTATCTTCCTTCTTAGTCTTTTGTCCGCAAGAGCTTTCTTCTTATCCTTTGATTTGTGATCACTCTTGCGGTAGTGACGATATTTCTTCTTGTCATCTTCCTCATCTTCCTCTTGATTCCTTGCCTTGTGCTTGTTCTTTTTACTTCTTGGGCAATCCGCCAAGTGACCCTTCTCTCCACATTCATAGCAACGCATCTCGGAGATAGGTCTTCGCCTTGAAGAGGATGATCCGCCTCGGAAGCTCATCTTCTTGATCAACTTTCTTGACCGCTTGACAAGGAGGGCCAATTCTTCAATCTCGGAATTGCATCATCGAGTCATCATCTTCTTCTTCAACTTCAATCTTCTTCTTCCCACTTTTGGCTTTGGCGGGAAGAGCAATGGACTTCTTATTGAGCGGGGACTCTTCACTTTCAAGAAGTCGCATCTCATATGAGTTGAGTTGCCCGAGAAGCTTTGTCGGTGTCATTTTCTTGAGCTTTGATTTGGATGCTCGAATCAAGGTCACAAGTGGATTAAAACTAAATGGCACAACATCAAGCATCTTCCGACAAATGTCAATGTCTTCCAAGACCTTCTTCTCCGAACATCCGGCAATTTCATTGACGATGGGGTTCAACCTAAGAAACATTTCATTAACACTTTCATTAGGAAGCATCTTGAATTGATCAAATCCTTTTCTAGCACGAGATAGCTTCTCCTCAAGCATCTCGGCACTACCAACATGAATTTCTCTAAGATGCTTCCAAATGTCATAAGTTTTAGAGAGATTGCCAATGCTATCAAAGACTTCGGAAGACACACTAGAGAGTAAAGCATTTCTAGCAATGGCATTAAAACGTTTGTACTTAGCATGAACTTCATCAAGAGCAATTGTTCCTACGGAGGGTCCGGATAGCTTGGTCTCAAGCGACCCACACATCATAGCTAAGTGCCTCTAAGTAACATTGCATCCTAATTCTCCAATAGTTGTAGTTTGTTCCATCAAAATAGGAGCTTTTCCAATTTCTATCCTAGGCCCTCTTGAGCCATCTCCTAGCGGTTAAGCTAATACTAGGAGAACCTAGATGCTCGATACCACTTGAAAGAGGATCCTAAGGCCTAGAGGGGGGGTGAATAGGCAATTTTAATTACTTTTCTTAAATTATTCTTAATTAAGCAACAAGTTAAGAATGACCCAATACTAGTTGCAAGTCAAGTAAGCGGAAGCTATAAATAAATCACAAAGCAACTATGACATGGCATTCAAATGAACACAAGCAATGCGAGAGAGTAAATGCGGAAATTAAATGAGAGAGTGACACGGTGTTTGTTTGACCGAAGTTCGAGCCGAACTCCTACTCTCCGTTGAGGCTACCCCTTGCGACAAGGACCGGCTCGCTCTCGAGCCTACCGCCTCACTCACTCCCGGTAGTCGTTCCGCCACTCCGTGAGGTGGACTCATCACCCGACACCGACTCGAGAGTAGCCACACGCCAAGGCCTACTCCCAAGCCTCGCCTCCACGAAGGATATTTTCGAAGTAACAAGTTCAAACGCCCGATCATGCGGATCGAAGGACTTCCATGAAGCTCGGTATTGGGGTTTGATGGATTGTGGAGTTCGATGATTTGTGGGTAGAGGAATGGCTCTAGATCACCTAATTGATGAGCTATGAATGTGGTAGGTGAAGTGGAGCAGCAAACCTCAAAATAGCCACCACTAGATGGGTATTTATAGCCCTAGAGCAAAACTAGCCGTTGCCCTCGGAAGAGACAAAAGACTAGCCGTTACACTCTCTGGGACGCCGTCCGACGGACTCGGACGCCGTCCGACAGAGCGTCTTGCATCGACAAAAAGAGCTGATCGGACGCCGTCCGTAACTACGGACGCCGTCCGAGCAAGAAAAGCGTTGGAAAAAGGCTAACCGGACGGCCCCAGACGCCGTCCGACCAGAAAGACCTCGGTTTTAACTTCGACCGGACGCCGTCCAGTAATTCACGGACGCCGTCCGACGGTGATTGATGTAAAGGACCGGACGCCCTCGACGCCGTCCGACAGCCGTGAAAGCCGAAATTGAACTTTATCGGACGCCGTCCGGTAACTCTACGGACGCCGTCCGGCTGTGAGTCTTGTTTTGGTGTTTGGTGGTGGACGCCGTCGCTTTTCAGACGCCGTCCGACAGAGAGGAATTTTTCGAGCTAAAATTTGTGGGGGAATTTAGGTGGGTTTCTCTCTCTCTAGAAATCTCACAAGGATATATATGGGTATTTTTAGAAGTGGTGGACTACGGAAACCGAGTTTTCGAGAATTCGCAAAGATCCAAGCATAGTCCGAGATATTCTAACCCTTTTGAAATCCGACGAAAAACAAGAAATAAACCTAACTACTCTAATTTATCGTGACCTCTTCTCGCGCTTGGGTCACGATTTGAAATCTTGGAGCAGCTCAGAAAATTGTCGACACTTCAAATTAGGGTTTATAAAAATCACCGAGTCTTCGCCAGGGTTCCGAGAAGTCCAAAAACCCCCTAGCCCTTTATATTGATTAATTTTATCATCAATGCCACTAATAAAAATTAGGGCTCAACGATGCTCACACACAAGAAACGGCATGAAACACCTTCACCTCAGGATTGGTTACGGGCTACACAAGCCCAGGCTACACAAGCCTTTCAGGTTACACAAACCTATATTTGGATACACAATCCACCAATCCCGCGCCCCGCGCGATGACCACGCGTTGTGGTGTGAGGGACCATAAGCTTACACAAAGGGTATGGTCAGCGGACTTCCGCTGTGCCAAACACATGAACACCCTCCCATACGAGCCCAAACTCCATCTGGATTCCACCTTCTCATTATCATTACCTCTTACATAGGTATTTATCACACAGATAATATCTCTGGGTCCACCCTGCCCAACACCCTTCTCTTCCTTCATTCCCATCCCCATTTCCCGTTTCCACATACCCAGATAGCAAACCACACAGCAACACTTCAAATCATGCAACACAAAACCCATCATGATCAAGATATGTAATGTATCGTGTCCACCGGTAAGTTTTGGCTTACCAGTGCGGGATTGGTTACCCGATTAAATCAGTAAACCTAAGCATGTCTAAGCAGCTTTTACCCAAGACTAGAAAGTCTAAATATTTTATATTTTAAGTGGACGGTCAATCAATCATGATATCAAACAATCATGTAAGTTGAAAGCATATTCATCAAGGACAGGGCATGATATTATCAAGATTAACAATTAGACATTATCCAATCATAGCAAGCATGCACTTTATATATTTAAAACAAGATAAATTTTAGGAAAACTGGGAATAATAATGAGCTATAGTGTTAACTCGCCTTGAGGATCAGAGGGCTGAATACGACTATCTTCCAGATATTCCCCCTCCGGAATCGGTTCTTCTGTTTAGGAGCAGTGATACCGAGTTATAAAATATTCTAAACAATTCGAGAATGCGAATGCAAGGCTGAACGTTGGTCGTAAACGGAAATACTGAGCTAATGGTCTAGGGTCGACAAGGGCAAGATTACCAAATTACCCCTAGGTTTATCCTTATCTGGGAAAGGTGAAATTATTTATATTTAGGTCATATTTAATATATTGAGAGCCTCTTCTATGGACCAAACCTAATTTCATAATTTTCCCAGGGTGTGGAGTTCTTCTATTGATTTATGTAATTTTCTGGGAATTTTCATAGGTGATCTACTATTTTTAACTACTAAATATAAATAATAAAGTAATCATAGTATTAATTTTATATAAAAATTTATCAGCGAAATATGGAAAGTTATATTTTACTGGACTCTATACAGTATCTAGTATTTTACACAATTTTATCATAATTTTGGAAGTCTCGTTCTATTTTTAATAAACCGAAACTCTTTATCCAAAGTTTGAAATCAAATGCATCTAGTCGCTGACGTCACCATGACGTCAGCCGTCTTCTACCTCTGTCCAGCGTGCAGCCCATGGAAAGAATCGGCGATTACAGGAGCTACGGTCCTCCGTTTTCGACGTTCTTGGGCTCTACGGGTTCGTCTCTACGGCGCGCTTCTAATGGTTCCATCTACATGGCCGGCGGCTGTCGGACACGGCGGCTCGGCGAGCTACAGCGTCGGCGCCATCGGGATCAAACGGCAACGGCAAATCACATGGTTTCGGGTCAAATTGATGGACGCTTTAGCACCGGGAGAGCATGAACATGCTTACCGTGGCCTTAGCGAGGACGGAACGTCTTTGGTTTGGCTTGGCGACGTACGGTCCCGAATGGACTCCGAGCAGGGCAACGCCGACAGAGAGCTCCGGCGATCCTCTAGCAAAATTGGTTGAGGGGAAATGCTCGTAAGGCAACGTACAAGCTACGGTCGAACGCAATCGGGAAATAACGCACCGAGGTCGAAGAAATCCAAATATGCCCAAGAAGTTCAAGCAACTCCGGAGAGCAATCCCGGCCGGTACAGGACTCCGGCGGCTCAAGCGTCGAGCAGCCAGCTCAAGACGGCTTCGCGAACAAGATGAAGGGATTTGGAGGGCTCGGTTGTGGCTCGAACGAAGGAAACCGAAAAATATCGCACAGCTAGGGTTTATATACGCTCTCGGGGGCGGTGGAGGCGGGTCCCAGCGACGCCAGCTCACGAGGGCTTAAGCGGTGGCGTCTACGTGTAGGAACCGGCTTGCTCCAGCGTGGCTCGTTGGCATGGCCCCTACGGTGAGGTGGAGCACGGGGAGAAGCGGCGCTGACCGACGGGCAGAGGATAGAGGCGAGCGACAGTGAGCTGAGGGGGAGATGAGCTGAGAGAGAGGTGAGCTGGACCGAGATTCGGTCCAAATTTGGCCCAAGTGAAGCCCAGCTCGGAAGCTAAGATGATTTCCACAAATTTCCATTAGAATTTTTGAATTCTAGTGATTTTGATAGTTAGGATTTGAATTGTAAATCCTAACGTGAATAGATTTCAAACTGGGCAAATTTTTGGGTGTTACACACTCAGGTCCTGGACTTACTTCATTTGACATAACCCTTTGCCTTTTGCTTACCCCTGTTGGGGTTGAATAGGCATGGTTTGTCCCTTTTCCTGCAGTCTGGTTGATTGCCATTTGACTACAGCATGACACAAGTTGACTAGTTATGAACTGATTGTTTGACATGGAAGACATTATATGAGAAAAGGTTGTTACATCCTTGACTCTCTTGACATGGAAGACAACGACGTGTAGGTACCGGACTCTCTTGACTCTTGGCTTGAGTTCCTAGCGGCTAGGGCCGGCGTATGCAAACAAAGACAGAGCGGACAGCCTGGGCCACACTGCAGTCCACAGGTAGAGCTAACGAGCTGAAAGGGGGCTAGGCTGAACGCATGGGACTGGGGGGTCTAACGGGCTAGCTAGCTTTGTCATGGATCATACCATGCCATAACGGGCCATCCGCCCTTGACCTCGAGCGTGTAGAGGCTGTGAGCTCGAGTGGGTGCCAGTCCTTGTAGAAAGGTTTGTCTTAACGAGTCGAAGAAACCTGAATCTCGGTACAAATTATCGTTAAGCATTTTCTGTCTACAAACTCAATAATACAAGCTGCGCATCGTAACAATATCTATATTTTTGATTAGAATAGTAATGACCAGAGGTTATATGTACGTATGCTTGAAGAGAGAAATCTATGCCCAAAAAAAAAAAAAAACTCTACTCTCCAGATGCGAGTTAACCTACCTGATGCTTAAGTAGTCTAATTGTTCTATACAAACATCTATGATACGATGACAATGATATGGATTATGCATTTGAGCGTGTCAGCTTGCAGGACACCTACCAAAGAGTGTTTATTTTGGTATCATCAACCTCTTTTGGGAGGTCAAGGGCAATACATCTTAGCTGATTATCGAATAACCATGGCTGGTGGTCTCTGGTGGACCAAGAATCAAATATGAGTGAATGGCGCTAAAATAAGACAGTTAGGGGAGCTTTTCGGAATCGAGAAAACCTATCCTTACTGTTCTTACATTCAAACATGTGTTGTGACACATCACACGCTGATACACAGGGTACAAACCTCTCATAAGCAGATGATAAGTTCCGAAATAGCAAGCGATCTTCAGATGCTGACTGCATGACAGTGCAGTACATTTTGCTTCGTACGCTATCCTGGCAAGTTTTTAATGCTTGCAAAAGAGAGTCCAAAATTTACACGTCCAAATGTCTTACATTTGTGTCTCAGCAAAAACAAAATAGTGCTTTGAGTCCCACAGGAAAATGACATGGTCACAACAAGGCTAAACTAAACAAATCCATCTAAAAAACTTACCAAATCCGTGCCGTTCATGCAGACATAAAATTTTGTCAATCCTGAAAACTTGCAATGACGACAAAAGCTGCAACTCCACGGTAGATGTTTCCGAGACTTCTTTTGGAGTAACCCACGACTGAGCACTATGTAGAGGTATTTTGAGTCTCGAAAATTAAAATTTGGTGACATTCTCACGAACAACTTCCATAAACAGGACTGCATTAGGAATTAGCCATCTCAAAGTAGATGGCGTATATTTTGCACGTGAGTGAAACGAAGGATGCTGCAATGGGGGCTTATGATTAATAGAGAGCACCATTCATGCTAGTAACTTTGCAAGTTCATCCACTCTCAAGGTACCTTCATGAACCACATCTGATAGGAACACTTGTGCTCGACTATTTCTCTGTAATCCCATTCCTTGGTTCACATTAACCTTTTTTTCAACATGAGTACATACTTTATTTTCTACAAAATGCTTATTAGCTCTTACATGCTTGTCCAACTCGTTTCTCCTGATACTAGACTTCCTTGTCGTATGCTGGAAAATTGGTCCTCGTGGAGCTGTCCTTGCAAAGGTAACAGATTTCTGATATACCACATCAGCATCAACAGCATCATTATCATCTAGAACAAGTGCCCTACCACTGTCTATGGCCTGTCTTATAAGAAGTAACACTCCCTCCATGTAAAAAGACACCGGATCATTACTCTCCACAACATCCCTGCCTTCTATATTTTCATCGTTTCTCCTTGTCTCCAATAATTCATCAATCTCATGACTTCTGCCCACTATACGAGGGAAAGCCTCCATTTCATCAGGAGATTGTTCAGATCCTTCACACTTGTTAGGAGGCCTCTCAAATGGCTCCCCATTTTCTCTCTTGTCTGATGGGATGGTTTGGCAAAATATTGCAGATTTCCGAGATGGATCAACAAAATAATTCACTGGATTTAAAGAGGAAAACTCTAATGGAGCGGCAGATGAGGGCTCAGTTCCATCTACACCCACAGAATTACACAAACCAGGGACTGCGGATGAAGAACTCCATTTAACCATCTCAACAGGGGCCTGAGCATTTCCTGATTCTGTAACCTTGTCATTCAAACGTCCTTTTTCATTGAATAGTTGGCCACTGGCCACATCAAAATTATTTTCTTCTAATTGAGGAAGAGATGATTTCCAATCATTTCCCCTCCACATGAGTATATGCTCAAATTCAAAAGACAATAAAATACCTGGAACCAGATCCTGCAAAGGTAGAGTTAATAAATTGTTGAGCAAAACAACTATTCCATCCAGTTACATAATACTTGACGTTTTAGCCTTCTCCTAAGTCAAAGTTTTAAAACTTTATCTATAAAAAACTTTTAAAATATTTGGATTGTGTATATAAAAACCGTACATATAAATTCATCTTAAAAAACACTTTCACAATATCATATTTTTATGAATTTTGTAGACATATTTTATTAGTAATTGATGGTCAAAGTTGTATTTCGAAAACCGTGTCAATGTTCAAAACGACAAGTATTATGGAACTGGAGGAAGTATAGAAGAAGACATTGTAATGAGAGATTGACCAGACCTTTAGTTTAGCTCCGATCTTTCTGCAATCGCTTTTGTTGAGGCCTGAGCAATCAATCCGAACAAGATCACATTCTTGAAATGCTTCTCTGACTTGCCCCGCAAGGTTAACATAAACACCATTTTTCCCTATACAGAATAGATACAATGCTTGGATTGAAATATTGCATGTGGACGTACAATAGCAACCTAGTATATAAATTAAGACTTCAGAGAAGCTAAAACATACCGTTTTATCTTTCATCTAATTACAGTTCCTTTTTCTACAAATGGCATCAGTTTCTAGCACATTTATTATGGGTAAATACTTCAAATTTCACACCAGCCTCTCAAATTTTTTGTTGTCCAAGCTTCAAATGTGAAATTTTGTTATGGGTAAGTGCAATAGGACCCAAATAGCCCATAAATAGTGCCGAGAGTACTTAAGCACCACGAAAAGTATCGTTGTATTGTAGCACGAGATTAGTTAGGGGGTTAGTTAACATTATATCGAGTTTTAAATTAGGTAAGATCAGTTTGTTTAAGAGATAAGATTAGTTAAGATTTTTTTCTTAGAAAAAAGAAATCTTTTATCCCTATAAAAGGATGAGTCATGTATCTTTCTATTCATGCAATCAATGAAGTAATTTGTAACTCAATCTCATATATGGTGGCTTCGATAATAGGCTAGGCGCTAGCTTCGACAACAGCTCATCTCATCCGCATCAAGGGCCGTATCCCCACTTGCTTGATTTCATCCAAATCTAAAATCTGAAGCTGTAGCAAATAAAGCAGTTCAGCGATATACTGCTAAGCAGGTTTCGCGCCATATAGCTAGTTACTGGTCTAGGACCACACCAAACATATCATGCTAACTATTTTAGGCAAAGCAAGTTTGAAAGCCTAGGAGTTCAATGTGGGCTTGGGCATATGGGGTATATATGTTTACACTAACCAGCTTGATGGAATAGTGACAGAATTCTGTGACACTAATTGTGAAAACATTTGTTTCAGAAATTCTTATTACTCAAATATGTTAAACAATATGTTAAACAATGAATAAATGAGTATTTGGTGTTAGTTTGTTTTTGCTTCTTTGGCTTTTCTTTCATTTTACTATGTAATCTCCCGAGTCTATATTTAAAATACCGTTCAAAGCAACAAGCACATAGAAATAAACAATGTTACCAAGTTTGCAAATTGGTAGTAACTTGCGTCCTCTTGTGCGCATTTCTAGTGCCTCATTTAGAGTTAAACCATCTGGGACCTTTTTGACCAGGCGAGGGTACACTGGTGCAGCAGGTTTCCAGAGCATTAGTGGAAAACTTGGGCGAGTCCTATAATTGTAGTTTCTACCACGGAAAAGATATATAACACCCCCCTGGCGGTGAATTACTTTGCCTCCAACTTTTTCCTGCTCAAATGTGAGCTGTTAGAAAATTAATCGGAAAACAACTTGCTTCCAGAAAAGAGAGAAAGACAATAAAAGGGCAAACACAGAAAGGAGTTGGTAATTAGCAGAGTTGGACTTGAGACTACTTTTAGATTCTTCACATGGGCTTGTTATTGATGGAATAAAAAAGAGCTACAAATTTAACTAGTGTAAAATATGAGAATTCCAAGATTTAAAGATAGGTGAGTAGCTGACAACGATTTTGAACAAAGTGCTGTACACAACAAATGTGCTAAGGCCTTGTTCTTTTCAGCGTATTGTTGCGTTGCCGTATTACTAGCAAATTTGAGAGCCCTCAAAATAAGGTCTAAACATTACAAGAAAATAATTAAAAATAATTTTAGGATCTTTGGAATGACTAATAAAAGTCACCAAAAAATCATTACAAATTATCACAACATATAGACTATATAAAAATAACAGTAATACACCACGGTACGATACACTGAAAAGAGCAAGGAAGAAAATTAACCATGATATATCAATAGTATCATCTTTTGAGATAAACGATGCAAAAAATGAAGCAAAACATAGTGAAAATACAATTGATATTTTAGATTTTCAGAGGAAATTGACAAAGTAGTATACTGGTGCTATAGCTGCAGAGAAAATAGCGCTATAGCAGAATAGCGGACAATTTAACAGCATAGCCATGTTTGCGGAATTTTAACAGCACTAATTGAACAGAGGGAGGGAGTTACCTCTAGCTGCCGACAGACATTGTCCATATCAACCGTGCATACACCTTTGCATTTTATCTTGCAAACTCTCTTTCTCTTCCAGTGTGCATGCACATTCTCCAACATATTGTGTGTTAAACCGTCTCTACCTGCAGATATAACAAATAGTGGGACAAGGATGAGGAAATAGATTTATTGAGATCTATGGTATCTGTCAAGATAAAGAGTACTGTAGCTCGATTGCTATGTTCGTGTGGGCACCGACAGACACATGATAGGTGCTTAGGACTGCACATGTTAACCAAATGGCAGTAAGACGCAACAACAAAGAATAATATCCAGATACGTTAGGAAGTTAGTGATATGATTATGATTGGTTGCCATCCATTAGAGATTGGTTAGGATAAGATCATATTAGTTTTAAAAAATGTTTTCGTAAATGAGCCCTTTGGCTGCCTAATCCCCGGATGGATGAGGCGCGTGGGGATTCTTTCCCAGGATTACATAAGGGCCCATAAATTCCTGTAAGGGGATATTTGTCCGAGGAAGTATCTCCCGCAGCTCCCAAATGAACCCTTAAAAGAAGAGAGAAGGCCATGGATGGAGTTGCGGTGCAAATCCTCTGCAGTTACTGCCCTATGCAGTTGAGTCACTGACACGTGGGTTTTGAGGATCCGGATCCAGTTGCGGTGTCGAGACGGGGAGTAAACTCACCGACATTTAGCTGCCGCTTCGTTTTGAGGCTGCCGTGGACGAGCTGGGTGACCTCCCCCTTGGTGAGCGGCTCCCCGAGCACCTCCTCCCGGGACGAGGACGCGGCTTGGTACCTCGTCTCCATCCCGGCGAGGAAGGGCCCTGGAGACTGCACGGGCTTCACCCCCTTTTTGCCCGGCGGCGGCGGCACGAAGGAATCAAACTCAGGCAGCTCCTTCCGGCTCTTGGGGAGCGGCTTCCTCCCGGTCCACGGGCGCGGCGTAGCCTGCGGCCCGAACGGCAGGAAGGGGGCCTCGCGGAGGGCGACGGGGCGAACCCGTGGGGCCTCCGTGTAGCTGTACTGGAACTCGAAAGGCGCGCCATCGAGGAGGTAGGATAGACCCTGGTCGGTGACGCGGACGCCGGCGGCTGGCTCCCCGGTGTCCGGGATGGGGATCTTCTTGGCGCGGCGGCGCGCGTCCCGGGCAAAGGCCGGGTGGGACGGGGACGGGACGGGGGCTCGGCCTCGGCGGCGCTCGGTGTCAGCAGCAGGCTTCCTGCGGTGGGAGCCGGAGACGGAGACGCGGAGACGTCGGGGATGGGGGCACTGCGCTGGGGCGAGGAGGGAGCGTGAGGTGGTCAGGTAGTTTGTTGCCATGGATGGAAGGAACGATGGATCATCCCCGTCCTCTCGCTTGGGATTTATCTGCTGTACTGAAGGCCTGCTACTGGTTTGGATTTACATGGACTGAACGGTTTGGATTCTTGAGTGGATTCTCTTGGGTAGTTTGAAAATGGATTCAACTTTGAAGTGGATTGGTTCGGTTTGGGCTGCACCTTGAGACGGGTTGGTTTCAAGTTGGTTTGGGCTGTGAGCTTTCCCCCATAGCCAGGGAGCTGTCAGATCCGAAGGTAGCTGTCCTGACAAGGAATTTTGAGTGAGCTCCAGTTCTCGTGTTAATGGTAGTTCTAGTTTCGCTGGAAAAGTCCCACGCAGTTGATTCCTTGACAAATCTAAGATGGAAACATTAACAAAAACATACTAAAACCAGTTAGGAAAGATGTCATTTATGCCTGTGTTTGAAATGTTAAGGTTATATATACTAGGTTGCCACCTCAGCCATGCTGGGAATTGAGGCCCCAAGCCACATGGCTGAAAAAATCCTTCCTCTAATCTAAATGGAGGAACCCAATGTTCATCAAACTCTAATTTTAGTGAGTTCTCTGAAAGGAACAGATGTTTTAGGTTTGTTAGACTTGCAAAATGTTCTTTTGAAAGCGTGCCACTGAAGTTATTGTTGTCGAGGTCTAGGTAAGTCAGATCGCTAAATGCTCCAATCCCAACAGGTAGATGGCCAACTAGCATGTTACGAGAGAGGTCGAGATATTCGAGACTCGTCAGTTCTCCTAATCTTGTAGGTAGAGAACCACCTAGCATGTTCTCAGAGAGGTCAAGATATTTGAGACTCGTTATTTCTCCTATTCCAATAGGTACGAAACCACCTAGTATGTTATCGGAGAGGTCAAGATAACTAAGGCTGTCATATTTCCTATCCAAGTTGGTAGCTTCCCAGTCAAATTTGCACACAGCAAGTTTAGCTCTTGTAACTCATCCCATGAACACTTTGGAAGTCTCTCCATCAAATTTCCCCTAGGCCCCTTGGCATCAAACGAGTCTTCCATATCTACAATTTGTAAGTTACAGAGGTTTTTCCAAGGCTGGTGGCAAGTTACCCCATAGAAAGCTGAAACTTAAATCAATGATCTCAAGGGCAGACATGTTCCCCATTGCATCAGGAATACGCCCAAACCATCCATAATCCTCTAGGTGAAGCTCCTTGATGCTTGTGAGATCCCAAAACCAGCTGTGTTGGAGTGGGGTGTCAAAGTAATTCCGTGAGAGATCAAGGACCTCAAGATGTGTGAGGTTGGAATGGGACAGAGTGAATATTGTCCCTTGAAGGTAAAGATTTGACAAGCGAAGGACTCGAAGGGCAGGAAGCCTGTTTATAAACTGTTCCCATTGGCTGGCTGGACTAACGGCTGCTCCGCTCATATCAAGATGTTTCAACAAAGAGAGGCGGGGCAACCACGATAGGTCTGATGTGTCAAGAAAACCTTGACCAATATAATCATCGCTGACATCCAAATACTGCAACTTGGAGAGATTACCAATGTGGGAAGGTATATTCCCACAGAAGTATGCATGGGAGAGGTTGAGGTACCTTAGGTTCTTGAGAGTAGCCACAGACGCAGGTATGCTTGTGCAGTTGAAATCGTTGAAGCTCAGATCTAGATATCTCAGATGCTGTAAAGCAGCGATGCAAGCGCCCATGTCACGTACGGACCGACGAGAAGAGTCACTATAGGAGACGGCAACAGTATCGACGGCCCAAGCCGTCGATACACACCACACAACCGTCGGGTGAAACTAGTGTCGACGGCTAGCCATCGATACACGGCCATCGAGTGAACGTCGTCGAGAGAGGCAGGTAGTGTCGACGGTCTGACACTAGTAGTATCGACGCAAGCGCGAACCCGTCGAGACACGGACCAAGACGGCGCCACCGGCTCTGTTTGTCTGCTTTTTGACGGCCAAGAGGGCGGCCGTCGACAATACTTGTCGTGGGACCCACAGAGGACCATGGAGCGATGATCGACTACCTGATATGGCGTCGATATATCGATAGCGATTCGACGGTTACATAGGCGATCGACACAATCTCAACTTCTACTCAGATCGACGCCGGATATATGCCGTCGACACGCATTAAAAGCTGAAAAAAATTTGTGCATTTTGTTAAAAAACAGATTCTGCGGTGCCGCCATTGCCACCCAAAGAAGAAATGACAAAGAAGACTGCAAACCCAAAATACCCCACAATGCATATATATACCCCTCGTCGCATATTTGCGACCACAATTCATCGAAACACACATCGAAACCACAAAATACACAAAATTAACATTACCACATATCCACAAGCACATATATAGCACGTCGAAGTTCACAAGCTATCATATAACAAATATAAGACAAATTTTACAACTAAAAGTATCAAAATCAAAAGTAAAGCTAGTCAAGCATCGATCAAAGCCGAGGATCGTTCTCCGGTGGGTTCTCGGGCGATTAGGCGGTGGGTGAACAGCAATGGCGCTTCAGAAAGAGGTCGGTGACCCAGTTGGGATTTTCGTGGGTCACCGATGTGTCTCCTCCTCCGCCACGGATCTCACCATGAGCACGAACCGAACCCCGCATGTGTACAAAGCAGTTAGTTATTATTTTGTCATGTTTAAACGGTTGAAACATGAGTTAACGACTTACAGATCCGTAACATACGGCAAGCCACCATGTGGGCGAGCCGGGCCCACGATTCGCTGGTGGAGCGGTGTGGCTACCGTGAGGGTGTAGGAGCAGTGCCCATCCATCGCAAACGGCGGCGGACCCGTAGAAGGTCGGACCGCCGGCAGCATCAGGACCGACCTAAAATTTTATGGACACCGGACTTGTGAATGAAATTGCAATAAACGACGTGTGGATGGATAGTACTAGGTTTAAGGACATTACCCCGCCCAGCCGAGAGAGCGACTCCAGATAGGCGAACCTTTGCTCGAACTCATATCGTTGCCTCGCCATCTCCCCCTCTTGCCTCTGTCTGGCTTCTTCTTGGGTCCTCAGACTCTCCCTCATCGCCTGCATCATCATGCACTCTCCTCCCTCCCGCCTCCCTCTCCTCCTTATCCCTCCCTCTCCTCCTCTCTCTCCCGCCTCTCCCTCTCAATGCGGGCCTCGAAGCGCGACTCTCTGTTTGAGAGTGGGAAGCCCTCACCTGAGGCATGTAATCCTCAGACCTGTGACAAAGCGATGTTAGTGGTTACAAAATATGATCTAAGCTGACACGAGCATAAATTAGGCAGTACCATACCTCAGGTGGTCCCCTCCGATCGCTAGCCTCCCATGAGCCTTTCCGCCCATAGCCTCATGTATCACCAGAGGGTCAAGTGGCTCCTCTTCTGGGTCCTTCTCTTGGCCATGCTTATCAGCGAAAGCCTCTCTATAGCGTGCCTGCATTGAAGTGAGATAACCGAGTTAGAATATATGATTGTGTACGAACTAATTGATAAATTATTACGTACCTCTCGTTGCGCAGCTACCGAGTCCACAGGACCGAAGGAGCCATCCTTTTTCGAGAGGTGTGGCCCTCCGAACACCGAGCGACCAAGACGAAGCGGCGGTCGTGGCATACCGCATCGTACAAGTGGAGTGTCAATATATTCATTATTAGAAAAACAAGATCGAAATAATGAAGGAATAGCATTACCATCCTTTTTCTTAGTTGAGCGAACGATTTACTTTCCGTCGTCGTTTTACTAAATCATCATTGCTTTCGGTTCTTCTTGGCCTTCAAGGACTTTTCCTTGAACGCCTCATTGCCCAATGTTGCGACAAGGCCTCCCAGCATCTCGGGCGTTCGACACCGATCCGGTCGAACTCTGGCGTACTCTTGAGCCTCGAGGTACACTGCGCAAGATCGGCTGGGTGATCCTCTCTCCCTTTATAATCCTGACAAGATAAGACAAAGTAAATTATTCGTATTATAACCATATGCGCCAAAAAAGCCAAAGAAATAAGTGAATACCTGTGGAAATCCTGAACGGCGGTGACCCGTGCACTCGACATCGATCTCGCACCTTACGCATGCGTTCCTATCCATCACGTAATTGATGTCCTCCTCCTCCAAGCACGGACGCGGCGATACCTAAGCTGAAAAAAAATAAATCCGAATAAACAATGGTTGCCAATCATCTGTGATATTAAAAATAAAAAATGTGCGAACTCACCCAAAACTCCCGCCTTATCTCCTCGGCGGCAGTGCTATCCCCGTGAGGTGCCACATTGTAATCATCCCAAGAGTAAGCGGGATGTTGTGCCCCCTCCTCTCCGACCATGCCAGGATAGTACTGGCGCACGAGGATGCCAAGAGCATTAGCTGGCTGGGTATCAGCTTTGTTGGGATGGACACAGGATAAGTTGCTACAGAGAATAAAGGCAAGTTAGTAGATTTAATTAACAAAAAAGTAGAGAATTAGGATATTACCTGTCGCCATCCGGCTCGATCACGATCCGCCCATGAGGATATATCGCCGCCTTGGGCAACTTGTTATGCCCCCTCTTATTGCCCTTGGAGCCCCCCTCCTGGCTAGAGCCCCCAGTGGCCCGGACTCAGTGTCGGTGCCAGTCATCTGGTGCAGCGTGCCCTCTTGGCTGACTCAGAGTGCCCCTCGACCTCTGGTCAAGGTCGTCGTCCTCGTCCTGCGACGAGCTCCTCCTGAACTGTCGGCGTGGCATCCTGCATTTTAAAGTAATGTCAGTTCACAAATTAGTAATATTAAAACAACAAAACTGAACATAATGACCGAAATGAATACCATCAACTTAGAAGTATGTATCGCCTACATCGAGAAGATCATCGATTCGGCTCGACATCCTCCCTTCTTGTTGTGCTTGTTGTGTTTGTTGTACTTCTTCATTTACGTCGTCATCTATTGTGGCTACTAGGTTATCTAGTCCATTCCCAATATCAATAACCACATTGTCATTCATACGTTGCTCTTGTAATTGGTTGGTGATAATCATCGATCGTCGGGTAGCCAATCTTCCGTGCCTTGAATCTTGTACACAACCCACCATGACCGAAGGTCTTCCTCGCCGCTTAGTACTACCTTTCATTGCTTTCTTGCATGGATAAGGCGATAGTACACTTGCTCACTGGTTGGGAAGGATGAACGGATCGCCCTTTTAACCTTGACTTCGGTTAACCTCCACCAAACCTAACTCGCTTCGACGCCTAACCCCTTTAATAGGATCGAACCAAATGCAACAAAAGAGAACAACTGATAACTCCTTACTTCCCTCAAATACTAATTCAATTATCTCCTCTATTATACCGTAGTACTCCATGCCATCTTCCCCGTAGCATAGTACACAACTGTTAATTGATTTTAAATTAGGTTTCGACCTTTCATGAATTGCCGATCTGCAAGGGTTCTTTTCTTGCAGTTCCCGCAATCAACACACGGACAAGTTACACGCGTGTTATCGTTTCGAGCATCCTGAAAAGCACGATTCAGGAATATCTCGGTCTTGTCATACCATTCGTCCGAGTGGTGTCCGTTCCGTTGCCATCCTCCATACATCCAACTCCTGTCTTCTTCCATCTGAGTTGCCAGACATCGTCGCACGAGAGGATTTTGTATTAGGCTTTGGAAGGCTTCTAAACCCACCTACGAACGACCGATCGAGCAGACGTTGCGCTGCAGTACTAGAGGGTTCGAGACGAGATTTCAGCAGCATAACCCTAAGGGTTCTCCTAGTGCAACGATGGCCAGGGAATCGATAAAAATTCCGAAGCACTTATTTTATGCACAAGAGAACCTTTTAGGGTTATGCCGTCGAAAAACTCATCTCGAACCCTCCGGTACCACAACGCGACGTCTGCTAGAACGGTCGTTCGTAGGCTGTCCACTGGGACGCCCATAAGGGGCTCCACTGGACAATTTGGAAACGTGCACCACATCTCGTATTAGAGCACAACGAATCACCGTCCGTGTTACATACGAGATGTGCCGTTTCCGAACGGGTGACGTACGGCTAGGTGACATGTCCTAAACTAATCCACGGACGCTAGCTAATCACACTGCAAACAGTTTAATATAATTTTTAAAATACATTTTATTGTCCTAAATTTGTAATTATATTCTATACTATTTTCCTAAATTTTAAAATATATTCCAAACCATTTTTCAAAATTTTTACTTTTTAAATAATTAAATTAGTGTTAATCATGATCATATTATAATTAGTCTCGACTAAACATTCTTGTCGTCGACATTGAACTACCAACATTTGAAAAAAAAGCCGGAAAATACGGATGTCATTGCAGAGTCGGGGATGGCCGGTGGTAGGCGCGAGGCGTACGGCGTGGAGGAGGCGGGACGTCGCATGGGCGGGTCAAGGCGGGTTCGGCGGGCGGCACCGAGACAACGGCGACGACGGGAGGCGGCTGGTGGCGGCGATCGCGAGATGGCGGCCGGCATGGTGGCGGCGATAATGGCGGCGGCGGCAGACGGTTTGCGCGCGACGGCGAGGCGAGATGCATGGCGGCGCAATGCATGGCGGCAGTGGAGGCGACCGACGCAGCGGCGGGAGGCGGCGCGAGAGAGGCGACGCGCCCGGCGAGGAGGCGACATGCGAGCGCGGGCGGCGGAGTGGAGCGCGGCGCGAGCGGCAGCGTCTGGCGGCGGCGGGAGGAGGCGGGGACTTAGCGATTTTGCTAAGTCCCCGAGCCCTAGGAGCTCAGATAACTAGAGCGAGATCGACGCCAACTATAGGCCGTCGACATAACCACGGTAACCGACGCGGTAGTATCGACGGCATGATAAGACCGTCGAAATACATAAACTAGTATCGACGGCTCACTAACGGCCGTCGATACTAAGCAAACACCAGGAGGTACAGTATCGACGGCATAGGTACCAACGGTCGAGACTATCGTCGGGGACGCTAGTATCGACCGCTGTAAGTCAAACCGTCGATACTACTTCTGCCGAGGGTTAGCGTTGACTACCGTCGAGTAGTTGTGTTAGTATCGACGGTTTTAGTCTAGGCCGTCGATACAAGTGCTTGTCTCGAGGGCTTCCCCCCTTAAAGGGAATCACTGGTCAAACCTCTCTATTTCAATTTTATAAATTTGAAAAACAAATTTTAAATGTTCAAACTGTTCTATGTTGCTTTCTACTAGGAATTACACACCTGGAAAAATTTAGAACTTCCTATGAGGTCATCCCTTTGAAACCTGAAGTTTTCCGAAGAATTTCACCTCGAGTTTCATATTTCATGTGATCAAAGCAACATCATACATCCTATTTGAATTTAAATTGTGCTTATTTATAATTTTAAAGTTATGTTTTCGTACTATACAGTATTTGATACACGCACGCCCGCACTCAACTATTTTTTAAATTTCTTACTAGTAAAACTAAAATTGTAAGATTTAAACAATATTTAATATATTTTTTAAAAAGCTATATATGTTCAATATTCCTCAATTCATTAATTATAACAATAACTACCTAAAAAATAATAAAATGTAACATTTCTAATTTTCAATTCAAATTAATGACAATTTTTAACAAAGATTAAAATATAAATAAAACAAAATGGGGTAAAAATTTAAAAATAAAATATATCGACTTTTTGTAGGTAGTCGACATCAGATAACACTATCGACGGCATAACGTTTGGCCGTCGATCTTCGTTCGACGCCACGCACACACAGCTTTCCGTTTGCTTTTCGACATCGACCACTAAAGTAAACTCGACGGCAATTTATCGGTCGACATCGTCCACTGATTTGAGTCATGATCGATCGCATAATTGTGGCCGTCGACACTATGTTACTTGTTTCGACTGTTCAAATTGGGCCGTCGAATCAGATTTTGGCAGTCGAATCTATTTTCGTTTCCTGTAGTGAGTGGATCACCACCCAGCTCGCCAAAGGGGCCGGTCGTGTCGCGGAGGTTGAGCACGACGACGTGGCCGGTCCGGCTGTCGCACCGGACCCCCTTCCACCTGCAGCAGTCTTGGCCTCGCCACGACGAGAGCCGGCCGGTAGCGAAGAAGAGGCTCTTCTTGAAGGACAGGAGCGCCTCCCGCTCGCTTGTGACGCACCTCCCGCCCGGCAATGGCGGCGGCGGCGGCGTCGTCGTCGTCTCTGCGTGAGCGCTGCATGGCCTGGGCCTGGATGGTGTTTGAGAGGCGAGAAGGAGCAGGATTGTTGCAGCGGCAGCTGCTGCGCCTGCGTGCACACGGATCAGGCGGTGGCCGGCCATTCCCCTGGCCTCTCCCTCTGCTGGCCGCTGCTACGTACGTACGCTAACTTGATGGAAGTTTATCATATGCGTTGATACATGGAGCTTGCAAGGTCGTCTCGTAGGTCGTAAAGAGGCACGTAGTGCTACTACTGGTCACGCGCACGACTGGTAGCGTGGTTTACTCGGCACAGCCGATTGCCGGAGACTTCCGATCGAGTCCCCCTGAAAGTAATTAAAGATAGCTTAGCTCCCTCGGAATATGTCTATTGCAGGACGTACACAAGTTGATGGATATGCTTGCGACCGTATGAATTCCTCGGAATTTTAGATGAATTATAAAATTTATTTCATGTAATTTGGACACCGTATGAATTTTATAGATTTTTAAGAAGATTTGCATGAACATGTACACACAATAACCATCAGCAGCTTTCCTTGCGGCGTGTCGCTGCAGCTGGGAACCGTGTTCGTTGGCATGACGAAGAAAGACGATGCAGCCAATTCTAGCGCCCTCGCCAATGCCACCGCACGCATAAAAAATGCGATGGCGAGTCAATAATTATGTAGGGCAAGTCAAGCGACGGCTAAAAACCAAACGGTTGCCAAATGTGATGGCACACTAATTTTTTAGCATGGTAAATGACGGATACAAACCAAACACCTCCAGTATACCAAAATAAAAATTTGTTCACTTAGACATCGTGGAATATTTCCGATCAGCTGATTATTTGACAGATCTATCTATCTCAAACCACACGGATATGATGGGGCGATTCTGGTTATGTTTTTTTGGTTTTTTTTTTGCCATTGGGAATTATGATATTTATGATCCAGAAGATAAAGTAGTCAGCTTTGCCAGAATAATGCACAGATCACTGACTATTTTCTTATATTGTAATAAAAAAAAAACTGCCTGCAAATGCCCTATGCATGAATGCAGAATTCCTGTCCATCTACCCAAATGAATAGCTTGTCTAACTAGTGGAAGCACACGTGGCGTGAATATTGAGTTCAACATGAAACAATACAAAAACCATTCCAGGGTCATTGCCGTTCATCCCTGTTTTAAAAGTTTATATTGTTCCACTGTACGGTCTGGAAAGTAGAAAACATTATGAAATACAAAGCTGAAGTCATTTTTGCACAGTGGAATAAGAGAGTAATTGCTTTAACAAAAGGCTTTTATGTTTGTAGCTTACATTATCTAGTTTCTAAATGGGTGAGAGAGCCTGTTATTTAATTACTCTCTTGGCTTCCTGTACTTGTCTATTCCTCCCTACAACACAATGGTGGGATGAGTTATGTGACTAGATACAACCTTTATTTTTCTACTAGCTGCAGAGTGGACGCACTGACTGGTTGTTTTGTTCACAATGGTTTGATTATTTGGCTGAGTACCGACCAAAATAAGGGAAGGGCTTATGATTCCTTTCGGACGGTCAGATTGGTTTACAGATGTATATATGCTATGATACGTGTTTTTTATAAAGCTGATAATTAGCTTTGCAAACTAATCAGTCCTTAAACGCTGCTTTAAAACCCGCTTCATCGATCATCAGTGGATTTTGACACATGTTTGCATCGGCAAGCTGCCAGCCAAGTAATCCATTGGTTTCATGAGAAGCTATGGTTCTCGGGATGAATGCAACTGTAGATATTCTATGCCTTTACTTTGATCTTGACCAAGGGGAAACACTTGGCTTGGTGGCACATGTTGACCCAGACGACACTTATGGCTGCATTTCTTGGTACCTAACTGTTGATCATCCGAGGTCGGGAAGATGTCAACAGATTTGAGTCAACGAAGCATAGGTTCCTAGGGTATCTGTCGCTTGAAATAATGTTGTACTCCACCCTAATGGACTTAAACTTGTGTAGTGTTGGTGTCCACCACTAAGATGTATTATTGTTAGATCATAAAAAAAAGATGTATTATGTTAGACCCATGTCATGTTTAGGTTCATGACATGTAATATACTACCCCGTTGTTTAGGGCAATCACATGTAGCATTTTTGCTTGACACGCATATGCTAAGGTGAATGAAATATATGATGTGTTATCTGGGAGCACTTTGATGGTAGACATTTATCAACTGTCACAGGTTTCCCTGGACACCGGCCCTTTACTTATAGGGTAAAAAACATACATGCCACTCTAGAGTCTTCTTTGAACTGGAATGTCATCGCTAAGTCGTTTTTGACACAGACGCCATTATAAACATCAGAAATGTATACACATGCCATTATTTAGGCTGAGAAAGAATTTTGGACGAAATACGCATGAATATACAGTCTGAATAAGGTCTGACATGTGGGCCCCACATGTCAGACTCTTCTTCTCATCTTCTTCGTTCCTCCCCATTCTTTCTCTCTCTTCTCTCTCTCCCAATCTGCCTGCGCCCTCCGCCCCAGCGCGCCATGCCACCCCAGCAGCTCCCCCTTGCGGCCGCCGCCACCTCCGCCCTCGGAGTGCGCCTGCTCCTCCTCCTCTCCTGCTCCCGCGCCCTCAAGCCGCTCGCCGCCACCACCGCCGCCGCGCGCCCTCGCTACCGCCTCCTCCCCGCTCGCCGCGCTCCTCGCCGCCTCCAAGGCCGCCACCAAGTCCTACAGGGGCGGCACCGGCTATGGCGGCGGCTTGGGGCGGCCCTGGCGACGACGGCGGCGCCGGCTTGGCCAGCCGCGGGAGGGAGGGATGGAGAGAGAGCGGCATGAGGCAGAGGCAGATTGGGAGAGAGAGAAGAGAGAGAGAAAGAACGGGGAGGGAGGAAGAAGACGAGAAGACATATGTCAGACCGTATTTTAGATTGTATATTCATGCGTATTTCATCCAAAATTCTTTCCCAGCCCAAATAATGACATGTGTGCACAATTCTGATGTTTATAATGGAGTCTTTGTCAAAAACGACTTAGCGATAGCATTCCAGTTTAAAGAAGACTCTAGAGTGACATGTATGCTTTTTACCCTTATTTATACTAGAAGATTACATAAAACTGGTTAGGACTACTATTTAAAAGGGAAACTCTATCTCCTACTCCTACAGGAAAACAATACTCATATATGAAAACTACTCAATAATCATATTTTTAGGTACCTACAAAAAGTAATAGCTCATACCTAATTTATCAAGATTATTTCCAACAACCACCCTCTACGTCTCTCGCAACCGCCATGTGCCACCCTCACCGGATTCCGTTGAGAAGGAGGAGGTTGGCGAGAGAGGAGATAGGGCAATGGTATCATTCGGGGGGCTCTAGTAGAGGGAAAACAGGAAAAACTCCTAAAAACCCGAAAATGGTATATAACCAGTGTTTTCAACGACAGGGATGACATTTTAAATAAAGCCCATCCGCGGGGTGACAAAAAGTAAGACCACTTCTTAGGAGCGGCATGTAAGCAAATTTCTCGTCCAGGTCAACCCATTCCTTAACCCGCATCATCCCAAGTTCTATCCCCCCCCAGCATGTTGTCCTGAGCCCCGCAACTCCCGTCATCACCACTCTGACCCTCTCACTCACTCTTCCTTTATCATATCTGTTGCCCGTCATAGATGAGCAGAACGCAAGAACCTACTAGACTCGGAGCATGCTAGTGACATCCCAAATTTTAACAATCAGATTTGGCATGTTTAAGATTTTATAGTTTGTTTGAATTCAACTTAAACCCTTTGGTTCAATGCACTCAAAAGCTAGAGGTTTATTTCACGCCCAATTTATCTTCTTTCTTTTCACACGGGCAACAATAGGGAATAAAATAGACCATGACATGAGTTTAAAATGGAAAAAAAGGTCTAAAAGATTTATTCTTTTTTAAAAGGAGGATAAGAGAATTAAAAGATGATTTGTGGATGTTATTATGTGTTATTTACTACCTTTGGGAAAAGTTTTCTACTTTTAAAGTTCTTGACAAGAAGTAATGTT